>CM054779.1:8810000-10060000 GCA_028984075.1 Pieris mannii | reverse complement strand
TGTACAGAAAAGACCACTTTGAAACCGGAAGACAGGGAGATTTGTGGAAATTTGATAAACAAAGAGATAGAACATAGTGAAATTTTGCCAAAAGTGGATTTAAATAATGTTCTTACCAATATGCAACCGGTACATCACATAAGATCTCTAAAAAGTTACAGTGAAGCAAAAGAAAATCAATAAGTTTTTATCCTTACTTAAATTATTTTAATATTAATTCAGTCATTGTATTTTTATAAAGGTTATAATTAAAATATTAAAGGTACAAAATTTCAATCCGATATAAAATGAAGCTATTGGACAGGCTCTAAAATAAAAATAAAAATTTAAAAATGTAGAAATTTAATACAATTTTTTTTATTGATACATAATTTATGTATCAGAAATGACATTGAAATAGCGTTTCGTAATATCCTAGATATTTATGACTTTTGAGTATTATTGAAGATAAATAAAAATAATTTATTTAAAGCTAGATTGTTTAATATTTATTTGTTTGATGAATTTGCATTTATTTAAGAAAGTTCAGCGCGTCGTTGTTTTGTGTAGCATAATCCTTACTCATAAAAAGCTTCGATTTCGTAAAAAGCTCTTAGTTTGTTCTTTAATGTTGATTACAGAGCACTAAAGCTACATTTTAAATAAAATTCTAGCAACAACTTAAGTTGAGAAGCGTTTATAAGTAAGGAATTTAAGGGTTGACTATCGGTCTATGATCTCATTTTCGTGACAGCTGGTTTTACAATTGTTGGGTATTCTATTGATTGATTATTGTTAGTAAAACAAGTATTAAATTGTTTCGGCACATAAGTTTCAAAATTCTATTTAAGAAATATAATGTCTTCCGAGATTTTTTTTGTAATATTCAGTTATTCGTAAATAATGCTTTTGGCATACTGTGGGCCATACTTTAGGCTGTTTGATCAATTGGAGGTACCAGTTACTTTTAAGCCATGCTTTTTACGATTCAATATCTTTCAACGCAAGTATTTTGTACTAAAAATGAATAGTCATAATTCCAATTATAAAGCTTTCTTGATCATGTTAAAGTGATATTTGTAGTTATAAATCATGTATGTGATCGCTTGACTGAGTGCTAATAAAGTATTTTATTATTTATGTAAATTGTATTTTTATTTAAACCTATTTCCCTTTGTCTTCTACGAGTAAAAGAGAAGCCCCACTGCTGCGTTGCGTCACGTCGTAGCATTGTATGTTACGATGCGTTGATGCACGACGTCGCGTCACGGCTCAACGTACCGGCACTCAAAATCAGCTCTACGAGAGATTTACAGAGGTGTGGAATAATATTTCAATAGAAACATGCAACAATTTAATTACGTCAATGCCTCGCCGTTGTCAAATGGTGATTACCAATAATGGCAACCATACTGGTTATTAAAACTTATGTTTTTTATTTTCTTTGTTATAAAAATTTTGTTTGCATACTTTTTGCATTATTAAAACTTAACATTTTCTCGTTATTTTTAAATTAATAGTCAAATTTCCTCCTGTCCCTAATTAGTTGGCCAGTCATTAATCAGTATGAGAAAGTAGCAGTGTAGTTTAGGTAGAAAAACTTGTGGCGGCAAGTAGCTTTTCCTTTTCTTGGCCACTAAATATTTAAAATTAATATCCCTTAACTTGTTTATAATGATAAAACTTCAAAGCTTCGTGATTAGAAACATTTATTGATGTCGAAGGAAGCTCTTGCTCTTTTTGTGATAGTGTCCCTAATTAGTTGACCACGACTGTATGTGAGATTAAGTTTATTTATTTAAAGAATTTCATTTAAATATATTAATGAAGCATTATCGCAGGCTCCATATTAAAACAATCATGCTTAAAAGAGTGAATAACAGAAGGTTCTAATTTAAATGTCCGGATAGGTTATATGTGAAGCTGGTTCCCAAATGTTTGCACCAGACTGGCAAAACCGTATTGAAATGTGGAGACCATCTGGATTTTTGCAATGTGTTCCTATCTTCTCCATGGCATTATTTTGTCAGACGTAAGTATATAAGAAATTATATTCTATATAAAGTTCATCTATATACTCATTCTTATCCCTTACACATATTTGCTGCCAGCGTGTTTATAAAATCTGTGTCTTATCTGTATCCCTGTTCATTTTGTTGATCTAATTTATTTTTTATTTTAGGCAGTTGTTTGAAATATTTGAATCATTGCCATCGCTGTCGCTAGAAAAAATGAATGTAGTGACAAAAAATGCTATCAATATCTGCGCATCTGTTTATTTCACACTTGGATTGTTTGGATATATTGCGTTCAGTGAACATCAAATATCAGGTATATGTCGCATATTTTACATTTTAATTGTATTGAATTATGTATTTGAGTATTGCCATCTTCCAATTGACAACATCTATTCCATTTTGCGTTCGAACGCCGGTAGTTTTTTATTGTTAAGATTGTCCTTGGTTCTGTTCTAGATATTCTTTTTATAATTTTTTTTTATTATTTAGATTAGATGGGTTATTTTTTATTTAGATACTTTATAAATCGTTTTTTTAACATCAAAAGGTTAAATCTAGATTAAGATTTAGATTCAAAACTATGCCCCCCGTGTGTCAGTCCCATGTTCGTGACGTATGAAATTCCTACTTAGAGTTAAGTTGTGACATCTCTCTTGCAACCCAATTAATAAGATTTGTCAGCCACAGAAGCCTGACCGCCTTTATGGCAGTAAAATTTTTAGTCATTACGTCTATGTACCAGTGTTTTTCAATAATGGTTTAATTAAGAAAATGACCATTTTCTTTTTAACTTCTGTTTATTATTCTAAGTGATTAAAAAAAATAACAATGAAATTCTGACCATTTAAAGCACACACACATCTGAAACAGCTTATTACAAAATGTGATATTTAACGTGATTAATTTCGAAATAATTACAATTTCAGGCAATGTCCTAATGAGTTTAAGTCCTACAATGGCGAGTGACGTCATTAAACTAGGCTTTGTGATGTCAGTTGCCTGCAGCTTTCCGCTAATAATATTCCCGTGTCGGGCGAGTCTTTACTCTTTTTTGTATCGGAAAGTGAGTACTAATGTTTATTGTTTAAAAAAATACCTTTAAGTGACCTTGGGTCTCACTCAACGTGAAGTTAGCCTACTGCCTGTCTTCTCCTTGTTCTATAAAATAAAATACATATCAACATGTGTTAGGTACGGCAGAAATATTTTATATTTTATTATGTACTTGCGTCCGCAGCGCTTAAGGAAGAAGATAATTTAACACCTAAATTAGAAATAATAATAATAAAATACTATTTAATCTGTGGTATAAATCTTAAAAATTATAAAAAGCATTATTGATTCATTAATTTATATTTTCGCTTGGGAGTCTGTTGTAAAAACGAATACAATTTTCATATGAGGCGTTTATCTTCTGGAGTATGGTTGGTCGTTAGATTTGTTGTTTCGAGTATTATACTGGTGAAAGTCACCATTTGTTTTAAAATCGTTTAATATTTTTTTGTTCATACAAGGAATATATTGACCAGATAGTGTCATAATTGTCATTCATTAAACTAAGTCCGTAAAAGAGTGGCCCTTGGAGAAACACAACAAATTCTGCAGCAGCACCCCACAGTAGAAAAGCGTAGGACATAATGCTGTGAGATTAGTATCGCATTATATCGAAGAGCCTTTAGAATGAATAATAATAATAAAACCCATTTATTTCCAACAACTTTAAATAATAATTTAAAACATTTTTATCTTATAATTATTAATCTAAAACTACATATGTTATTGGAACCCCATCACCCATGTAGGGTTTACCCTCCTCTAGTTCACTCCATGCTTTTCTACTCGATTATAGCAAAAGAAAGCAAGCAAAAATTAGAATGAATACTAAAAATTATTTCAGGTCCATCCCTCCCACCACGATCATATAATAAACCACTCAATACCGGTGAGCACTTTCCGGTGTATTACAGTCGCGATAATCGCTGTTTCCCTCTTCATCAGCCTTATGTTGCCGAATGTTGAGTTAGTTCTGGGTTTGGTGGGGTCTACTATCGGAGTTTTGGTGTGTGTGGTCTTCCCAGCCGCTTGCTTTATTAATGTCACGTTCAAGAATACTAACGAACGGGTGTTGGCTAAGGTAAGTTTATAAATATTGGAATGTACTTAAAACATCTATAGCAACTCCTTTTTTTGAAAAATGTATGTACTACAGGTACAGAAGTTCTTGTGAATTACTCATAATGCATATGTTACTAATTTCTTGTACACATTTCTCTCTTAAATGGAATAAAAATCTTATTAAAACTTTTATTTTGAAGTGTCATGTAAATGTACCAAATCAAGATTCAACGAATATTAGTGCAGTTTAATCTAATTCTTGAACAGCGAATGTAAATCCATCTATGATTAATAACGTTAAATTAATAAACTGTATATTCAGTTTACAGTTGTACTGGGATTAATAATACTTGTACTTGGCACATATGCGAACTTACAAGCAGCAGAAAACACGAGAGACAAGTATGACGAGAAATTCATAACACAAGAAAAAATCGATAAAATGGTTGAAGATTTCTTTGAGAAAATGGAGAAAACAGAAGGTAAGTAACGTTATAATTATTCTTCGTCGTCTTTAATGAGAAATATTAAGTTTAGGCTAAAATATTATTTTTGTTTTTTATTTAGCAATACCTAAACCTCAAGAAATTGAACCCAAAAAAGATGAAAACAATAACGATGTAAAAGATTCAGTAGCCTTACCACCAAATCCTGTACCACCTGAGTCACAGTCCAATGAGAAACCTAAATCTGTTATTGAAGATAAAAAAGACATTATTCCTGACGACAAAGAAAAAGAAATAAATATGAAAGCATCGAATGAGCAATTACAAAATGGAAAAGCTATAGACAAAGAAAAACAAAATGGTCAAACTCCCAACGTAGTAAATGGTGAACAAGTTAAAGATATTGAAGAGAAGGCAAAAGAAGTAAAATCGCACCAAGAAAAAGTCGACATGGACAAACATAAACAATTAATGGAAACAATCAAACAACACGGGCAGGAACAAAAAGAGTTGATAAAAGAACAAAAAGAAATTCTTGATTTCTTAGTTTACTAAGAAAGACCAAAAACGAATTGGAAAAGAATAAGAAGGAAAATGATAATGAGGAAACTAAAAAAATTGCCGTGGAGAGCATTCAGAAGATCGCTAATATGGCAATACAGAGTTTAACTGGAGTTTCGGATAAACCACTTGAGATTAAAGGTGACATGAAACCCGATCCAAAAGTAGATGATGTAATGTTGAAGAAAACTGCAGAAACTTTAGACGCAATCATAAATAGAGAACTTAAAGAAAAACCTGTTAATGTTAAAGAAAAAATTGTAGAAAAAGTTCAGAAACCAATGGAAGATAATAATCGTGAAAATTTCGAGCTGAAAGTACGCGCCGACGAAGCAAAGATAGATTTAATAAATAAGGAAAAGGCTAACGATATTCCTCCGCTTCCTCAAAAACAAGAGACGAATGAAAATATCAAATCGAAACACTCGCATTCTCCAGATGAGCCACAATCATACAAACAAGGTGAAGATCAATTGCCAATTAAATTAAAAAATAGCGTTGGCAGTGTTCCTCTAGCAATAGCTTTGAGCGAAAGCTCTAAAATAAACAAGAATTACCAACCGAAATTAGTTGAACATAAGGCTGCTAAAAATGTAGATAACGTTGATACAATATCGGTACAAAGACAAAAACGAGAAGTCGTTGATTGTACAGAAAAGACCACTTTGAAACCGGAAGACAGGGAGATTTGTGGAAATTTGATAAACAAAGAGATAGAACATAGTGAAATTTTGCCAAAAGTGGATTTAAATAATGTTCTTACCAATATGCAACCGGTACATCACATAAGATCTCTAAAAAGTTACAGTGAAGCAAAAGAAAATCAATAAGTTTTTATCCTTACTTAAATTATTTTAATATTAATTCAGTCATTGTATTTTTATAAAGGTTATAATTAAAATATTAAAGGTACAAAATTTCAATCCGATATAAAATGAAGCTATTGGACAGGCTCTAAAATAAAAATAAAAATTTAAAAATGTAGAAATTTAATACAATTTTTTTTATTGATACATAATTTATGTATCAGAAATGACATTGAAATAGCGTTTCGTAATATCCTAGATATTTATGACTTTTGAGTATTATTGAAGATAAATAAAAATAATTTATTTAAAGCTAGATTGTTTAATATTTATTTGTTTGATGAATTTGCATTTATTTAAGAAAGTTCAGCGCGTCGTTGTTTTGTGTAGCATAATCCTTACTCATAAAAAGCTTCGATTTCGTAAAAAGCTCTTAGTTTGTTCTTTAATGTTGATTACAGAGCACTAAAGCTACATTTTAAATAAAATTCTAGCAACAACTTAAGTTGAGAAGCGTTTATAAGTAAGGAATTTAAGGGTTGACTATCGGTCTATGATCTCATTTTCGTGACAGCTGGTTTTACAATTGTTGGGTATTCTATTGATTGATTATTGTTAGTAAAACAAGTATTAAATTGTTTCGGCACATAAGTTTCAAAATTCTATTTAAGAAATATAATGTCTTCCGAGATTTTTTTTGTAATATTCATTTATTCGTAAATAATGCTTTTGGCATACTGTGGGCCATACTTTAGGCTGTTTGATCAATTGGAGGTACCAGTTACTTTTAAGCCATGCTTTTTACGATTCAATATCTTTCAACGCAAGTATTTTGTACTAAAAATGAATAGTCATAATTCCAATTATAAAGCTTTCTTGATCATGTTAAAGTGATATTTGTAGTTATAAATCATGTATGTGATCGCTTGACTGAGTGCTAATAAAGTATTTTATTATTTATGTAAATTGTATTTTTATTTAAACCTATTTCCCTTTGTCTTCTACGAGTAAAAGAGAAGCCCCACTGCTGCGTTGCGTCACGTCGTAGCATTGTATGTTACGATGCGTTGATGCACGACGTCGCGTCACGGCTCAACGTACCGGCACTCAAAATCAGCTCTACGAGAGATTTACAGAGGTGTGGAATAATATTTCAATAGAAACATGCAACAATTTAATTACGTCAATGCCTCGCCGTTGTCAAATGGTGATTACCAATAATGGCAACCATACTGGTTATTAAAACTTATGTTTTTTATTTTCTTTGTTATAAAAATTTTGTTTGCATACTTTTTGCATTATTAAAACTTAACATTTTCTCGTTATTTTTAAATTAATAGTCAAATTTCCTCCTGTCCCTAATTAGTTGGCCAGTCATTAATCAGTATGAGAAAGTAGCAGTGTAGTTTAGGTAGAAAAACTTGTGGCGGCAAGTAGCTTTTCCTTTTCTTGGCCACTAAATATTTAAAATTAATATCCCTTAACTTGTTTATAATGATAAAACTTCAAAGCTTCGTGATTAGAAACATTTATTGATGTCGAAGGAAGCTCTTGCTCTTTTTGTGATAGTGTCCCTAATTAGTTGACCACGACTGTATGTGAGATTAAGTTTATTTATTTAAAGAATTTCATTTAAATATATTAATGAAGCATTATCGCAGGCTCCATATTAAAACAATCATGCTTAAAAGAGTGAATAACAGAAGGTTCTAATTTAAATGTCCGGATAGGTTATATGTGAAGCTGGTTCCCAAATGTTTGCACCAGACTGGCAAAACCGTATTGAAATGTGGAGACCATCTGGATTTTTGCAATGTGTTCCTATCTTCTCCATGGCATTATTTTGTCAGACGTAAGTATATAAGAAATTATATTCTATATAAAGTTCATCTATATACTCATTCTTATCCCTTACACATATTTGCTGCCAGCGTGTTTATAAAATCTGTGTCTTATCTGTATCCCTGTTCATTTTGTTGATCTAATTTATTTTTTATTTTAGGCAGTTGTTTGAAATATTTGAATCATTGCCATCGCTGTCGCTAGAAAAAATGAATGTAGTGACAAAAAATGCTATCAATATCTGCGCATCTGTTTATTTCACACTTGGATTGTTTGGATATATTGCGTTCAGTGAACATCAAATATCAGGTATATGTCGCATATTTTACATTTTAATTGTATTGAATTATGTATTTGAGTATTGCCATCTTCCAATTGACAACATCTATTCCATTTTGCGTTCGAACGCCGGTAGTTTTTTATTGTTAAGATTGTCCTTGGTTCTGTTCTAGATATTCTTTTTATAATTTTTTTTTATTATTTAGATTAGATGGGTTATTTTTTATTTAGATACTTTATAAATCGTTTTTTTAACATCAAAAGGTTAAATCTAGATTAAGATTTAGATTCAAAACTATGCCCCCCGTGTGTCAGTCCCATGTTCGTGACGTATGAAATTCCTACTTAGAGTTAAGTTGTGACATCTCTCTTGCAACCCAATTAATAAGATTTGTCAGCCACAGAAGCCTGACCGCCTTTATGGCAGTAAAATTTTTAGTCATTACGTCTATGTACCAGTGTTTTTCAATAATGGTTTAATTAAGAAAATGACCATTTTCTTTTTAACTTCTGTTTATTATTCTAAGTGATTAAAAAAAATAACAATGAAATTCTGACCATTTAAAGCACACACACATCTGAAACAGCTTATTACAAAATGTGATATTTAACGTGATTAATTTCGAAATAATTACAATTTCAGGCAATGTCCTAATGAGTTTAAGTCCTACAATGGCGAGTGACGTCATTAAACTAGGCTTTGTGATGTCAGTTGCCTGCAGCTTTCCGCTAATAATATTCCCGTGTCGGGCGAGTCTTTACTCTTTTTTGTATCGGAAAGTGAGTACTAATGTTTATTGTTTAAAAAAATACCTTTAAGTGACCTTGGGTCTCACTCAACGTGAAGTTAGCCTACTGCCTGTCTTCTCCTTGTTCTATAAAATAAAATACATATCAACATATGTTAGGTACGGCAGAAATATTTTATATTTTATTATGTACTTGCGTCCGCAGCGCTTAAGGAAGAAGATAATTTAACACCTAAATTAGAAATAATAATAATAAAATACTATTTAATCTGTGGTATAAATCTTAAAAATTATAAAAAGCATTATTGATTCATTAATTTATATTTTCGCTTGGGAGTCTGTTGTAAAAACGAATACAATTTTCATATGAGGCGTTTATCTTCTGGAGTATGGTTGGTCGTTAGATTTGTTGTTTCGAGTATTATACTGGTGAAAGTCACCATTTGTTTTAAAATCGTTTAATATTTTTTTGTTCATACAAGGAATATATTGACCAGATAGTGTCATAATTGTCATTCATTAAACTAAGTCCGTAAAAGAGTGGCCCTTGGAGAAACACAACAAATTCTGCAGCAGCACCCCACAGTAGAAAAGCGTAGGACATAATGCTGTGAGATTAGTATCGCATTATATCGAAGAGCCTTTAGAATGAATAATAATAATAAAACCCATTTATTTCCAACAACTTTAAATAATAATTTAAAACATTTTTATCTTATAATTATTAATCTAAAACTACATATGTTATTGGAACCCCATCACCCATGTAGGGTTTACCCTCCTCTAGTTCACTCCATGCTTTTCTACTCGATTATAGCAAAAGAAAGCAAGCAAAAATTAGAATGAATACTAAAAATTATTTCAGGTCCATCCCTCCCACCACGATCATATAATAAACCACTCAATACCGGTGAGCACTTTCCGGTGTATTACAGTCGCGATAATCGCTGTTTCCCTCTTCATCAGCCTTATGTTGCCGAATGTTGAGTTAGTTCTGGGTTTGGTGGGGTCTACTATCGGAGTTTTGGTGTGTGTGGTCTTCCCAGCCGCTTGCTTTATTAATGTCACGTTCAAGAATACTAACGAACGGGTGTTGGCTAAGGTAAGTTTATAAATATTGGAATGTACTTAAAACATCTATAGCAACTCCTTTTTTTGAAAAATGTATGTACTACAGGTACAGAAGTTCTTGTGAATTACTCATAATGCATATGTTACTAATTTCTTGTACACATTTCTCTCTTAAATGGAATAAAAATCTTATTAAAACTTTTATTTTGAAGTGTCATGTAAATGTACCAAATCAAGATTCAACGAATATTAGTGCAGTTTAATCTAATTCTTGAACAGCGAATGTAAATCCATCTATGATTAATAACGTTAAATTAATAAACTGTATATTCAGTTTACAGTTGTACTGGGATTAATAATACTTGTACTTGGCACATATGCGAACTTACAAGCAGCAGAAAACACGAGAGACAAGTATGACGAGAAATTCATAACACAAGAAAAAATCGATAAAATGGTTGAAGATTTCTTTGAGAAAATGGAGAAAACAGAAGGTAAGTAACGTTATAATTATTCTTCGTCGTCTTTAATGAGAAATATTAAGTTTAGGCTAAAATATTATTTTTGTTTTTTATTTAGCAATACCTAAACCTCAAGAAATTGAACCCAAAAAAGATGAAAACAATAACGATGTAAAAGATTCAGTAGCCTTACCACCAAATCCTGTACCACCTGAGTCACAGTCCAATGAGAAACCTAAATCTGTTATTGAAGATAAAAAAGACATTATTCCTGACGACAAAGAAAAAGAAATAAATATGAAAGCATCGAATGAGCAATTACAAAATGGAAAAGCTATAGACAAAGAAAAACAAAATGGTCAAACTCCCAACGTAGTAAATGGTGAACAAGTTAAAGATATTGAAGAGAAGGCAAAAGAAGTAAAATCGCACCAAGAAAAAGTCGACATGGACAAACATAAACAATTAATGGAAACAATCAAACAACACGGGCAGGAACAAAAAGAGTTGATAAAAGAACAAAAAGAAATTCTTGATAAACTAAGAAAGACCAAAAACGAATTGGAAAAGAATAAGAAGGAAAATGATAATGAGGAAACTAAAAAAATTGCCGTGGAGAGCATTCAGAAGATCGCTAATATGGCAATACAGAGTTTAACTGGAGTTTCGGATAAACCACTTGAGATTAAAGGTGACATGAAACCCGATCCAAAAGTAGATGATGTAATGTTGAAGAAAACTGCAGAAACTTTAGACGCAATCAAAAATAGAGAACTTAAAGAAAAACCTGTTAATGTTAAAGAAAAAATTGTAGAAAAAGTTCAGAAACCAATGGAAGAAAATAATCGTGAAAATATCGAGCTGAAAGTACGCGCCGACGAAGCAAAGATAGATTTAATAAATAAAGAAAAGGCTAACGATATTCCTCCGCTTCCTCAAAAACAAGAGACGAATGAAAATATCAAATCGAAACACTCGCATTCTCCAGATGAGCCACAATCATACAAACAAGGTGAAGATCAATTGCCAATTAAATTAAAAAATAGCGTTGGCAGTGTTCCTCTAGCGATAGCTTTGAGCGAAAGCTCTAAAATAAACAAGAATTACCAACCGAAATTAGTTGAACATAAGGCTGCTAAAAATGTAGATAACGTTGATACAATATCGGTACAAAGACAAAAACGAGAAGTCGTTGATTGTACAGAAAAGACCACTTTGAAACCGGAAGACAGGGAGATTTGTGAAAATTTGATAAACAAAGAGATAGAACATAGTGAAATTCTGCCAAAAGTGGATTTAAATAATGTTCTTACCAATATGCAACCGGTACATCACATAAGATCTCTAAAAAGTTACAGTGAAGCAAAAGAAAATCAATAAGTTTTTATCCTTACTTAAATTATTTTAATATTAATTCAGTCATTGTATTTTTATAAAGGTTATAATTAAAATATTAAAGGTACAAAATTTCAATCCGATATAAAATGAAGCTATTGGACAGGCTCTAAAATAAAAATAAAAATTTAAAAATGTAGAAATTTAATACAATTTTTTTTATTGATACATAATTTATGTATCAGAAATGACATTGAAATAGCGTTTCGTAATATCCTAGATATTTATGACTTTTGAGTATTATTGAAGATAAATAAAAATAATTTATTTAAAGCTAGATTGTTTAATATTTATTTGTTTGATGAATTTGCATTTATTTAAGAAAGTTTAGCGCGTTGCTGTTTTGTGTAGCATAATCCTTACTCATAAAAAGCTTCGAATTCGTAAAAAGCTCTTAGTTTGTTCTTTAATGTTGATTACAGAGCACTAAAGCTACATTTTAAATAAAATTCTAGCAACAACTTAAGTTGAGAAGCGTTTTTAAGTAAGGAATTTAAGGGTTGACTATCGGTCTATGATCTCATTTTCGTGACAGCTGGTTTTACAATTGTTGGGTATTCTATTGATTGATTATTGTTAGTAAAACAAGTATTAAATTGTTTCGGCACATAAGTTTCAAAATTCTATTTAAGAAATATAATGTCTTCCGAGATTTTTTTGTAATATTCAGTTATTCGTAAATAATGCTTTTGGCATACTGTGGGCCATACTTTAGGCTGTTTGATCAATTGGAGGCAAAGAAATGATTTGAGTTAATAAGCCAAGTACCAGTTACTTTTAAGCCATGCTTATTACGATTCAATATGTTTCAACGCAAGTATTTTGTACTAAAAATGAATAAGTCATAATTCCAATTATCAAGCTTTCTTGATCATGTTAAAGTGATATTTGTAGTTATAAATCATGTATGTGATCGCTTGACTGAGTGCTAATAAAGTATTTTATTATTTATGTAAATTGTATTTTTATTTAAACCTATTTCCCTATGTCTTCAACGAGTAAAAGAGAAGCCCCACTGCTGCGTTGCGTCACGTCGTAGCATTGTATGTTACGATGCGTTGATGCACGACGTCGCGTCGCAAAAGGGTATATACGCCGTCGCATCTGCGTCAGCTTTCACAATGACAGACGCAAACGTGTTCTTTTGTTACGTCACCGCAGAATTAAACTAAGAGATCATAGAGGAGTCTGAATAGCATAAAGAAATAGTAATAGTCCGTTTTTTAGACCTTGCTAGACCAAAAAAATATTTTCAATATTTTTAGAATGTGTGTGGCCAGCACAACGTGCTTCGTGCTTCGCCTCTTGTCCGTCGATCCGTTGAATCGTCGCACGACCACGCAACAGTGTAATGGGTCATGTATAAAAATAATATGGGAAACGGCGCAACGCAACGCGAGTTGTGGGGCCTCGCCCTAACGCACCGTTCAAGTATTACGTAAACATTATAAGGGTGGGTCTATGATTTACTGATTTGGTGATTACGGCAACAGTAATTTACTTTTTTACACACATTTCCCACACATTGTCATATGCTTGAAAAATAAATTCATTTTCGAGGATTCCAAAAAATTAATATACTATTATATTTAAAAGCATTGGTTACTTTTTCAATCAGTAAAATGCTTACGCTATACTGACATACTTATGCTATACTGACATTAATACAAACCACAGAATAAGATATTTTGTCAGTAATAAAATTGGATTGATATATTTGTTATAAATAATGGCGTATGTTTGTATTATTGCGTTGAAAAATTAAAACAGAAATAAAATAGAAAGTATTTAATTATGTTATATTACAAATCCACGTCTCTCAACATTATAAATTAAATTAAACTAAGTATTCATTATTCTTGAACGTCTTGCTTCTTCTCTGCGACCTTACGAGTTCTGTAAAAAATTTGTAAAAATCTGTAAATATTTAAATGGCTAAATGAAGCACAACTTACATACTATTTTTATTTATTATCATTTATTTATTAATTAATTTATTTATTTGATGTGATTAAACTAATAAAGTGTAAACAATTATTAAATCAAATAAATAACGGCGCTACGACCTCTTTAGATCTAAGCCTGAAATATCTGAACCTATTTGTCGATCATCTTTCAATCTAATAGACTAGTAGGTGATCAGCCTCCTGTGCCTGACACACGCGGTCGAATTCTTGTGCTAGTGAATGTTTAATACATAGATAGTCCATCGCTAAGCCAGGGATCGGACCTACGACCTCACGGATGATAGTCGTACGCGAAAGCCACTAGGCCAACAGAATTATTAATATTCAAAAATTCGAAGAAACAAATTGTTGAAGTGATTTTCACAACTGACTGACATCCGAGTAATTTGTATTCAAACATACACTTACGGTCTATGTACAATATAGAACGATAATTGGACTATCTGCCTAAATAGATCATCAACAATAAAAAAAAAATCACATACTGGTTCTAATTAGTAATTTTAACATACCTTTTGCCTGGTTCTGGAGTGTTTGAAGATTGTATGGAGGCTCTACGCGTGCTTCGACGGGTCGGAGTGCTCACACTGGTATCCGAACCCGCGGGCGAAGCCGGGTTACTTTCTATGTCTCTCTGAATTTTTTATAATAAACGTGCATTCGTTAAGTGAAATGAAAAAGTTGTGAATAATGTTTTGAAAACATTATACATCTTTCATTTAATTTAATTATTCTATACGCTCAAATAAATTCCAGTTTCCATGCCTGGACCAGCCAGTTATTTTAATTAAATATTCAATTAATTAAGTGCTTTTTTCTCGGATCCGTGCGAGCGTCCCGTTCATTTTAAAGCATTGCCTTCCCTAGCACTCAACATGCCGTAGGCCGACCACTCGCATCTGAACCGATTTCTTTTTATAAAAATAATAATATACATATGTACTTTCAAACACTAATATTTACTTAAATAAACAAAATTCGCCATAAAGAGTTTTCGTTTCAGGCTATTACTTTGTATCCATTGTTTAAGCGTTCAATGTGATAAATGAATCATAAGCTGAGGTAGAAAACTACAGTTCCAGATAATATCGGTAATCTTACCTTAACATCAGTACTAGTCCTCCGACCTTTGGGCGTATGTATGGCTTGAATGGCGCGTGTAAACGACGCACGTCTTCCACGAGTGGGCGTGTCTAAGGGAGACTCCGCCCTTGGTTCACCTGGAAAGGTTAATGTACCTTACGCTTGTATAAAACTACTTTTATATGCACAAGTCGCGCTTCTAAACAAGAATGCTATGGATATATTAACACAAACCACAGCGGTTCTCTATTGTAACATATTGTGACTATATTATTTTGTAAAATAAAGAAAAAAAAATGTAAAAACTAACTTCTATTTGATTTTGTATAGCAATTGCAAAGCTATTTCACCATGCCTACGGCTGACAGAGGACACATCTTTGTTTATTATTAATTATCGATTAATTAGGTGCTTAATATGTCATGTGGAAAATAGTATAATAGTTACAGCTCCTAATAAACATTTTGTAAAACAAAAAAACTTGGCGAGTAAAAACAGTGACAGAGAGTTAATTGCCAGTTCTTCTCTTCCGTTCTACGCCCTTGGTTTGAGAACTAACAGTAAATGTAAAATTAAAAGCATTTAATATTTATTTCTTGACGTTCACAAGTGAATGTAAATATTTGAATTGTAAACGTTGGGTAGAAGATCTACGTAGACGGACGAATGTGTTTAAAAATGGCAGTCAGTTTTAATGGATACCCCCTGGTGAAGTATTATCCTCGCAAATTGCTAATACGCAGGAACCTTGTCACATTAAGGCATCTTTTCCATTACACGGTTGTTCAAACGTACGGTGTGTAAGCCGTACGGTTGAAAAAACGTGCTAGCTTGTACATGATACGGCAAAATCACCGCGCGAGACATTGGTAAGTACTGGCTAGTAGCGCTTTTTACTCGGGCTGTGTAGGACGTGCTGCGTCATGAATTTTCTTACGAAAAAAAAGATTATAGTTGCTTATTACATATATAGGAAAAAGAAAATAGAAAAAAAAAGGGAAGTAAGGTTTTGGATACATCCGATTTTAGAAAAAAGGGAGGAATATGGCGCGTTTCATACACTTGTCAAGAATCAATTGAGAGAAGATGAAGACAAGTTTTACAATTATTTTAGAATGCAGAAAACTACATTCGACAACTTGCTCCAAAAATTATCCCAGGAACTAAAACATCAAGATACTTTTATGCGAGAGAGTATATCGCCCGCAGAAAGATTGGCTGTAACTCTGAGGTAAGTAGGTACAAAATTAAATGACATATTTTAGTTTAAAATTGTTTATTGCACACAAACAAAATTATTACATGTAATTGAATTTTAATAATTATTAATTTAAGAACAAGTAAATCAAAAAATACACTACGCTGAAAATGCTACTCAAGTGCGGTACTAAAATCGAATTCGTCTTCAATAGAAACTTGAGAATCTGCCGAGATACTTTCCGCATTTACACTATGTACAGATAATTGTGATTCGGGTCGGTAGTGGATTGGCTCTAAACCAGAACCGTGTCCAAAATCATGAGAAGACGTCTGTGGACGACTTATTCCATAGCTCGATCTAGCAGCTGTAGAATATCCATATGTTGACGATTGCGCATTTGAGGATGCTGTACCACTTAAATATCCTTGATGGCCTTGATCCCATTGGTTTCTTGATGTAGGTATATACTGAGTACACTGTCTTTGTTGAATATTTTTAATTATTGAAATTACTTGAAACTGAAAGTCTATCATATTTTCATCACTGAACTTGTCAACTGTATCAGCGATTCCCATAAAAAGTTCATACTACGGCTTTTCTTTTTCTCATCTCGTTCTGCTGAATCCATAAACTTCATAAACCTAATGTCAACTTCACTTAGTTCATTTTTTCTTTTTTTTTTAGCCCTTTGCGTCTCACTCCGTTCAGTGTATCCCGAGCTTGATTGATTCGGGACTGCACTATCAAAATTTTCATTACTGAGGCTAGAATCATGAACATGTTCAGTCATGTTAGAATCGGTCTTGCGATGCTCAACATTTTTTTTTAGGAACATCATTTCATCATAGAACATATATTTTCTTATTTTTTTTGCTGAAGAACCAGACTTACATTCATTAATTTTTTTGTCATATTTTATCCAGCTATCTTTCATATTGGTCCACTTCTTCATCACCATTTGCCCTGAAAATAAATAAATAATAATTATTAAATTCAAAATTTATGAAAACCCCCGACCTAAACTGAATCGACCCCGACCTAAAATGGGGTTTTAGTATTTGAACCTGAACCGTTTTGTTTTATATTTCAGGTATCTAGCAACAGGAGATACCTTTACTGACCTATACTACAGCTATAGAATTGGAATAAAAACCATAAGTTGCATCGTACGTGAAGTATGCCACTACATTTGGTTAGAACTGTATAAAGAATATATGAAAATGCCATCTAAAGAAGACTGGCTACACATTGCAAGCAAATTTCAAGAATCTTCCAACTTCCCGCTGTGCTTAGGAGCGGTCGATGGAAAACACATCAGACTTATTAAGCCAATTGATAGTGGCTCGATGTTTTTAAATTACAAACATTTTTTTTCTATAGTTTTGATGGCAGTAGTAGATAGCGATTACAACTTTATATTTGTTGACGTTGGCGCCTACGGAAAGGAGTGTGATTCCAGTGTGTTTAAAGAGACCCCATTTTGGAAAAATTTAACAAACAACGGATTAAATCTACCCGATGCAACACGTTTGCCTGGAATTGACTACGATTTGCCATATGTGTTCGTTGCGGACGAAGCCTTTGCTTTGCATTATCACTTGCTTCGTCCATTTGGTGGTCATCAGCTTGATCAATTAAAACGTACATTTAACTACAGACTCACAAGAGCGCGAAGATTTGTTGAATGTGCGTTTGGCATTTTATCCAATAAATGGCGAATTTTTCACCGGCCAATGAATGTGTCCATCGATTTGGCAGTTGATATTGTGAAAACATGTTGTGTTTTGCAAAATTTTATACATAAGCAGGAAAACTTTCAGTTTCACAATGCGAGTGAAAATGAGTCCACCCTTGATTCAGAATCGGAACTAATCCAGTTACCTATCACGAATGCAGTTCGCGGAAGTTTGGCGGCTAATGAAGTTCGCAACAGATTTGCACAATATTTTGTATCTAACGAAGGTCGCCTCTCCTATCAAAACAACTATGCATAAGTAAAAAGTTAATAATTAAATATCTGTAACTTACCAAACTTGTTTTTCTCATCACCACTTAAATCTTCAAATGTGGGCTGGAAATGAATAAATATTTCTTTCCAGGAATCATATTTAAGCCGCTTATTTTTATAATCGTCGATGGTCTTATCCCATATTACAGGCCTTTCTTGAATCAACGTAATTAATAATTCTTGATTTATGTTCATTTTATAATAAAATCGCGAAACAGCGTATATAAGCGGTCACGAATCCGTGCGTACGTCCGGCACCGTCGACACACCCCGATAGACTGCCATACAACACTGGTGAAAATCACGCCGTGCGTAGACGCGGCGCGCCGAGGGGCAGTCACGGCGCACGCGGCCGCGGCGCCGTGCCTTGGCGCCACCGTGCATGTCGACAAGCTCATATAGTGATCCATACCACACTGACGACCGTGCCTACACGCGGCGAATTAACCGTAGATTTTCACGGCGAGAAACCGTGTAATGGAAAAGAGGCCTAAGAGCCACGTGACGTCATCCAGAATAGAAAAGTACAGTTTGCAAAAAAAAGAAATGCAATTGCAAATGTAATAGGTTAATTATTAAGTTTGACAGATTTGAAATGACATTTATCGTAAGATTACATTTTACAAAAAAACTGGTATTTGATGACATTTAATTAATCTCACACCTTGGAAATAGGTATTTATCTAAGAAATGAAAAATGTTCGTGTGATTTTTCAAGATAACAATCAAACAAAAACGCATTCGCATCAGCCAGAATAATACTAACGGTTAACAGAGTGTCTAATGTCAATGCCAACAAAATACGTCACCAAAATGACGGCCAGGCGCATTAGCAATTTGCGGGGATAATAATCATCGCCCGTCATAATTATTTAATCATGTTGTAAATAAAATAGTTTAAGTAATGTTAAAATGTTTTTAATTTTAAAAATTCTATTAAGAAGTCACATCTTCATTAATCAAATTTACATATTTTATAAATTTAAATAATGAAGAAATTTTCTTTGAATTTCTAACTGCACTTACCAGCGATTACATCGACGGATGAGCTGCGACCGATTCTAGCGGGTTTCACCACAGTCTTAACCTCCGACGTTGCGCGTCGGCCTATATTACATATAATGTTTAGGAAGAAATCGTAATAAAAATACATATCTTGAAATAAAAATATAAAAAGTAAATACTATCAACCAGCGCAGATAGGAACATTATAATACTCTAATGAATTACTGAAGCCAGACAATATGAATGCCGAACGGTCAATTTTATCTCTTGTATTTATTATTGTCAAACTTTTTATTTACGTACCAACCGCTACAACCTTTTAAGCCTCAGGCGACTGTATCAGTTCTGTGATCATTTCTAATTGGCAACTAGGTGATCAACCTTCTGTGCCTGACAAACGCAAGAGTTAAAAATAAAATTGGCGCGTTCTACTTTGTCTATTTTTGTAGTCTGTGGTTCTTTTGTATCTACACTACTATGGGTTTTTTATACTCTATACACAGTTGCTTCTATTTTGATAACTTTGATAAACTGACTGTACCTATTGTACTCTCTGCTATATTAACAATAAAACTTATTCAACAAGCAAATGATAATTCAATTATAATCACTATTTGCTATATTTGTTTTAAAATAAGTATTGTTTATGATTTGCTTTTTTAAAAGAGTACCGAGAGTTTTTTAAGCCGGCTTTTTCTCTCGGCCTACCCCCTCTGTCTTTGCCGATGAATTTACCGATTCAAATTTAACGCCGTGGAATAAGTTATACCTGAATCTTTTATTCCAAAATAAACATATTTTGTATTTTATTAACATATCTTTTACACATTTAAAGAAAACACTTTTTTAACGGATCAAAGCTATGTAATGGAAAATTTGGTTTGCAATAAATTGATCGTTTCATTGGCTGTGTGACATGTGGCACCGTCCTGTTGAAACCACATTTCAGTGATATCCATGTCATGTCATCAATAATAGGCCAAAATTTAGTAGTTAACATCTCGCGATAATTTCCCGAGCGCATAATTTCGCGAAATTCATCTGTTAAGTGGCCAGCCAGATCGTGTGATTTAACACCACTGGATTATTTTTTGTGGGGCTATGTTAAAGACAGAGTCTATACGGAGCCAATCGAATCGATTGCAGCCTTAAAACTCAAAATCCGTGATGTCATTAACGAAATAAACCCTCCATTTTGCCAAAAAGTGATTAAAAATTTTGATGAAAGAATCAACATCTGTCAGCGTGGTCGTGGTGGACATTTGCCAGATATCATTTTTCATTCATAATTGCCAAACTTTTCTCTTTGTAATACAATAAAAATTTCATTCATTTTCCTCTAAATTCTTTGTTTTATTTTGTTTCAGAAAACAAAGTTCTTGTTGAAACACCCTTTATTATTGTAAACTTACACCTGGGATCCAATAATATCCAAATTAAAATCTTAATACAAACTATCCGCGACAATGGAGGACCGCGAGCATTTTTACAGAATCTTAGTCGATACCAACTCCGGGGAAATAAATACAGATAATACAACTTTTTCTACAGCTGTGATACTTTTTTGACACACACCTTTTGTCTTCAGTCACTGTGACCACGCACGCTGTAAAGCACGCGAAACGTCGGATAAACTTAAAATTATGTTAAATAATTATACAGTTTCAATCCGGTAAAAAGTGTTTTTTTTTAGTTTTTTTTTCATACATTCAAAGCTACTTACCGCGCAGTTTGGTAGCGGAAGATGCGGGTGAATTTTGATACTCCTCGCGATCTGGGGTGCCTAACATTAGTGAGAGCTATTAGTGTCATGCACTATATGTATTTCTAGTGCATTTACGAAGCTGGAATTAAACTAAGGTTTTAAGCAAAGCGTGATTGAAGAAATGAAGGCAGGCTAAATATTTCTAATAGTAAATTTTTGTAACAGGCCAATAAAAATAGAATTTTGAACCTTACGTGGCTAGCATAGGTGTTGTTATAGCATGACTGTCAACGCTTAACTAAGCTATACACAGTGCACATTTACATATGAAATATTAGGCTTTTAATTAAAAAAAACATTTAGTTAATATTTGTACACTACTATAGGTCAGTAGAATATAAAAGCAGAGCAAAAACAAATAGAATAATATATAAACCTTCATGATCCGTAATATCGAGTTGTCTAAGAGGATCAGATTCCTGCGCACGCGTCGCACGCGCAGGCGACAGGACCGAACGCTCTAATACAGCTTTTTGATGACGGGTTATTCTGAAAATAATGTTTACTATTAAATCGTTTAAATCTTATATCTTATGAAATTGATCGTATATACTCAGTGTGAAAAGTAGGACGCCAGAGTTTGTTTGATTTACTCGGCGGTCACGCGGCAGTCTTAGCGGTTACTAGATATACATATATAAGTATCTATACTAATATTATAAAGAGGAAAAATTTCTATGTAAGAATGTTTGTAACGATTTAGAACAAAAAGTACTCCACGATTTTAAAATTTATGTCACCATTTGAATGCTACATTATCACTGATTAATAAAGAACTCTACCACAACTACAATAATGCTACCCAAGATGTAAAAAATGTCTATTATCTTTTATCGCATGCGCTGCAACACTATTGACGATAGTACAAAAAGATTTTCCACAATATTAAAGAACATATCAATATCTGCAAAAAATGTTTAAAAAATAAAAATCCACCCTTGCGAAGACGGGACGGGCTGCTAGTATTGTATATTTAGGGACTAAATGCGAAGTATAACTTCTCTCATACTAACATACCACATAAGGTAACCCCTATTGTTCGAGAAGATTACAAACCCACGCTGTAATTATCATTATATCTCAAAAGAAAATTAATTATTTGCATTGTGTTCACATATTTTTATTTATTTTAAACTAAAAGTTATCAATGTTTGTATTGCGGCATTTTAAAACCATTCGTTTCTAATGTTACCGTTATAGATGATAAAATATTTAAGTTCATATTCAAGAATAAATCGAAATCCAACAAATTGATAGGCCTTTCACTAGTATTATAGGAGAGAAGATAAACCACTCCTTATATGAAAATTGTAATCGTTTTTACAACCAACTCCCAAGCGAAATTACACAATTATCACTGAATAAATTGAACACTCTCGCAAGACGTAAATAAATCAATAAAGCTTTTTATAAATTTGACCATTATTTAAAATTTAAATGATCCCAATCCTTGGGATTGATTTTCTCAACAAACAATTTGTAAGACTGAGAACTTGGCAATGAAAAGAATGGCGGAGAGTTTCTTGCCAGACTTGCGAACTGGTAGTAAATGTCAATTTAACGTTTTCTGTTGACGTTCATAATTGTACCTGGTGAATAAAGGTAATTTGAGCTTGAATATCACCAGAGGATTTATTTTTCGGGTCCAGCCCGATTCCACGCCGATACACATTAATATCTTACCGTCTTGAAGTAGAGTATTCCTCAACATCTTTAGTAGAATCTTCCACCTCCGGTATCACAGTCAACTCCGTACTAATCAGTTTCCGTCCCTTCCGCTCTTCGCTTGCTTTGGCAGATTTGTTTGAGCTGTCAGAGACGACGCTAGAGTTATCATCGTCTTTCTTCATACTGGCACGAGTGCGGCGACGGGGTGTTAATTCTGTAATAATAATACTAAGTCAGTGGACAGTTCCCGGCGGTATGGATTAGGAGTAATCCAAAATAATATAAATTGAACTTCTACAATATATAAAAAACATTAATTAGGAGTTAAGTAGAAGCACGTAGGTTCTGTAGTCAGACCACTTGGTGAACACACAAAAATAAGACGAAATGTATTTAATAGAGTTATGTCCTAATAGATGTGGGATTGGACGGGCTATATAGGAAGATGAACACGTAAAAGATGGACTTTGAAGACCCTTTGTGTTAAATCATATAGACCATGGGGACGAAGGAGAAGAGGGCGCCCAAGAAAATAAGCATACAAAGGGACATAGGGACAGAGAAAGCGACTTTGTTTTATACTATGTAGTGATCTTTCAATCTAATAGGCATGAAGGTGATCAGCCCCTGTGCCTGATACACGCCGTCTACTTTTACGGTTCACAGGCATGCCTGTTTCCTCCTAATGTTTTCTTTCGAAGTACGAGAGAATATTAAATGCGCACATAGAAAGTTCATTGGTGCTCAGTCGGGAGTTGAAACTACGACCTCTCGCGATGACAGTTTTACGCTGAAGCCACTGGGACAACATTGATTTTGAGATGAACGAATGAAAACCCAATCAAAAAAATTCTTTAAAAGATATTTCTAATGGAGCATATAGCATCGTTTGCACAGAAGAATATACAGAAATTTAAAATAAAATTACCTTCAAGCGGCATCACTTCGTCATCCTTTTCCGCCAATTCCCTCGAAGCGCGCCTGGTGAGTATTCTCCTTTCTATATTTGGCGTTTTCGAGCGTCTTCTCGTTCTTGGGGAATCAACCTCGGGCGTTTCTGGAATATTCTCCGTTATATCGAAACCTGTTTTAGGTGGAGTTTTTTCTTCGCTCTGCATTGATTGCCTTCTGGTCCTTGTGGGTTTTTCCTCTTCGACGTTTGTTTCTTGCCTGGATGCGTTCGACGCTGTTGAACCCCTACGTTTACGTGGCGTTGTTAGTTGTTTATCTTTAATTGCCTGATTGTCTGTTTCCTTGACTTCTTCAATTTTCTCTTCTTTTCTTGGATTTTCCTCTGATTTGATTGCTTGCTCTTTGTTTTTATTATCACCCTGGCCTACTTCTTTTTCAGTTAGTGGAGTGGCAACGTTTTCATCCATTTTTATATCTTGTGTTTGCAATACTTCTTGGTTTTGTTCACTTGAAGTTTGTTTATGTGTTTCATCTTTATTTTGCGTATTTTCATCGTCGATATTAGTTTCAACATCGGCTTGATCTACCAAACATAATGTAATATATATGTATAAAATATTGGTTAATTTATATACAGGCAGTGTCTATTTTGTTGGCAGAATTGTATTTAATTTGATCTAAGAACTGGTAATACCACAAAAGTTATATTCAAATAGACAAACAAAATGACATATAATTAAATAGTACATTCATAAATAATACTAAAAATATATTTTACCTGTATCCATAGGTGAATCTTTAATTTGGTTTGATTCTTCTGCATGGGACACGGCTATAGATTGTTCAAATTCAGAATTGTCATCAGTCATTAGCGACATTTGAGCTTGATTCAATGGGTCTGTAGAAACCTCCATGCTATCCGATATTTGATTACTGCCAGCCTCTTCAGATACAATATCTTCTTGAGCTTTATCTTTAGATATTTCCTCTACCTTTTCAGTTTCGACGTTTGCCATTTCAACAATTTCTGAAGCAGGCTCTGTTATTGGTATTTCGGCTTGATTATCAATTTGCAACTGATCGAGATCGGAATCGGAGTCCTCTATAGATATAACATCTTCTTCACCATCATTGGAATCATCCTGCTAGAATACATTTTTTATCAAACTCAAAAGCACAATATTATGCAATGAAATAAAAAAATGGAACAGAAATAATAAAATTTATCTAATTAAAAAAAAAATAATCTGACCTCTTCCGAACTGTCGGAATCATCGTCGTCGACGGATTCATCAGGAGACTCCACTTCAACAACTTCATTGCCTGAGTCAGTTTCCGCTCGACATTCATCATCAGATAGATCGCCTTCAATTTCATTTATCTCCCTCTCTATTTCAACGATTTTGTTCTTCTCTCGCTGTATCACTTTTGCATCTCTTTCCACTTTCCAATCTTTGTCTTCGGTTTCACTGTCATTCGTTAATAAGCTAGACTGATTCGAAGTAAGAACGCTCTTATCTCCTAGCACTGAGTTATTTGTATCAATCAAAGTTTTGGGTGCCTTAGATACTTCAACTTTTTGGGCCTCCTTTGCACTGGTGTCGATGGAGTTATCGTAGCTGTGTAGTACTGATTTACCAATATCTTCGTTTAAGGTGGTGAATTTTAACAAATTGTCTTTAGCTCCCTCGTTATTACTTTCTTCGATGCTGGATTGTTCTGTAACGCTGCTCTGATAGCTGTGCAACACTGACTCGTCTGTTAAGCCTGCATGAATGCTAGTAAATGCCGGTACTTTGATTTCCTTGTCGGTATTCTTTTCGGTTTGTACAGAAATACTTTCATTTGAACTTTGTAAAATGGATTTGTTAACTATAGGAGAAAATGTCATATCCATTATACTAGATATTTGTTTGGAACTCTTCACAGGAGTACATTCAATAGTGCTTTCAGATATTTCTTCACTTATTTCAATTTCTTCAGTCTGTTTTGTTTTAGCAAAAGTATTCGCTTCTAGAACGATTCTCGAGAGCGATTTTCGACTCTTCACTATAATTTCCTTTTTCGGCGACATGTGTTTATCAGGAGTTTTTGAGCGGCTTCTAAGAATGACAAAAAAATATTAGAAAAAAATATCTTCAAAATTAGCTTCAGATGTAATGTGACGAAAATTACCTGAGATTTCTAGGATTTTCTTGAACTGATTGTTCTGT
Organism: Pieris mannii; assembly: GCA_028984075.1. Classification (NCBI taxonomy): domain Eukaryota; kingdom Metazoa; phylum Arthropoda; class Insecta; order Lepidoptera; family Pieridae; genus Pieris; species Pieris mannii. The sequence goes on along the minus strand of CM054779.1, from coordinate 10,034,456 downwards.
TTGGGTTTCTACCTCTACAGGTGTTTTTGAGCTTCTGAAAAAATATTCAAATAAATTTAAATTTTGAATCAGGTTTTAGATTGAAGCGACGTACATTTAAAAAGCTAATATCGTACAAAAATAACAAATATTGCCTGTATTTTTGTATTTTCTTTAAGTTTCGGTAAAAAAAAATTGAATGAATAAATCTGTGTGTGCTGGTTTTTAGTACAATACACTAACCGTAAGTTTCTCCGAGGCGCTGGAACAGGTAATTCCGTAGTTGGAGACTCTTTGATTACTTCAAGGCGCGGCGATTCCATGACTTTTTCTATTTTATCTGGCGTACGTAACCTGGTTCTAAAATTATTTAACAATTATGATGAGAAAATAGAACTCGAGCGTTTGACGAGAGAACTAAAAACCTATGAAGTAACTATACAATTAAATCGTGTAACTTATTAAATATATAATAAATAAATAGAATTATAAAATAATGATTTCATCACGGATTCTAAAAGAGAACCACGGGATCGGAAAGCAAGCTCGCATTGCACCAAGCTAACGGAAACCTTTTAAGACAAGGTTAAATTCAAAATCAAACATATAGTTAAAAGGAAGTGTGAAATACCTTTTAATTTACATACCTGATCGGTTTGGACAACAAAGTCGAAGTTGGGTGCGGATCAGTGTTTAGCTCTAGTTTCGGCATCTCTGGAATGGCGGGCAACGGCGACGAGCGAGGACTTATTTCAGGCGTACGAGAACGGCTTCTACAGAAATATGGAAGTAGTATAAGAGTTATACTCGTAAGTAGTATTAGGGTTGTCACAATTATTATTTAATTTTTAATCTCTGTAGAATCTTAAGTAGAATAATTAACGTCGCAAATGGCACAATGAAAATAAATAAACTTAACTGTAAATGGGCAACTGGTATGAAGAATGGTTGTAAATGTAAATTTACACTTAATTTAATTTGTTTTTCTTGACGTTCATAAGTGTACATGTTTACCTATATGAATAAAGATATTATGATTTGATTTGATTTGAAGAACAGAAAAGTGCAACAAATTATTGAACTGCTGCCCAATGTACGATAAAGAAGACCATTTAGATGGGTAGACTAGATTAAGGAAACAGGAGGTGGTACATGGCAGAGACTGGCACAGTCAGACCATTCAGAAGAAATGCGGTATTTGAAAGAGGCTTTGGCCAAAAAAGGGCACACCTAGGAATTAATAATTTTGTTAAAAAACATCAAGAGGAAAATCACCCGCACTTACTAGACCCGCCTGGTTTTTGGCATACTAGAGTTGATAATTATGAATACCGCTTATCATTTTAAGTTTCAGCTCGTCAAGCATTTAATTATGACAAACTCACGTAGATCACCAAACTATATGCTTTAAAGAAAACTTGAACTTTGAATACATTTTACGAATTCACGAATTTCTTAACCTAAAAGTTTTTTTTAATTAAATTCTTTCACGATACCTCTATTTTCCGACACTATAAAGTCTCAAGTTACACTCTTATACAATTAAATAACAGTTTCAATTATATTTTAATTAAATTTAAACTTTTGTGTCATTTATGACAAGGGACCTTTTTTAAAAGTCAGTTCCAAACTCAAAAAAGTATGTATACACAAAAATTTACATGATAGAAAATACTATTTGTCGGATTAAAAAGACCAGAATTATGTTGTCATATACAGATTTATATTTTAAAATAATTACAGAGAAAAGGAAGGAAACCAATACTTGGGCTTTCAAGGACCGGGTTTCGTACAAACGCCTCGATACTTCAAACACTCGGTATTAAGCAGCGTCTGTTCTCAACAATACAATTTCATTCCATTTTTCGGACATGAATTTCGACGTGGTGATCAGTCCAGAGAACACATTGTTTTCCAAGGAAAGGCGGAGGGCACTAGACCGCGCGTTGGACTGACCAAATCAAGCCTGCCGTAGGAGGTTAACTCAATGAGTGGACAAGTATGACCTCTAATAAATAGGCAACGATGGTGAAACGTCGTAAAGCATATTACATCAGCCCCTTCAAATATTATTACGACCGCTCTGCCAAGAGTGTACCGGATAAGAAAAAGACATGGTTCGCCTATTTTTTGTCCAACTCAGCTACATGTATTTTGGAATTCAATAAACAATTTTACGTAAATTTAATATTTTTTTTACAAGAATTACAGAAATCACTACAGAAATATTTTCAATTTTAAGCAATAGCAGAAATTTGGTTACCGTCCTTTTTAAATGAAAACTCAGTCTACGGGACGCACAAAAAGTGCAGTCATAGCAGCAATGGACACACATTTTATTTGGTGTGTTGCCGGCCTTTGAGCGAGAATACACTCGTATTTTAGCTATCGGGGCCGTATCTCCCCAGGACCGGAAATCGATGTCACAATTCGCAAAAGAAAATATTTTCTGAAGCAGACCACGATACCTTCACTAGTAAACGTGAATTTCGCCTTACCTCGCAGTTCTTGTAGAAAGAAGTGGTGTGATGGGCGAGTCATGTCTCTCAGGTGTAGTACTGCGACTTCTAAAACATATATGTTTAATTTCTTAAATAAAATAAGATTATCTAATTTATATTTCTTAATGGCTTCGATAAACATAATCTCGGTTTTTATATCCAAATATGAACTGTAAATCACTACATAGCATAAAACAAAGTCGCTTTCTCTGCCCCTATGTCCCTTTGTATGCTTAAATCTTTGAAACTACGCAACGGATTTTGATGCGGTTTTTTTTTAATAGATAGAGTGATTCAAGAGGAAGGTTTATATGTATAATAGCATCCATTAAATAGTGGAGAAGTACTGTTATTTTTGAGGTTTCTAATGTGATGTTGTAAATAATTAAATTTTTTCCGCTTACATTGCAATCGCAGGCTGAACCCTACGAGTTTTATCAAAATAATGTACTAAGTATTGTACACATTGAAAAGTTCTACAGAAAAGTCCGTGATGGTATATGTCTATCTCTTATGGATAACCCACAATAACTTTTTTTTGTCATTTACTTTTTACGATAAATAATGGCTAATTTTCGAAGCGATTTTAAGCAATACAGCATTAATCCTTAACCAATTAAGACCTTGAATACATTGTTCATTTAATATAGATCTATACAACCCATTACAGCTTATTTAGCAGCGATCGAACGCGTATATTATCGGAGCTTTCCAGCGACGGAAATAACAATACATAATAAAAACCTGCTTTTCATCAGCATTGCACCCGTGCGAAGCTGGGGCGGGTCACTAGTTTTACAATAAAATGTAATTATGTATTAATTTATTACACACAATACACATATTAATATAACTATGTAATATGTGTATGTAACTTAGCCCCGACGAGTAGCAGTTATAGGAACCGGCTGGTAATCATTTACACACGCGCCTGGCGATAAATTCTACAAATCCTATTTTAAATCTTCTTAATTACAGTTTTTGATTTAACTAATTGAGTAACAGACCCATAGATAATAAAATATAAATTAAAATATAATATACTGGTTTACTGAGATTCGGACTCGACTTGTGAGATAAGAAGGGACCGATACAAGAATCGAATTAACAGTATTTATATATAATATTTACATAAAATAGCTTTTTTATTTAAACAAAATCCTTTTTTTTATCTTAATAGATAATTTTATTCATAACACCTTTTTTTAAAGTATTATTTAATGAAAAAATCATAAACAAACCTATTAAAAACCGGTGTGGTGTTGCCGTGAATGCTCCGTCTCCCTTTAGGTGTTTTCGAAACGAAACTCAACTCGACCGACGTTTCCCAATCATCCGTCCTTGTCACACTCGATTGCACACGTATCTCGCTCCTTTGTGTCTCGGCTTCGGGGGATTTTGTATACGTGTACTTCGGGTTTATAAGCGTGATGGGTATATCCGCTATACTTTCGATAGAGGTATTTGGATCGTCAGATAAGCTGCTATTGGCATATATTGATAGCGATTTCCTGTAACACAAAATAATAATAAAACCGCCATCGTACTGTTAGAGATGAGGCAAAGAGAGCTGGAAAATTTGGAGCGAGGTGAAATACGAGGATCAACACCGAACGCGATGGAGACTTACGGTGGAGGCCCTCTGCCCCATCTAGGTGTTATCGAAAATAACGTCACTCAAGGGTTTTAAAAAGATCGATACTAATAAACATTTGTATTTTTTGTGTAAGTAATACAAATAGTGTATTTCTTATACAAAAAATTAAAATTTCTGTTATTTATACCTGTTAATTATATTATTTCCACATATTTATTATTTAAAAATAAACAATCTCATATTATCATTACAAATTTTCTCGTTAAAATCGTCTCGTTCGTTTCGTGCGTATTTGTGCGTGCGCGCAGATAACTTATGCGTTTGAGTGTAGTTGTAAGTGCGTGCAGTGGTGTGCTTTGTGACTAATTGTTGGACAACCGTATGTCCGTACGACTCTTTTTTTAGTAATATGTACAATATGATTCATATATATTTATTTAGATTTATATATATTATGGAATGGTAGAAAACATTAAATATTAAAAGTTAGATAACTGACTTATACTCTGATTTTTCATTCAATTCTGACATATCATAACTATTGCTACTGATAAAGTTCTCCAAATTTAACCAAAATTATGTTTTACCTACAAAAAGGTAAATCTTCATATTTACTTACTCAAGTGACCTAATACAAAAATAACAAATATTTCAATATCAAAAAACTATTATCAAAAAATATTTCAATATAAAAACTTTATCGACTTAACTTTAATTACTTTATTTTATTCTTTTGCTGGCATTCTATTAATTCCAGGTTAAGTAACCTTTAAAAAAATAAAATGTTTCCTTTAAAAAACGCCTTGTGCGTTTTTTACTGTTTGTAATGAAAAGTAACGAAATTATCACTCGCCGTAAATCCAACTTTAATGTGGAGGGCCGTACTTAATAACATCCATACACTTACTAACATAAAATAAATTCATAGACTAAGACGTGCCCTCGTATTAAAATTGAAAAATATGACCGGCCAAAAAGGTTGGTTATCTCTGACATGTCAAAAAATGATGTCTGTCAGAATTCTACGAAATTAAAAACCATTTAAAATAATTAGATAATTGATAAAAAGATCAGTACCTGGCTTTAACCGAGTCTTTATACATTTTTTTAGGTGAGACCCTTTCAGCTGCAAACTTCTTCGGAGGAGATTCCAATTTTTGGGGTTGAGCTGAATCCTGGAATTGCAAAGTATAAAAAACATTGATTAATACGAAACTGCATACGTTAATAATAAATGTAACCTTACAATACACCGATAATTCTTATATAGCACATATCAATAGGTATATAACTGATCCTTAATTGAAGGCATTTATAAAAACAGTTTATAGCTCTGTTAGGAACTGCTTAGCTTCACAGTATTTTTTTTTGTTTAAAAAGCTTGACAATTAAGACTAATTAAAATAATATTAAATTATACCATACATAGTTGTGGTCCTTCGAGCCGGATTTCAACCAGCGATCTATCTGTATATAAAGCAAGTTTGTACATATATGTATTTCACCTATACAGAAAGGATTGAAAAATTCCTTCTAAATTTAAATGTGAATATAGTAATAGAGTACAAACCTCATGTCCATGATCAGTTGTATCTTGCGAGGCTTGTATGGGCATTGCTACTGGAGATGGAGTCGGAACTATTTCCGTCGGAGTCGGAATAGTAAACCTTAGATGTCTGAAAATTTATATCTTATAAATTAAACTTGATAATTTTATTTTATAGAGTTACAAAAAGCTAGTTAAAACAAAGGAAAAGCTCATAATTAAACCAAAAATTATACAATTATAAAAAAATTACTTGTTAGTGGAGTCGCTGTAATGTGTGTGATTGCTGGCCGTTTCCATTTCGTCATCGCTTTCTTCAAGGTATCGGGATTCCGTTGGTGATGAGATGTCCCTCTCTTGGTATTCCAATCTACGAGTCTGAGAAAATAACTTTAAACTATAAATTTGTAATATTTTAACAGAAATAGTCTACGAGCTCCCCTCTTAGAGGAAAGGGATCTGTACATTTTAACGATGTTTATAAAATAGCACTCATTTTGATATTTTGGATTCGATATATTTTGACATATATTTACGAGTAATAGACCCTTATATAAAACTATTAATAGGTATTTGCAAGTTAAATATAGGCAATGAAATGATAACATAAATCGTAATTATTGAATTTTCGAATAACAATGTCACAAAAAAATTAGGCACTATTGAAAAAAAAAGGTATTAAATATAAAATATGTTATTTATATTTCACCTTAATGCCTAATAATAAACAAAGATTCTAGTTATATATCTATATCACTACATAGTATAAAACAAAGTCGTTTTCTCTGTCCCCATGTCCCTTTGTATGCTTAAATCTTTGAAACTACGCAACGGATTTTGATGCGGTTTTTTTAATAGATAGAGTGATTCAAGAGGAAGGTTTATATGTATAATAACATCCATTAGATAGTGGAGAAGTACTGTCATTTTTGAGATTTCTAATGTGATGTCGTAAATAATTACATTTTTTCCGCTTACATTGCAAACGCAGGCTAAACCCTACGAGTTTTATCAAATTAATGTACTAAAAAAAAGAAAAGTCCATGATGGTCTATCTCTTATGGATAACCCACAATAACTTTTTTTGTCATTTACTTTTTACGAAAAATAATGGTTAATTTTCGAAGCGATTTTAACGAATACAGCATTAATCCTTAACCAATTAAATACCTTGAATACATTGTTCATTTAATATAGATTTATACAGGCAATTACAGCTTATTTAGCAGCGATCGAACGCGTATATTATCGGAGCTTTCTAGCGACGGAAATAACAGTACATAATAAAAACCTTCTTTTCATCAGCATTGCACCCGTGCGAAGCTGGGGCGGGTCACTAGTAAATATATATATAAATGTATAACACACGCTAAACAACACTGCTCTATTGTTTTTGGTCGCTTACGGTATATATACATAGGCCCAAAATTTGTAATCCGATAAGTTCATAAAAATACCAATTACCAAAGAAGGTAGGCAGCAACTCCAATAATTTAGCGTACTATGAATTGAAAATCGCTTTTCTATGGTTTTGCATATCTTTTAAAAACTATTGCTACCATAAAAATAAAATCACAATATAAGGAGGACTACAGAGGGCTATTTGCATTCTTCAAAGTTATACCTATACTAGAGACAGTGCAGTTAGTATTATTAAACGAAAACTACTTCACAGAAAATTATCTTGAAACAGTTGGTACTCACTATCAACATTCAACACGTAGAAAATTAAAAAATGCATTTCTATTACCCAAATACAATAATTTATATGGGAAAAAAACATTAGACTATATTATGCCAAATTTAATAAACTCGCTACCAGCTACACTATTTACTAATATAACTAGAAACAATATTAAATTTAAATTAAAAAATTATTACATAAAGCAAACAATTATAAATTACGCATAACAATCAGACATCGTCATTTAATTCATATTTGAATATTAGAACACATCCTGTAGTCGATTGAGAATTCTCATCAAGAACAGGTTTCTTGCACCGGCTATCTATGAAGCGGCAATGTTTCAACTGGTTTACTACGTTATTTGTGCAATTTTTGATGGTAAAAATGTTTTATTGTATATTATGTCACTGGCCTTAGTATGTATATAAGTTAATTATCTAAATATTTTCGACGTCCTGGTGGACAGAAAAACTGTGTCCAGTTTGTGTTTCCGCCACACCAACTCCTTCTATTTAAGATTATGTATACAATAAATAAATAAATCTTTAAAAAAAATGTAGCTGCGAAATTAGTTCTGAAAAAAATAATTTTCCATACCTTAAGTATACTATGCGGCGTTTCCGATCGTATATTATGTTTGGGGCTCTCGACGTGAGGCATTTCTAGTAAAGTGGCGATTTGCTGAGTCAGCTTGTGGCTCACGTTCGCCGCACTTTTGTTTCTCGGTGTTTTAGGTGATAGATCCAGTTTGGCACGCTTCGCCGGTGTCGACTCGGATTGTTTTTCACATATACTAAAAAAAATTCACATATAAGCCTTTGTGATTGATTCATTTCTCAAGATGTTTTGACCTTTTGTGTAAAGCGCCAAGACAGTGGGCACCGCCTCCGAAATATTTTTTGTTACTTACACAACATACTCCACTAATAATAAAACATATATTTGGCTTATTATAAACGCCTCTCAAGATTCAAGTTTATGGATAAAATTCACTTTGTTTGTCTGTCTTTAATTTGAGATACCACCGAAGTTACGTACGTTCTTTTACCTGAATAAGCAAGTGGTAGTGAACTGGTTTCCCCTTTTTAGGATAGTCTAAGTATATAAATCTCCCCCAATACGGCTAGTCCCCGTGGGGGGCAGTAGACCACCACCCCCCATAGAGATAGAAATGGAAATACATCCCTATATCAAAATAGAAACTACAATAAGACTTACGTTGCAACTCTAAACGTTAGAACGTTAATGTCGGATAACAGACTACAAGAATTGGATAAAGCTTTGACACCTATAAAATGGGATGTTATAGGTCTTTGTGAAGTAAGAAGAATAGGAGAAGAGATAAGAGAATACGAGAAACACATTTTTTATTATTATGGAAAACAAAAAGGGATATATGGAATGGGATTTCTATAGTATTGTCTTTTATTAACATAACTTTTATACATTTAAAGAAAAACACTTTTTTACGGATTATAGTTATGTATTATTGTATTTAAACTTATAATATAAATTAAAAACGTCGGTTTAAATTTAAAATTATGTCTAAATAATTATAAGTTTAAATACAATAATACATAACTATAATCCGTAAAAAAGTGTTTTTCTTTAAATGGGATTTCTAGTCAAGAAATATTTAAAAGATAAAATAATTAACTTCCAAGGAATATCAGTTAGAATCGCCGTACCCAATATTCATTTAACAGAAGCTAAACAACCATGGTCCATTATTCAAGTACATGCATCCACTGAACAAGATGAAAAGCGAAAGATACATTTTATAAACACATGACAGAATTAATAGAAAAGAAGAACATAATTATAATATAACATGGGTGATTTTAACGCTAAGGTTGGTAGGAAATCAAACAAAGATGAATTTGTCTTAGGAGATAACTGTAGTGGTAACAGAAATGATAACGGACAAACACTAATAGATTTCTGCAAAAACCCTACATCTTTTAGTCGATACCAACTCCGGGGAAATAAATACAGATAACACAACATTTTCTACAGCTGTAATACTTGTGACATTTAACACCTTTGTCTTCAGTCACCGTGACCACGCACGCTGTAAAGCACGCGAAACGTCGGTTTAAATTTAAAATTATGTCTAAATAATTATAAGTTTAAATACAATAATACATAACTATAATCCGTAAAAAAGTGTTTTTCTTTAAATGTGTAAAAGTTATGTTAATAAAAGACAATACTAATAGATTTTTCTTTCGCTAACAATCTTAAAAATCAATCTTTTTATATTTGATTTTTCCTTTTAAGATAAAAATCAAGAATTCTGATGGGATTTATTAAAACTTGTTATAAAAATTAGTCTCTCGGCGTTACTGTAGCCATACATAATGCATGATTCAAATTCAAAACTTAGATTTTAATGAAATTAATAATAATATTACCTCTTCGCCTTATAAAGTTTCGGGGTACAAATGAATGGAGTTTCGTTAATATTGAGAGCACGTTTAAGACCTTTCTTCATCGTGGGTTTGTTTATCCATGTCTCACTTGCATTCTCAATTGCGTCCTTAAACAAAAATATAATCAATAAAGAATTAATTAATAATAATAATTTATTTTTAAGAATATGGTACATAAAATTATGGTAGTACAATCGAAAGTTCGCATATTCTGCCATAATGGCGTGATAATTTGTGTTAAAAGGAATTTTGGTTGGTATAATTAGGCATTTCGTAAAACGATAAATTATACGAATCTGGCCTCGACATTAACATATTAATAATAATTAAGCGGCGCTAGAACCCTAAATGTTCTTTGATAATTTTATATTATAGGCGGTCGGTCATTTGTATCTGGGAGATGCCTTTTCTTCACGATTTTTATTTCATGTCCGAGCGAGTGTATGCACACAGAAAAGTACATTGATGTCGGGGATCGAACCTACGACCCCAGGGATGCGAAAAACACCCTAAAATCACAACCAACACTGCTCTCTCAACTAAAGTAAAAAGATAACACGAAATATCAGTGCAATTGCAGTTTCTTCCGTTTCTCTCTTTTCATTCTAGAATAAATTCAATTTGACAGATAGAGACGAAAGACAATTCAATTTATGTTTTATATATAATAGTAATTCTTTATCCTTGTGTACTCATATAATTGAAAAGTCAAATAGAGGTATTAAAGGTTTTAAACTGATTAGACTTTTTTTTTTGAGTTTATGGCCTGGTATCTAGACCTTTAGGCCAGATTAGACTTTTAGCTGTGAAATAATGACAATGACAGCTGACAGTAGTGCCATTGTTCCGACATAAGCCCAAAGACATCAAATAAACAATACCTGTATGAACGATGATTTGTATGTAAACGTGTTTTGAGGTGACTTCGCTTTCACGTACACTGACATAGGCTTGGGTTTACGAACTGAAAAAATACAAAATAACTACAAGCACTTCTTTTTAGATTTTTTTGGCCTGAAAGAGATCGCTTCAAAACTGTCTTTAAACTGGTATCCTTTTTTAAATCGCTAATAGTCTATCCCTATCTAGATGGATTGAAAGACAGACAAAGTATTTTTTTTATTCATAATAACTCAATTCAAATGCTTTGTTTCTATTAATTTCTGTAAAACCTCTCTAGAACGTTAATCAAACTTTAATCTAATTTCAAGAGCTGTTAAACTATACCGAAACTTGAAATTTGACAGATTTGAGATTGTATCTTGACTAAAACTCTGTACGCGTTTTATAAAACATGGGAAGTGCTAAATTCAACCATTAAAACAGTTTACAATTATTTAAAATAAAAATATTCAATAAACTCCGGGGAAATAAATACAGATAATACAACATTTTCTACAGCTGTGATACTTTTTTGACATTTAACATCGTGACCACGCACGCTGTAAAGCACGCGAAACGTGGGATAAATTTAAAATTATTACAATAATATATAAATTTTACCTAAAAATAAAATTTGTATTATGTTTCCTAAGACGTCCGAGGTCCATTATGAGAGTACATCGTTTCCGTTTCCGCCCAAATCGCTAGTTTACCGACCTTTTCCCACCACGTGACACCGCCGCCAGCGCCCAGCGTTTGAAACTGGAACTAACTTTTTATCGCGCTAAAGCAAGCCGCCAGAATTCTTGTTCATTGTTTGTCTCATAATAATAGAACCAGGAAGAGCTTGTTTGGACCTCGGACGTCTTAGGAAACATAATACAAATTTTATTTTTAGGTAAAATTTATATATTATGTGTTCCGTTTGACGTCCGAGGTCCATTATGAGAGACGTGTTTGTTATCTCCTGGTGGCTTGTAAAGTTATATAATTAAAAAACGCAACAATGTGATTTGAATTATTTATTTCCGATAGAATCATGATGAAATAAACAATACAATCTAATTAAAGCCTAAGCTTTAGTACCATTTAATAAATATGGTTAATAAATTTTCATTGTTTATAATGAAGTAGAAAACCTGGCTATTCATTAAGCGGCCGAAAATCCTACTGAGAAAGAGACTTTTCCGATCGAGTCTCAGCATTCCGACTATTATTTTCTAGATTTCGACAATAATATTTCTTATGTACTTTCATGACGCCACTTTGCCTTGGCAATTATTTAATTTATGGGAAATCTTTCTAAAAACTTTAGCGACGCTACACCTAATCAACTACGCGGCGATGATTCGATACCCGATTCCAAAGGGTTTTCTTAACCTAGCTCCCAATAATTGCGGGGGTAGCTGGTCTTACAGCATCTCTGGTTATAATAAATAAATTTGTCAAGGAGCTACGCCTATTATTAGAGATGGTTATGAGTGTCCTAAGACAAATGACGGATTTAGATGCTTATTCGGGCAAGATAAAAACGTCCAACTTGATTGTCTATACGTTTCTGTATCTATTTTAGAACCGAAAACCAGATGCAAAGTGATGGAATTACGGCTAATAATAAAATGATGAAGGTCGCCACGCAAGAGTCAAATCATGAACTCTGCGCCAAGATGCCAATAAAATAATAATGGATGTGCATTGTGCATCCCATACTGGCAATTCCTGCGTGATTGGTTTAGTTATAAGCGATATGAGAAAAGGAAATGCTTTACTTTGTACGTTTTTAATAAATTATTATTAGATGGAATCTTAACATCGCTTAGAGTCTCACAAATTGAACCATATGCCAGATGATCATTTGATAAATAGTTTCGCTAAGTATCTAACTACATCAGGAGGGAATCGACATATTCTGTTGACAACAATTTACCTATTTATACCAAATAGGTGCATATGTTTTCCTTGTTGAAGTTCTTCAACACGACGAAAGAAGTTTTTCGTCTCGTGTCCAGTTGTCTGTTAAAGATTCCTAGACAAAAACGCTTCCAACTGTAATTTCTGCACTTAAGGAGGAGGTTAACTAGTTACGGTATATATCAGGGTTTTGTTTAGATTCCGTACTGATAGCGAGGGTGCAAGTGTTCGGACTATCAAATCCGGGCGCCAAAAAATGCGTCCTCCATCTATCTGGGTGCTATTATTATGCTATTATTTCTCTTAGAATGAGATGAAATGGTGCAGCACTCGAGGTAGAAGCGCTGGCGGTGGAAATATCAACACTAGATCGTATCTCCAGTATTTGCTTAATGAAGGAGTCGTTAAAGCAAGCGTTCGAGTCTAATAGTTTAGCGACACAACTTGCTACGACATGAACCTCTCCAGAAGCGAAAAGATCTATATCGGGGGTTTCCCCATGGTTCGAATATATCCGTGGTTGCCATTTTAAAAGATGCCATTTGGCGCCCCTGCGATTGCGTGAGAGGTAATTGGCTTCCACGATGTACATTCCCGGCAAGTGTCGTGAGGGATAAGTACAATATTCAAACTGTACGTCAGTGCCAGAAGATCTTTTGTCAATTTTAACAGCATTTGGGAACCTTGTTCCTTCTTCGTTTTTTATGTACTATACAACAATTTTGCTGTCGCTTTGCAGGATTAATGGCGAGTTCTTTAGGACCTCAGAGTGTGTCAAAGAGATTGCTGCTACCAGAGCGTGCATCTCCTTCAGATTACAATGCCACTCCATCTGACTGTGTCCAAGAACCTTTCATCATCGGTGACAATGTAATGCATATGCCTTGTTTCGAAATGAATCGGGGTCTTGTGACTGAGGTTATGCAACCACCATACCATGTCTTGATTCACCCCACTGCAAGAAGACTCGGACAAAGAGGAGGTCTCCTTAATGAATCTCTTTGTCGCTGCAGTGTTTAACAATGCAACCTTCCCCGGTGGGTGATGAAAGTCGCAAAATTGAGATAGGTTATCCACTATACCATGTCTTGATTCACCTCCTCTGCAAAAGGACTCGGGCAAAGAGGCGATCTCCTTAATGAATTGCTTTATCGCTGCAGTGTTTAACAATGCAACCTTCCCCGGTGGGTGATGAAGGTCGCAAAATTGAGATAGGTTATCCACTATACCATGTCTTGATTCACCTCCTCTGCAAAAGGACTCGGGCAAAGAGGAGATTTCCTTAATTCATTCCTGTATCGCTGTAGCGTTCGGCAATGCAACCTCCCCCGGTGGGTGATGGAGGTCGCAAAATTGACTTACCCTAAGAGGCGTTGGGCCTGCTTGAGGGTCCAATTTGCCGGCTGACAGGCGTGTTAACTGGCACTGACGAATTTTGATTACTTTTTCTGCAGGTGAGGACTTTGCATTTGATATTGTGTCCCACGTGATACCCAGAAAATCGATCGACCTCATTGGAATGCATATCGACTTCTCTAGATTTATGGTCCAGTCCAGGTTCTTAAAGATAAAGGGCATGGCTACGAGAACCTGGGAGTTCAGAATTGTTCTGTCCTGTTGGACCAGTAAGTAATCGTCCAAGAAAACGATTACTAGTAAGCCTTGACGGCGTAATAGCTCGGCTGTCCAAGTTGTCGCCGACGCAAAAACTTTTGGAGCTATGGCCAACCCAAGAGGTAGACATGTCATTTGAATGGGCCTTCCCTCATAACTGGTACACAGAAAGAAACGATGTTCGTGGAAAATCGGTACATGGTACTGGGTTTGGCCGAGATCCTTCACCATTGCTTTATTATAGGAAATTTGGCATTTGGTGGTGATGAAACAGATGAAAAGGTTCTGGTTTCATGAAAATAAGGATCTTGGGTTGAAAATAAATCTGATTTATTTATTTATTTTTTCGTTATTATAAAAGAGCAGATATGAACAACGGGGTCAATAGGGCTGGCTCCAGTATTTATTATGGTTTAGAATCATGAAATGGATTTCCAACGACATCGAAGTTGAAACAGGTGTTTGCAACTTTTTTAGTTTTCCCGCGTTGGCAGTATTACTGGCGGTTTTCGGTTGAAAGGTATTCGAGCGGAGGTAATTTTTATTTTAAAAAATTTTTAGAATGGAAGAAAGAGGTTTTAATATCGCCCAATTTTTTGTGATAGTACCTTAAACAACCGCCCGAAAAGCCTATCGAGTCACTTATACTTGTATTTATTTAATCTGTTATTTTTTGCACCCCCCTTTTTTCTTTTCGTGATCATCGAAGTTGTGACTCTTTTGTCCTTGTTTTGAGTTGTATCGGTTACAAAGAAAGGGCTTTTGACTAACCTGAGAAGTTGAAGCTACAGGCTATTCAGAACGTACAGGTGATTTAACGCGTATTGTTTTAGGTTGGTACCCGCGAATTCTGCCAAATTTGTCAATACCACCAACTTTATGTCAATATGTAGATAATAGTTCCGGATTGAACATGTATTCCGAAAAGGGGGAATTCTTTTTAGGTTTTTTAGCAATGATTTACAGCGGGATTCTAAGACTTCGGCCCGCTTGCCGCAAATAATTTGTAAAACATCGTGAGCCCGTTACTCACTTTATACTTTGACCAAAACATTCGTACAATTGATCATGTATAGAATTTAATTAAGCGTCACGTTCAAGTGAGAATACCACTAAAACGCTACGTAACGCCTTATTGACTAACTCATTTTGAGCTACGAACGCGTTCGATAAGACCGCAAAACTTCGTTCCATGACATACAATTATAAAGAATCCTCTAGGAAACGTCTTTATTAATTTTGAAATCGGTAAAAGCAGGAAAAGCAACGTATTTCTTTTGTATATCATATAACGTACACAGTTCCTATCAGAAGTGTTAAGCCGCATGGTTCAAAAACGGGTCGTTTAGGTTTGCATTATTATTATATATAGATTCAGGCACTTTTTAAACATACCAGATGACGCAGCATAATTGGAGAAAGTATTATTAAGATGACTCACCAATTTCTGCGACAATTACTCAAACCTTTAAAACAAATCTGGAGAAGAATCACGTGAATCACTGCGCACGTGGTTATTTCGTCTTAGTTTTGGCGGCGGTTCTTCATCCTCTTCACTCGTGCTAACTTTGCGAAGAACTCGGCTTGTTAGAACTTGCAGAGACAAAATCTTCCGTGACATTATGAGAAAGCTTTGTAAAGTGCGGGCTAGGCACGTTGGACCGCGTGGCCAACACCGCCGATTTTAGCACTTTTATTAACCATTTTTCACAGATTTTAGCACTTTTATTAACCATTTTGTATTTATAACGTGAAAACCGAGTTCACCAATTTACGTATATATAAATATTTCCACTTTGAAAATAAATTTTAGGTCGATATAACTTTGAATATACTGATTCGTTTTTAAGTTTGCACTAGCGACTGTGCTAGACGAAAAACGACGCAACAATGAACAAGAATTCTGGCGGCTTGCTTTAGCGCGATAAAAAGTTAGTTCCAGTTTCAAACGCTGGGCGCTGGCGGCGGTGTCACGTGGTGGGAAAAGGTCGGTAAACTAGCGATTTGGGCGGAAACGGAAACGATGTACTCTCATAATGGACCTCGGACGTCAAACGGAACACATAATACATAGTTTCAATCCGTTTAAAAAGTGTTTTCTTTAAAAAAATATTTGTGGTATACAACTTACCGTGAGGTTCAAACTCCTGGGTAGCGAATTTAGCTACAGTAGTGGCAATATTGGGAACACACCTAGACATAACTTCCACTATGACATCTCTCGCACTCTCCCGTTCCAATAAATCGCTCATTGATTCCACTGAACGACACATTTCCCGCCATTTGCTGTTCGACTTTATTTGCTTGTTGTATTGTTCCGCTTCCAGGTATCTATTTAATACGAATATTTTTACCACAGTAATATTACCGGATGATTTTATCTGTCTAGTAAATGCGCAGATACCGCGTTCAGACAAACAAATAAATATAGCAATTAATGCAAAAACGAAATCAATTTTTTTTTGAGTTTCGGGAAGTAAGGGAGTGATAGGGACGGATTAAAAAAAATTTAGAATTGAAGGTAGAATTCCAAGGAAATCAGGAAATTTAAGAGGAAATTAAAAAAAAAAATGGATATTTATAAATTATTTTTACAGAAATAGCCTATTCATGTATGGAAAGAATAAATAACTTTGTAAATTAAAAACTTACCTAGACTGTTGCAAATAGTACATTACAAGTATATCCGAGGTAGCCGGTTCATTGCATTCCTTCAAATACCTGATGAAGATCTCTTCTTCTAAAGGTAACAGAGTCAATTGTAGTACTTTAGACAGATGACCGCTGTTACGACAACCTGTAATTAGATTTTGTCGAGAACAAATGATTAACAAACAAACAAAATATCTTTATTCATCTTGGTAAACAAGTACACTTATGAATGTCAAAAAAAATTTAATTGTAAATTTACTACCAGTTCGCAAGTCAAGGGCGTAGAGCGGGCAAGAATTTTTATTCATAGACTAAAAATGTGATCATTTTAATCTGTCTGTGATATTACTGGAATTACACTTAAACGTGGTGAAAATGAAAGGATTAATAGTGTTTAAATGCCTACATCTTCATTTTTTGATTACATTTATATTTAATCATTTATATTTTTCCATTTATTGTAAATTTTGTAAATTAATTGTTCAGTCATAAAATAAATATAATATCTGTAACCTATATAATATAACCTACAAACTTTTTAGGTCGAGGCATCAGATTTCTGTATCTGTTCTGTATCAAAATCAACTTATATATTATGCCAAGTATTAACATAATGTACATTAGTTTTTGACTATATCTATAGTATTGAAACGAAAGAACAAAATCAAACTCTAAGTGGAAATCAATCATGCCATAAATAAATATATAAATCAAGTTAACTTTATTTATTTAATTTTATTGTATGTATGTATGCTACTGAACTCCTCTTAAACGGCTGGACCGATTTAAATTAAGTTTTTGTATGGGTTTGGCTGGCGCACTGGATGGTATAGATTCACAAATTAGCCCGACAGATGGCGCTGCAGTAGATATATAAGTTATTTATCTATACAGCATATACATATGATCTATATATATATATACAGAATGTTATTTAATCGTAATTTAACTTCTAAACGGCTGATCATATTTTGATGTAATATTTTGTGTGTTAAAGTGGAGTATAGAATGATTGACATGATTTGATTTTTTTATGCAAAACGTGTGTATAGGACAACCTCTGTCAGATCTGCTAGTAATATATAGCTAGTGCGTTATCATTCCCAACTGTCAAAACAATGTCTATTAAAAATAAAAAACCAACCACGAAGGTTTTACTAAAAAAAAAATCATAAGTTTTTATGATTCATGCAAATATTTAAAAAAAAATCTACTAATTTGTTTCAATATCAGATTTAATGATTGGATTCAATGAGTAATTTCGACGATATTTATTTGAATTAAAACCACCCGATCACAGTATAATTGCACAAAATGCTTCGGAGAACATTTTACCGGAAACGTAAAAGTCGCTTCATATCTACGTGCAACGAATTTATTGCGTGGAGAGAAGAGAAAAAAAGCAATTGCTTAATTTTTTTTAACTAAGCAATTGCAATTAAATTCGTCGGAACTCTTTGCAATAACAGGCTTTCCGCACTTATAATGAAATATACTATTTTAGTGCATAAAAAATACTAACCTTTAAAAAAATAATTCAGCACTTGCGTTTTGTCATCAAGCGATCCACTTTGCGTGCAAACTCTTACAACATCGAAAGCCTCAAAGACCAAACCCCTCGCGAGGTATAATTTACAATACGATTGCCAATCTTCGTACTTGTCATACTCATTTACTGAATTGGCGGAGTCACCCACTCTCGCCTTATTCTGTATCGGAGCTGGGCGTCTAAGATGCAAGTATTGTAAGGCAGCTTGCGACTTCTTTTGCGCGAGCAAAGACGATAGAACGACTTGGTGTTGCCAGTCGGATAAAGTGTTGCCTGTTAGGCATTGTAATTGATCGAGTGCGAACTGAAATTATTAATAATGCTTTTTATATAAATACTAAGTTGTTTTGTATTTCGTTTCGCATTAATATAATTTTACTTAGCGAGCCTCTTTAGTATCTGTACCCCAAGTTGAATCATTTTGCTAAGCTATCCCATAGAAACTGTTCGCTATTCCTAAATAAAAACCTAAGTACTAAATTTTTTTTTTTTCAATTTTTCCCCCATAAAATCGATCCTCAGAGTTCAGTAGAATTTTTATTAGCAATTTAAAAGTTTATTTTTCAATTTTCAAATATCAATTACGAAATTTGAATAAAAAACCAATTTATTAATTTAATAAATTAGACAAATAATTTATGAAAACTAAATTATTACTGTTTTAACGCACTTAAACTATGTATTATTTTTAAAACAAATCAGAATTTCAGTAAATTTGCCTTTTTTGATTGCTACACCAACATTAAAGCAATTTATAACGATTTTATCGAAAAATTTCCATTTATATAGCTCGAGTAAAATCAAATGTCAAATTGTAATTAAAATCTAATCAAAAGTATAATTTATAAGTTTAATAATAAATAATGCCTTACATGAAAGTCCCTGTGGTCCAGATGCCAGAAGGCTTGAGTGGCGCGAACCTGAGTTGTGCTTAGACCAAACATTGGCGGGAATTGCATTAGGCGACGGATCACTGCCTCGTACCTAATTAAATAACCATGGAAATAACTATTAGATAAAAAAACACGGCTGTCATAATGGACCTCTAACGCTAAACGGAACACATAATATAAAAATTTTACCAAAAAATAAAATTTGTATCTAATATCCATATATACCTATATCCTAAGAATACGCACTCGCGACCCCTGTGGCATTGAGTGTCCATAGGCAGCGGGATACCGCCGCTCATGGACACTCAATCAAGTGACAACTTAACAGGTGAACCTCCTGCCCTTTTGTCCCCTGTTCTATAAAAAAAACATCCGAGGTCCCATTAAGCTATTCCTGGTTCTCTTATTACGAGACAAACAATGAACAAAAGAATTATGGCGGCTTGCTTTAACGCGGTAAAAAGTTAGTTCCAGTTTCAAACGCTGGGCGCTGGCGGCGCTGTCAGGCGATTTGGGCGGAAACGGAAACGATGTACTTTTATAATGGACCTCGGACGTCAAACTGACACATCATAAGTTTATGAGAATGACCAACAATAAAAATCAACTATAATCATTTTAAAAATAATAATTTACTCACTGTCCATCATCATAGAGCATAGAGTAGTCCAGTAAGAGATATAAAAGAAGAGAATGTTTGTGTTCTTCGGATATATCTGGTAAGAGATACAGTCTTAGTAAGGCGTATAGCGATGGAGGTGGGTACAATCCACCGCATTCACTGCCCGCACGAGTCCAAATCCTATAAAATTAAATTAAAATAAATAAATATAGCCTTTATTGACAATCTTGTAAGTTAAATTTTATCTTATTTCTACTTAATATACTACTTATATAGTATTGTCTTTTATTAACATAACTTTTACACATTTAAAGAAAAACACTTTTTTACGGATTATAGTTATGTATTAATGTATTTAAACTTATAATTATTTAGACATAATTTTAAATTTAAACCGACGTTTCGCGTGCTTTACAGCGTGCGTGGTCACGGTGACTGAAGACAAAGGTGTTAAATGTCAAAAAGTATTACAGCTGCAGAAAATGTTGTGTTATCTGTATTTATTTCCCCGGAGTTGGTATCGACTAAAAGATGTAGGGTTTTTGCAGAAATTGCTCACGGTGTCCTCCATTTTCGCGGATTGTTTATTTTGAGATTTTAATTTGGATATTATTGGATCCCAGGTGTTTGATAATTTTAGGCCGTCCTCTCTATTGAAATTGGCGTGTTTTTTGATTTCAATGGCTTCGCGTACCAATCTTGGGAAGAATCTTTTTTCTTTCGCAAGTACTTTCGGTTGGTCAAAGCGTATGTAGTGATTAGGCCTATCTAGTGCAGAGACCACAACATCATTCCCAATTGTGTACGATTGGCTCCAAGGAAGGACATAGTTGGGAGCGCCAGTATTCTTGAAACAGCAAGTAGAAAATTGTTAATTAAACTTATTGCCGGATACAGAACAGAGTATCAGCGACTAAACATTCAAATCCAAAATGAAACGGAGGAACTAAGTGAGATATTGTCGGAAACAGATTGGAGGCAGTGCATTAACATCTTAAACACTCGGGCTCAGAACAAATTCAATAACTGCAAAGTCACACAAATAAAAAAGTTTGAAAAACTAACACAGAAAACCAATAGACATCTGTCAAACGTCGCGACTTTACATGACACACCCGAAACTTGTCAAAACGTCACTGTCATCAATCTATCAAAACAAAACTTGGATAAACAAACCATCGAGGTATTAAATAAAGGTCTAAATTTTGCAACGGCACCGCGAAAAATCCCTCACGAAGAAATTGTTAGTTACGTAGAGGAATGTATATTCAAAAATTCGATACCAAAGGATGAGGCCGAAACTATACGGCAGGACATCTCGTGCATACTGCGATCGAGCAAACCGCCAAAAAGAAACCTCACCTTCGCTGAAACAAAGGCTCTCGCGGATCTAAAGGCGAACGAAGATTTGGTAGTACTCCGAGCTGACAAAGGGAACGCAACCGTTGTTATGGATACGTCGGAATATGAAAGCAAGATGGCTCTCCTCTTAAACGATGTCAATACCTATAAAAAAGTCGATAAAGATCCCACAAACAAGGTAATAAAACAAACATCCAGCCTTCTTACTAAATATTCTAAAACACTATCACTAGATGTTAAATCCTTAACAACAGCCTGTGTAAAACCTCCAAAAATGTATGGATTGCCAAAAATACACAAACTCAACAATCCTTTAAGACCAATAGTCAGTCATATCGACTCACCCACATACAAATTAGCCAAACACTTAGTATCAATATTATCCCCTCTCAGGGGGCACACTAGTGCTTATGTCAAGGACTCTTACCATTTTGTGGAAACATGTAGAGATCTCAAATTACTCCACAACGAAACTATGGTGAGTTTTGACGTTGAGTCACTATTTACAAACTTACCACTAAATGACTGCCTAGATATAATTTCAAAAAGACTTAAGGAACAGAACATGTCACCAGATTATGTAGATATTGTAAAACACTGTCTCACATCAGGGTACTTAATGTGGAAAGATGAGTTCTATGTGCAGGTTGATGGAGTAGCCATGGGTTCTCCGGTGTCACCTAT
The DNA here is from genome assembly GCA_028984075.1 of Pieris mannii. Taxonomy (NCBI): domain Eukaryota; kingdom Metazoa; phylum Arthropoda; class Insecta; order Lepidoptera; family Pieridae; genus Pieris; species Pieris mannii. Next base: position 10,012,545 of record CM054779.1, on the reverse strand, counting down.
AGTCGCTGACATCTTCATGGAGGACTTTGAGGAGAGAGCTCTGGCCAATGCCCCGGTTAAACCTAGACTGTACAAGAGATATGTCGATGACACATTTGTAGTACTCCCCAATGACAAAATATCTACATTTCTAGCGCATTTAAATTCAATACACAAGAACATTAAATTTACTGTTGAAAAAGAAAACAACAACTGTCTGCCCTTTTTGGACATTTTAATTATACGCAAAGCAGATGGCACACTAGGTCACACAATACACAGAAAGGCAACCCACACAGATAGGTACCTCAATGGTGAATCCCACCACCACCCGTCACAACTGCTCTCTGTCGGTAAATGTTTGTTTCAGAGAGCCCAACGTCTTTGTGATGCGGCCCACCTCAAGGAGGAACTACAGCATGTCAAACAGGTGCTACACCGAAACAAGTTGCGCATCCCCCGGCTGCATCACAGAAACAAAAACAAGACACAAACAGTTCCTCGCCAGCCAGCTTACCTGCCATATGTGAAGGGAGTTACAGATAGAATTAGCCGGGTCCTAAAACGAGCTTCCATTAATACAATTTTCAAGCCGCACAAGAAGATTCAGCAATTCCTAAGACCAATCAAAAGTAACACCCCATTGCAAGATGCAGGTATATACAAACTGGATTGCGACTGTGGCCTGTCTTACATAGGGCAAACTAAACGCAATATGTCCAGCAGACTCAAGGAACACATTGCGGACATAAGACATAGACGACACACAAAATCAGCAGTCTGTGAACACACACTAGATAGGCCTAATCACTACATACGCTTTGACCAACCGAAAGTACTTGCGAAAGAAAAAAGATTCTTCCCAAGATTGGTACGCGAAGCCATTGAAATCAAAAAACACGCCAATTTCAATAGAGAGGACGGCCTAAAATTATCAAACACCTGGGATCCAATAATATCCAAATTAAAATCTCAAAATAAACAATCCGCGAAAATGGAGGACACCGTGAGCAATTTCTGCAAAAACCCTACATCTTTTAGTCGATACCAACTCCGGGGAAATAAATACAGATAACACAACATTTTCTGCAGCTGTAATACTTTTTGACATTTAACACCTTTGTCTTCAGTCACCGTGACCACGCACGCTGTAAAGCACGCGAAACGTCGGTTTAAATTTAAAATTATGTATAAATAATTATAAGTTTAAATACATTAATACATAACTATAATCCGTAAAAAAGTGTTTTTCTTTAAATACTACTTATACTTATTAACGCAATTTAGTTAAGGTAAATGTAAATATTATCATATTATATCGTATTAGACACCGGTTTCTTGATTGTCTTGCTTTTCAGCATAGGCCTCCCCAAGTGTTCTCCACAAAGATCTATCTCTTGCTTTCCTCACCGATGTGGCTCCTGCCACTTTTTAATATCATCTTCCCATCTACGATGTTGTGTACCTTTACTTCTCGTTTTCTGTCTAGGGAACCATTCCATAACTTCTTTGGTCCATTTTTCCGTATTACTTCTTATCAAATGCCCAGCCCATTTCATTTCATAAAATCAATCTTAATTAAAAATCACAAATTTATACTATCACTTTCTAATACTTAATTTTCATTTGTCAAATTTAAAACTATCAAAATAATTTTAATTTAATGAGTTCTCATTGAACAACATTGCTCTAGAAAAGTTCTCGTATAAGGGAAAATTAGTATTAAATCATTTTATTTAGAATATCTCACGTACGTCAAAACATGTCTGAAAAGGCTCGGACATCAGCAGTCAAACACGAGATACAGGAATATTTCATATCAGATATTAATAATTTATTTAATTTTTAATAATAATTACTGACTAGCAGTGAGGGAGAGAGATGACAGTCGGTTAAGACTGCGGTCCATGCACCTTGACGCGTCCAAACAGAATGCGTGCCGATACAGCGGCGAGGCGGGTTCATACACCCGAAACATAGTGGGGCACTGACGTCAAGTGCACGTGCACGTGCACGTACCGCTAGCGCTCGATAACGCTGTATCATTTGTACCAACTATCAACTACTGCTTACACGTATATTATTTGACGCTAATCACATGTCAATCAACAGTAAAAGTATTTGTGACAGAAAAAAATGACGAATAATAAATGTTTTTTTATCATTCACTTGTCTACAATATTCCATGGTGAAGCATTTTATATTTTTACTCACTGGTGCACTGTTTGACCTCCAAATTCATTGATGACAAGCTGGTCGACATACAGAAGCGAGCTAGGGACGCAACTCGGATCACCGTCTATAGAATCACCCTGTATACGGTGAAGCTTTTCGCGCCTGGAATATTAAACATCAATACGATATTTATGTACATCTATGTGTGTAGTGACAATGTTAAATTGAGTAAAATTAAATCTTTAAATAAAAAAAAATGTACAGTTGGTCGAAGCTGGGGCAGGCTGGCAGTATACACAAACATCTATATAAAAAAATGAATTATGCAGACAATTTGAAAAATCGGAAAAATTGTATAGAAAACCTTTAAACCTGTTATTATTAAAGGTTTATAATAACAGGAGGCTTTGCTTATAAAGTAAATTCTTTTTTGATAGGCGCAATACAAATGGCGGGAAATTATTTTTTTCTTGTCTTTTCCACAGACAACGAATTCTTTCAAAACGCCAACTCTACAGATACAAATGATTGTCAACGTAAATAATTGAGTTATAATTTTAAATTTCTTTCACAATGGATATACACAGTTTATAAAACTAAATTTTATGAGGTTAAGTAAAAATTAGATTCACATTTTTAAAGTGCGGATTATTTCGTGGAAAGAGACAGACGTTTCTGTGTATCTTAACCACGAGGGCAAGAGAGACGGAGAATACCAGCTTCGCCAAGTACGAACTAAACTGAAATTCTGGTCTGGATAGGACATCGTTTTTGCAGGCATTTAATACATATATAACATTTGGCTACTATAATTATTTTTCCATGTGTTTAATTTAATTTCATCTAACAAAAACTTACCGCTTCTTATAAATCGCGTACAGCTGTTCCGCGGGATATGGCAGTGAGGCGTGCGGGTGGTTTCTCTCGGGTAATAAACCCACTCTCAAAAACCACTGAATCACTTGGAAATACAGAGACACGGTGCCAATACCCTTGAATTTCTCTTCTATCTCACTTAGAGCTGAAAGTAAGACATTACTTATAAAATCCCCCACTGAATAAATGTAAGTATTTACAATGTTTTGGGCCGATAATGGTTAAATATTATAAAAAAGTGAAATCTATCAGAAAAAAACATTATTGCCGTGCACGGAGCAACTCAGCAACTGTTTTTTCAACACAGCAAAAAATTTGACGGTCGATGTAATTTTAAAGATTTTTGGTTTAACAATAAAAGGTTGAAATAAACGATGAATGATTACAGCCTACGAGTAAAAAAATAGTTAAAATATTAAAAAAAAATTAGTTCATTATTAATTGATTTTTTAGCAGAACAATTAAGTATCCTAAATTGCGATAAAATAAGGAATTATTATCTTCAAACCCGTCTTTTCGAAAAAGATAAGCAAATCGTATTTCTAAGATCACACACGATCGTGATCGCTATGTGGTAATAGAAGGGGCAGATGTGATGCGCTTCACGACGGTTCGCCATCGTTGCCTATTGGAGGTCATACTGCTTCACTGATTCAGTGATTCTCCTACGGCAGACTTGATCTGATCAGTCCAACGTGGAGGTGTCCTGCCGTGCCTTCCACCTTCCCCTTAAGGCGTTCTATGGACTGATCACCACGCCGACATACATGTCCGAAGAACGTAAGAATGCGAGATTGTACTGATGATGACTAATCACTACATAGTATAAAACAAAGTCGCTTTCTCTGTCCCTATGTCCCTTTGTATGCTTAAATCTTTGAAACTACGCAACGAATTTTGATGCGGTTTTTTTTATTAGATAGAGTGATTCAAGAGGAAGGTTTATATGTATAATGACATCCATTAAATAGTGGAGAAGTACTGTTATTTTTGAGGTTTCTAATGTGATGTCGTAAATAATTACATTTTTTCCGCTTACATTGCAAACGCAGGCTGAACCCTACGAGTTTTATCAAAATAATGTACTAAGTATTGTACACATTGAAAAGGTCAACAGAAAAGTCCGTGATGGTATATGTCTATCTCTTAGATAACCCACAATAACTTTTTTTTGTCATTTACGTTTTACGATAAATAATGGCTAATTTTCGAAGCGATTTTAAGCAATACAGCATTAATCCTTAACCAATTAAATACCTAGAATAATTGTTCATTTAATATAGATCTATACAGCCCATTACAGCTTATTTAGCAGCGATCGAACGCGTATATTATCGGAGCTTTCCAGCGACGGAAATAACAGTACATAATAAAAACCTGCTTTTCATCAGCATTGCACCCGTGCGAAGCTGGGGCGGGTCACTAGTTTTACAATATACCAAACATAAAAAATAGTTTACAATTACATAAAATACGCAATAATCTTACCCTCAGGCACAACCAGGTTGCAGCATTTCGTAATGACGGCGTCAAGTAGTCCCGTCAACTGGCTCAGCTGTTGCACGCTGTGCTCCAAGCAACGTATAACATTCCTGTAATAATGATAATTATTATTTATTTATTTTTCTCCCATATAACATTTAACCACGTTTGAGGATGTTTCTGTGGTTTGCTTCGAGCTTTTTTATTACAGCAACCAATCTTGCCCGCTCTACGCCCTTGACTTGCGAACTGGTACTAAAAGTAAATTTAAAATTAGTTTAATTTTTTTTTTGACGTTCATAAGTTTACTTGTTTACCTATATGAATAAAGATACATATTTTGATTTTAAAACTAGCAGCAAACTTAGGGCCGTATCCTAAAACGTCAATCAAATTTAAATCATTAAAATTTGACGCTTACATTTTGAATGGTTAAACAATGGATACAAAGTAATAGCCGGAAATCAAACATTTTTATGGCGAATTTTGATTCAGTAAATATGAATGTTTGAAAATATGTATTAATGTATATTATTATTATCGGATCCGAGTAGTCGGCATACAGCACATTGTGTGCCGAATACTCGATTTCGAGAGCTAGGGATGGCAATGGTTTAAAAAATTAACGGGACGCCCGCACAGATTCCAGTGGGCGTCACCACAACTATGACCCCGCTGCAATCGGATCCGAGAAAAGGCACTTAAGGTGTTAACCTGCAAACATTTCTTTGTTCTATCAATATTGACATATCATTGACAGCGCTATTAAAATGTGGATTTTGGAATATACTGGCCCATGACACCAGAACCACCACCGGCTTTCAAGGAACCGTTCCGACTGTCCCTGATCAATAGCTTTAACACAATCATCAGGTCCCATAAATTAACCAGAAGTATTTACCAACATTGCATAGTATTTTTTTATAAGAATAAAGTTGGATGTAAATATGAGTGCATAAAATAAATTCTGCACTTTCAAATCAGTACGATGACGTCATACCCTGAAACGCGCTAACGAAGTCAAATCAAAACAAATTATTTATACCAACTAGACCACCTAAAATGGTACTTTTAAACATTAAATAAAATATAAAGATGATTCAATGGGCAAGAAACTCCAGACTTACTCTTTTAAAATAGACTTTACATTAGTTAAATCTATACAAATAGTGTAAATTCTATGTCTAATGATTCTATATTTTTTTAAAGTATTTCTTGCTGAAGACAAACTCACCTGTCTGGCAAAGTGGCCGAAGTGAAGAGGGGCAAAATAAGTTCCTTTGCATTCTCCTTAAGTTCTATAGCGCGCTTCCAAGCCCAATCCACCTTTAAAAAAGTATTATTTATTTATTTACTTCGTAATCCTACAGCTAACATAAATTATATATAATTACAAACAAATACACTGAGAATCTAGCCAAAGATGGAATACATGATACATTATATAACAAAAAGATTTACAAAAGGGAACAAACAAACAAAAAGTATATGATACATTTTAAGTAAGTGTTATTCAATTTATTTAAATAAGCCTAATATGGCTGTGTTGTGTGATGGTGTAAAAGTGTGGGTATGTGATGGTGTGCTGATGATGTAGATGATTTTGCACTATGGATATTCTTAATACTTTTTAACCACATTCCGCGATAACCTAAACAAGTCAAGGCCTAAATAGCGGTCATTGTATGTCCGGGCAGCGCGATACAAAACTAAGTTTTTTGCATAATTAGTGCTGATGTGAAGAACAGGAAATAATGTATGATTACAAGTCTTGTAGGCAGGAACATTATAAATATGTTTTTTAATACAACAGCAAACTAGGATTTCTGGTATTATCAGAGATACTGTGCATAATATGGAATATATCAATAATTTTTATTTAGAATATACTAGCTGACCCAGCTAACTTCATTTCGCCTAACAATAATATAGTATTTAGGATTTCATTAAGATAACATTAATACAACTTTTTTTGCAAGACAGAAATGTTTTATTGCTTGCCATTGCGAAAGAAGAATGAGAGTTTTACACATTAGGCCTCTTCTGTCTAAATAATATTGTGATATTGCATATTAAAGCTATTTCTGATATACAAGATTTTTTGATGCGATAACTAAAGTCTTCGATCAAAATCAAAGCCTGGTTATGCATTTCCTAATTTGATGTAGACTGGTGCGTAGTTTTGTTAACAGATGGCACCGTATGCTGTTTGCATTAAATTAACTAATTTATTTATTGTTATTCAATAACTAATCCATTTTAGCCGTCCATGCCTCCTGCTGATAGAGGACAAACCTTTTTTTTAATTTATTTTATTATTCTTTATTACTCAAGATGTCATATGGTACATGGTATAATGGTTGCAGCTCAACAAACATTGTCTAAAAAAATTGGCGATTAAAAAGAGTGGCGGAGAGTTTATTGCCAATTCTTCTCTTCCGTTCTACGCCCTTGATTTGAGAACTGGCAGTAAATGTAAAATTAGAAGCATTTAATGTATATTTCTTTTTTTCGTACATAAGTGTACATTATGTTACCTATATGAATAAATGATTTTTGATTTGATTTCATTTGATTTTTGCTTATTATGCTATTTGGAACGGAGAAGAATCCACCAACAGACTTAACTAACATTGGTCCAGCCGTTCTTGAGTTATAAGTGTTGCAATGTTAGCTTTAAGGCTAGAATTCAGAGTATCCAGATTCTATAAATGGTAACCGTTTAAATGGTTGAAGACAATGACGTCAGCAATACTGGCGTCATAGATAAGTTTGTTGGCATCAGACATTTAATTTCGATATTAGACATTACATTCTAAAGGCTTCTGCTTGGTTCGGCCACTCAATCGAACTGAGAGCTGCACCAATACAGGAAATGTCCTGTATTTATAACAACCAGAATTTGTAATAAACAAGTTGCGTGACATTTCGGGTACTCGTTCCACGACCGAACCCGAATAGACCACAGAGTCAAACGGCACTCAAAGTAACGAGTGTCAAAGATTACTTTAATATTTATTGTCATTGACTCTCTAATATAATAAATGATAAATACCCTCGGAATAATGACAGTCGCGCTTTTTGATAGGAGAATATTTTTTCTTTTTTGTTTAGAGGGGATTATGAATATTTTGAATTATTGTCTTTTCGTAAGAATTTCATAGTAATTTCTTTCTAAAACCTATCATTTAAATTTCTTAAGTGAATTAACTTTTAATAATAAAAATCATTTATGTTTTATACATGACAAAAATGGTGAAAAAACACCGTTTGACCTTCAAAGATTTATTTTTTTAGTTTTGGGCTTAAGTTAGTACTAGTTAAAAAATTTCGGTTTTTTTAAACAACTTTTAGAATTTATTCTGTGTGTACCAGAGATTATTTATAATATTATATTATTCTTGGGGGAGAAAGGGTGCCAAGTACACGGTGGTGTGCATCGATGCTGGATGCATGCTTAAAAAATGCTGTGTTTGCTAGCGTACGCCTTGCGAGTGTGTAGCTTGGCTATATTGCGCGCACCCGAAAGTCCGATTCACGGGCGTCCCAGTCGCCTCCCCTGGGCACTGTACAGATCTGTTAACGGGTTTCACACAAAACATCCTCCTCGGGGTCTGTACTGCTGACTGTGACGGGCGAAGGCGAGTCATCGGCGCCTCAAAACCGATCAAGCATCAAGTGTGACTCGAAAGAGTCACCTCAAACCGTAAACCTACGGGAACGGGGGTCTGGACTTCATCATCTGGGCCGCGAGGAAGAAAACCTCTATAATAAATTACCCCTATCCTACGGTGGGAAACGTGCCAAGGGATGTGTATGCCCCTACATGGGGTGTATATGGCTGATGGGATAATTCAGTCTCTAGCGTCCAACTTCAACGAACCTGGCAAACGTTGTCGTAATATGCCTTCTTCTGGGGAAAAGGGCGTCACCCTAGAAGCGACCAGTTTATTCGACCCTACTCGTGGGAACATCATGCAAAGAACACCACCTAAATCTTCGAAAATCGACGACATCTCAAAGCAATCCCCAGGCTGCCCCTCGTATTCTCGGGGGGGGGAAATTTTGCCACACCAAGTGGAATCAACTACAGCAAAGAAGCAAAAATCTCTGACTCAGCAGCTCTTTCACCCTGCACTATTTAATAGAACTCGTTCATCCTCACTCAGTGATGTTTCTCAAGCTCAGCAGGAACATTTGATACCTGTTATGCAGGCACCTACACAGGAACAAAATTTAAATAACCCAAATGTGAAGGATAAAAAGCTAGTTCAGCAACACTTACATCCTAGCTTACTTCTGGCTCGACCAAGAAGCTCATCTCTAAGTTCAGAAGAAGATGTGCATATTCAAAGCCCGAAACCACAAAGAGTGCAGACAAGTTCTAAAGACATTTACATAGACAAACAGAATCCTCCTAACTGGCAGAGAGCACCAACACTAAGGAACGCGAAAAGGAAAAAAGTTTCCTCACCATCTCCAGACAGGGTACCAGTTTCCAATCAATTCAGCGCCCTTCCAGTAGATCAGGAAGCAAATTATGGTGTAGAGCAAACTAAAAAGATATCCAAACCTCCACCTATAATCCTATATGGTATTGAAGACCTAGCCAAACTTACCGAACTCCTGGAATGTGCCGTAAACAAAACCGACTTTGTCTACAAAATAATCAACCAAAACCAGCTGCGCATAAATTGCGCCAACGTTGAGGTTTACAAAAGTATAATAGACCTTATCCGTGAAAAAAGATTGATCGGACATACATTTAACAGGAAAGACAAACAACCGTATAGAGTGGTTATCAAAAACTTACATTACTCAACTCCCATCCTTACAATAAAAGAAGCACTGGAAGACACGGGAAACATAGTGATAGGAGAAATAATAAATGCAAAGTATGGACCTGAAAAGAAACCTACATCTACTTTTTTTGCAACCCTAGAACAAAGTCCGAGCAACAAAGAGATAAAAGGTATAAAGTACATAAACTACCAATCAGTCGTTATAGAGGAACCACGAAAAAGGAACTCCATAGTTCAATGTCACAGATGTCAGCAATATGGCCACTCTAAAAATTACTGTATGAGGCCCTATCGCTGCGTGAAATGTGCGCAAGCACATAGAACAGCAGACTGTCCAAAGCCTGATCGAAGTACTCCAGCAAAATGCGCCTTGTGCCTCGGTGCCCATCCAGCCAACTTTAAAGGCTGTGAAGTATACGTAGAGATTCTATCGAGAAAATCTAAAAGGCAGTACACTCGTGCATCTAGGATAAATCCACTATTATCAAATACAAATATTAATAATCAGGAAAGACAACGAAGCTCTACAAAGATGGCACGTGAGACGAATACACTACTACAGTTAGAAAATAATAAACCTGTTGGTGACAAAAACTCCCAGTCACTATCACAACCACAACACTTATCTAGGAATAAAGAAAGACCTTACCATAGAAATTATCGATCAAGCTACGCCGATGCGATAAGATCTAACCAGAATACAAATAATACACCAAAACCTACAATTGAAGAAATGTTAGTCAAACAAGCTGAAAAGTTTGATCTTATCCTACAACAAATGAGCACTTTAATCAATTTAATTACAACATTAGTCACGAAAATATCCTAATGACTTCCCTAAAGATAGCTACCTGGAACCCAGATGGGCTATCGCCTAATCTAGAAGAAGTAGAAGTACTTCTACACACACACAACATCGATATATTATTAGTGTCTGAATCTCACCTTACAGAAAATAACAGAGTCACATTACGAAATTTTAATATTTATGCTACAAACCATCCCGACGGAACTGCGCATGCGGGAGCAGCTATAATTATAAGATCCAACATCAAACATTATGAACAGCCACAGTTTCAAAAACCCTACATACAAGCTACAACAGTTGCAGTTATAGATAGAAACGGAACGTTTAATGTATCCGCCATCTATTGCCCCCCCAAGTACACTATAAAACAAGAAAATTTTGAAGAACTTTTTATATCACTGGGGCAGCGATTCATAGCAGGAGGTGATTGGAATGCCAAGCACGTTAATTGGGCCTCTAGGCTTACGACAACAAGAGGCAGAGAACTTAAGAAAAGTGTAGATAACAACAATCTCACAGTGATCTCAACGACGGACCCGACCAACTGGCCGACTGACCCAAACAGGCTTCCAGACGTCATAGACTTTTTCGTTATGAAAGGCCTGTCTAGACTTTCTTACCAAATACAAACTTGTTTAGACTCGAGTACAAACCATGTTCCTGTTATATTGACAATTGGAATTACTGCCTTGAGCAAACAACACAGCCTCAAATTGTACAATAAACGAACTGATTGGAACTCATATCGAGAACTGGTCCATGACAGACTTGACCTAAAAATTGCCTTAAAAAGTGAAGCAGACATTGATCACGCAACTCGCTTACTAACCGGAGTGATCCAGGAAAGCTGCTGGATGTCAACGCCCGAACTCAGTCCTCGCCTGCCACAGAGTAAGACCTACTCGGACACCATACGACAAAAAATATTAGAAAAACGAAGGCTACGTCGTATATGGCACACTAGTAGACTGACATATGACAAAACGGCCCTTAATAAAGCGATACGAGATTTAAAATCCCTAATATCCGAAGCTAACGAAGCAGCCTTGAGTAAATACCTGGAAGGATTGACAACAACAAAAGCAACCGATTACTCGCTCTGGAAAGCCTGCAAAAACCTAGCTCGACCACTACACCAAAAACCACCACTACGAACGCAGAACGGGCAGTGGATTAGAACGGAACGAGAAAAAGCTGAAGTATTTGCTAATCATCTCAGTCAAGTATTTAAACCGAATGACCCCAGTCCTAATGTAGATGAATCGGATATCGAACTAATTATTGACCAAGACTTGCAACTTGATCTACCATTAAAACTAGTGACACCACGTGAAATTAATCACAACATCAAGTCTATGGACAACAATAAAGCACCGGGCTATGACTTAATAGACAAAAAGGTCCTCGAAGAATCACCACGCAAAGTTATAGTGTACCTTACAATGCTATTTAATGCAATCCTAAGAGCTGGATACTACCCAGACTTATGGAAGGTATCACAAGTGACTATGATCCACAAACCTGGGAAACCGATTCACGAAATCACATCATATAGACCTATTAGTTTGCTGCCTATCATGTCCAAATTATTCGAGAAATCTCTCCTACACAGAATGCTGAATATAATAAAACAAAAGGCTATCATACCAGATCACCAGTTTGGCTTTAGACAAGAACATGCCACAATAGAACAAGTCCACAGAGTATGTAGAAAAATAAGAAACTCCCTCGAGAGGAAAGAATACTGCTCATCTGTATTCCTTGACGTACAACAAGCCTTTGACAGAGTGTGGCACAAGGGGCTTTTGTTCAAAATAAAATCCTTATTGCCACACACATTCTATACCATTCTCCAATCATACTTGTGTAATAGGATATTTCAAGTTAAAGAAGGTGCCAGCACATCCGGTTTTTACGAAATTTGCGCAGGTGTGCCACAGGGCTCAGTCCTCGGCCCCGTCCTGTACACTCTGTATACACACGACCTACCACAGAGCCCAGAGATTACTATCGCCACCTTTGCTGATGACACGGCTCTACTTACCTCCAACCTAAGTCCCATTGTGGCCTCTAAAATCCTACAAAATGGCTTAAATAAGGTAGAAGACTGGTTGGCTAAATGGAGAATTGCGGTTAGTGTGTCCAAATCGGTGCACGTCACTTTCACGCTCCGAAAGGAAGACTGCCCCCCTGTCACTCTAAATGGCACCCAATTACCACATCAAAACACAGTCAAATACTTAGGAATATATTTAGACCGCAGACTCACTTGGAAAAAACATATTCAAACAAAACGAGACGAAATTAACAAGAAATACAAGGGTCTCTACTGGCTAATGGGACGAAACTCAAAACTATCTATTGATAATAAGTTGCTTTTATACAAGACTGTTCTAAAACCGATATGGACATATGGAATACAGCTCTGGGGATCTGCTAGTGCCTCAAATATAATAATAATGCAAAGAGCTCAAAATTATATACTCAGGCAAATATCAAACACCCCATGGTTTATCAAAACAACAGAAGTCCACGAATTTCTTAATATGCCCATGGTGAAGGAGGAGATAATCACACATGGGTATAAGTATAAACTAAGACTTCAAAAGCACCCCAATCAGCTAGCAGGACAGCTAACTATACCAGAAACTACTCGACGACTTAAAAAGAGTCGAGACATTTTTGACCAGGACAACCCAACAGACTGAGTTTAGATAAGAGTAGGCAGGCTCCGCTGGGAGTAGCGCCTAACAAGCCAAAATCACTCAACGAATCTACTTATAGTCGCATAGACTGATCGTATGATTTAATTAAAAAAAAAAAAAAAAAAAAAAAAAAAAAAAATATTATTCTTGGGGCTAGCTGCCTTATTGGAGACGGAATAAAAAAAAATATTTTCGTACTTACCAAAAAAGTGAGGGTACATCCGACCCCGGTGTGGGTACCAGTCGCCCAATCTTGAGCACAGCGCTTGAGAAACTGACTCAATCGAGCTTCAAGCGCAACAGACAGTAGGAATTTTCGTTGTTCATCCTGAAAGGAGAAATATTTTAAAAATACAAGGTACACATGTCAGAAGTGAACTTCTTTGTAAATTAATTATTACTAAGGTGCCCCAATAGATTGAGTTTCCTTTTCTCATTGTTCCTGTTAGGGTAGGGTTGCCTGCAAGAACGCTTGTTAGCGATAAATCAGGAAACATACTTACTTTTTGTTGTTTAATATGTATAATTATGTATTTAATGATGTATAAATTAATGAATAAATTACCTGGATGACCCGCCTTGCTCGGGATTTTTTTTATAAGTTGTGTTTTTTGGAAATTATATTTAAGTACGAATTACATACTAATAGAGAAAATTATATATATATTATAAGTTTTTATTTGACTGATATCTTTAAACGAGCAATTCTATGTTTAAGTTGATAAAACACGAATAAAAGGACATTTTCTAGAAATTATTCTTAGCTAGATCGATTAATCGCCCCTGAAACCCCCCCGTATACCAAATTTCATGAAAATCGTTGGAGCCGATTCCGAGATTATTGTATATATATATACAAGAATTGCTTGTTTAAAGATATAAGATACATAAATCAAGTTAGGATACCATCACAATCGGTTTCATAGATTTTAAAATATAACAAGTATTTGTATTTATAACTTTTTTGAAATATATTTCCATACCACAGAATTGTCCGTATCAGCCGTAATATAGGCAGGCATAAGTCCGGCGGACATACAGGACGCGTAGAGTCGAGCTGGGGACAGCAAGCAAGAGGGCCCCGAACTCGAAATAGAGTTGATGATTTGACGTTGTATGCCCACCGTGTGAAGCTTAATAGCTTCCGAGGTGTTAAGACACACACAATCTGAAAGAAGATAAAAAAATTACACTTCTAATCATTCACTATTTAAGGTGATTAAAAATAACGACAATATTGATAATAGCATATATTTTTTAATAGGTTAAAGTAGGAAAAAGGGCAGTATCGCAGCCCATGGACACCAATTTAGTGGGTGCGTTTCTAGCCTTAATACAATTAATAAACAATAAAAAATTTAAAAACTTAAAATAAAAACTATACTTACTATATAGTAATGAATTGGGGTAAAAATGTTCCTCAAGCCTGGTAGCGTGGGAATATGGGGATAGAGAGCTGGGATCCAACCTCAAATCCAGGGTGAGGCTTCCTCTTCCAAGCTCTGAACACCAGGCGGTACTCATGAAGGTGTTACTTTGGAGCTGGTATGTAGCTGAAATCATCAAATTTTAGGCTATAGCGGGGAAATAACAGAAACAATGACTTTTTCGTCTCAGGTCATTAGAAGATTCTAATGTATAAATATATATAATATGTGCGTGTGTAAAATATATATATTTTAAATATATTTACTATGTAAAGAAATATATACATATAATGTATTATGTAGATATACGTCAAATTTTTGTTTAATATATATACATACCCAAATATTTAATTACCATTTGACTACCCTATACACCTTGATTTTATTACTTTATAAATTTTCTTTAATTAACTTTGGGTTCAAAGATATGTAAACATTTATGTATTTTTAAGTTTGTACTTACCAGGCATTTGGTCTTTATACCACTGGTCTAAATCAAACAGAAGCATGCCGTAATGCGATGACTTGGCCTGTTCACCCCAACATTCCCAAACCAGTTGACATAGATTTAACATGGCTGAAAAGGAAAATAAATACTTTTTTAAATCATATCCCATTCAATATGATTATCTTTGGCTTCTATGCCTTTTAGTTGTATAAATTATATCAATAAAACACTAGATTTTAAAATTTACTTATGAATATAATTATTTTTTATAGGTTGGCATGGAATTATTAAAATATGATTTTGGTGCTATTGTTGTTACTAAAACCTAACAAATTAATAATCAGTACCTTGCCACAAATTCGAGGCCTGAGACTTGTATGTTATAATTATAAACAAACAAAATTTCTATCAGAAAAGTGGGCCATAAGACCCACTGTCACAAAGACATATTGTTGTGTTTTCGTGTTTTTATATAGGAATCAAGTGAATGTAGATAATGCCTATAATAAATAAATATACTTACTATCCTCCCCTTCCTCTCCCAACATAGTATTAATAGAGAATGTATGAGTGGAAATACAGCGACCACCAATTAAGTGCATATTGTCCATAGATCCTAATTCTACTTGAAAACATACTGTTGCTGAAGAAAACTCCTGGAATATTTAAAATTTAAATAGAATATAAAATGTGGTATACATAAATACCTATAATAGGATCATAACATACCTGATATAGACATTTATTATCAACCAGCATCCGTTTCCCTTGGTAAGTTAAAGAGTACATCACAGCCAGTGGAAACTCATGTTCCTCAAATCTATTTGTAACCGAAAATACAACCCAGAGATAGCAGAATGCTCTTGGGTCATCGCAAGGTTCCTGTAAATATACATTTAAAAGATTTACATACCAACTTATTTTATGCAATTTTCAAGGAAATATAAGTTTTTTTTATTAAAATTTGTTTGATATGACAATCATATGGAAATACTAGATAAAATATACTAAAAATACTGTATACAGTAAGTTTTATCACCTGGAATCCGAAATGTGTTACTGGCAAGCACTCCACATTCACCTGAGATGTATACTCAAGAGCTAAATCAAATATATTCCATAATTGAAATGCACCAAAGTTGTACCCAACTGCCAAACTGCCTAATTGTGGAATGTATTGGACGACAGTTACTCTTACATGATCTTTTTGAGCTTTCATTCTTACAGTACCATCTGGGTTTCTAAATATGTACTGACTGTCAATAAATGAATCTTCGTTTAAAACTATGGTAAAGTGCTCATTATTATTTAGTGGTAGTTCTCCCTGTCTCTCATATTTGTAAAGTGATTTAAGAGACATAAATGACAGAGTAGCTGGATCTGACTCATTTTTTATTAGATCTACATTTCCTTCAGTAATGTCTGTAAGAGCTGAAATAAAAATACAGTTCAATCATATACAGAACCTTAGTTGAAGATTATATACACAATTTCTTTTTAACAATCATCCTTATAAAATAATTTATCATACACTTGCTATATGCCTAGATAGATAGATGAAGATTGTTATGTTTTACTTTAAAAATATAATTTAGATTCTATTACAATCTTTTTCCAGGAGTAAGTAGGAGATTTATTTTATTTTACCACATTAAATAGGTAAGGATAAATACCTTGCATTAAAGAGCTTCTATTAAGGTCTATAACTAAAACCTCTCCCTTCTGAGTGCCAGCCATCAACAACCCATCAAAACAAGTAAGTGGTCCATTATTAACGTCATCACATAAGGCCAGCTCTGTGATAATTACATCAGTTTCTATACAGCGAAGTATTTGTGACCCATTAATATGTAGAATGCAAATTAAGCCTCTGTCATCAGTTTCAAGGCTTATAATAAGTTGTTGGGAGCCTCTGGTAAGGGGATTTGGTAGTTCAATCACACTGGTTACTGTGATATGGCTAAAAAGATTTTTTTCAAGACAATTAGTAGAAGAAAGTGCTGTCTAAATATTTTAGTCAAACAATAAGTAAGTAAATATTGTAATGCACATTACCTAGAACCATTTCCAAAAGTTCTTTCTGCAACTTTCCATCCATTTCTGAGATCAACAACACAGAATTTTGGTCCAAGAGCAAGCCAACCATATTTTGTGTCTCGTAAAATACCGCCTAAGGGTGTTTCTAAACAGAGAACATTCTGTTAAGATGCCTTGCTTATTTAAATATAAGCCTATAAGAATTGGAAACGAACTTGAGCGTAGCGAATCAAGAGTAATTTCTAAAATCATTATGCTTGTGAGTTATGAAGAAAATTTAAAATAGGTTTACCTGCAAAATCGTCTGTAGGTTGTAAAAAACTGAACACCGCAGGTGATAAACTTGTAGTTTTTAAAATAGAAAACACACTGTCTTGAAGCCTCTGCATTTTAATTATTACATTAAGCCTGGGCCACCCGTACTTGAGCACTATTTAAGAAAATATGAAATTGTTATTTTGATTGGAGGTTATGCGACACTATTACTTGTACAATTGTTTGTTGTTCAATCATAGTCAAATAAATTTACACTCTAATCTGCATTCTTTGTTATTAGTTTAAAACCAAAGAATTTGTCTGATTTTAAAACGGTTTCAGTTTAATAGATCGTTGCCGCGATTTTAAACAACGCTGAAAATAGAAATCTGATTTACTGTTTCGGTTTAGTTGAAAAGTTCAAAAATTTTAGTTTTTAATTATGTCATACGAAAACAAGTATCAATGTCAAGACTTGTCAACTTGCATGACATTTGCTAATGAAGTGCAGCAGCCTTTACTATACAACAAAATATACTGAAAGTAGTCTATGGTTCAAAATCTTATAAGTTTTTTTATAAAAGCGCAATGTAATATTTTCCCGTCGTTGCTGCGATTCTAATATTACTGCAATAGTTTGCATCTATATCTAAATTTGAATGCTTAGTTGTATTCACAATCGAGAACCATACACAAAAAAAGGAAGGAATAAAGTTTTAAGACACATACTCCTTATATGAGTAAAAAAAAAACAAATTAACTTTAATATTATATTTAACGATGATACAATAGGTATAAATATTATAAATTAAGTTTAAGATAACATTGAGCGACAATCACAGCTTTTTTCTATTAACTTTAGTAACCGAAACATTAACTATGTTTTTATTAGTCTCTTTTTCATGAGGTGTTAGTTTAATCTGCCCTTGAACAATATTTAGCATAGATGTATAAGGACTGTCTGTGCCATTTATTATTGGGCTATCTATTTTATTATTATTATTTCCCGTATCGCTGCGGCTACTAACAATGTCATAAACAGATTTTTTCATAGACACGTAGGGTTGTCCATTATTTTCCCCAGGCCTAAAGCCACTGTGAGTAATAATTGAATCATTAGGTATTAAATTAGCTCCTGCCGATTCGTTGTCATTTTGAATCTCTTTAGGATAAGTCGCACTATCTAAAGAACTGTTTCTGGTTACTTTTATGCTATTGGATCTTGAAGAATTTTCCAACGAATGAAGCGTAGAAGAACTGCCTTTCATGTTATCTAATTCTTTAGAGTAAATTTCTTCACTTTTTTGAAATCTTTGAGCATGAGTAGAAAGGGGTATTTTATTTTGTTGTAGAGATACCGCACTTAGTGAACGGCTTGGGGAGTTTGTAGACATCCTATCGATAGATGGAGCTTGTCTATTTTCTTTTACTCTGTGATTAGCAGCTTCCAAAGATCCGTAAGCGCTGTCTTTGGTTGAGCTGTGTGGTGAGTTATCCTCCTTGACGCCGTAGCGTCTTGCAACATTTGCAGGTGCAACTGGTTCTATATTTTGAACATCATAAGAGAGAGGGTTCTTATCAGGGGCTCTTTTAACACCTTCTATAACTTCACCAGTTCTGGGATTGATATGTTTTTCCGTGTCGTAGCGTAATGTCACTCGGTGACTTTCATCAATTGGATAAGGTCGCGTATGTTCTTGTAATTCTATGTCACTATCATCATATACGCTGGGGTCACAGGTCTCCTCCTAAAACAAATAATATATTTAAATTACAGTCTTATTTCGTACTATAATGAAAGAAAACTTTCTAGTTGGTTCTACCTCCTCATCTACTTCTTCTATAACGCTGTTCTGGATCCATTCACGTATTCGTTCCTTTTTTGCATGTCTGTCAATTGTGACCTCTATACCATTGTCTCTGAAGTGTTTTAATAAAATGTTCTTTTCATTCGGGTCACTTCGAAAACTGTACATTGAGGGGCAGAGTTCATCAATATCTCCTCCAGCTGAAATAGAGAAAAAATTAATGTTTAAAAGAGCTCTCAAATCGTGTAAGAGTAATGAAATTGCATTTTAAGGAAATTTTAAAAATGTTATTTTATTACTCTGTTAGCATTATGCGCGCTACGTGGTACGTAACGTAACGTACGTACGTCGCGCATAGATTATTAATAGCAACTTATAAAAAACGCCTTGTCTCTTGGTGCCTCAAAACAACTAATTTGAAAAAGGAAGTTTGATGGTGCCTCGTGAACGTATCGGCAAGATCCATCGCAAACTCAATGCAACATACCTTAATTCATATCATACCATTATAATCAATACACTTATGCACGTTAACTGAAATATGTTAAATTCATTCTAAATTTACATTTTTACAATTCCGCAACTCAAGGGCGTAGGGCGGGCAAGAAGAACTGGTCAGAAAATATCCGCCTCTCTTTTAAATCGCTAAGTTTAAAGCCATATAAATTACTTAAACTGGGGAAAATCAATCTCAATCGGGCGGTGAAGGAGGCCTAGTGGTCAGAGACCAGTAGGTCGGCCTAGGTACTAGAGCGTGTACGAGGAAATGAAAAGAAGGAACTGAAAGCCAACGGTTGGCGAGAGGTGTCACTGAACTGCGCTGGAAGATTTTCAATTGCGGAGGCCAAGATACTTTTTGGGTTGCAGAACCAGCAGAGGGAGTACATCACTGATTTGTCTTGTACACAATTTTAACCTTCTAGTATTATAATAAAAGATTTCGTAAAACCTCACCGACTCTATCCGTGTAACCCTTAGCCATCCACCGGTACTCATAATATCTAGTTAGTTCAGTGAAATTCACAGCTCGTCTGTCAACTCTGGGCTCGATAAATTTCTTAAACATTTTTTGTGCCCGCGATGAAACCATTTTCCATAATTTCGGTTGTCTTCTTAACGGGTTTGCGCTATTGTACCAGTTGAAGTAGCTGAGAAAGTAATTTTATATTAGTAAAAATACTCGCTTTTTGCTGATAAGTCAAGAAGGTGAACGTAGAACAAGCTCACCTTCTATGAATTAATATTGAAAAAAGGGTTAATACGAACAAATTAAATAGGCTATAGTTAATGTTCATAGAAAATGCAAAATGGAGGTAAATGCTTATTGTTAGAAATCTATACTAGCAGACTCGGCCAAGCGTTGCTGTGGCTAAAGTTTTTGTTATATAATATAGTAGCAAACTATTCAAGGGAAACAATAGGAAAACTTATGTGATAGTTGTACGTTGTTAGTGAACGTTGGTACTTTTAACACAGCGCCATCTATTAGAATTGTATCAAATAATAAACAAAAAATGCAATAAAATAATATTGCGGGTATAGATTGAGATGTAAGCTATATTTAAAGATGTATCCTATTTTTAAAGTTAGATCAAACTGCACACGGTGTGCAAATTTGATTGATATCGATTCTGTAGTTTAGTCCATAGCGGACAAAGAACGTGTTACGTTATTTTATAAATTAAGATAATAATAATATTTTATACTGAGGAAATATTTAAGTAAGTAAGTTTGTAACGAATTAGCTCAAAAAGTCATAGACTGATTTTAAAAATTATTTCACCATTCGAATGCTAGATTATCACTGATTAATATAAGCTTTAATTTTAAGAAAAATGAGAATTCCTTCTAATATTACAATAACGTTACCCAAGGTGTGAAAAAAAGCCTATAAAATATCTTTCATCTCATGCGATGCGAAAACGATTGGTGATAGAATAAAAAATATTCCACAATATTCAAGAACATAATATCTACAAAAATGATTGAAACATAAATATCCCCCCATGCGAAGCCCGGGCGCTAAAAATAAATAAATTTTGGATATGTTTTGTTACCGAAGTAGGCTTAAAAGAGAGAGTAAATACTCTATTAAAATATTTTTGTTGTTAGAGCTTTAATTAGATGCTATTTAATGCCAATATGTGTTATAAATAAAGTTATCACACTTCCCATAGATGAAATAAATTACAACAATTAATGTAAACACACCATACATCAATCGACAGCGTGTATTACGAAGATGCTTTGTAAATAAACTTTGCCTTCCGGTCTAATTCACGTAGACTATAAATACTTAGTTTTAATGATATATGTGATGGGCTATAAGTAACTATTTTACAATATCTGACGATTTAGGACAGAATATGTTATATTTGATTCCCGTTTGTTTTGAGTTTTAACTTTAAAGTATTTTTATTAAAGTTCACCACATCAGAATATAACTGAATATACTGAAACTGTACTTTTATTTATTTATTACAAGACAATTAAAAATAAAACGTTTAATAAATAAAATTCAATAAAAATATTACACGGTGTCAGATTAGCTGGTATAAAAATAGCCACTTAAAAATGCTTTTCTAAAAGTGATCAGCCCACTACATTTTAAGCTCTGTGCTGCTTTGTGAATATATAAGTTCACCATTATGATTATTTGTCATTATTTTCTTTACATCTTTACTTACTGAAGCATATAAAAATATTCTAGTACCTTAAATATCTGGGGTCATCAAATGCTGCTTTTTGCCAAGGCAAACATCCCGTCAGACATATAAAAATAACTATTCCAAATTGCCAAATATCGTGGCTGATTAAGGCCCTGCAAATAAACAAATTATCAGAGCTATGCGTGTACACGATAGTAAAAAGTACGTTGTGAGCAAGTTTGAGATAAGTTGAACAACAACGGTCCTGAGTTCAATTCTAGCATGTATACCATTGGATTTAGCTTTCTCTGTGGCCTATTTACATAAGCTTAAGGCAAACGTCGTAAAGCCAAGCCGGCACGTTTAAGACATATTAAAAAGCAAGATATTTTTCTTCTTTCAGGCACTGAAAGCTTTAAAAGCTAATTAAAAAATTCAATTTGAGGTAAAGAAAATTAGTGATTATCCACTTAATTTTTATTATTATTGTCTATGACGAAAGCGGTTATTATTTTAATAATGTAATACGTACGATATATTTTTTTTAATGGAGAAACAAAATTCCTCTGTCATGAAAGAAATTAATTAGTGTCAATAAGGACGTCTGTTTAAAAATACAATTGTTTAAAATAATATAAAGAAACAAACGGAGTAGACAATTACGGTAAATAAATCAATTACTTGTAAGAACTATCCATAGACAAATTCAGAACTTCCGGTGGCGAATACGGCAGCCATTCGTTTCTTCTCCTAACAACGGATTGGACCTTCCTCGTCTCACCAAAATCGCATAATTTTATACGGGAGAAGTCCGATTTAAAAATGAGAATGTTATCTAATTTAACATCTCTATGGACTAGGTCTCGTTGGTGGAGATGGTCCAAGGCAGATGCCAGTTGCTTTGTCACCCTTTTGGTATGAATTTCGCCAATGCCTGTATCCAGCATATTCGATGTTAGATCACCTGAAACAGAATATCAAACTAGTCTATAATTTATATAACCATAAACAATCGTCTTCGTTAAAACGGATAACGGTAAATTGTTTATGCCAAAATGACATTGTTACGGCTTATTTCTCGGAATCAAAATTTTATTAATATATTTTACTTTGGGTTAGTAAAATTGTTATCATGTTCTAGGTCGGATCGGTTCGTATCACGAAAACACAAATTTGTTTGTGTGATATTTATATAATTGGACTACAATATAAAATCAGTACTTCTTGCTCTTAAACAGAAGTTAAGATCAGTTCAATTTGTATTAACGTTTTATTATTTTTCTACAAATGTCTAATCTGGGTCGAGTCTCCAAATTAAATACCTTTTTACAAGAATCACACTTGTCACTAGTTCCTACTCTATAAATACTTATTTTTGTTATATATAATTTATGTTAGCTGTAAGATTACACAATAAATAAATAAATTAAGTATTCGTAATTAGGCTAACACTGTTTTGTAAGCTGAAAACTTACAATCGTGATTTCAATCAGATCTACGATTAAATTGCTCATTTAAATTGTTCTTGGCTGCCATCCAACTCGAGAGTCGTAACAATGAATGTGTGGATTTAAAAGATCGTAATTTGAATCACTGTCTGCGACTTCTGGTACTCATTATTTTGTTGTGTTATTATCGATTTATGTCTGAGAAAAGCGTTATAGTCAGGTCTGGGTTTGAAATGTAGCAATTTGCAGGACACAGTTCACGCTTTAAGGTGCATGGCACGCTACGGTGTCGGCCGGTGACGGAACGGTCTAGTGGGCATAGTCTCATACTTCTCAATACAAAGAATAGTTTTTTGTCTGAAACGGTCCTAGTACGGTCATGGTATGCTACGGGATAGTGGGCAGACACCTTAAACCGTTTTTAGAGGAGTTACAATCGAAATGTATGATACATCAAATTGGCCAAGATATATTCCTTAAATCAGTCCTTGGCTAATTGGGATTAAATTTTGTAGCACGATTCTTTTTGCACGGTTCTTTAGATGTTTAAATTTGTATGAATACCTAAAAACTTTCAGAACAGCAGCCAGCCTAAGAATCGGAGTCACGACTAGGACTCAATAATATAAATTTTTTGACTTAGGGGTGAGAGACCAGAGAGAGAGAGGCTCAGACAAGAGGTCTTAATGATAGTGTATGGCGACAAATTTTTAGAAGGGAAAGCTTAATTACAAAAATGGTTGTCTGTAATGTACGGACGATAGTTTAACGTGACACCGTCAAAATTTAATAATTTTTATTGAATTTCCGTCTATCTTTTGTATGGATATAAAGGACTGAAATTTAACCCAAACTTAATTTATGAATTTAATTTGAATTAAATTCAAATATTTTATTACTGTCGCTGTCTTTCTTTTACTCGAACGCATAGCCCAATTGAATGGGAGAGAGATAGATGTGGGGTAAGCGTGCAATGAACGAAACATGACAACGAGCGTAATGGGACAATGAGACGTGTTTTCGTGCGTGCAGCCGGCGCGCCGCATTCAATTTTCTGTCCCGGTCTTCCCGTTTCTTATACACCTTAATGTGTAAAACATAAAATAATAACACTATATACATATACACCATAATTTTAAAACATAGAAAATAGGTTTGGAACGTACATTAACGTATATTAAAGCAATCAGATTGATTTAATCAGACAACCATTGTTTAAATTAAGTTTTCCTTTCCAATTTCGTGCAAGTATTTAAGCATCTGTCACAATTGCACTGACTACACTCTAACTTGTAACTTATTGGCAGCAGTTGTTAATTTTTTTGTCAGCTAATGGATGATAAGTTATATAATATTTTCTCACCCCAGATTTGGTACCATGATGTCCCTACATTTAAATTCTTACCTAGTGGTGCATACTCTTGACAGAATACGTAAAATCCTGCTGTCTCAAATGCCACATCGAATGATGTTACTATATTTCTATGTGCACTTAAGTGTAGACTATAATGGAATTCTCTATAAAAATCACGTATCGAAACATACGGCTTTGGTAATGCCTTTAAAACAATTTCTGTGTCCGATGCTCTATGTTCTACTAATAGTATTTTCCCGAACCATCCTTCACCGACTATTTGTAATATATCAAACTCTTCAACCAAACACACCTGTAAATAAATTGGTGAGCGTTATATTTTATAAACAAACCGGTTAGTTATCTATGTTAATATGAAGAGGTAAAGTTTGTGAGGTTGTCTGTGTACTCTGGAAGCGATTTTGAAAATTCTTCTCGGAAAGCCACATTTGACAAATCTATTTGTAAGTGTGGTAAGTATTCAGTTTTGCAAATAACGTCGAAGACATTACGGTCGAACCAAAATGTTTCTTACGAACGCTGCCTAAACGATGAGAGATATATGATTCTAGAAAACAATTTTTAGAGCTTGATAATGCCTACACAAAACATAGTATATGTCTCATTTGTATGTTATATATAAACGGATCCTCTGTCTATCATTTTTTTTATATAGAACAGGGGCACCATATGTGTCTGTTCACGATAAATACGGTAAAAACTACTACGGTAATATATTTCGTTTTTCATCAATATTAATATGAGTTTTCAAGGTTTACGGGTCAAGATGCCCGTGAAAGCCAGGGCGCTACTAGATTATTACCACACACTTGCAAGCGTCATATTTTAGACCGGGTTGATGTCTTATTACTAAAATAGTAATATTGCTTCTAAAAGCACCTTCAATAATTGGAAGGACTAAGGCTTATAATCTTATTTTTTTACTTTTAAAACTTATACCTATATTTTTTTTATTTTATCTCTCATATACTTTATAATATTTGAAAATCATTGTCGTAATTTATAAACTAAATCTTTAATCTCGATTCTTGGTCGATATAATTACTATATCAACGGGTATGGAACACCCGGGGTATTCGTCGTGTGCTAGGAAGAACATGCAAACTAATAAACATGACAAAAAGTGAGTAGGTGAATTAATGCTCGTTATTTTCTGTTATTTTTCTTGAGTTATTAGTGTTCTCGCTTATATTAAAACGCATGACTGATTTTTATCAACAATTTTTAATGAGATTAATTGTGTCATAATTTGGAAGTCAGAATCATCATTGTTGACATCCATAAATAAATTAAATAATGTTTTTATTCGTCTTTTTTCCTTTACATAACGTTTGTCACCCAACTGTCAAATATTATTCTTCTTTCTTAACCTAAAGGAGATTGATATCAAGGAGTATGTATAGCAACTTTTTAATCATTTTTGAATACTTACTTTTTCCAACTCAAATTCTCTTATTTTGTGTATTGAGCCTGTTAAGGCTCTCCTGGATCCGTCATTCATCTTTTATTATAGTTTTCTCCTTTAACCAACATTTTACTGAAACAAAAGAGAGCTTATAAAATTGTTAATCCTTATCCCTTAGTCATAGTTTTCGTCTAATAAGCTAGGCTTTTCCTTATGTAAATTGAGACGCACTTGAGATATACCTTCCGTGTTCGTTTAATTCTATTAGATTTGGCAGACATATAGAGCGGTTGACTAAACATTCATACTTCGTATATATTTGCAATAGAACAATGGAATTATGTTTTAAATCAAATTATGAGTTATTACAGTGGAAATATTTTAAGAGACAGGAAGACTAGATGTAACAATAGTAACAATTTAGTTTTTTTGAAGTTATACTTCTTTTGGCGCGGTAGAAAAAACTAATGAAAGTAAATTTTTGCTAAATACTGATACCCTAAAATTAGCTGTAGTTAATAAATTAGCCGTTCAATTAACAGCCTAGCCTCAGTTAAATGGCTAGGCTGTTAATTGAACGGCTAATTAAGCTATTTAGCTGCGACATACATATCGTATAAATGTTTTTTTTTAATAATATCGACATAAATTATGAATTAATTCTAAGTCTGTAGTTCCTGAACATAGGATGTAAAATGGGGACGCCATTTCACGGTGTGTTGTTGATTGAATGGTCTTGGATATGAGCCAGATTTTGTGTCTACTACTTCGCTACTGACGTCATATGTGACGTCATTAAATAAAACACGAAATATGAAATAGTGTGACAATTTATTAGCCGAGAACAACATCGTTCAAAAAATAAAAATGAGATTGGTTCATATATTTTTTTAATAAACATATAAGTATTATGTGCTTACTATAAGTATTAAGTATTATACTAGACTTCAATATATATTCGAGTTCATATTTTTTTGGGGCCCTCATTCATGAGGGATACCGGTTGAAAAAAGTGCTGGTCTATGACGATTGCGCATTTAAATGACTGCATAAGGTTATTTTTTACAGTAAACATATGAGTTGAATAATGATAATGATGATAGAAATATAAATCATAGTAATATTAGTTGAGTAACCGATACTAACAAATAATTCATTCACCATGTTACACTGTCGTATTAATTTGAAATATAAATAAAAGTATGTATTGAAATTGACAATCTGGGTCTTGTCGATGACATTTGTCTTGCTTCGAGATTTTTAATCGACTAATTAGACTAGAAGAAAAGCACTTTCTGACCTAAAGAAGAATTTGCGCTTTTGACTGAGTAAGTTTTGAGTATGCAGTTATTATATATTTTGGTAAACAAATCATACACACCAAGTGGTATTTAATAGTAATACATCTCAATCATACATAAAAATATTTAAGGAAACGTAGACGCGTATGACAGAACCAGAAATCAGGAACTACAAACGAGCTACAAACAAGAAGACTCAAAGGTTAAGCTTGGTTTCTTGCCCGTAATTATTCTAGTCTTAACTTCTGAGTCATATTATTCTGAAGGTCAAGACACTGCAAAGTACCTGATGCCCTGCTAGTGATATCTCTCCACTGTGTTCGGTCTCTCTGTGCATTTGTTATGGGGAGACCCCTGATAATCTTGACTAGGTTACTCCAGCGGATTCGACAATCAGCATGTTTAGGCTATCAGTTTCGCGATATGACCAAAAGAAGTGTAGTGAAATAAAATCATATTTTTAATACTATTTATCTAATAAATATTAGTGCAAGAAAATACTTAGTATGATGTCTCAGATTAATTTCTCTCGAAAAGTATAAATTAGCGCAAATGTTATGTAAATATTCCTGTAAATTTCTTACATTCATAGGTACTTGTTGTTTGGATCTAAAATTAGCATGGATTAATGTTCCATTGAATGTTCAATCAAAGTACTGATACAATTTTAGCAGGCTAAATGCAGTTGATTGACGTCGGCGTGCATTAAAACCAATACTAACGTGGTAACCAATACTAATATACTATACTAACGTGGTACTAACTAACTAACTAACTAGCAGAGGCGGCCTTATCCATTTACGCCCGAACCCAATAATTCATCTATAATCTTTAAGAAACAATCTGAGACCGTGACAGTCGATCGATCTCCTATCTGCATCCCAATAACCAAACCCTACGAATACAATCCATTTTTGCCGACGCACAGAATGCAATCTATTCGCTCTTTAGACTCATGTTTGATAATCAATATAAACCAAATAAGTAAAATAAATAAAACCGGAGAAATAATATAAAAATATACATGTCTATGTTTAAAACATATCAAATAGCTTTTTAACTATTTTAAAATCGGGTATAATTAAAATCTTAAGATAGGATATTGGCACAGTTGTCTTGTCATTCTCATACAAAGGTCTATCCACATACACCGATCCGACCTACCGTGGACAGCTTGTATTGACAGATGGCTATTACAATCCGTCAATTGGTTATACGCACACTTTTGTCAATTTTTGGGTTAATATATCAGTCTTATATGGCAAAAACGGATTGAGATTAGGTTTGGGCGTGAGAGGCTCCGGGCGGCAGGTCTACGAGGCTCTTTGTCCTTCGTGAAAAGTATATGATGCGAAAGTAGGTCTGGTTGTTTGGTATAGATATTTGTCATGTTACTACAGAATTAATTAATTATGTTTTAACTGCATGAATTAGTTAGCTAACTTTATTTTAATTTATTCATTGAATCAAAGTTTTAAATAAAATAAAAATAAACGATATTTTTTAAATTATCTTGAGTTGTTGCGCGTGGCCCCTGCAAGAGCGAGGCCCCGGGCGTTTGCCCTGTTCGCCACCCGGTTCAAAGGTACTATTTATTAAAGAATTACATTCATTTAGAGAGAAAGTTTAAATTTGGCCGGTAGGTTAGTTGTATAATTAAATTTTTTAAATATTAACTCTATAAAATAAAAATATTAGTTGTTCTGCAAATATTAAAATAAAAACTTCGTGTAAAATAGATTCGCTAAAGTCAAAAAATACAAAAGTACAATATGTTACATTCATTTTATGTATAATAATGTGTTTTAATTAACGATTACAAAAACCAGATACTATTTGTTAACACACAAATATATTTACAATATTTTTACTATTGTAAGAAATTATATATATATTTATATGTGTATGTCAAAGTATCATTATATTGTAGTGGTATGGTATATTATAAGAAAATAGCGTAGCAATTCATAAAAGGTTGGCAACGCATTGCGAGCAATCTACCAATGTGATTGTCCATGGGCGGCGGTATTACTTAACGTCAGATGAGCCTTCCTTCCTTCCAACTTCTTCTTATACTTATTCATATGACGGCAGTGGTCGTGTTTGATTTGTATACACAATGTAAAGTGCTAGTGGTGATAAATAATGTATGGGCTAAGAAACTTATTATTAAAAAAAAGCAATTATACAAATATTTTTCAAATTACGGCCACTAGAGAACATGTAGGTACTTCAATGAAAAATCATTATTTAACATTAATTAACTAAGAGTCGGTGCTTCTTCGCAAATGTATAAACTTCACAATACGCCGAAGAAGTTCTGCCAACATTAAGGATATGTTAAGTGATCTAATGTGACAATTAAGATTAGATAAACTAAGATAACGTTTCAATCAGGTTATTACTTTAAATTAACAACAATATTTTAACCTAGAAGCAGTGTTGGCCTAGTGGCTTCATAGTGCGACTCTCATACCTGAGGTCGTAGGTTCGATACCCGGCTGTGCACCAATGGACTGTCTTTCTTTGTGCGCATTTAACATTTGCAATGGTGAAGGAAAACATCGTGAGGAAACCGACATGTCTTAGACCCAAAAAGTCGACGACGTGTGTCAGGCACTGGAGGCTGATCACCTACTTGCCTATTAGACTTAAACATTGATCATGAAACGGATACAGAAATCTGAGGCCAAGACCTAAAGAGGTTGTAGTGCCACAGTTTATTATGTTTTTTTTTTAACCTACAAAGTAATAATAATAATTAACAATTGATAAATAGAAAACTAAAATGAATTTTAAAAGTTTAGTTTGTGCTTTTCCTCGCTGTACCGCGATACTTATACGTATAGGTTGAGCAAAGAAAGCACCAGCTCTGATATTTAAAACACCCTAATTATAAAAATAATCCCTTAATACGCAGTTAGTATAATAAATTATAAAACTTAAACTACTGAGTATTTCTTGTTTTACAGAGAGAATTTAAAAATGACATCCCTTAACTTCCTTGGATTTACTTAATTTAATTTCCGGTTCGATAAAAAATCGATCCACCTAAGTTTTCGCAAAAAATATTGTGTCTTTTCAACGCAACGTACCTTATTCCTATTGATATTTTAACATTGATGCCAAAAATGCAATATATATAATAAAAGCTTGAGAAAACACATATAATGTTTTTTAAATAATGTAATTAATAAATATTGAAAATTGAAAAATATATATACCTAATAAATAAATAATAATTGTATTTTTTAATATTAAATCTGCTTGGTAGTAAGTACATAATACATAGTATGTATTAACTAATGTAATGTAAAGGTGTATTTAGTATTAACAAATTATGTATCTGTAATATCCATTACTAAAACAAATTAAAAAATATATCAACATTAGATATGATTTAATAGTCTATGTGCAAAAACGCATACAAACATAAAATTGTACCTCTTTGTGCAGGTGTTATAAATCTTAGTGTCAAAAAAGATATTATTTGTTTACCTTTCTTACTAAATAAAATAGTAAGTGTTTTATTGTCCCAATAACACTAATTATTCGTAACACATAATCACATTTTCACTACGGCATAAATTTGGCGATATTTCTAGGTCAAAGCAGAAGATCGAGCCGCGATCGTCTCACAACTGGCTGCGCGTGCGCTTCTACGCCCGGCCAGTTATTTTGGTGCTAGGGTTCATACAAAATTTATTTTACAACCAAAATGTTACGAACAACGACCTCTTATTTATTTCCACTTCCTTTATGAGACACTTTTTAATAGGTATGGAGTACGAGGTATGCGGTAGATACTGCCGACGAAAACGAGCTTTTTTGTTTTAAAATAAATAAAAATATACCCATTTGATGTTAATATACATTCAATAATACATAATTCAGTAATCAAATAAGTATCTAACTAATAATCCCAATTAGTAAGTATGTAAAATAAGTCTCGAAAAATAGTTAAAGGACTATTAAAATTAATAATTTTTTAAAGAATTTTGAGTTTTCAATAGATGTTTTTAGACTTTCTATAAAACTAAATTATTGTGGTAATAGATGTCGAGTTGCCGTAAACAATTAAAATATTTATGTTAACCAAACTAAGTCATCTAAAATGTATAGGTATCATAATGCATTCAGTATATCAAAGTTGTTTGAATGTTTTACAATTACAAAAATGTTTAACAATTAACAAATTGGTTTAAAAGTTTATGGGTAAAAGCGTAGCCAACTATAATCACTAGCCAGACATACAAACTCTGTACTCAACAGTTTGTATCTGTTGGCCCATCTATGGTCAACTTATTTGACATTGACATGATTGACAGTTGACAAAGTAATTGTCAGCTGTCGACATCATCACATCAGGCGCCAACTGTAAATGAATGAACAACAATGTGAATCTGACAATCAAAATTTCAAGTGTTTTGGTGATAAATAAATATTACGAGTTTCGTTATTATGTTCTGAAACATACCAATTTAAATTGCTTTTATATTTTAGTTGTTTGGTTAAAATTATGGTTAAACTTTCCAATATGACCCGTCGATTTTTGAGGTTTTTTTGATGGGAGATGGAAGAGGGGATGGAGAAATACCCCCTGTGTCATTCCCAACCTGCGGAAACCCATAGTTACGGAGATATTCATGTTTAAAATTTTAAGGCTAGAATGGTAACAATTTAGAAATGTGTCCCTGAATTTGATAATACTGATTATGTAAGTGTCTCTTTACCTTTAATGGAACACCTCCAAGTTATTTTTTCTGCCGGAGTTGCGTCTAAATATTAATAAAGATTATTTAAACCTGTATAATGTATAGAAATTCGTAAATAAATCGTACATTTTCCATTGCTTATTTTTTTTTATTTTCAATTTATCCCTAATGGGAAAGGCAAAGGACTTTAGCCATACAGATTCCATTAGTTATTAGAGACGTGACATTTTGCATCAAAATCGTTTTTTGTTGTTTGATGTTTTTTTTAGAATAAAAACTTGAATTTTATTCAAATATAATAATATGATATAAATATTAGTTTTTTATATGTTTATTGATGATTTCAGAAACAGTTCTTAGAAAAAAAAATTCATATACTAACCTAACCTAACCGAACTAGATAATAATTCGGTTTTTGAACGGCTCTAGGGGTAGGGCAGACAAGACCACGTGGATAGTGGGGTGCTCTGATTCGGTGTTGGGTACTTTTAGGTTATTAAATAAAATGTTATAAAAAAAAATATTCATATACTAACATAACCTAACCGAACTAGATAATAATTCGGTTTTTGAACGGCTCTAGGGGTAGGGCAGACAAGACCACGTGGATAGTGGGGTGCTCTGATTTGGTGTTGGGTACTTTTAGGTTATTAAATAAAATGTTATAAAAAAAAAAATATTCATATACTAACATAACCTAACCGAACTAGATAATAATTCGGTTTTTGAACGGCTCTAGGGGTAGAGCAGACAAGACCACGTGGATAGTGGGGTGCTCTGATTTGGTGTTGGGTACTTTTAGGTTATTAAATAAAATGTTATAAAAAAAAAATATTCATATACTAACATAACCTAACCGAACTAGATAATAATTCGGTTTTTGAACGGCTCTAGGGGTAGGGCAGACAAGACCACGTGGATAGTGGGGTGCTCTGATTCGGTGTTGGGTACTTTTAGGTTATTAAATAAAATGTTATAAAAAAAAATATTCATATACTAACATAACCTAACCGAACTAGATAATAATTCGGTTTTTGAACGGCTCTAGGGGTAGGGCAGACAAGACCACGTGGATAGTGGGGTGCTCTGATTCGGTGTTGGGTACTTTTAGGTTATTAAATAAAATGTTATAAAAAAAAATATTCATATACTAACCTAACCTAACCGAACTAGATAATAATTCGGTTTTTGAACGGCTCTAGGGGTAGGGCAGACAAGACCACGTGGATAGTGGGGTGCTCTGATTCGGTGTTGGGTACTTTTAGGTTATTAAATAAAATGTTATAAAAAAAAATATTCATATACTAACATAACCTAACCGAACTAGATAATAATTCGGTTTTTGAACGGCTCTAGGGGTAGGGCAGACAAGACCACGTGGATAGTGGGGTGCTCTGATTCGGTGTTGGGTACTTTTAGGTTATTAAATAAAATGTTATAAAAAAAAATATTCATATACTAACATAACCTAACCGAACTAGATAATAATTCGGTTTTTGAACGGCTCTAGGGGTAGGGCAGACAAGACCACGTGGATAGTGGGGTGCTCTGATTCGGTGTTGGGTACTTTTAGGTTATTAAATAAAATGTTATAAAAAAAAATATTCATATACTAACATAACCTAACCGAACTAGATAATAATTCGGTTTTTGAACGGCTCTAGGGGTAGGGCAGACAAGACCAAGTGGATAGTGGGGTGTTCTGATTCGGTGTTGGGTACTTTTAGGTTATTAAATAAAATGTTATAAAAAAAAAATATTCATATACTAACATAACCTAACCGAACTAGATAATAATTCGGTTTTTGAACGGCTCTAGGGGTAGGGCAGACAAGACCACGTGGATAGTGGGGTGCTCTGATTCGGTGTTGGGTACTTTTAGGTTATTAAATAAAATGTTATAAAAAAAAATATTCATATACTAACATAACCTAACCGAACTAGATAATAATTCGGTTTTTGAACGGCTCTAGGGGTAGGGCAGACAAGACCACGTGGATAGTGGGGTGCTCTGATTCGGTGTTGGGTACTTTTAGGTTATTAAATAAAATGTTATAAAAAAAAATATTCATATACTAACATAACCTAACCGAACTAGATAATAATTCGGTTTTTGAACGGCTCTAGGGGTAGGGCAGACAAGACCACGTGGATAGTGGGGTGCTCTGATTCGGTGTTGGGTACTTTTAGGTTATTAAATAAAATGTTATAAAAAAAAATATTCATATACTAACATAACCTAACCGATCTAGATAATAATTCGGTTTTTGAACGGCTCTAGGGGTAGGGCAGACAAGACCACGTTGATAGTGGGGTGCTCTGATTCGGTGTTGGGTACTTTTAGGTTATTAAATAAAATGTTATAAAAAAAATATTCATATACTAACATAACATAACCGAACTAGATCATAATTAAATTTTTTTATTACAAATAATTAATTTTATCATAAGTTACAAATAATCTATGGTCCATATTGTAAAGTTTAGTAGTATCGATACGTGAAATGGTTAACGTTTGACATCAGTTACTTGTCAAATTCATTGTGTTATGGCGTGTTATGGGATGATATTTGTCCATTTGTATGGAAAGTATAAATAAATATATCTCATGAACCGTAAGTTTCCGCAACTTAATACTTTACAAAACGCTTTCTTATGGTGAGTACTATCTACAAAAAAAAATTGAGCATTCAAATCGACGGGTCATATTGGAAAGTTTATCCAAAATTATCTTAATTTGGTTATTAACATTATCCCGTGTATAGTTTTTCTTTCCATCGGGTTTTTCTATATCTATTACCATACTGCCGACTGCGTGTGAATAACAATTCCGGTAAGTAATTAGGGGTTACTAATATTTATTTGTACAATATGTTTGTGTAATAGAATGAGATCCATATTGTATATCAGTTTATTTTAGACTTTAACGATTATGTCGATCCCACAATGTATTTTTTCCTATTTAATATAATATACATATGTATTATATATTTTGATTTTTTGTAAATCCAAATATGATTAAAATGGCGTTTCCTAAACCACTCACTTTTTCAAGGAAGGTAATAGATTACATACCTCGGTTACAGTTTGATGAGTGATAACAACAACAACAACAAAAATCATTTATTCATATAGGTAACACAATGTACATTTATGAATGTCAAAAAAATAAATTCATTAAATGATTCTAATTTTACATTTACTGCCAGTTCTGAAATCAAGGGCGTAGAACGGAAGAGAAGCACTGGCAATAAACCCTCCGCCACTCTTTTTAATCGCCAATTTTTTTTTACATAATGTTTGTAAGGAGCTGCAACCATTACACCATGTTCCATATGACATCTTGAGTAATAAAGAATAATAAACATACATTAAAAACAAAGATTTGTTCTCTATCAGCAGGAGGCATGGTGAAATAGGAGCACGCGAGCACATACTCATGAGAACAACACGCAAATACGTAGTATAAACAACTAATATAACCACATAATATGCCCTTCCTCCTCTTCTAGAAACATTTTATAATAGTTTTCTCAGTAACATTAAGGAAAAAACATGGTGGTAAACTACCTTGTTCAGTTAATATATATTTATGACTTTTGTAACTTAGTGTTGCATACTAAGTCGTAAAAACATAAAATTGTATGACTTCATCTTAAATCCTGGTATGGTTTAAAATACTTGTATATTATTAGAAGGAGCTAATTATTAGTGTCTTTAGTAATAGTTTTATATATAAGTAAATTATAAAAAAATGAAAATAAAGTTAAGTTGCTTCTTGTTTGCAATCTATATATTTATATAATATATTATATTCCATATTAAAAGCAAGTTTCTAACATTGTTGAATTCCATTAGCACACAATAATGAGTGTAATCATCTCAAACTGTCAGTATGATATGCTAATGTAAGCTCTATTATGTGTTCACAACTGGCATGTTTTGATTTTAAAGTGCTTTTGTACAACGGAATTTAATGTGAATTGCATGTTATCTATATCTATCATATATATCTTATGACACTGATGCTTTTAAATAAATATTTTTGAATAACTCTGTCAAATTCTTTGATACTGATAACTATTTCTCATAGAAAGATGAGCATTATTTTTATCTTAAGCCATTTAATGTGTAATCACTACATAGTATAAAACAAAGTCGCTTTCTCTGTCCCTATGTCCCTTTGTATGCTTAAATCTTTGAAACTTCGCAACGGATTTTGATGCGATGCAGAGAGTGATTCAAGAGGAAGGTTATAATATTCATTAAATAGTGGAGAAGTACTGTTATTTTTGAGGTTTCTAATGTGATGTCGTAAATAATTACATTTTTCCGCTTACATTGCAATCGCAGGCTGAACCCTACGAGTTTTATCAAAATAATGTACTAAGTATTTTACACATTGAAAAGGTCTACAGAAAAGTCCGTGATGGTATTTGTCTATCTCTTAGATAACCCACAATAACTTTTTTTGTCATCTACTTTTTACGACAAATAATGGCTAATTTTCGAAGCGATTTTAACCAATACAGCATTAATCCTTAACCAATTAAGTACCTTGAATTCATTGTTAATTTAATATAGATCTATACAGCCCATTACAGCTTATTTAGCAGCGATCGAACGCGTATATTATCGGAGCTTTCCAGCGACGGAAATAACAATACATAATAAAAACCTGCTTTTCATCAGCATTGCACCCGTGCGAAGCTGGTGCGGGTCACTAGTTTTTATATAATTCATATTTTCATATACATTTCATTTCATTTCATATTTTTTTTTCAAATTATACATGACTTTTTGTAGTAGATTTTATTTAGAAATGTATATACAGGTCAATTTTTTGAAGTGAAATGCATAAGAATAACATTTTTACGGAACATCATGAAGATGTGCAGCGCTTTTGTCGAATGGTCGAGAGATTGAGAGAGGATGCGAAAGGGAGATTGAAAAAAAATACGCGCTATTGGTTAATGTATTCGTTTTGTAGTTAAATATTAGAACTTTAAACAGAAATTCTGTCACATAACGTCTTGTGCAGTAAGCGCAGATTTTAATTTATTTATATTGTCATTAACATGTATACAGTGTGACTATGAAATATAAATACATGTATTGATTATATACTGGTACATGATCATCTATTGGGCTCTTACCTTAGTAATAATTAATTTACAAAGTTTTACTTCTGACATGTATACTTTATGCCTCTTTATACCTCAAAAATAAGTTAAACTTTATAAAACCATACTTTATCCACATTCTATTCAAATGCCTCAATATTTTTTAGACTATTTCAATTTATATCCAAATTAAAAATCAGTTTGACAGCTTTGACTTATCAAATTGCATACTAAAAGTCTCAGTTTCTCAGTTCTTATGGATTAAAATTTGCAAAGCATAAATATAATCAATTTATTTGTTAATGAATAATTATGTGAAGTTTAAATTGCTAGGTTCCGTTATATTGAATTCGGGAATTAATTAACGAGACTGATTTCAATCATGGAGACAGAAGCTCTATTCCAATTAGCTGGGGTTTGATAAAGAGCGTTAATTATAGACGTGTGCTGGGCTTTGGCGTATGTTTAGGCTTTGTTTTACTTTAAATAATTGGATAAAAATATGATGGAGCTTTAGGAGTCGTGGTTTCGTGTCCGAAAAAAGGAATAGGAATTTTTAAAGACAAACTTAGGGCTAGACTTTTTTGCATGTCAGGCCTGCTATATAGCAGGTATGGGCAACCTTTGATATTTTGAGGACCAAACTTAAGCGTTCTAAAGTACTTAAGTAGTACATTTTAAAGTAGTGATATTTTTTTTCGATATATATAAGACATGAAATAATACGACAATGTCATTATAAATAACAACATGAAAATAAAAAAAATGTTAATTGTAATTAAACCGTTAAATTTGCAATTGCAACTAAGAAAGTTAAATACACCGAAATCAATGAGATACTTGACTTTGGATTTGGAAAATTAATCCATCGATATTTGGATTAATTCCACTGATACAAAGCGTAAAGAATTTTCCAAATTATTGCCGGTCTTGTACGATGTGTTTTAATAATTAAGATTTTTTTAATAGAAAAAACCCGAATATAAACGAAGCTAAACGAAATTAAACGGAAACTAACGAAAATTCACGAAGATTTGCGAATTTTTTATATTTATTTATTTTGAAACAAAACAGATACATCTTTACAATAAAAATAAAGTTAAAAATAAAACATAAAATAAACACATTGGATGTATCCACAATAGGGGGCCGTTCATAAAATACGTTCGCATACAAGGGGGGGGGGGAGGGTCTGGCTGAGTGTGACAAGATGTGACAAGGGGGTAGGGGGGGTATAGGGCAGCGTGACGTTCGCCGTTTATTATTTTTTGACATGAGCGCTAGCTCTGTGGCGCGACTCTAGCGGCGTTGCGATCCGTCACAACGGGTTTCTTTGTTTTTCCAATACTTGAGAGAGTAACGTTTCCACGTACCCTGCGCTCTCGATTCAGTAACAAATGAAAATACTATTTCTCATGTATTTATTGTTATTTTATTCCTTCATTCGTCATTTAGCAGTGAACTAAATAATAAATGTTTTTAATTTTCAGAATTTGTCTACTATCGTTTAGAATTTATCATACTCAGCAGGGGGGGGGGTCTTAGTTTTTGTGACGAAATATTTCTAGGGGGGGTCACAAAAAGTGTGACACAGCGTGACAATGGGGGGGGGAGGGGGTCAAAAAAAGCTGATTTCAGTGTGACGTATTTTATGAACGGCCCCTAGGTTTTACCAATATAACTACATATATGATACAAACAAAACAAAACATGACAACGACACAGTCATATACATGTAAGAGTTAGGACATTAACAGTTGTTTTAATTTTTGTTAATTAAAGCAGTAGGGGAGTGCGAAAAAGGGTCGTTGTTTTTGACAGAATACAATAAAAGATACACGAATATAACAAGATAACAAGAGATGTCAAGAAGTACTTGGAGAAGCGGAAAGACTCTGATTTTTTTAAGTAGTAGTTTTAAATTCTTAGTATTATTTGTTGCTTTTAAATGTCAAATTTCAGTTTTTTTAATTTTATTATTATTATTATTTTTTTTAATGTAAAATTTTCTTTAAATGCGCTTTGCTTGTTTTCTGCTTTTTATACATAATTTGTTAATCTATGTAATCTGTTTTGGCTTTTTGTATTGTATTAGTATTTTGTATAATAATATGTATTAAGTAAGCTGTTAGATTACTTATAATTAAATAAATAAATAAAATAAACGAACATAGACGAAGGTAAACGAAAGTACACGAAGATACACGAAAATAAAAAAGTTATAACTTCATCAATGACAAGAACTTCGCGTTTATAAGTACTGACAAACGCACATATCGATTTTCTTCAATCGTTGTACAGCTTTTGCTGCGGAAATTTTTTTTTTTTAGTGAAATCGCACAGTCTTCAAAATTTAAGGGTAAGTTTTCTTGAATCTCGTTCACCTCTTGAGTGTACTTGAACATTTTGTACATTACATTTTATAGAAGTAGCAAATTAATTCAAACAGTCTGCCATGTTCTTGATGTCGCTAAATCAGTTTGAAAATTGTTCCGACGGTAACTTCAGTTCTTCAGCATATTGAGCATAAGGCAGCATAAATAACATACTCAGAGAGCATGTTGAAATGGTAACTGTTACCAGACAGCAGCTTTGACTCCCACGAGCGTAGTTTTATCTGAAATACTTTCAAATGGCTGTACAAAGATACCTAACTCCTTGTTTTTGAAGTTATAAATTTAAATAGCCTGCTCGACCAGAAATGCTGTCACATCTCATTTCTAAACTCGTAAAACCGTTTCAATATTTTTCTTTTGCTCACAATATGTTACGTCGTTACTACAGAAAAACGCCTTGAACTGACGATGGTCAAGCCCTCGGGATTGAATAAAGTTGATGGTTTTCACTATCACATTCATAATATTCTAGATTCGAATGGACTTACAACACAAGTTCTGTTTGTGGATAACGTGTATGTAGGATGATATATTGTCATTTAATTCTGTTTATCATAGCACTCTCTCTACTAATTAGATAATCGTTAACTTTACAGTAAGCCTTTTTTACACAGTTATTCTTTACATTTTAAATTATTAAAAGGTACAGATAAAAGAGCATCTGGGATTTTATTAAAAATTATCCCTTTTCCCAAAAAACAATGACTAACTGATAGTCTAGGACGAGCAAATTGCAGCCTGCGTTTGTTCCGAGTATTAACATTGTGTGATTGCACGAATAGCCCTCTTCTGCAGGATGAAAATAGTTTGCCAGTTTACCGGTGGTGGCCCATATATGCTATATAGCCTCAATTTATTAAAATGTATTTATAGTTACGGATATTTCGGGCACAAGTTAGGCTTGAAATTCCACACCCCCAACGTGTACTAAATACGTAAATTAAAAAAGAACTCTGGTATAACAACATCGTCCATAAGGGCATTTTTAGTAGTTTTTATTGCTTTTTATTCAGATTTTACGTCTAAAATGAAGTACAGTAGAAGTATTTTATTGAAATAACCATCACATTTTCTTTATCGTGACGAAGCCTGGCCCCAAGGCGGCGATATCCCATTTTATATGGGAAGTAGCGAACAATCCATCGTGTCCCCTATTATGTCCGTTAGCTAGATGCACGCCCGCGGCCCTCGTTCGGTACTAGACGACGATTTAATTAAAGTATTGTGCGCTGGCCGCCATTAACGTGCAGTGAGTTAAGGCAACGATCATTCTAACTTTAAGGTTATTTGCCTACTACATAAGGGATTTTTTTCTTTTTAACTACCTTCAAAAAAATTAGCATTTATTATTTACCTTACGTAACTTTATAAATTCAACCATTGTTTTCAAAAGTGAATTTATACTTATTGTTCTTGGCGATGCTTTGTTGTTACCTTCATTCAGAGACAAGTCCACAAAAAAGCGAAAGCAGTCTGAAAAAGATTTCAGGGCCTAAAAAGGAGAAAAAAGTAGAAAGTTCAGCTACTCGCTTTGCTCCAGCATTTCCTAATCTGATGTTATGAAGATAATATTCACATAAATATTGATGAATACTAACTTCTACATATTTGGTGATCTGAAAAGTTCGTAGGCCGACACCTAGATGGCGCTAGTATGAAATTAATATGACTTTTAACCTTTTACCCTCCAAGACGATAAAAAAAATAATTTCGTGTCTTAAACTGCTGCATGCCTCTTAAAGGTGAAGATGAAAGTATTTACATCAAGCCAGTGAAGTTAAAGCTGAATTAAAATTAATTAATCCGAACTTTCAAACTTCGCTTTAAGTGTAAAGTTGATAAGGGATTATACGCCTTTATTATGCAGGGCTCTTTGGTTTCGGGTACACTGCCTCGTCAATTAAGGTATCGCTCGGGCTCATCTTCAATCCTAGACTGCCACAATGGGATATAATGAGTTGAGGAACATTCTATAT
Organism: Pieris mannii; assembly: GCA_028984075.1. Taxonomy (NCBI): domain Eukaryota; kingdom Metazoa; phylum Arthropoda; class Insecta; order Lepidoptera; family Pieridae; genus Pieris; species Pieris mannii. The sequence goes on along the minus strand of CM054779.1, from coordinate 9,971,356 downwards.
TAAAGTAACGGTTACAATGGTGTAAGGTGGAATATTTATAGGACCTTTTGGCGTAGTCTTCTTGTATTGAATGAAGAAACTCAAGTTTTGATAGTTGAACATTTCTTTGACAGTTTCTCATATCTCTTTTTTTGGTATTTTCTATAAAGACATGCAATTTAAAGCTTTATTTCATCTAACTAAAAAATGATTGCATCATTTGTCACAAAATCCCTGTTGTAACGTCGATGCGAGCTACGTACTTTTGTAAAATATTGTACATATTGCTAGAAACTAATATTTTAATTTGATATAGCTTATAATTAAATAATTTCATACCACGATGTACATAACTAACCTACTCTAAATTTTCTCACTAAGTGAATGTAATTGTTTGAAAAAATAAAGTACCTTTGAATCGAACTAAACCTTTCTAAGCTTGTCAGTGGCTGGTGGGAATCCTATACCTAGTTCAACACCATTAAATATTTCAAGTGTATAAACAAAATTAATTAGTAAAACACGTTTTATAAAAGTTCAATTAATGTAACACCGATTAAATTAATTCAGTTCGAAAGCCTGAGAATGGTTGGCCGGAATCTAGTTTCAGATTCACGGGATATTGCTAATGAGATGTAATTAAAGGGTCGAGATAGCGTCCGCATAATATTAATATTAAATAACCAAAACCAAGTATTTTGATTAAGGTTTTTTTTTTTTTTTTTTTTTTTTTTATATAATAGGGGGCAAACGGGCAGGAGGCTCACCTGATGTTAAGTGATACCGCCGCCCATGGACACTCTCGATGCTAGAGGGCTCGCGAGTGCGTTGCCGGCCTTTTAAGAATTTGTACGCTCTTTTCTTGAAGGACCCTAAGTCGAATTGGTTCGGAAATACTTCAGTGGGCAACTGGTTCCACAAAGTGGTGGTGCGCGGCAAAAACTGCCTTGAAAATCGCGCAGTTGTGGAACGGCGGACGTCGAGGTGATACGAATGGAATTTCGTATTCTGCCTCGACGTCCGATGATGAAACTCAGCTGCAGGTATTAATCCGAACAACTCCTCTGAACACTCTCCATGGTAAATGCGGTAGAAGATGCAGAGTGACCCCACATCTCTACGCAACGCCAAAGGATCAAGCCGCTCGGAGAGAGATTGGTCGTCGACGATTCGAACCGCTCTTCGTTGAACACGGTCAAGTGGAAGGAGTTGGTACTGGGGAGCCCCCGCCCAGAGGTGAGAACAGTACTCCATGTGGGGCCGAATTTGCGCTTTATATAGTTGCAAGCGGTGGCCCGGAGTGAAGTACCGTCTCGCCTTGTTGAGCACACCAAGCTTTTTGGAGGCTAATTTAGCCTTTCCCTCCAAGTGACCGCGAAACTGAACGTCGTTCGATATGTCAACGCCAAGTATTCCAATGCTGGCTGCGGCTTTAAGAAGAGTGTTTTCGAAAAGAGGAGTAGCGACAAAGGGTGTTTTTTTAGCGGAAAACGCGCAAACTTGTGTCTTCTTGGGGTTAAATTGGACTAGATTTAGTCTGCCCCAGTCGGAGACTCCACGTAGTAGAGTTTCTACTTCAGACACAAGTTTGTTCCGGTACTCATCGACATCTGCCCGAGAAATACCTGCCCGGCCAATATAAAGAGTATCCCCAGTGCTGTCATCCGCATAGCAATGAATGTTGCTAAGTTGCAACATATCATTGATATGCAGAAGAAACAGGGTCGGGGATAAAACACAGCCTTGTGGGACCCCAGCGTTCACGGGTTTAAGGTCGGAACAAGCTCCGTCAATGACGACCTTGATGCTCCGATCGGCCAGAAAGCTGGAGATCCAATCGCATAATTTCTCGGGAAGCCCATAAGCTGGAAGCTTCGAGAGCAGTGCTCTGTGCCACACCCGATCGAAGGCTTTCGCTATGTCCAAACTAACCGCTAGAGCCTCCCCCTTGGACTCAATTGCCTCCGCCCATCTATGCGTAAGGTATACAAGAAGGTCACCAGCCGAACGACCACGACGAAAGCCGTACTGAGAGTCACTTATCAGCTGGTGGCCCTCCAGATACCTCAAGAGCTGGCCATTAATAATGGATTCCATTATTTTGGAGAACAAGGAGGTTATCGCTATTGGGCGATAGTTGGACGGATCAGAGCGATCGCCTTTTTTAGGGATCGGATGTATCGAAGCGATCTTCCAGCACTCCGGGACAGTGCCAAGCGAGTACAGGTACCGGAAAAGGCGCGTTAAGACCGGAGCCAACTCAGGAGCACAAGTACGCAGCACAATTGGAGGAATACCATCCGGCCCGCTCGACTTATGTATGTCCAAGGAAGATAATGCTTTGCGGACAGCACGTTGCCGGAATGTAACTTCCGGCATCGAAGAATCACACCTTGAAATGATCGGTGGTGATCTCCCTCGGTCATCCAAAGTCGAGCTGGATGCGAAGAGACAGCCTAAAAGGTCGGCCTTCTCCTTCGCAGTGTGGGCCAGCGAGTCATCCTCCCTGTGCAATGGTGGTATGGAGGGCTGACAAAAATTCCCTTGGACAGCTTTGGCGAGAGACCAGAAGGCTCGAGTCCCCGAAGGGAGTTGGGCCAATCTCTCGCCAAATCTGGCAATGTGCTCTGACTTTGCCTTAGTGATTTCCCCTTTGAAGGACCTGGAGGCTGAGTTATATGCTTTTTTGAGTTCGCTGGTATGAGCATCACGAGACTTCGCCGCTTCCGCCCATGCCTCAAAGCATTCTCGCTTTCGACGCGAGGCCACCTTGCAAGAACGTTTAAACCAGGGCTGAGACTTGCCACCGATCGGCACCGCAGAAAATGGAATAAACTTTGTACGGGTTGACTTTTGTTTAATTCGTTATTATGTTAATTATTCGTTTATGAATGTAATAAGTTAATTTGTAAACATTATTTTATAGTTTTAGATCTGAATTAAATTTAGCTTATGGGTCATAAAATGTTTATACTATACGAAGTGTATTCGCGTATAATAAGTATTTTTGGAATATCACATCATTCGAAATTAAGTCATACCAATATATTGGCACAAATAAATGATAGTAAAAGGGGGCAAACGACGACCAATATGGCAGACATCAAAGCCCACAACACAACAATTTTAGTGGGTGCTGGTCTTTGAGGGAGAAGTTTGCTCTTTCTTTAAACAATTGGAGGTCATGTGGAACATGGTATAATGGTTACAGCTTCTTTTTTTTCTTTCGATTCAATTTTTTTCAAACAGAAAACTTGGCGATTAAATAGAATGGCGGTGAGTTTATTGCCAGTTACTCCGTTCTACGCCTTTGAGACTGGCTGACTTAGTAGTGACAGTATTTAGCATCTAATATTGAATTTGAATTAATGTTACGCGTTCTCATATCAGTCACTACCCTAGCATTGAATTTCATGTAGGCACCATTCTTAAGATATCTTTATGCACCCATAGAGATAATTATATTACTTTAACAAACAGTCAGAGGCAAAATTATAGTTCGTGTGTCAAAATACAATACAAAATCAAAAACATACCCTAACTCACTGCACTCCTGTGCAGAGAAATCCATTGATCCAGACGAACAAGTTCAGATTCAACAAGAAGATTCAAACGTTGAGTACAAGTTTCTTATACAAATAAATAGCTATCGACAAGCTTAAGTGTCGATGGACATGTCGTAGTTCCTTTTCTGGTAAGCGCATTAAATCCAGGTTTAATTTTATTGCCACACGTATGCACTGTTTAGTAGGCGTTTAGAGAGAAAAAGGCTTTTGTTTTAGCGAGTTATTTTAAATAGGATGGTAAAATAAATAGAAACTATTTTAACTTAGGAACACGTGTAAATGAATCAAGGTTTGTAAATCTATATAAACCCCGCTTTTAATTTAATTCATTTTAAATGTTTATTATGTTGCACAAAAAATTAATAGTTCTACATATGCAGTGTACATACATTTCCTGGAATTTAACAAACTTATAACGTTTTTAAAGCCGTTTTTTATAATATTCACTAAATACTAAAATTATTTGAAAGGTTTAAAAATATAAACCGTGATTAATAATTACCATACTGGAAGGATTCAAAACAATATTATTAATAAAAAACCTAATTATAAAGAACACGAAAAGCTATAAACCAATAAATAGTAATCATAAAAATCTAACAAACTGTACCCTTTGTAAAGGTCATACAATTAATATTACCACAGCTTGCATATAAATATTAAAATATGCGTTTAATTAATTAAGGTTTTTTAAGCTTTGGAAACTAACTTCCTGTATTAATTACTTCGGGTTAATTTTGACAAATCTAAATTCCAAAGTATTTATTATTTTTGGGCCAGGAATCAACTGACCAGGCTGGTCAAGTGCTTACCGCCGCACATGGACACCTGCAACATAATTAGGCTTGCATGTGCGTGGCCGGATTTTAAGCTAGGGCTCTCTTCTCTCTTTTATTTAAAGTTTTTATGTCCTATTTAGGGAAGTCGGAAATAATATGACATACATAGCATTTGTTGTAATTTTGTTTGCTTACTTACTTTAAATATCTCTTATATTTAAAGTTTGATTCCTTAGAAGATGGGCCGGGTGCTGGTACGGGACAACCTCTTCAGACACACTGGCCCCATCTACATAGAACCAACAACAGAGCTAGTACGGCTTGTGACGCGGATAAAAATTTAAAACTTGCAAATACAGGGGTTTGACTCCGACATTGTTTTTGTCCCGTTCGGTGTTGAGACCCTTACTCCGTGGGGTCCTAGCGCTATAAGGCTTTTTAGGGAAATATCAAGAAGGTTAGTCGACATCACAGGAGCTGGCAGCTACCACGGGCAAAGAATTAGTCTAGCTATTCAAAGGGGGTACGCTACCAGTATCTTCGGAATCTTGCATAAAGGGACACCTTTTAAATATTTTAGTTATTACATTTTAAGGTTGGTTTTATATTTTTGATAATTGCTGATTAAAGTTTTACAATTCAAAGTTTTTAATGTATATCATATACATACTAGTATATGACTACTGAAATGGTCTCCTTTTTGTATACTATCAAATACGAATGGTTAACTATATATGCGTTGTTTACCTTGTAACACGATCGTAAAATTTAAAATTCTGATCGTGAAGCTCAAAGCAGGACTTGTTGGGAATGCTCACTATTTCCTATCAATATAATATCACAGCAGCGTAGTTTGACCTCGCGGGCTCTCAAAATTCGACTGGGGCTTCCGATTTTTAAAGCGTTTTCTGTCTGTAACTTTGCCCAACAATCAGCTTTTTATTTCATGGATATATTTGTTTTTAAAAGGTGTATCACGAAAGGTTTAATTGCTGAACGTCAGTCGCTGATTTCTTTTAATGTACTGTTTATCAATCCAAGCAATTTTTCGCCAAAAAGCCATGCTGTATTAACACACGAAGTTCCTTTTTATCTAGTTGTTTTTAAACAAACAAAAGATCCTTCACTCAAATACGCTATATCACAAACGAATTGTATGACAGTTGTCAAATTTATACACGTGTATTTTGAAGCTTAGGGCTAATTAAAGTCATTAAATTAACATTAGTACGAAGTAGTAGTAGTATTAAGAAGAGAGCAACTATTATTTTAGTCCTAGTTCATATAAAATCTACTACGTTTTTAACACATGTCAGTGATGATGATGAGTCATAGCCTGAGTGTCGATTTTTTTATAAATAAAAAGTTAAAAACGTAGATAAAGCCGTGTAGCGTGCAAATAATCAGAATGACTTGGTTTATATAAGTTTTCTCAATTCGGGGCCTTATATCGCCATGGCCGTGGTTACATCCCTGCCTCCCATGTTCTCACGAGTGGCTTGTAGTGTCCTAACACGGATTTTAATCGCGACACAACGTCATTGCTGATTTATCTTACGATGCGCGGGACCAGCGATTTCCCATTTCTGAATTACTGATTTTGCTATTATCAAATGCGCATTTCAATGTGTGACCTCGATTTTGAAGATGCTATTGTCTATCCTAGATGTATCGTCTCAACTTTCTGCGACGTTTCAGTAATCGAAAATTTATCGTAACTTGAAGACATTTATGTACACAATCTTTTTTAATTATTTATAGTATAGAATTTTTTTTCAGTCTTTTTCGAGGATCGTGGTTGAGGACCGTGGTTAATAAGAACTACGTATATTAGTAAGGCTGAATATGGTTTTAATAAAAAACAAAATGAAATATGTTTATTTTGGAATATAAGATACAGGTATGACTTCTTCTATGCCATTAAAATTGAATGGGCATCCCTACTCATTGGCAAAGAAGATAGAGGGTGTAGGCCGAGAGAAAAAGCCGGCGTTAAAAACTCTCGGTACTCTTTTAAATCATCAAACAACACTAATTTTAAAACAAATATCGCAAATTAATAAGAAGTAGCCTGCATAGTACTAGTCCCAGACCCTTTAATCAACTACATAATCGTTAACTTTATGGTAAGCCTTTTCACACAGCTTTTCTTTAATACATTACTTAAATTTATTAAAAGGCAGAGATAAAAGAGCCTCTGGGATTTTGTTTAAGAAAAGTATCCCTTTTCCCAAAAAAGAAAGTACACTTCATTACTCGCGTATGTCCAATACACTTTTGACGTATGGGAGTCAGACTTTGCCCTAAGTCTCGTTTTTGAATCACTTTTTCCTCCTTAAATTTAGCTCATTTGTACCAGTCATGGGGGTATGCTAAATCCCAAGCAATTTTTTTAAATCACAATACAAACACAACTCGTAAGATAAATGTTGTTATAAATTCCTTCGTTAGTTAATTATTTCATTAAAAACGACTATAATTTTATCAACTTGACATAAATTGCTTTTGAATAAACAGCAGTTGATACTAATTTAATTCTATCGGGATAGTAATTTGTGTAGCAAGATTTGCGAGTAAATGTTGTCGTCAGCTGTTCACACGCGGCCTCGAGCCAGTGGGCACGGCGGCCACGCCTATACAATATGCCTATCGTGTATGGCTGTCAAGAAAACATTATCCATTGTTTTGAAAATCCGATGTTTGTTTACGTCGAGCGAGCGTTGAGAGGATTTATTAACATCTTCATATTTTTAATAATATTAAAGGATATGCTTTCTCTTCTTTTGAAAGTTATTATCCTTTTTCGATTCCTGGCGGCAAAGTAAACGTTTATTAATGAAACTACATCTCATATATAATGCATATCTTACTGTATAAGCTAGAATCAATCTTTCAGATTGATCGGCTTTGAACACTGGCGCAACCAAATGTTTAAGGTTAGTAGGCAGAGTAGTCAGATTATCTGTAATAAAAGAAAATGTGCAAAGAAATACAGATGTCTCTCGAACTCAGATGCATTAAAAGATAATCAAGCTTTTAAAAAAATACAACCTTAGAAAGTGCACGTTTTATTATGTAAGAGCAGGCAGACGGGCAGGAGGCTCATCTGATGTTCAGTGATATTGCCGCCCATGGACACTCACATTTCCTGGAGGCTCGCAAGTGTGTTGCTGGCCTTTTTTGTACAAAAGAGGCAAACGGACAGGAGGCTCACCTAATGTTAAGTGATACCGCCCATGGACACTCTCAATGCCAGAGGGCTCGCGAGTGAGTTGCCGGCCTTTTAAGAAATGGTACGTGAAGGACCCTAAGTCGAAGTTTTAATCATATGTGTTTTATCAAGAATAGGTACTGTGAAGTTTTTATTCTGACAGTCTGAATGAATGTCTAAAATTATGATTTATTTTAGGGAATGTAAAAATACAATTTGTGTTACTACGATACGACTTTATCGGTAAGGAACTTCTATACATTGTTTACAGGTCTAACTTGAAATAATAGGTGTTGAATTACTCACAAAGCATGTATTCTAATAATCAAATGAAGATTATCGTTGGCCCATACGTTCGTCAAATTACAAGACGATCTTAATATGGCCGCCTCCCGGCCTTTCAATAAAGCATCGCGGATTGTAATTACACTTCGAACAAACTTGCTTGAAGCGAATTTTCTATACTACCACAGTGTGTTTACCTTATGATTTTATCTTGTTTAGTTATTGTTTTGAACGGTTATATTTCTAGTTCTTAAGCAGTAATTAGATCTGTAACTCTAATAGAAAACGTTTTGTGAGGGTGGCTACTTTAAATATATTACCCTATACATGTAGGGTAGACGAAGAGACATGTATTCTATTCTCTGTGTTTGTTTTTTTGTTCTTTTTATATAACTGATTATAAATAAAACAAATATAATTTATTATTGGCTTATATAAAACACCGTAAACGAGGATAGACACGTCAAATGTAGAACCTTTTTTTAAGTTGATTAAAAATAAAGGCCGGCGACTTACATTACAGAAGTATTTAAACTTAGCTTCAATTTATAAGAAAGCATATTTAGATATACATATATTTGTACTTGCGTAGTCCAATATCACAATTCTTAACTATATTTCTATCTACTGTGCGGACAATATGGAGTTTGGATAGTGGGATTGTTTAGATACTAGAATTATTAATATGTTTTGTAGATTTGATTATAGGTGTCGATGAAAATTGTTCATGTTTATTTAAATATTAAGTACTGTTTGAATTCGTGTCATTTTGCAATGCTTAGAAAATTATGTTCGTTTGTGGCATGTTTTATGTGACAAGAGATATCGCGGCTTTATCCCTTGGTGTTGCGTAGACATGTGGGGTCACTCAGCATCTTCTACCGCATTTACCATAGAGTGTTCAGAGCAGTTGTTCGGATAAATACCGGAGGCTGAGTTGCATCATCAGACGTCGAGGCAGAATATGAAATTCCACCCGTATCTCCTCCACCTTCATCGTTCCACAACTAAGTGTTCTTTAAGGCAGTTTTTGGCGCGCACCACCACTATATGGAACTGTCCACTGAAGTATTTCCGAACCAATTCAGGTCCTTCGAGAAATGCGCGTACCAATTAATAAGATATACCTCGGGCTTTGAAAGTGACCACGGGCAGTGGTATCAATGTCAAGTAAACTTCCTGCCCGTTCGCCCCCTGTTCTATAAAATAAAATATGGTGGTGTTGGTGTATCTGTGCTTACGTAGGTATGTGTGCGTTTGTAGGAGAAAGTATGTGTGACTATTTGCAATACATTATTATGTATATCATTGTTGTAGGAGGCCCTTGTTTTATTAAAAATGTCATATTGAAAACGTAACTAATTATACTGGCCATAAATTATATTTATGAGGCGTAAGGAGAAAAGTTATTACCAGGATTAAGTTCGACTTGATTTATACGAGTTCTAGAAAGAAAAAAATGTATATAGTTTTCCCAACGCAGAACGCTGCTCGTGGGCAGCGGGCAGCATTTAACAGATGAATGATGTTACTTGACGTAATAAATTCTACAAAACACATGCATATTTTATAATTAAACGACTGTTGCACAAGAAAAATACTTTCGATGTATACGCTGGTGGAGAAGATGTTGCTAAAGATTTTTGGTGATTGTATAAGTTTTTGATAGTGAACATTTTGTTTCAAGAATGTGGTTAAAGGGCCTCCCTCTAATAAAGATAAAAATTGTATAAAAGTACAGTAAAAATCATGGCTGCCAGCTATTCTGTATGTACAATGCTTTAACACTAAAAAAATCAAATTCCGTTGAATTCCTAAATACAAAAACACCTGCATTTTAATGTAATTATCATACAAAGGGAATTTCATTGTTCACGTTAATTATGTAAATGTATTATACTTAAATATTTTAGAAGGAAGGAAATGTGTCGTAAACTTGTATTTTAATGCAAGCGGGTTTACGAACTTGTAATCGAAAATCAATTGAGATTATTTATTATTGTTTGTTTTTATGTGTTTAGTACTATATTCACCAGTCGTGTCCGCATATTGTAGGGACTGCTCAGATATTTTTGTATGTTCGTTATGTGTTTGTCCTAGTTATATACTTCAAGATATTTATTATACCTTACTGCTAAATTACTACTGATACTAAAACAATAAAACTTGTTTATCGCCTGTTAAAGGTTTAATCGTGAATATAAAACAGAAGCGACAACGCAATATAGTAGATAATTTAAAATCATTGCCATTTTTTTTCGTAGTCCTACACCTGACAAAGAATATATTATATAAAAAGAAAACGACTAAAAATATAGCCAAAAATTGAATACATAATATTTTCAATGATAAAACATTTACACAAGCGAAAACAATAAAATTATTCAATACCCTTAGACCTTAACTAAGTAATAATTAATTTGGCTGTGTAATGTGATGGTGTAAAAGTGAGAGTATGTACGTGAAGCTGTGTATGTGGGGTGGTATGCTTATGATGCAGGTGATTTTGCGCTATGGATATTCTTAATACTAATTTTAAACATACTCCTCGATAACAAGTCAAGGCTTAAATATTGGTCGTATGTCCGGGCTGCGCGATTTTTCGTGTTGATGTTAGGAACATGAATCAAACTTCTCTCTTGCACGAGTCTTGCATGTCAAAGGTTCTCTTAAAGTATTTTCTCGTTTTTCATTACTCGATATAGCGTGTATCCCGGAACTCAGAAATCCATAATAGTTATTGAGATCCAGACTTTGTACGAGTATGTTGTATAATTGAATTGAAGATGTCATATCATATCATCAACGCCATGACTATGGAGCTACAAACAAGAACTTGGCTATCAGATTTTTAAGAGCACCTGCACTGGTCGTTACTTGTGTACTGACTAGAACAGCTAAAATATTTCTTAACAGCATTTTGAATCTATTTTAATACAAATAAATCGCAAAATATTTTGCGCAAAGCTTTAACCAATTGAAAAGTGAGGAAGGTTTTTATATAGAAAACGAAAATTACATGGAAAAGCCTGAACGTCAGTTTTTATCGAAATTGAAAAACGAACAGTATAGTGTGGCATAGCAAAATGATCCATACTAAAATGCTACTAAAAATGAAGGCTTAGTAGAAAAGTAGTAAGGCGAATTGAAGTTCTCGTAAGTATTAATAAGTAATAATTACATAATATGAAAACAAAATTCATTAAGTATTTAATACAGTTCAGTAATCGTTATTAATTATTATCTACTGCTTAGGCCATTAGCATTAAGTGTTACCCATAGCATTCAGCAAAGGTAAATTAATTAAATTCGGTTTAACTACAAATTGAACGTTTATCTCTATGCAATCGTAGGCTTGAATTTATATCTTGTAATTAAATGTCAAGAGCGCCGTTTGATGAATGCCGACTAGATGGTCTTGCACTCAGAGTTGTTAATTAAGAATAACTGTTACATATGCGATTTATTAAAGATTTTAAATGTTAAATTCAATAGAAAGCTAGATTTTTTTTGTCAGTCATTACCTTTGTTGAATTTCATTGCTGATTTGTACAGTTTTTTACATAGAAAATTCGGTTATGCTGCACACTCCCTTGACGGCAGTATATGCCCTCCACAGAGCCGTAAAAGGGCCCTGGTGGGGGAGAGAGGGCTCTATTCGCTGCTAGCAGCCCAAGTATTTATATAGGAAATGACCTACGAGTGATTCATGGAAAATTTAATAAGCTCAAAATTAATGCGTGGTCTTTTAATAGCGGATAAGGAATCTTTTTAATTGAGTTGCGTTTAATGCCAGTAAGTGTATAGGCGCACGCGCAAGATCAAAGTGCGCGTTACAGCGTTTACGCATCTAGCCGGCAAGTGGCACTTATATACTGCTTGAGGAAAGAAACTTAAATGTCGTAGGAAATTGCATCGTGACTCCCGCACGGACCATAAAGAAAACGGTAAAATGGTTATCGTATTGACAATGTTGACGGAATTATCTGGTACAGGGGATTATACCCTTAAGTACTCCTAAAACATTAAAGCTTATAAGTTATTATATAGACGCAGTATTATTTTCTAAGGATCATTTTGCTTTGCACTACCTCTGTGTAAAGCTGCCCGTGTTACCGAATCAATAAATAATAAGACATTGCCGAAAAGTCCGGCAAAGGGCATGCAAGCCTGGCTGTGTATGGGCTTTCAATCTGCTTGGCCCTGTTAAATAGTAAACTATTTCTTTATCTGTAGCGATACGCAATATTGATGTAATTAAAATACATACTTACGTCTATGGAAGTAATTATTTTTGGGTATTTTACGCAGCTGGTACGAATAATATAGTCTGCAATTAAAATCGACGAACAAATGTTATTAAATACTTAAAATAAAAACAACAGGTTAATCGGAGTTTTAATTCATGAAATCAAATTATTTTTTATTCATATTCTAATGAGCTGTCTCTGCATAAAGACACACATAAAATTACGATCTTGCCTATCATAAGACTTATAAGTAATTTAAAAATAAGCTAATTTACTAAAAGGATTTTTAACATATGAAAATGCCTTTAACGCTACATTCTCTATTATGAGTAAAACACTCGATTCTTGTGTTAATAAATTATAATATATTATAAATTTTTTCACTTACCACTAGTTCATCACTTAAGACTAACGTGTACTCACACTAATTTACCAAGTCTTATGAACGTCAATAAGAAAATTTATTTATGTAACTAGCAGATTTTCAAATCATGGGCGCAGAACGGACCAGTAGACCTGGAGGGATATTAAAATCTCCATTAATTCGTAAATAACCGTAAATAAAAAAACTAAAACAATATATCACAGATTATCGTTTTGTTATGGCTTATGCGATACTTACATAATTAAGAATTTTTACGACGCATTTTATTATACTAATAAATAGCTATGTATTTGTTAAATTTAATATTTGTTTTATTCTAAATCCTAGGCTAATAGAACTTCTATACTTCCAGAAGATAAAACACTCCTTATATAGAATTTTTATTCTTTGCAAGAAACTCCCAAGCGAAATTAGAGAATTACCACTTTATCAAGTCAAAGCCCTCGTTAAATTAATCAATAAAGATTTTTATACATTTTACGAATATTTAAAGTTAATAATCAAACAATTTGTATGACTCAAAGCTTAGCGATTTAAAAGAGTGGCGGGGAGTTTCTTGCCAGTTCTTATTGCCTGCTCTAGGCCCTTGACTTGGTAGTTTATGTAAATTTAAAATCAATTAAACTTCTTTTCTGACGTTCATAAGTGTACTTTGACTATATTTTTTATCAACGTAATCACCGTATTATTGACGGTGATTGAAACTACTGACTGACAGCCTCACTACCGTTCCTCAGATATTGTATCTCAAATTGTCCGCTCTATAGCCCAAGGGGGCAACGGTACCGCTTGCGTGATGCCCCTGGCGCCTAATGGACGTAGGAATATGATTGTCTACGTCATGATAGCGTTGAATTATAGGTATGCAACTTTTGCGTTTACAGGTTAACATACCATGAATTAACCCAATTTCTTTTAACGACCGCCCTCTTTGTATTGTCACATTTGAATTTCTGTTACATATAAGTATTAATATGAACTTCTATGTCTGTGTGTGGTTAATTTTTATAAGACTTATTTTATACTTTATTAAGTATGAAATAAGTCTAATTTTATACTTTACTAAGTATAAAAGAAGTCTAATAAAAATGAAGTAGGTATACTGAGTTTACATTGAACATTTATTTATTTTTAATTTTAACAATGTTAGCTTAATAGATAATGCGGTAATACGACGGCACATTACCTTCAATACATACACAGAAGAAAAGAATACCAGTAATAAATTAAAATATCTTAATTTTTGTAGAAAAATATTTTTATAATTCCTATAGGAACTGATAGGAAGCAGACCTATTGTCAGTTCTGTCGAAGGACAATTAAAAATGTCTGTTAATCTTTGCAGTTCATTAATTAAAATAATTACAATTTGTCATGTATGCTCTTTTTAAGTTGGTTATTGTTGTGCGTACGAATAGTAACAGCAATATTTATTGGATCATTCATAAATTCCGATTCATTTTTTTTTTGTAGGCGAGGATACGTCTCCACACTCCGTCAATTTTTCCTGTAATATCGGTCGACGAACGGATTCCTGTACTTAATTCTGCAAGGTGATATTTTGTCAAATCATTATTTCTTATATTGCGATATATTAAACCCTTATCTAAAATGTCTTGAAGCTACCCGTAAATCAATACATGAACAATATTTATATCTCCTCATTTACACCGACTCGTAATATTTCACTACAATCACGGAACGTGGTCGTATATTCGCGGTTGCGTATCTTATTACCAGATATCTGTGCTAATACGACTAGTATTTATTGGATTGAGCCGTGAGACCCCAGCGGTAGCCGTGTTCAATAAATAAATGGAAACTCGAATGGCTTAGAATAACGGTGGCTAACATACGTTGGAATGTTTTCAAGGCGTTGTATATTAAATAACGACCGAATTGGGTAGAGCTGTGTTGGCCTATAGGCTGTATCGTTGCGACTCTCATCCCTAAGGCCGTAGGTTCGATTCCCAGCTGTCCACCAATGGACTTTCTGTGTGCATTTAACATTTGCTTGGTCAGTCGCGGAAAACATCGTGAGGAAACCGACCTGCCTTAGATGCAAAACGACGACAGCGTGTGTCAGGCACAGGAGGCTGACCACCCACTTGCCGAATAGATTGAGAAATGATCATGAAAAAAATCTGAGGCCCAGACCTAAAAAGCACTACTGATTTGTTTATTTTATTTCTAAATTATGTGGAATGATTTCATATACTATGTAGCAAGGTGTGTTCTCGAGGAGTGATTACTGGTGATTCCCATAACTATTTTTTAACTTAACAGGGGGCTTACGGGTAGGATGCTTATTGCTCATCTGATGTTAAGTAATACATTGCCAACCACTTTTCGCACTAAATTCGAAAAAGCAAATTATATTTTTGTACATAAAATATTTAAAATGAATAGCTTAACAAATTGCTTTATGTTATATGTACTGAGAGTAATTAAAAATAATTAATTAAAACCGTTTTATATTTAAAACTTTTTTAAGATCAAGTATCAAATAGAATACCGAAAAAATAACGCTTGATGTTTGGATCATTAACTGTGTGTGGTGGCTACAACGTATGTATTGTGTAATTTTCTATTTGTAAATTTTTATGGATGCTATTATTATTATGTAGGTTACGAATATTAATATGTCTATATGCTATATTAATGTATAGTATGAGGATGTTTATGGTACGTATATTTGCTAAGAAACGTGATGTTGGCACGTCATACTCATCGACTCTGTGTTGTTTGATGATATGATTTCCTTTTTATTTTTAAACTAGTGACCCGCCCCAGCTTCGCACGGGTGCAATGCTGATGAAAAGCAGATTTTTATTATGTACTGTTATTTCCGTCGCTGGAAAGCTCCGATAATATACGCGTTCGATCGCTGCTAAATAAGCTGTAATTGCCTGTATAGATCTATATTAAATGAACAATGTATTCAAGGTATTTAATTGGTTAAGGATTAATGCTGTATTGGTTAAAATCGCTTCGAAAATTAGCCATTATTTGTCGTAAAAGTAAATGACATTATTTGTCGTATAAAGTTATTGTGGGTTATCCATAAGAGATAGACATATACCATCACGGACTTTTCTGTAGACCTTTTCAATGTGTACAATACTTAGTACATTATTTTGATAAAACTCGTAGGGTTCAGCCTGCGTTTGCAATGTAAGCGGAAAAAATGTAATTATTTACGACATCACATTAGAAACCTCAAAAATAACAGTACTTCTCCACTATTTAATGGATGTTATTACATATAAACCTTCCTCTTGAATCTATTAAAAAAACCGCATCAAAATCCGTTGCGTAGTTTCAAAGATTTAAGCATACAAAGGGACATAGGTACAGAGAAAGCGACTTTGTTTTATTATTACACGGTTTTATTTAGCTCACCCCGTTTGTTTTATTCTTTTTTCTTGGGTCAAATTTAGTAATTCAAATTTCACCCTCTTCCTGTCAACCGATTAATCTGAAATTTTGTATACACTTTGGATTTTGGTGACAATACAATTATGTTTATTCATTATCATTATAAATTCAAGATGGCCGCCGCTACAAAATGGCGGATAATTTATGTTTTATTAATCCCATCAATATGGGTATCAAATGAAAGGGCTCAACAAGCAAAATGCAATATACTATAAAAAAAATTGAAATCCAAGATGGCAGCCGCTACAAAATGGCGGATAACGTAGGTTTTATCAATCCCATCAATATGGGTATCAAATGAAAGGGCTCAACAAGAATACAATATACTATAAATAACGGGCAAGAAACCTTGCAATAATGAAGCACTAAATAAATTAAACAGAATGCGAAATAAAAACTAAAAACTAGAAAATAAAAAAAGGTAAAAAAACTTTTTAAGTTAAACGGTTTTATGTTAAACATACATTGCAATGTTTAAGATAAATGTACTAAAAACCAAAAAATAATAAAATAGATACAGTCGTGGGAATTATAAACATATGCTTAGACTAGACTAAAATAAAACCGTGGGGAATTTCCATGAGCAAGAAAATAGTAAGTAATTTCCTCACCGTCTGCGGGCCAACTGCCTATTTTAACGACGAATTAAACGATTCTTCTATCGCACATTAAGTCGATAATTTGTAGACAATTGACGTGCCCCACGGTTTTATTTTAGTCTAGTCTATGCTTATGTTTATAATTCCCACGACTGTATCTATTTTATTATTTTTTGGTTTTTAGTACATTTATCTTAAACATTGCAATGTATGTTTAACATAAAACCGTTTAACTTAAAAAGTTTTTTTACCTATTTTTATACTATGTAGTGATGAGTACCTAGAGTTTTTTACGCCGGCTTACTCGCGTCCTACACTCTTTGTCTTTGCCGATGAGTAGGGATGCCTACAGATTCAAATTTAATTACGTGGAATAAGTGATAGGTACCTATTATTGTATGATAGGTCTATCTTATGTTCCATAGTAAACATATTATATTTTTTTATATTTTATTTTATCATTTAGAACTCTTAGACTGGCGGAGGCCTGCTCGGGTTTTCCTTAGGACATTCTCAAGCTTGGGGGTCGTAGTCTGTTGAAAAATAATAAATACAAACTACATATAGATAACAATTTTTTTTAAAGGAATGAATCATTATAGTGTAGTAGTGTAGTTTAACAGCGACGGAGTCGCAAGATTGTTTAACTTTTTGGCTTTTTCGCAGATCGCGGCATAAAAATGGTTGATAAACGATGCCATAGAAAATTCAGTATCAATCCAAATTAGAAATTAGATTGTAATTATTGTAAAGGGTTCATCACAGACTAATCGTATTAATTCTTAGGTGTGCTATAAATAATTCATAGTATTAATAAATTTTGTGAGATAATAACTTATAAACAATATTTCCTAATGCTGTTGATTGCATCTTGCGTCGTCTTTTAATTTATTACATCATTGCATAATCACTATTTATAAGCTTTGACATAAAAGCAGGAATGTCGTTTGAACAATGCTTTGATCAACTTTTACGACTTTGATGATAATTTTTGGTATGTCACATACATATAGAATATGTTTTATTAAAAGGAAATAATTATATGACGAAATCACGGGCACAATTTTCTTTACACTCTGTTTAGATTTTTCTGTTAAACAACAGTAACTTTTTATTATTTATCTAATAAGTGTAATAGTTAATTAGATTTAATTTTACGTTTTAAATTCGATTCGATTCCTCTTTCTCTGACCAATGAATGTTAAGCATTCAAAAGGTCGTGTTGTGTCTCGTCTTTAAGGGCCGCATTTTTATTGAAGGTTGGCTGTGAACAACTTGAATTTCCGGGTAGGTATTTAGCGCTAGTCTAAAAAGCTCCTGGGCGGATGTGATGCCTCAATTCGAAGGTTCCGCAGCCACGACTTCCATCTACTAGCCCGTCTTTTGTCTTGAAATTTTATCATTATAACATGCAACAAGTCGTATTAATGATTACGCAAAACGTAACAGTCTGCATAAACTTTCGTGTTATCTCGATTATGTACATCGAGTTATACATTATGTAATAAACTCACCTTAAACGGTAATATAAAGAGAGAACCTATTCTTATCTGTATGTAGTATGTATTAGTTTGAGTTCTAAGTATACTTATGTCATATCCAATATATTATACATAAGAAAGCCAATCTTAGAGTGAGATAAGATGTCTAGCAATGATCAGCCTCATGTGCTTAACACACGCATTTTGGGTCTAAGGCAAGATGGTTTCATCACGACGTTTTCCTTCAAGCGAATGTTAAATGCGCACATAGAAAGAAGGTCCGTTGGTGCACAGGCGGAACTCAAATCTACGATCTCAGAGATGTGTCTAATTGCTTTAATGATGGTATCATTCTTAATTATTATTATTATTATTTCTATAATATTCAAGAAGATAAACCGTAAAGCGATACTTCAGAGCCGCGCACTTATAATATATTTCCACAAGTGCATAAATTGTAAGACGATAGAACCTCTTAAATATTATAGTTTCTTGTATATGTTGGCGTATAAAATGCTTTACGACTCGCGCAATATTCCTTTATCGTATTGGATATTTGTACTTTGTATATTTGTCTATGTTTTCATATATTTTTTATAGAACAGATGGCAGGAGGTTCACTTGATGTTAAGTGACAGCGCCCATTGACACTCACACTGACAAATGACTAGCAATTGTGCTGATTTTAGGAATTGGTATAGATAGTGCAATCCACGAAGACGCGCCCCACTATTCCTCCAAACCGTTTATAGTATATGTGTGCAAGCTTCCGTCAATGTTATCGGAGCACACGCACACTACAATGAACTGCTGACGGTTCGCAACTGACGCTTAGAGAACAGTCCCCGCACCCCGCGATCCCCTTAACCAAAAACTGGTGGGGCGCGGCTTCGTGAATTACACTATCTATACGCTCTGTTATTGAAGGACCCCAATTCGAATTGGTTCAGGAATACTTCAGTGGGAAGCTGGTTCCACATAGTGGTATCATGAAATCGCTTACGACTGAATTTAGTATCGATATATCACGTTGTAATTATGTATCGCATAAAAATTATGTGGTAACCATTTGAAGGGATTTAAATTGCATTATATACTATGTGTGATTAAACGTATAGCTTCATAAAGATTATTGTGTTGATAAACATATTGATGTTGGTAATTAATTATATCTTTATCATAATAGTGTTGTTTAATGATTTTTTTTTCTTTTTAGGTACAGTCGTGACGTCATGTATAAAAGGTAAGAATATTCTTTATACAATTAATGTCTTAGATGCTAGGTAGGTATATATGATGTGAAGCATGCCGTATTGGTTACAATTTATTTGTATACTAAAAACATGGCTTAGATAAATATTTTTAAAACCGCTTTAAGTGTTAAGAAGACAAAAGAGATGCCAAGAAAGTTGGGAAGATGAAATAAAAGAGAAAGCGGGGAAAT
The DNA here is from genome assembly GCA_028984075.1 of Pieris mannii. Lineage (NCBI taxonomy): Eukaryota > Metazoa > Arthropoda > Insecta > Lepidoptera > Pieridae > Pieris > Pieris mannii. The sequence continues at coordinate 9,951,939 of CM054779.1, read as the reverse complement.
ATTGGGAAATAGTAGCGAAGATGAGAGACGAAGTGGAAGTATTTGGAGGGTGCCTTCACTCCATTTGAGGTCGGGTACTAATTTTAAATAGCATATTAACATAAACTTAATGTCGTATTCAAATATGGGCTATTGATTTGTATAAATTTTTATTTCAGTATTAAAAGACGCGAACTACCGAAATTAATTAATAAATTATGAGTTCTGAGCATAACGTATTAAATATTCATCCTATTGATATTGAGTTTTATAAGGTAACAAAGAATTTTTTTTGCCTTATTTAAAAACATATATACTGTATGCATTAGAAGTTATACTTCTTTAACAAAAACCTATCCGAAAATGTTATCTTTCGCCTTATTCTATGTTTTTAGAAAAACGACGCTAACAATAGAAAAAACTAAATGTTGACAATAGCGAGGTGCGGTTACCATTGATCTGACGGACTGAGAGGTCATCCTTACTTCGATAAAACTCGTAAGACAAGAGTCGCATTGTCTAAACCTAAAGTCTAGAGTTATTGTATACATTTGACATGATATCATGACAAGTAAATGTCTCACTAGAGATGGGAACAAGCTTCCTACTGCACTCCGCAGATCGTGAGGCACGCTTGCATTATACGGCGTCCGTTTTTTCTTGTAAAATTTGAATTTGGAATATGGATTTCTTGCGCCTGGGTTTATCATTTTACATCTGTGGTGAATGAAGTAAGCTACATAAGGCCGTAGTGTCACTGTCATTTCATTTAATGAGGACAATGGGCCTAACTAATTTGAATTTAAATTGTAAAAGTTTGACAATCTGAACTTGTTCTTTTACCATACCTTAGGCAGACGAAATGTTTAAAGAAAACCATTTTTTTACCTACTACTACTACGAAATGTTATATATGAAGTCCTTTCAAATATCGAATAACAATATTATAATATTTTTATTTTTTTATAAATAGAACACAAAAAAAATTTAATACGAAGCATACGAGCAGGAGGCTCATCTCTTGTTAAGTGATACCGCCGCCTATGGATACTCATATTGCCAGAAGGCTCGCAACCACGTTGCCGGTCTTTTAAATATTGGTATTTTCAAGAACCCTAATTCAATACACATAAGTCTAATGTGAAGTGTTTTTGAATGTGAAGTCTAGCAACAAGTAGGGACACGCCTTAGCTTTAACGGTAGCTCATAATCTTAATGCAGTTTTGTTAGAAATTGAGAGGTTGGCTAGTCGTGACATCTGTGCGCCTCTTTCCCGATCTCAGCCTGTTGAATCTTCGTGTGTTAGAAAGGTTTCCGTGTTTGTGTCATTGTTTACCTTAAAGGTTATGAATTATGGATCTTGGAGAACTCTATCAAGTCGTGAAGGGAATGACTATATTTATTTGTTTGGATGATATGATATTTTATAAGTGTTCTCGAGAGGAAACGTTGCAATAAGAGATTATTCGCTCGTCTCTAGTAAAATATAAATTGTGTGATTATTAAATTAGAACTGATATAATCATTTCTGTATTTTTGACTAATTATGTTTATGTTGTGATGTAATTAGTTGGTGTTATGTTTGGTAACTGTTTTGGAGATGCTTTTGAGATCTAATGTAATTAGAGCGGTTTCAGACTAGCGTATTTTTCTGCGCGTATAATACGGTCGTTTCACCAGAGCCATACGCACTTCAAAAACCGCACGCTGACTGACATACTTCGGCGTGTTCGCTCGAAGTAGTGGCGTCGTGTTAGTATCAACAAGGATTCTGATGAAGAAACATTTCTATTTGTTCGCCGTCGACTGAGAAAATGAAAAAGATGTTGGGTTTTATCGATAGATGCATCAATAGAGAACTGGTCACTTTATACACTCTACCCAGAACTGCCCCATTATGCGAGCTTGGAAGCACTTCAACGCTCTTACTAGTTCAACGTGTGCCAACGCGCGCCTTTCCGTGCCTACAAGTGCTTGCAAAGACGTCATTATACGCGCGTAAAAAAAAGCTAGTCTGCAGCCCTTACGCGTGTTTTGAAAAGTTAAATTTTTTTTATGGAATTTTTATTTAGTTTGGTATATAAGAGCTGGGAACCCAGACACATTTTTACTTAAAATGGTTGCCCAATCTATAAGTTATAATGAATTGTTTGGTAATAAACACACATATTTGATTTTAATATAGTTTCTCAATTAAATTTTAAATTAATCATCAGCGATTTTTTTTTGCCTCCACGAAAATCACTCGATAGTGTAAAGCGTAAACATTTTTAATTTAATATTTAATAAGCTTATTTATGATTCAAAGACAATAGAAAAGCAATACGTTTCTAGTTGGTATCTTTCCAGTTAATCGCCCACTGGACACACCCCTTCTATCGTTTCTATTATCTATTAGATATTAATTATTAAAACATTAATAAAATACTATTATAACGGCAACATTATTTGGTACACGCCCAATGTTTTCTATCGGAATCTTCTCTTTTATTGAATTTTTTGGTTTGGAATTTAGATCATAGAATTTAATGGTTAAAGCGTGTGACTCGCGTTCCTGTGGTCTTAGAACCCCGACTGCTTTTCTGTCAATGCTCGCGAAATCGGCATGTATTAGACCGAAAACGTTGACGGTGCGTATCAGGCACTGGCTGATAGGTGATCTTGCCTATTAGAAAAAAAAAACAAATGATCACGAAACAGATATTTTTTTAGTTTTTGTTAGTTCATAAATATAAGAATGCCCTTGTTATACAAGTAATTTTAGTTTTTATAACCATCACAAAAATAATACATATTTTTATTCCTTAATATAATTGTATAATAATAATAATCTTTATTTCTTCTCTCACATATACATACAAGGTTACAATGATTAAAACTAAGATGATAACATTTGAAAGTGTATGTGAGAGACTGGTCTCTGTAACAGGAGACCTGAGTGACAGATAGCCAGCCTCTCCACCACCGGACCGGAACACGTACAACACGAAGAAAAAAGTAAACGCTAAAAGAAAAACACTGCAAACAGAGATGTAAAATTAAATTTGGTGTGTGTGTGCGCATGCGCTTGTTGTGTCTCTATGTGTATGAGTGTGTGGGTGATTTGGTGTTTTACAGAGTAACAGTTAATAAATCTTCTGTTTCATCATAACTCAACGTCTTCAGCCAAGTAGTAACCGTTTTTTTACATTCATATTTTGATAGAGGGTAAATGTTAATTTTTCCATTTAATTTATTATATAGATATTATTAGATCGATATTAAAGACATTAGTTATAACTAAGTGCCACGAACTAAATAAAACAATTATTATTATTATACAAGGTAACATTCTTACGTGTGCAATATAGAAACTTTAAAACTAGCTGTTATAATAAAATAAATTCGTTCGTTAAGAATGACACTAATATGTAAGTACAAGAATAAAATTAATGACTGGAATTCGTCAAGGTCTTGTTGTATATGGGGTTCTATTTTGTTCAAAGATTAAATCCAAATTTAAAACTAGTAATATACATTGTAAAAATTTTAAAATTCAAAATATATTGTGACTAATCGTGATTTATAATTTTATTGATAAAAGCTTGCTAATGCTCGACACACTGATACATTGAAAAAATAGCCACAATTATTTTTTAATGTGACAAGCATTTATAGGCAAACATGAGATACACGTAGAGATAATACAAATATTAAACTAAACAATTATTTTCCTTCCTTAATTCTATCCTTTATATGCCTTGACAGTCCATACCCATGTTATGAAAGATGATTAAAATTAGAAGACAGGTGCCTTTAATAACTGCATCAATTTCCCCACATTATTCTCTTGTGTTCTGTAACCTTTGGGACGGTGACTGACTTATTTACCATGGTGTTGCTAGTTTCGGTAGTAATAAAATAATAGTACGTGATCGGTCAGTTACGTAAAACGTGTACGTAACACCAAAAAATACGAGCTTCAAAGGCAAAGTGGCAGGTTGTTGGCTGCCCACTTCCCTGCTCACTACGGCTGAATGTAAATGCGGCATAAGACATTGCTTTGAGCACCAAGTCATTGTTTAGAAACGCGGTATCCAAAATTAAGGCAGCCGTTTTGCCAACCTTCGCATGGAAGAAGAAAGATAGGGCAGCAGGAAAATCTACGAACCGGAGCATTTTCCTAAGCATATATTGTATAGCATAAATTTAGTCTCTATATTAGAGAGTTAACGAGAGTATAAAAAGCAAAACACCTAAAATTAAAGATTTTTACCATATATATATATTACTAGCTGACCCGGCAAACGTTGTTTTGCCATGTTTTTGTGCCAAAAAATTAAAGTTTATAATTACCAAATAAAAAATAAGGGTTGATCGTAGAGGGGTGAAAATTACGGGTTGCATGTATTTTTGTATGATGTATCATAAAAAAATAAAAACTAAAAATTTTGTCTGAAAAATATAAAAAAAAATTTAGGGGTGGACCACCCTTAACATTTAGGGTTTCATCCCCCTTTCATAAATGTTGTTCGATTCTCCCCCCTGGTTAGTATCCTCGATAAGGATCACGAAAATCGGTCGAGCCGTTTCGGAGGAGTTCGGTTACTAACACCGTGACACAAGAATTTTATATATAATATAAGAAATATATTTTTTTTTCTCTTATATTTGTATTCTTGTGCACATTGCGTTTTTTGTATGTTGTTTCTTCTCTGTGTCTGTCTGAGTTTCGTCAGTGTTACTTATAAAAATAAATAAATATATAGAAATATACCGTAAATTCAAGTTTTACTACGGAAAATAAGCTAATTTGTAAATGCCGTGGCGCCGACGCCTAACAAATTAATTATGAACCTGTATAGAATTAAATGTTAGCACCTAATAAATTATTACCGCGCTTAACCCTTCAAACTTGGTTCGGGAATTATATAATTATTAATGATCTATTCTGTCCGAAAATCTTACGGTGGTCAATAAGTAAGCGTTATAAATGGATGATGCTTAAGTCGGCTTAATGCTTAACTGAACTTAAGTTTGACTACTTAAGGTCTTATGGATAAATTAAAGTGGATGTGAAAGTTTTCCCTGCAAAATTTAAGGGCTAATAGGTTTTAATACAAAATGTATGGATTATAAAAAAAAAGAAATTCTATTTGTTTGAATGTTTCGTGAAAGTCAACTTTAAAAAACCGTTTGTCAAACCCGTTTTTGACAAACAGGAGTCATAGTAAGTCTCGTCTCTAACCTTCGACATGTATTAATATAATAGCAAGAAAATCTATTTCAACATTAAACACTGCTTTTAATATTATTTGTTATTTATTTTGTACGAGCCAAGGCTGTACATTTTGCTCACTTAGGCTTTCTTAGTTTTAAAATCGTGGCGATTTCCTAAATCGAGAGTTTAGCCAGACACAGGCACTCTCGTCAACTGTTACTTTGCGTATTTCGTCAAAGCAATTAACATTTATTTATTTCGCTTATTTTCTCGTATAGTTTATATATATATATATTTTATATATATTACAAAGATTATTCAAATGTTATGTTATATTAAGCAAGCTACGATGGGAACGTTTAGTGGAATTTTAATATGTACATATGTTACTAGTATGGATTTTCATTTTAAATATACTAATATACTAATAACATATTTACAAGAATCAGTATCAAATAAAACGAATGAATGCTATCCAAAATAATCACTACCAAGAAACTGACTTAAATCAGTTCAAATAATGCACCACTAGATGACGCTGACATACTCATAAACGCGCTATCGTTATTATTTTTAAATAGCGGAAACGACACAGACAGCGTTACTTCCGTCAGTCAAATCTGAGTTACTGCCTAGTCGCGCCTAAATACGTTTATATAGAGTAACACAAAAATCTTCTATTATTTAATGGACCAAGAACCCTACATTTTGGTCCTTCGATCCAAGGCTATTCAATAATATTATAATAAACAAACTTCTACAGAATAAACGTTTAAAAGTTGGAAATGTATTGAGCTCGCTTAAGTCCCGTTAATTAATAGCTATAGGTCTGTCGGATTACCGACCACCTTGGTTCCTTGCTTGTCTTGTATGGCTACATTATCGTTGAATGAAATATATGAATCTCGTTAGTTTCGAGTACATATAAATTTATTTTGAAGTATTCAATTTGTTATATGTTCATTTGTTATATGGAACTATTTAATACAATTCTGTATATTATTTCAATCTTATAACAATTACATTATCCGGAATTAAATAATATCGATATAACAAAGTAACCCATGGTGAAACGGGTGGCCTTATAAATAAGCGATCTGTTATAGGCAAAGAATATATTTTTTTGAAATAGTCACATAATTATCATTATACACTAATTTATTTTCTTTAATTAAATGTTTAAAATACCTGTTTTCTTTTATCACGCTAGTAATACTACAGATATTATTAGTCCTCTTTAAACCTTTTAGCGTTTATAAATAAGGAAAATTGCTTAAAACGTATCGCCTTATTCGATATTACGCCATTGACAGAAGTGTTCGTACGTCACAAAGTTCATCTTTGCAAAATGTGTCTATGGCTGTACTCTGATCAATATTAGCTAGATTGTTATATTGTTACTTTTATAACATGTTATTAATGGCGTCTTTATTCCTTTCTTAAAGCGTATTCCAAATTTTGTATAAGTCTTAATTTGGCGGTCGAAGTGACCCCACAGACGATATTTACGAATAAACAAAGCACGCTTCGGTCAATGACACAGGACCCTTATATTGTGGTTATAGTCTATGGTTATAATGGCGTGTGAAATTATACGCGGTCATTTGTCAAGAGGCGCTACACCACTGTGATTAATTTCATTAGGCCGTTCTTAATCAAACGCTCGCTGTGAGGTATTGAGTGTTAAGTAATAGTTTACATGCCTTTACGGAATGGTTCTGTTATGTTGAAAACATGAGGTTAATTAAACAGAAAACGAATAAAGCATGATTGTCTTGAACATTCCAACAAGAGTATTTATGTATTAATCTTTGAATCTGAACCCTAGGATTAAGGCTATGTGGGTTTTTTTTAACCTGACACATCTGTTTTTGAATAAAAAGAACATGTATGGCATGGTACTCTAGAGTTTGAATATAATTGATCAGTATGTCTTACAAGTGAGGGGGTCGATGACTGATCATGCGTCATGCTCGATATCGGGTGCTACTTGTGGTGATCGTACTTAAATTCGTCTATGCGGTGATGTTAGTTATTTCGACTATGTATTTGCGTGTTGTTACCACGATAATATAGTGCGTGCTCCTATTCCACCATGCCCCCTGCTGATAGCGGACAAATCTTTGATTTTAATTTATTTCATAATAATTTAGTTACTATTTTTTACATGTCATGTGGAACTAATTAACTAAGGTGTAACGGTTGCAGCTCGTTACAAACATTGTGTAAAACTTAAAACTTGGAGATTAAAAGAGTGGCGGAGAGTTTATTGCCAGTTCTTCCCTTCCGTCCTACCCTTGATTTGAAAAATACCAGTTATCCGGAATATTTTCAATTTATTAATTTATTTGTAATAACAAATAAATAATACAACAAATAAAAAAAAAAATTTGTGAATTATTGACCTCTAATGACTATTTTTTACGAATTTGCTTACAAAACGTGGCATTTCTACAGATTATATTTCAGTGAATTTGTTTATGGGCCGAGCTCAAAATAATAGTTTTATGAACGCATTGTCATGTTCAATTTTGATAACCAGCTGCCATATAACCAAATTACTAAAACATCGTTTTTTTTTTTTTTTTTTTTTTGTTTTTGCAACGGGCGGCCTTATCGCTAACAAGCGATCTCTTCCAGGCAACCTTTTAAGTCCTCTCGTTTGAACTAAAGAACACAATCTAGGTTTAATCGCTTATTATGTAAACAGTACAGATAATACAACTGTCAACAAACTAATTATATGGGTACATTACCATTTTATACATTATGCAAACAATACAGAGGACTAAATTGACAGAAATACTTTAGCTCATCAAGAGTACAGGCTTCGTTCTATATTATATATTAAAAAAAAGAAAAAAATATTAAACAATTAAAAAGCTCGCAATTCCCGAAACTGTTTGTAATAATTCTTATCTAAAAAATACAACGATTTAATCGTTAGGCTTCTTTTTCTTGTATTTAATAACATCTGAAGTGATGTTCCCCGCGTTAATTTCAAACTTATGATCTAGGTACTCGCCCACGCTATAAAAGCACCTTGCCTTTAAAAACCCAATCACCTTCCCCTTGAAAACATTACATGGCAGCGATCTGTAACTTCTAGGAAGGTGATTAAATATTCTAACAGCCATGGCGTAACAATTTTTAGAATATAGCGTGGTGCAACATGCAGGTACCCGCAGCCGTGTTGGATCCCTCGGTATATGCAAGGAAGTTTCTTTAAATGTTTTAAATAATGTTGGATACCTCTTTACAGTCATAACTGCTTCTAAGATATACAAACTCGGTACTGTCAGAATACCGAGTTCGTGAAAAATCGGTCTGCAGCTCGTAAGAGGTCCAACGCCCATAATAGCCCTGATACATTTTTTCTGAGTAATTAAAACTTTACTCACATCTACCGAATTTCCCCATAAAAGGATACCATAGCGCAAAACTGAGGCAACATAGCCGTGATAAGCAATAATTGCTGCGTGTTTTGAAGCCACTTTGCGAGTTCGACTCAAAGCAAAAACAAATTTATTAAGGCGCGTGCATATCGTTAAAACGTGTTGTTTCCAATTAAGATTTTGGTCTAGTGTTATACCTAGAAACTTGGTTGATACAACTTCCTCAATAAACTCGCTCTTATAATTAATTTTGAGGTTATTGGGTCTGTAATTATTATAGTTCCGAAATTGTATAAAATTGGTTTTTTTTATATTTACACTTAAATTATTAATGTCCAACCATTCTGTGACATTCTTTACTGTTTCATTCAATAATGATCAATGTTGATGTATGCGCAATGCAATTTAGGTTACAAAATTATTCTAGAAAAATCATCATCGAATTATAAGACGTTATCACGTCAAAAGGAAACGATGAGACTCAATAGATTCCTCAATTAATAATTTATCTTAACGGTATGCATTATTTCATTAATGATAAAAAAAAATTCTGTGGCAGTGAGAGTTCTTTGCGAACTTTTTTGTCCCAATTTGATTAGAAATCTTGCCTTAATTACCCGAAGAAGGAGTAGTGTTTTAGAGAAAAGTCCAAAATCTGATGACCATGGTAAATAGTTTTGAAGTCAATAAAGCTCAACGTGATTTACGCAGATCATGATGATGGACTTTTTTAAGTTTGTTGGTTTGAAAACGTTATGTACTGATATATTTATCTTGAGTGCATCACGCACTCTTTTACGTCGTTATGTCCGCAAACATAAATCACCGAACTCAAACACGCAACAACCAAAACATATAGTATTGTCTTTTATTAACATAACTTTTACACATTTAAAGAAAAACACTTTTTTACGGATTATAGTTGTGTATTTAAATAATTATAAGTTTAAATACAATAATAATAGTTTTTCTTTAAACCAAAACATAAATATAGCAACAAATAATGATAATAGTATTTACCCTGTTACGTGAAACCATAGAGAAAAAAAGCTTCTGTTCAAAAGGAGTAGCTATCTAGAAAGAAATATTTTAACGCTGTACATTTGCACATGATACCAGTCACTTTCAAAAGATAATGGTCCATGTAAATAAACACCAACGGGCCGTAATAAATGAACTAGCTAATGGAGATATATTACGACACTTTTTAATACATCGCCCATATTGTTCACGTAATCTTATATTGTCCTTTACACTTATGTTTACAATGAGCATTGGAAGGTATGTTATCTTGGCTAAGAAATTTAATTAACACTGGGATGCGTATGAAAGTGGTCTTTTAAAGCGTTACTAAATAGTTTTACCGACTTCTTTTTAAATTGTTTTATTACATTTTGTAATGTGAAGCAAATTTATGTGCGCACTAAAAATTTAAGGTAAAGCAATGTTGTGTTAAAGTGTTATTTTGTCACTTAATTTTCACTAATTAAATACATTTTCTTAGTAACTAATCAATCTGATTACAGATCATGTTTTGCATTAATAATATGTATGGGATTTTTTTGAGTTTATCGATACTTGTATACATTTACGAATTGCGGATTATTCTGGAGAGGAGGAATATTTATAAGGAATTTGTATAAAGATTAGTTTATTTGCCATATTGATAGATAGTATTAATTTATCTTTGTGATTCTATTCAATTTTTAATTCTTAAAAAACAAAGTATCTTTTCAGAATATTAATATATCTAAGGTCCCCTAGGTAAAGATAAAAAATATGTTATATAATTTCAGCATATAGGTATATGTAAAAGCTGTATATATGTAATCTATTAAGATCGGAAACAAGATTGGATCCTGATCAGTAATGGTTTTCATTTATCTACCAAAGTTGGGATGAGTAAAACAATCAAACAAGATCATCCCTTGAATAGCCCAATCAGATGTAATAAATTCGTATCATCTATCTTGACCAAGCGTCGAGAAATGCCAAGAGGGAGTTGAATGTATCAAATGTATGCAGATGGTATTTTGTTTCCGATTCTCCCGTGTAATATTTTATGCATTTTTAAAATTTATAAAATATTACAAAAACTGAAGTATTTCCGAACCAATTCGACTTAGGGACCTTCAAGAAAAGAGCGTACCGATTCTTAAAAGGTTTCTACACTCGCCGGCAGCGCGGTTGCGAGCTTTCTGGCAGCGCGAGTCTCCATGGGTGGCGGACGGCGGTGTCACTTAACATGTGGTGAGCCTCCTGTAACATAAAAAAATGGTCTTGAAAGATGCACAGTATTATATGGTGTTGTCAGCGATATGTGGCAGAACACTCGTATCACCACTATGTGGAACCAGCTGAAGTATTTCCAAACAATTCGGCTTAGGGTCTTTCATGGAAAGAGGGTACCAATTCTTAAAAAACCGACGTCGCACTCGAGCGTTTTTAATCAGCATTGAGAGTGTACGTAATCGGCAGTGGTACTATTTAACATCGGGTGCCTCCTGCCCGTTTGCCCCTAATCTATAAAAATATATAAAGCATTTAAGAAATATTTTTTTGAAGTGTTGCGTTGTGTTCAATTTTCAATTGAAAGATTCAATTAAGTAGAAAAATGAATTACACTTTCTATCTCCTCGAACACCATCAGTACTGTAATTATTCCAGCGTCGTATATCGTGGCGAGTCTTCGATCATAATGGTCTCCGTATATTTTAATGCACTGGCGGGGAAACAAGATCGTCGCTAGGCGCGGCCACACAACCGATAAATCTGCCGCACTTAACTTCCAAACGGTAAATAACTATGGGATTTCCGTGTGCGAGAACGATGCGCCCGAGCATAAATCTATGCCCGTATTGTGATATTGTGTTGCCATTATGGGACTGGCTGGACGTCACATAAATACACGCGTCGTTCTGCCGCTCAATGTCTGAGGCTATATCACGTGCGGCGTGAGGACTGGGACGTGTACTTGTTCCTATTGTAGTAAGATTAATTCTTGCAGTGTTTGCGAGTGATGACGTGCTGGTATGAAAATGAATATGTTAATTTAAAAAAAAAAATCTAATTTTTAAACCACCATACAAAAATGATACTTAATATCAATACTAATACATTATTTCATATCATAATTTTTTAATTTTTCAAGTGAAACTTCTTTAGGCGCATGAGGCGCCTAGTTTCTAAAAAGTAATTTTTATACGGATGAAACGTCACGAAGGTGTGCAGCGTTTTTGTCGAAAAAAAGGGAGAGAAATTGAGACCGATTGAGAGAAAGTGAGAAAAATACACGCTATTCGTGAAATATTCAGCAATTCTGTTGCATAAGGTCTTGTGCAGTAAACACAGATTTTTATTTATTTATATCATTAGCACGTCTACAGCGTGTAAGCAGTGTGAATATAGATATACAAATACATGGAGTGATCATGATCATCTATTGGGGCGTTACCTTAGTAATAATCAATTTGCTGACATGTGTACTTTGTAGCCACCCATTTTTTTTTCTTTTGAAAGTGCTGTGTTTATATTGACGACGTATTAATCGATGTTTTTACCTTATTAAATACTATCTTAGTTACAAATTAATTTTTAAAGAAGTTTATATTATATTTAATGTAACATGTAAATATTTACGACATCTTGTAGTTTTAAGGAGTACAGAAGTGAATGCGGCAGAATAAAATAGTATACTGGCTGATCGTCTGAGGTATCAGGCATCCTGAGCGAGTTTCGCACGTACTAATAGGGTGTAGGATCGCGATGGCCGATGTACACGTGTTCAGCGTAAAATTACCATTATTATCGATCATCTCACAGCGTCCTAACGATCCCGAAGGTGCCTGGACTGGCTTATCCGCGGAATATCCGTTATGTAACTAGCTTTTACTTTGAATTTTATCAAATAAACCTTAGTCACAATTTTTTGTATAACTGCAAATGCGTACATGGAAAATAACACGAAAGCTGGTATCTTGGAGGCATTTGCAAACAAAATTGTAAGACGATAAAACATAGTATAATCTTTAGAATAAGGCGTCTCGCTTATTACAAGCGCTGGAATAGGGCATGAATTTTCTCCAGCAATGCCTTAAATTGGTAGTTATCGCTGTTTCGCCCTTTTAAGATTATATGTTACCAGATGTAGGCCATTGATGTTGTTGCCAATTATTGCATATTAACTAAATTGATTTCTACACTCGTAATTTATTGAATAGCTATAAGATGTGAAGTGTATGATTAATGCCAGCCGAGCCAGCGTTCTTACAGCTCGTTGTGTACGAATTATTGAGATCGCTTTGTTACTTTGTCAGTACGATGTTAATTTTATTTAGTGTCCGTGAAATTAGATGCCGTTTTGTTTCATACATTGCAAGGTAATTTGTATTGAAATCTTCAATAACGTTTGTTCGATGCGCTTGGCTTTTATTGTCTACTTCTAACTTATTGCATCTCGTTGTTGTGAAATATTGCAAATCTATCTAATAACGACCTTTTGCTTTTATCCTTATCTATCGTGGATTCCTATCTGTGTTTATGGTAACGAAATTCTCAATGGTTTAAAGTGGTAATGTTATATTGTTGCTAGGCTTTTACGTTGTCGTTGATACTCATATGAATTTTTAGTTTTGGCTTGCTATCAATTTAACAAATGTTATATTGGATACCAACTAATGACTTTGGTAGATAATAATGATGTCTTACTTAATTAGTATATAATTTACGGTCAGTAAGTTTGACACAAGTTGCAATTTCAAATTAGTTACGAAGTATTTATGTTATTGATATCTAGACGCCGGAGTTGTGCTGGCGTAAATCTAGACTTATCAGAATTCCTCAGAACCCGTTGTTTCAGGAATTGCGGCGCAGGCGCAGTAATACATCGGTAGAATAATTTCACATACGGTAACCGCATGCCGAAGGTCTCGTTAAGACGATTTGTTTTATCAAGCATTTTTATTATCAAACTCTAAACAAATATATCTTGCGCAATCATTTACAGACATTTTCTTTTGTAATCTTTAACAGGTCTTGTAAATATAGGTACATATACTATGACATCAAAACATGACAGTATTATAACATTTACGTATGTAAGTACATGAAATTTTTTATACATTCCGCATTAATAAATAGAAGCAGGAATTATGGCACCAATGTGCAACCCTGAAGTGGCCCTACGGCATTTGATGCGAAAGTAAATAAATGTGTCTACTCTATTCACTAACCTCTACAATTCTGCATTTTATTGCCAATGCTCATATATATATCCACAGGCATTTATTGCTTTGTTTGTTTGAGATATAATAACCAATGATAAATTATATTAATGTTTTCCTTACGACTGTCCATTATTACGATAATTGATGTTATAAATTTTGTACTTTACCGGATTCCTAGTTTAGTGTTGATTTACTAAGTTTTAAGTGATGTCCAACGATTTGATGCTTGATGATTTTTTGTAGGTTTAGTCTATTTGCTTATTAAGGCTGACGCTTGGTGTCTTCCATACTTCAGTACCTTTTTACGTTGGCGTACCTTTATAAGTCGGCTATAAATTGAAAAACGTATTAAAAAAAAAATAAAAAAAATAATGGTTCACCAAAGCATTTGTTGTTATGAATCCAAAATAAGAGGGATACGGAAGGAACTTAAATGTATTGAAATCCTCCACTATATCCAAAATGATTAATAAATAATTAAAGAATTTAATGTTAAAATTTATAATATATATAATAGAATAGAATCCAAGCTATTTAAAGCGTGTGAGGCTCATCCCTGAAGTCGTAAGTTTAGTCCCCGCCTGTACACCAATGCACTTTCTTTCTATCTACAATTAACAGTCGCTCGAACAGCGAAGGAAAACAACGTGAAAAAACCGGCTTGCCTTAGACCCAACACGTCCCGGTGTGTCAGTAGGCTGATCACCGATTTACAAATGATCATGAAACAGATACGGAAACTTGAGGCCAAGGCCTAAAAATGTTGTAGCGCCTCATGTTTTTAAATTAAAGGATTTAATAATGAATTTTATAATTTATTTTAAGAATCAGTAAGATTCTTAACCGTTATTGGATTGCACACATACAGCAGTCAGCAACGTGGCAGACTTCAAGCAGCTAGTTAAATATAATTGAGGCATTAGCAACTATTCAATAGCACTTTCTAGTAAACTGTCATTTACAAAAGCCGGGAACTATTCACTTAATTAGAACGTAAAGTCTATTTCTGCATCATTACTGCGCTTGGGCCTTATCGTGCCAAATTCTTAGTTATTTATGTCAACTATTAGCTAACATTGCTCACGCGCATCGTTTGTTTAATGCGTTTTGCTTAGTTCGTATTATTTTTTGAAAAATAAACGTTTAGATTCGGTACAGAAATGTCAGCCATATTCATGTGATTTAAAGGCAAGGCTGATATATCAGTCATTTGAAATGGATAGTTGAAATATCTTTTTTTGCGCTATTCACACTTGCTCGTTCAGGGAAAACGTTGGAAGGAGGTGGATCTCAAATTTACTGCCCCATCTTACTTATACCTATCCTATGAAAGTAATTGTTTACGCCTAAGCCAGTTATAGAGCCATATAATTTTTTAATATAAACAGGTATTGTTTGTATATGATAAGGTGGAATGGCCTATGGAACAACCATATAAGACAATTTACAATTTTAAAATAAAACATTTCAGAAACATAAGTTTTTCAATTCAAAGCCAAAGAGTTTTTTTTAAGCAGTTCAATAAAACAGATGAGGCGTACGGTACGCTTATGACTCATGGTATCTGAGTTTATCGTTATTCAAAGCTTAGATCCACCAGTTAGTGCAGATAAATGCCCAAATGTGTACAATCGCGTGCAACTTCCCAGACTTTCACGGAGATTGGCGATAAAAACCTATTGGTGTCAGATTGTACGGGCGTACCTGAAAGTGCATGTACTGCACCTATCTCGGAGACACGGGCCACGGGCTAAGCAAATACGACTGCGGTACAGTGTATAGGTGATTGCTGATACATAAGTTTGATAGAAGACGTTATATGCGTTAACACGTCATCATCTACTTTGAGAGGAGAGATTCGAACTTTGGGAGGGTGGATAAAGGTGATTTTTTAACAGAACAGGTTGCAAATTGGTAGGAGGCTCATCTGTTGTTGAGTATGCCGTACACAGTTAGCACGCAAGTGCGTTGCCGGGGTTTTGAAAATTGGTATATTCTTTTCTTGGAGGATCGTAAATAGAATTGGTTTGTTATATGTTATTTTAATTAATAGCAATGCGGGAAGCTTAAGATACTCCTAAATCAAAGTTTGTACTAATTCTTGTAACGCTAAAAAAAGCTTTGTAAATTTTAGGTAACGGTTTTTACTTAAATATATAAATAAAAATAATTAAAGTGGCTTTTACGAAATTTTTTTTTTAATTAGTTGGATGTCGTCGGTTGCTATATAAAGTTTATTATTAATTTAATGTATATATTGCTTGAACCAACGTTGTCTAACTAGTAACAGTTTTGGACAGACTTGGCCGCGTTCGTGAACATTAAAATTACACCTTTATTTATATAATATAAAATAAATAAGTCTTATTACACAAAGACGTAATATCCGTCGAGGGATTCGATTTATTAGATATTATTTAAGTTGCAGTCAAGTAATTAACAAACCTCCTATGATCTATAGGAGGTTTTTTTATTATTATTATTATTTCAAAATTAGGCAGTTCGGATTCTTTAGTAAATCATTCTTTGATGAGAAAATATACTACATTACAATTATACATTACGCTTATTAATTAATTGTATGTTAAGACTTCCTAGACAAAAAAGCGATCACAATTTCTTTAACTTTATAGATTTATACACAAGACAAAAAGAAAATAATGCAAAATAAAATAATACAAAACACAACAATGAATAAAAAATGAATGAATTAGAAAGTCCGCTTACTCCAATTTCTATTTCCTGTTACCCTAATAAAACTTGCTTCATTGAATACCATTGATCGGAGCACCTTCAAGGCTGAAGGATTTTTGCTTTATCCTACTAACTCTTGTCCCTTTCTTTCACCGTTCACTTCCTAGTAACGCTTTTATATCTTCTATCCACCTTTTCAGTGAATAATAAATATAAATAATTTTACAAATAAGGGACTGTTCAAGTACATAAGCAGATTTATTGCAATTTATCCCCCCCCCCCTTTCCTCTTGTCTGCAAAAGTAAGCAAAGCGTACATAAACGTGTTATTTTTTTTTAAAGTATCATCGAAAATCCATTTCGCTTTCAAGCATAATCTGTGGGTAATATGTGTTTAAAGTAGATAATTACTGTTGATGTAGTTACCAAATAAGAAAACTAAATTAGGGGGGGGGGGGGGAATTCTCTCCCTATAGTGTTTACGGAATACCTAAACGGCCCCTAAAACACAAATTATATATTTATTATTTTATTTATTTATCAAAAAATACAATAATTGCGTCCTAACAGGTGACCCTCATCAACTTGAAAGGAATGCATAACCAATAAATATTTGTAAACGTAACAAAAAAGAAATTAACTATGAAAAACACAATAACGGTTCACTCAATGGACGATAAAAAAGGTTCATTTACTTATGTAATTCGTTAAGTCAGACGACGAATTATTATAGGTGCCCTTTTCAGAAGGTCAGTTCTAGCTGTGGGCACTTGAAGTAAGGGCGGACGATTTCTCCTTCAGGCATGTGACGTATTATGTTTTAGCAAATTGCCAAATAACTAGGAGTAATAACACAAATGCAATCGCTCCCGCCTCTATCCTCAACCGTGTCCCACCTTTCACCGTCAAGAGATATTGTACGTACTGCCGCGATCCCTGCGCCTCATTACCATATACTGCGCCCGTGACAGCATCGCAATTAACTATCTGTTTATTGTTGTTGAATTATAAACGACGTCGCGTGATATCACTCCCGTGCGATAGAAAGCTGAGCTTTGAATTATTATTGTATTCAATTTGTGCCATATACTGCCTCGCTTGGCAGCTTATGGCTTGATTTGACGATAATATTCATATTAAAGCTACTGGCTTTCTAAGTATAGGTCATATGTATAATCTGTTTAATTTATTACTTGATACTGGTTAGCCTTAATTGTTATTTATTTATAAAGTACATTGTTAAATATAATACATTTTCAATAGACTACGTTACAAACGATCTATTTTAAACATGACAGGTAAAAAAATATGAAAATTAAATATAAATATTACATTTTATTTTTATTTATATTTATTTATTTATTTATCCTTTATTGCCTTATACAAAAACACACATAACAAAAATAAAAAATAAAAAAAACAGTTACAAAAGATATAAGGCAAAGGGCTAATTTTTAGCTGAACAATGCGGATTAGGTACCAGATAGTCGCTTATAATCTCTTTTTTAAACATTTTTTATAGTTTATTAATGCGCGTATAAAGGTGGAAATATATATAAAGCCTTTTTTATAAGTTTAAAAAAACTTGTGTATGCATAAAATTACACATCAATGATATTACGTATAGAACATAAGCAAGCTAGGAAGGGAAAAAAAACGAAATATAAACTTAAACCTCATTTGCACGATAAACAAAGTTACTGTTAGTTACTGTTGTTATATATATGTATAAGAGGAAGGCTTATTCTACGACTGTTGTATTAGTCAGTTTTTCATTCAAGGCAAATAGGTCATTGACCTTATATGTCTTTCCGGAAAATGAACCTTGCCGCGACAAATAATAAATCCCATTTGTAACAGGTAATTTTTATATGTATTTTATTTGACACATATGTATAGTATCTGAAATCAGTCACTTAATTAGTTTTAATAACCTATAAATTTGGTATTTGATCAGCTGATCAGACATGCAACCTTTCACGATGTTTACACACAACCTTTCATATAGGACTTTTGTTAAATACCGAGTCTAATGAGAAATGTCGCTGTTATCTTCATCTAACATATCAAAGCTAAATGTTAGTGGCTTTTGAATGTTACCCTAGACGTTCACATTGTATTGGTGACTGCGATTTTGGCAGTAGTTCTCTAGAAGAGCAATTTGTCTAATCTCCTTGCTTGAATCAATAGATCAAATTTAAATATGTATGGATATTGAGAGAAGTTCGAGCATTGACCCCATTCAACGAAATGCAATTTCTGTATACAGGATGTCCTTACTCCTACGGCAGTTTTTGCGGCGCACCACCACTATGTGGAACCAGCTGCCTATGGAGTATTTCCAAAGCAATTCGAGGTAGGGTCCTTTAAGAAAAGAGCGTAAAAATTCTTAAATGGATCGGCGACCCTTATGCGAGCTTTATAATACATAAAAAAATTACTAAAAATGATACGATGCAACATAGAAAAAGTTCTATAAAATAATACTTCCTATATCGCCAGACTTAACTTATGAGTTTCTTGCCAGTTCTTGCTTTCTACCTTAATTTGGGATATGGTGGATAAGTTATATTTAGATCATACTTTTTTATTTGAAGTTAATGTTGTTTTTCAATAAAATAATCGGGCAGGAGGTTAATGCAAGATCGGTCGCGAGTGCGTTTCCGGCCTTTCAATATTTAATTTAATCAAAATATTAAATTCGATTTAATATTTTGATTGATATACATGGATGTATATGCCGATTTCATTCTTTGTCTAACCAATGAATCATACGGATTTATTAAAAACTTTCACAAAACTTAACTCAAAACTCACTAACGTATAGACAAACAAAGGCGACCTATGGATTCGAATGAACTTAATTTTAATTGAGTAATTTATTCAGCATTGACAGCAAATAAAGGGGTTTTCTTAATGCCTTAAGAATAAATCTTAAAAAATGGATGTCTTAATTAACTCATAACTTATATTAACGCGTTCCACATTCGCTGTCGGTAATATCTCAGCGAAATTATAAGACGCTTCGAGATACACTGGAAATGTTTACAGAAGATATTGTATAAGGATTTTTAGCATCGCGCAAGCATGCTGACTGGAATCTGACATAGGTGGTGTTTGTTGTTACCACTACAAAAGCCATTCGCAAATTATATAAAAAAAACTATATATACCCCAGAATTTGCATCACCAAGTCATAAAAGTCAGTCATTTATTCCAATTAGACCACATTAAAAGGCACTTTTGAACGTCAAATAAAATATAAAGATCTAGTTCTATTCTAGTTGCCCCCAATGGCTAGAAGAATGAGCAAGAAACTCCACACTTTCTATTTTAAAATAGTATTTACAGTATTTGTATACATAGTTAAATAATTATATGTGAAGACAATGTACTCCGATAAATATAATATAACTCCTATGAATAAAACTATTATACAGGTCTATTATTGTATTGTTAGAATAAGGGCCTGTTTCACAATGTATGGATAAAGTGCCAAATAGCTATGCAACACATAAATTATTCGAAAGATAAAAGTTCCGAATAAGATACTTCGCATTTCATGACAAATAGCGCTATCTGACAGTCGTGAAACGCAAAAATACTGTTTATCCTACAAATAAGTAATAAATAGCTTATTTGGAACTTATCCGGACATTGTGAAACAGGCCCTTAATATTCCTCACATACATATTTAAAAATATCGAAATCGTAGAATATACTAGTGTTGATACATAGTGTACATTCAAGAGCAATAAAAATTAAAACAGTGTGTGAGATAAAAATATCATACGAAATTCAATTTTCTCCTTCAAAAACTAGTTTTATCTAATACGACCATCACTTGTAAATTTTTACATAATCAGAATCTAATCGTGTGCAACAGTGTACCAGGATTATAAATTCAAATTGAAACGAATACCCAATTGATATATAACTTAATTAAAATTAAAATAAGGCCTCTTCCAATCCTATCCAAATCTATATAATATACCAGTATTTTTCTGCTTAAGCTGGAAACAACATGTTTATGTATTATGTTCTGTATTGATTTCTCATCGGTTAATAAGATGTATGACCGTAGACGAAATGTAAATTTGACATGATTATAACTAATGTGTACTTTCGTTTTTGAAGAAATTGACGTTGAGAAATCTCCTCAGTGTGTTGGCCAACATATTGTTATCACGTACAAATGATTCAACTTCTAAAAATAAAATAGTAAATAATATATTAATATGCTGAATTGCTAGCGCCTGTTAGAAAAAGAAAGAATTATTTTTTATTTTATTTGTTAACACTTCGTCGTATACAGAAATATTGTACTAGTATTCTTTTTTAAGCGATCTCTTCCAGGCAACCAATCTGAGAAATAATACATAGGAAGGTGACCGCAAGAAGTGCAAAACAAGTGATTACGCAAATATTAAAAAAGGGCACATGCATCACGATAATTTCAGATAAGTTAGTACGAAAGTTTAGTTAGTAGAAAAATTTATATTATTATCTCTACACTTTATCGCCTATAACAGAGAAGATATCAAGAGAGAATAATTTAAATTAATAAAACGGATCCCTATGCAAATAATATAAATATTAACAGTGCAAGAAACGAGCTATTAAAAGGACTGACAACGTTGTTCTCAAAGCTCAAAAAACACCCGAAAATCGCAAGTTTACTTTTACTTCAAAAGGTATTTTTTAACCTGATAGTTTGGCTCCTTAAGATATATGTAACTGATAAAGAATAGTGTTTTTTTCTGTTTGTTGAGTTGATTATTTTTTACTCTTACTCTTTCTAATTAATTTTCATCCATTTGTGGTTTTTTTTTGGTATATCAAATATATTTAAAAATTCAACAACAGTAAGGAAATACTTTTTTACGGGTTTGAAGCGTTAATTTCAACAATTTAACAAATATTGAGTTGTTGGGAAAACAATCTCATCATATTTCAAGTAAAAACGCGAGATATTGTTTTTTGTTAACACCCTGCCACTTGAGCTATCAATCGCTGCATCCCCTTCGAGATAAAAATTATCTTTGAAAGATAACTCGTATATTACAAAATAAAAAGTATTAAAATCTCTGTTGAAAAAAAATCGAAAGAGGTTCTGAATTTGATTTTAGTACATTTTGAAGTTGGAAACAATTTATTTGTATTGGATAGTAACTTTATCTTGGAAAGGCTTAACGGATTTAAAGTGAAACCATGGTGCGCTAGTGTTGATATATATTGTAAATTATTACAAAATTTATAAGCATCACAATTTGTTTTTGGAAACAGTCAGACTTATCTGGTGTTATGTGATACCGCCCATGGACACTCAATGCCAGAAGGCAGCGCGAATGCGTTGCCGGCCTATGGAATAACATCGCTACGGTATACAATGACTCTTCCACCTCAGGTGATATTTAGTAACGACACTTCAGCTAAGACCGACTCCGTACGTCAAAAATGTATTGGATTTTGAATTATGACAAATATGAATAAAAATATGTTCATCTTAGTCTCTTGATCAAAATTTCATTAGCGAGTTAAGAGAATACTTTGAAAAGTAGTTTAGGTTTAAAGGCTTTATTTCTCAAAAAAGGCAAAATGTCACTTATATGAGAATAATACTTTACGTCAACATTGTAGTCGTTCCAATAATCACAATAAAACGATAGCCGTACATGCAATAAACTTGACGTAACCAAAGACATATGAATAAAAATTAATTATATTATTATCAAAAGTAATTTTTTGTCGTTACATAATTGTTAAAGTAATCAACAACTTAAACAGTTTAAAAATTTTCCGTTAATACGTGTATATTGAATTAGATTATCATGATTCATGTGCACTTTTTACTTTTTGTTTTTTTTATGTATCCTATATCAGTTTAGTTTATTTTTATTTGTTTTTGTTTCTGTTAAGTATGTTTTATTCCTATAGTATTGTCATTTATTAACATAACTTTTACACATTTAAAGAAAAACACTTTTTTACGGATTATAGTTATGTATTATTGTATTTAAACTTATAATTATTTAGACATAATTTTAAATTTAAACCGACGTTTCGCGTGCGTGGTCACCGTGACCACGCACGCTGTAAAGCTGTTTTATTCCTTCTTACTATATTTGTAATATGTATGTATTTTTGCACTTCTTGCCTACCTTATGTTATTTACTCACAGTGGTTGTCTGGAAGATATCGCTCTAAAGCGATAAGGCCGCCAGTTGCTTTTCATTAAATTATTTAAATTTGAAAATTGTTTAATTTTTTTTTCCTTTTATGTAATGCAACGATGTGTTAATAAATTAATAAATAAAAATATATATTATCGGTACCTGCATTTCTCTGGTTGACATCATAATAACGGCGTCGCAGACACGAATTGTGAATTTATAGCACCACGACGGACATTCCTCAACTAGCTAATCATTTCGGACGCGAATATATTGTAGACGTGATCAAAGCATCGTGAATACGGTACAATTATGCTTTTCGCAGAAGAATTTCTATTTGTCTAGAGGGTTATCCTAATAGCTATTGATAGAATATTGTATCATTTGAATCTTAGAAGTATCCGTAATCCAAAGATAAAATACATATTTACGAAAGGAGAATATATTCAATACGTAGTATTGTCTTTTATTAACATAATTTTTACACATTTAAATAAAAACACTTTTTAAACGTATTGAAGTTAATAAATAACTTCAATCCGTTCTATTGTAAACTAATAATTATTTTACAGCGTGCGTGGTCACGATGTTAAATGTCAAAAAAGTATCACAGCTGTAGAAAATGTTGTATTATCTGTATTTATGTCCCCGGCGTTGGTAGTCGATACCTTTTACCTAATAAAGATATTTTTGTTTGTTTGTTTGTGGATATTTTTAATACGTCATTTAAGCGTAGTCTGCGATAGCTTAAAAAGTCGAGGCTTAAATGTTATGTTTCAGTTTACTTTAGTTTTTTTTTAAATGTATCTTTGTTTATTAAAGTAGGTGCTTTTTTCCTGTTTTATATACATATATCGTTTATCTATGTATTCTATTTTGGCTTTCTGTATTGTCTTATAATATGTATAAGTATAAGCTGTTAGATTACTTATAATTAAATTAATAAATATTTGACTGAACGGTATAAAGTGAGTTTTGTGCACACTTCAGTTTTTCCTAAAAGAAAAAGAATATCAGTACCGATACTTTCACAAACTTCAAATTTGTGAGGCGAGGAATATTGATTAGCGGGTGGAAATAGAGTCAGCGAAGAGATTTTCTGAAATTTTGACTTTATATCTGACAATCTTAAGCAACGTTTTCTAAACCTCAACTATACGTCTTGCTGAAACCGCAACTGTACTGGTGAACAGTAACTAAATGTCTTCTAGTAGTTGGATTTTTAAAAGACAACAAAAGACCAAAGTGGCGCTTCAACCTCTTTGATTAGGGCCTCATACTTGTATGTAATTTAAACCAAAGCGGTTTTCTAATGTAACATATTGTAATATATATTATTTTGTAAAAAAAAAAAATTTAAAAAAATGTATCTGTGTCACGATCCTTTTTTTTCTAATAAGAAAGTAGATGATCAGCCTTCTGTACCTAACACGCCGACAACTGCTAGGTTCTGTGGCATCCTTACGATGTTTTCATTAATCGTATGTGATCTGTTAAATGTGCACATTGATAGTACGTCCATGGGTGCACAGCCGGGGTTCGACCCATGACCTCAGATCAAGGTCGCACTGAAGTCACTTTTTTATTATGTTATAAAGTTTTTCTTTCTATTTATTATTTTCTAAAAGAAAGGAAAATTAACTACTAATTAATTATTATTATTTTTATTTTAATATATGTTCTGTTAATCATTATATCATATAACTAGCTGCCCCCGCGAACTTCGTTTCTCCATCGTTTCACGGAATAAATTTAATTTATACTTTAGCCTCAATAACTTGTGGTAATTATGATATTGAATTGTAGCTTATATGACACGTTTGTCGGTTTACCATAGCAGTGCCATCTATTGATTACTTACTCAATCCAGTCGAAAAGTATCGTCATCTGTTAGAATCTTTTAGAGAACAGATTTTTATTTATTTTAACAGATAATTATGGCTGTCAATTAATTATAGACAAATAATTTGCAATAAAATAAATTTGCGACTATAATTAAAGATCTAAGCTATCCTATCTCTTAAGTTGGACCAGACTGCTCACGGTATGCCAATTTAATTTAAAATCGGTTTAATTTAAAAGTAGCTTGGGAGTCCATCGCGGACAAACATCTTGACAGGAGATTTATATCTATCAAGATGTTAAATGTAGTAAGCTACACTAACACGTACAGTAACTAACACTAAGCTGCCGCGATTTCAAAGCACTTGGTAAAGGTTGACTCTCTACAATAGTTAAGTTATACCTGTAGTTTGTACATATTTACGATGTTTTTTTCATTTCCCTCCTTGACATATAAAAGCATACAAGGAAATATTAAACGGATCTCGTCTATAAATATACAGTTATTTCAGCTTGATGCAATATCACTTGTTTATTAAAGTAGATAAGGAATGTGGAGCTTTGATAATTACTTCTTAATTATTACTTGTCATATGATACGTTATCGAAAGACGTATGTGAAGTTATCTAAAAAAATGTTTCTCAACTTCAAAAGCAATAAAATTGGTCTGTGTGTAAACAAAAAATTATCTGGGGCTATAATTTTTAATGATGTGATGATTTTTGTCATTTTAGGCAATCGAGATAACAACTTCTGTCGCTTTAACGTTTATGACAGTAGAATATCTATTAGTTGACGTGATTTTAGACTGTTATTTCATTTTTTACAGTAGGTTTTGTTATCTATCTGAATTTCCTATATACTTGGAATTCAATGGAGTTTTGTTAGTATTTTTATGAAAATGTTTGTTTTTGGAATGTATAGTATTTTATCTCTTTCAATAGGGCAACTGAGGTTTAAATTTAGAATTCTTCAATATAATCGTAATTATTTTATGTAAAGATGAATTTTGATAGATTTTTATATCCAGAATAGTATAATACTCTTTAGATTTATTTATTTATCTATATTTCTTCCTCATTGCCTCTATACGATCCTAAGCCGATACCATTATTGATTTATTAACACTTAGTTGCAGAAACATACTACAGTTGACAAAAATAAATGAATAGGAGAGCAACTGGCGGCCTTATCACTTTCGAGCGATCTCCACAAAGCAACCATTGTTAAACAAATTTATTAAGTAAGCAAGAAGTTTAAGGAATACAGGAACATTAAAACTAAAGTAAAAAGGACATATGACCATTACTGCATGTTGTATAAGCAATAATGTTTCAATATGACTTAAAGGGTCTGTTTCACTATGTCCGGATAAGTTCCAAATAAGCTATTTATTACTTATTGGTAAGATAAACACTATTGTTGCGTTTCATGACTATCAGATGTGTCTTATTCGGAACTTTTATCTTCCGAATAATTTATGTGTTGCATAGCTAATTGGTACATTATCCATACATTGTGAAACAGACCCTAAGTCTTATAAAAGTTTCGTATGGGTGGTACGTAAATAAATAAATTTACAGTTAAGTAGAAAACAGTATTCCCGGAAGCTCTAACATTTTTGCTTGACACGTGACAATAAGGCGTATCTTAAGCATATTCACCTGACTCCGCCTACATTAATGCGCCCCGCTGTTCTTCGGCTTGCGGCCTGACGCTTCCTTTAAGGCACCATTCTACGTTTTGACGGCGTCGACGACGCATGTATTGTTGTGCTGTGTTGTGTTGTGTTATGATCTATTGCAAAGGTTCAATTTGAAAAAAGAATGTAAGTAATTAAAAGTTTTAGTGTGTCGAAAAACACTTGTTGCTAAGAGGCGGAGTTTTACCGCGCAAGCGCTTTCTGTTTGCAAATATTTGTTATTCTTTGGCTGTTTTATATATTTATTTATTTTATACTTTATATAACTTAACGACTTTACATGATGTTATATAATTATAGACGTTGACGATACAAAAAGTGTTAAAGCTATTCATTACACAAAACTTCGGATATTATCTTAAGATTTTTTAGATAATTTATGCTAGTGTTAAACTTTTTACACTGTTTAAAAGTGAGAATCGCGATGTCCTATTAGATAGAGGCTCGTGGAAACTGATACTCAGAAGAATACAACATTGTTCGTAGACAATGAATTTTTGATATTAACCCTGCCAAATACTAATTGCTGTGACGTCAATGTCTCTGTTTTGTGCGAAATATAATGACTAGAAAAACTACTAGATTTTTTTTAATATAATTTTTTCTTTGCTTTAATACCAGGAATTATGTGATAACGAAGTTATTTTAGGTACGGCTGAGAATTTATTTATTTAATTTTTGGAAACAATTGGAAGTTTTAGACGATATTAACTTGGCTGTAAAATATGATTATAATTAGCACGTCAAAAAAAACACAAATTTGTCGTCACTCAGCGGCGCCCACGCAGTGGACATTAATAAGACTAGTGATAATTCGCTAACTGAATCATTACATTAGTAGAAATAAAAGCATATAATTCGTTATTTTTTTTAGTAAACTATATGTTATGAAACTTTTGTTTATGTTTGAGTTAAGCTCTTGAAAACAATTTAAAATAAATTTGTTGTATTCGTCCATATCACTGCCATCATCATATTTTATTTTACACCGCAGTATAAGCCTAGTGTACTAAAGCGTGCCTCATCCTTGAGGTCGTAGGTTCGATCCCTGGCTGTGCACCAATGGATTTTCTTTCTATTTGCGCATTTAACATTCGCTCGAACGGTGAAGGAGAACCAAAAGAAACCGGCTTGCGTTAGACCTAAAAAGTCAACAATGTGTTAAACACATGCGGCTCATCACCGACATTCCTATTAGATTCACCAATGATAATGAAACAGATATAAAAATCTGATGCATAGATCTGAAAAGCTTGAAACACCACTAGATTTTTTAACACTTAGAAATAAAAAATAAATCAACATCAATTCTTGAAAGGCCGGCAACACACTCGTGACCCTCTGGCAATGGCGGTATCTTTAACATCACGTGAGTCACCTGTCATTTGACCCTGTTCTATAGCTTAGGCGTTAACTTGAACTAAAACTAATAACACTTGTATATTAACCATTCAAAAAATTTACCTTCCATGACAGAATTGTGGACCAGTTCTCATAAAATCCTCAATTATATAGATTGTTTCCTATAGTTACTATTTAGTAATTAAGCCCGTCCATTGTCCCCAACTAACGTGTTGAACGCCTCTAATAGCCCCAACGTGACTAAATATGTCCAGATCTAGCGCTCTCATCTATCCAACAGGCGAGTCCTAATGTGATTCTGATTTGTGATCTGTGTGACCTCCTTTGTTCCTATTTCGTTAATTAAGTTAAATGAGTTGGTTATTGTTTCCTTTTCGGAGTTGTTTGTGAGTCTGATGATGTAGGATGTGAACTAAATGGCGTGGCGACGATAAGCACCGAGCTTCAGGTCTTACTCTATATGCGCGACAGAGTCCTAGCGGGAATCTTCATTTCAGCGATAAGATTTTTAGCTTCCTAATGGGTTTTCCACGAATTCTGTCTTTAAATAACAGCTTTTGTAGTTCTATCAGCAAGCGACCGCCCTGATCTTTTCTGGTTTTCGACAGACAAAATGTTATTTTTGTTGTATCCGTAGATTGTACGGTGTGCGAACATACGTCTGATACCAAACTTTTGAAGTGTTTGGAATATGACCGACGGCTCCATACCCACTTTGTGCAATCACAATCCTATTATCTTTAACACATATTAAATTTAAATTTGATAATAAACACGAAAAACTGTAAAATGGCGCAAAATTTATAATTTTGAATTTGGAACACTTGTATTTAAAATAATATGTGTTCCAAATTCAAAATTATTAAAAAGTTGAAAAAAGGAAAAGTTTTTTGTAACGGTATTTATGGCCAGACGAGATATTTCCCGTATCTCAGGAGGCAAGCTGATAATATAGACTCGATCCGAAATAGGTTATATATATTTTTGGGATATTCCGTTCTGATATTTGGTTTATATATTATGTGGATTGTGTTATGCTGGCTACGTTTGGGAATGAAGTTAAAATTAATTCGTGTGTATTTGGTTATATATTTTTTTGAACTAAAATGCAATATGTTATTTAAACAGCTGTATCTTTATTAATTTTAGTGATAATAAGATTGATGAATGATTTGATTTATTTTGTAAAACTCTCACTTTAAAGTGGAATAAAAATGTGTATGTAATAATGTCAATTGAATTATTTCCTGTTCTGGTTATGTGCTTGTAAACATCAAAGCCTATACTTTAATATACCTTTGCCCACTATCATTACATATCGAGGCATAATCGTTCATAAATTGTATTGATTTAGACCGGTTAGCAGGAAATATTCAATTATAGGGTAAAACCGGGATAGATGCCGCGCTGGGATAGATGCCTCGTTTCTAAAAACTCAACTACCAGAGAACGAAACAGCAATTTTGTTTTTTACATACGCGCCACATACACCCACCACCTTAGTGACGCGCGAGTTATTGTGCTAGAGTGATGTTTCTCGCTTGTGTGTCGAATTACATTCGCAGCGGACGCGACGAACGCTTCAAAATTTCAAACGTAAGTATTCACTATGCCATATCTTTATAAACAGTTAAATGATTACATTTTATTTGAATGGTTTTAATACATTGGTTCTTTGAGAACACATTTAAGAGTCAATCACTGATGTTTGCATTTATTTTATTTATAAAATATTGAGAGGCATTTATCCCTAGTGAAAAGGATAGTTGGCCCGAGTTTACAAGGGATAGTTGACTTTAGGGGCATCTATCCCTCTATACTGCAAGAGCTTTATCAAAGTATTTAAAAGTCATAGTCGTGAATATTTTGGTATTTCCTAATAGTAGAATATTAGAAAACACCAAAAAAAATGTATCCAACTTTAATTTCATAATTCTAATGTAATGAAATGAGTGTAGATACAGTGTTTTATTTATACTTACTTTGCTTATTGTAGGTGAGCCATGTCAAGGAAATACAAAAAAAAAAGGTGACTGTAGCTGCTTTGTTGTCCAAGAAACTACTCGTCCAAGGAGGGCGTACGAGCTCGAGTAGTTTCTTGGACAACAGAGCAGCTACAGTCAGCTTTTCATGAATTGGATAAAAAAGAATTGGGGATCAATGAAATATCCAGGCAATTTGGGATTCCATCCAGAACATTGCGAAGGCGTTACGCTATTAAAAACCAAACTAAGTTGACTTTGGGAAAACATCCTGTCCTGGGTTTTGAACACGAAAAAAGGTTGGTAGCGCACATTTTGAAGCTTAGCGACGCGGGATTTCCCCCAGTTAGACGATCTATACGTACGGTAGCATACCAATTTGCCGAAAAGCTACAGATTCAACACAATTTTGATAATGAAAACCAGATAGCTGGGAATGAATGGTTCAAAAGTTTTATTGAGCGAAATCCAGAGTTGTCTATTAGGCAAGCAGAAGGTTTATCTGTCGCTAGGGCTAAAGGTCTTAGCAGAGAAGAAGTGATTCTAGATAACGAAGAAAAAGAAACACCTTGTAAATTTTAGTCGAAGCATCACCAATACCACAAATTCCTCTGACTTTAGCAAGGAGAGCTAAACAATCGGCAGATATTCTCAATTCTAGAGAAAAAATTAATGAAAAAAGGGATATTGCTGACAAGAAAAAGAAACAAATAGAATCTAAGATAAACAAGACTGAAGCTATGTTAATATATAAATAATATGTAATAAGAATATGTTGATTTTTTTAAATGTTTATATAATTACTAAGGTTACACGACATTATTAATTTTTATTTGGTTAGAGATTGAATAGAAAAAGATTGAAGAAGATATGAATGTTGATTTTTTTTAATATTAAATAATTATTTCTACGTTAAAACGGGAATGTTTCGTTTGAGATGATTCTATATGATAGTTTTAATATCTTCTATCATCGCTTAAACAGTTTTTTTTGTATATTTTGTTAAAGACATGCATAAATATAATTATGGTTAAGCAATTTATATTACCTATACATGAAGATAATAAATAAATTTTACATTGTGATTATGTATTCATGTTGATTATTTAAAAAGGCGTCTATCCTCCTAAGCGATTTCATAGTGGGGCATCTATCCATATAGGTAGGCACCTATCCCCAAAAAATGTGTTTCGCAAGAATTACATTTTTGCAAAACCAGTAATGGTTAGGTAAATAAATACAGTTTCCAAAGCTTTATGAATGATTAAACTAACTATATTACAGGGTCAATCTAAGCAAATATGTTTGGTATTCAAATAATGAAACAGTTTCGAAAAGTGGGGCATCTATCCCGGTTTTACCCTAAGTTAATTCGCACTATCATGAACGAAGGTTTTGTTTATGAGTAACATCCGGCGAAGACAGCTGTCTTCACGAATTATCAGTTGATGTCATCCATGTCACTGCGTCTTATTGTTCTAATTAAATTTACTGTGTGCTCCAGGTGGTTCGCGCCGGAAGGAGAATTTATGTTTTGTTATAATTCTACTCGCACGGAAGAGTACAGTATATAGGTCATACAGTCATTTGTTTTTAAGCTATCGCGCTGAATATAGGTGAAGACCGATAGTCATTTGTTGACTTGTACGGATTTATAGCTGCTGATTTTCATCAACGGACGTCGTGGCAGAATAAAAGGCTGGCAACGCACACGCGAGCCCCCTGGCACTTAATATCAAGTGAGCTTCCGTGAGTGAAAAAATTAAATAAAATATCATCATGCTAAAGTTAAGTTATTTTAAATGCCATAAATGAAATATATTCGATTACATACAAATAGCATAATTCACATGAGAAACAAAAGCGCGCGTTACGAAAGCTTTATCAAAGTTCGTATCGAAATGACAGACGCCACAGTGACGTGGATAAGATGAAACTGTTCCGGTCATTTGATCACGACCTAACGTTCTAACACTTATGCCTTCTCACAGATTGTTTATAACAGTATTGCAACAATAAAACACAATTATTGAATAAACGTTTACTGTCTAGAACTTGTATATAATTTCGAGACAATCTGTGATGTCGTTTTCTGAGTGATTTTGATTCTTGACGTCAGATCACGTCCGAAGAAAATAGGGAATCCCCGCTTTCCCTGCCGGCAAGGCAGATATAATAGTATATTAGCTTTATTATGGAGTATGTTCCTATACCCTAATAGTCAGTCAAATTTAAATAATAACGTACATACTGTAAGCACACTTTTTACAGACACATTATCACATACACACAGGAAAACTCTATATACTATATAGTTTTCTTAAAATTTAATTAAGTTTTTTATTGTTTTTGGATTAGACTAAGACAGTTAGCTTAACACCTAAAATTCATGACTGATGTTTTTTAAATTTTAAAATTGGGCCAGAGGGCAAACGGGCAGGAGGGTCATCTGGGTGGTAAGTGATACCGAGTGCGTTGCCGGCCTTCGACCATTATGAATAAAACTACAAGTTTTAAATAAAAATTAACTATGAACTAAATACGTGAGAAGGCAAGTATCTACAGTAATAAAGAATTATTTAATCCGAAATAATAATAGAAAAAAATATTTAGAAGTTTTTCAAAACAATTATTTTAATCTTATTCCTAATTAAAATCCGACAGTGTTCTAACAAAAATTCTTGTAAAACTTTAAATGAAAAGTCTTCACAGACTAACAAGCTCTTATTACAATTGAATGAAACGTCCGTCAGTTTTGACACATGACAGATAATTAACATACAAAAAAAGGTTTGTGTTTATTTGATGACGTTTATTTGTTCGTACGATTGCTATCAGCCTGTATTCAGACGGAATAATTTACAATAATCATATTTGCTCAGAGAATGTTATATCCATTCTCCGTTATAATTACTTATTTCGAACCATTCATTTCACTCGACGCTACGTATGATTTATATGAACTCGATTATGTATCTTTTATCCGCCATTTATCTTCCATTCGTTCTGAATTAAGTAAATGTTTTATGATAGCCTCTATCATAGTTCCGATAGTTAGTAGCCATTTATGTGATGGTTCGTCGTTTGAAAAAGATTTTCTCTTTATTAATATTTTTTTTGTGTGCTGTGTTAACCCGTGCCAGTCAAGACATGTTTATTTTTAATTGTATTTTTATTTAAATATCTTAACTGAATCAGAAGACAATGAAGTTTATCCTTCTCGCTTTGGTAGATATATAAAATAAATTAGACTAGAATTATATATTAGAATAAATGAGAGTGGAACCAACAAAAAAAACAACAATTTAAATGTACGTTCAATGAAGAGGGCACATGAATCATGATGATTTCAATTAGTCCTCTTAGTATGAATGTTCGGGATACGATGTGGACAGGTAATGCTTGTTCAGTAGAAATTTATAGTAAGATAGAGAAGGACAGGAATTGAATTCCATAGCCGATAAAGGTAGCGTTGTGTGTAATTTCAAATGTAGTTTTTGTTAGAGCGATTTTAATTAATCCTTAAGGTAAGGGATTTTAGGATTAAAGAATGAAATATAAGATGCCGCTGACGAAAACGACAATTGAAGATGAAAACGCAGAGATGTGGTCGTAATTAAAAACGGATTTATTATTTTGTCTTTAGCTTCATATTTTCTAATTAGTCATCAAAAGAATTTTTCGTCCAACCTGTAGCCAAAATCGAGCTATGGCTGTAATGGTAATTCATAGTCGAGGCTTAATAGAACGTACCAATTCTTGCCTTGCCTCGCAAAGCTTAGCCAGCCTTTGGGCAATGTGAGTGACCATGGCCGGCGGTAACACTAAAGATCAGATGAGTCGCCTGTCCGTTTGCCTCCTGCCCCAAATTTAAGGTGTCCAAAATCCAATCGGAATATTTTCTATATTTTTACCATAACCCGTATGTAAAACAGTAATACTGTTTTTTTTAAATAAAGAATAAAAACGTCGTACAAGTACGCAAAAAATATTAATCAGATGACCACAGAGGGATGACTAAGAATGGAAAGTTACTTGGAGTTATATCACATTGATAAGATTATTAATTACTCCAAGTAGGTAAATTGCAATATGCAAATGGTTACTTTCTACTGTCTCAAGTAACAACCATATTTATTTAATGTTGCGATGCAGTACTCGTTTGATGAAA
Source organism: Pieris mannii (assembly GCA_028984075.1). Classification (NCBI taxonomy): domain Eukaryota; kingdom Metazoa; phylum Arthropoda; class Insecta; order Lepidoptera; family Pieridae; genus Pieris; species Pieris mannii. The sequence goes on along the minus strand of CM054779.1, from coordinate 9,918,213 downwards.
TAAATGAAGTGGTTTGCTAGGTTTAACGCCTTTCTTAGAACAGCTTTATGCTATTTTAAGATGAGCCTCGCCAATATTAACGTTTACCTTAAGTTTGGAACTTAATTTGTCATCATTTAATATTGCGTTTGATATTAATAATTTATTAAGAATAATAATGTGTTATCTCATAAATTTACTACACAGTTATAGAATTGATTTAAACATGCCAGTGGCCGCAATAAAAACGTCGAACGCGCACTAAACCCAATTCCTTATCAAATATCACAAACAATTGATCATAGTTTACGAACCCTTCATGCCGTAAGTGCGCGATATATTTGTTCCGATGAATGTGCACTAACTAGCGGTGGCGGTGTTATTTATGACAGGCGATGCTATCGGCCCGCACTTGTCAATCACTCTGCGAGATGAATCCAAAGAACCTGTATCATAAAGCACTGTGACTTTAAGTCTTCACCCCTTTCAATTGAAATTAAAATTGCTGAGCAGTGTCGTTGCTATATTGTCTATGGTCATCCATCATTCAAGGTTCCTCGCGTAACGAGCCTTTATTCGAAAGTAGCCTGCGACCGTTTTTACACCCTCCCGGGTTTTTATTGATGGATCACGAATTTGTATTCGCTTATCGTCTTCAAATATACATCTTGATCGAAGCCTGTCTGTTCCGTTTAAAGGTCTACAACCTTAAGATTATCTACCGTTTTATCTCGGGCATGTGTTAAGTATCCTATAAGCGGCTATTCATCTCTATATATGGGGATTGTTATTTTTTCAATAGCTATACAAGTAGTGTCAAAGGATGTTTTTATCAGATCGGCATAATTGAATAACTAATTCGGATACACGATATAAATAAGTGACGTTTGGCCCTTTGAAGAAATCGCCCTAACGATTGTCAGATTTTATCGTTGTATTGACGTTTCAATACAACATGTATCAATCCTGATTCCATTGCAGCTGACGAACTGGACTTGAAGGCTTGGAAAAACACACACAAATGAAAAATTAAACAAACAGCAAATAATTTAAAAAACAGTTTAAAGGATTTTGAATTGGATGCCTATTGTTCTTCTATATTCTCCTTGAGATTGCGTCTTAAGATATGTTTCATTGATAAACGCAGATTTTCGTGTGTGGTATTTTATTGATTACATTTTAATATAATATAATTGATTACATAAAATGTTTAAAACTACAAAGTAAATGGCGAATCAATTTTTAATTATATTGTATGTATTATATTAAATCTAGCCTCGATTCGTTTAAATTATTCAAAGACATATTCATAAGCCACTTTTGATAGCTGTATCATTATACCGGTTCCTTTCATCGTGTATTTCCCCATAATATTTTAATCAAGAGGTTATTTAAATTGTATGTTCTTAATTTTGAAGTAACCTAGATGCTTTTGTTATATATTGAGATTTTAATTTAGTAACAACATGTATTAGTTGTTCAGCTACCGTCATACCGTTATCGATCGTATGTTATCGATATCGTCGAATTAAAATATTGACGAAAATAATAATGTTAATATATATATGTATCAATATTCTTTTTCCTATTCTATATTCATAGGCGAGTGAGAGCCCAACTTCTCGCCTCCGCTGCGCTCTTGTTGTAGTTAGTGACGTATTTCACTATATTACTGCAGAAATCTACCAGTTGCGATCTAAAGCTTCTTAATTTTCTGGTAAATACTGGTGCTCCAGATACAATGCTGGAGACTCCACATATTTTGTAGGTATAACGGATCTGATTAAGTTCGGTTACTTTAAACACATTTACGATGATAAAACTTATAGATTTAGAATTGGCTTGTTTTCAAAATTTTACCAATGGCAGTGCAGCTAGTCACCTAGTGTAATCTCAGTGTTTAATGTCGGCGTGGACGCCACCAAGACGTGATTAATGACTCGACCACGATAGCGAGACGAGCGCCAACGGACAATATTGTCTCATTCCCCGCTAATGATCTATTGAATCTGCTATCTGTTGTGCACGGTCTTTCACTTGTCTCTACTTTCTAATGTCAATAGCGTTTGTCTTTGGTGGCTTCATTACGATCTTGAATATTGATATTAGATTTTTTCACTGTCTACCTACTTGCGGTGAGTTTTCCTTGAAAATTCCAAATTTAAAAAATATTACGTAAATAATTTACAATTAAAACCTTGAATAAGAATTGAGTTTCTTGTATGTTGTGCACAGACTAGGGTGCGTTCTTAGATCAAACGAACTTAAAGACAAATAAATTAGATCAATCACAATCGAGCGGTTCGGTCATTCTTTTGCAGATGACGCTCAACATTGGACATGAGTGAATCATTTTATAAATTTTCGAACAGTTCCCGCTTGTTTTTGTTATTATTTTTTGAATTTCAAATTACGTATTATTAAATAAAAAGCAGCACGGAAAATAACTGTGGTTTATTACTAATATCGATAGCGAAATGATCGTGTAATCGTCCAAAATTACCCAACACTCGGACGGTGTTCTCTAAATGCTTATTGTTCTTACTACAATACATATTTGAAATTTGTAAAACGTGTCGTGACTTTCACTTCTTTTTCTTATAGTTTTAAAGTTGTCCTCCACAAAAAACGGCTGCCGCTTGAAATTAAAGACACATAAAAAATAAAAATGTATAACGAAAGTTACGTATGAAAATTGACTTTTCAATATATTTTGTATTTGTCTTAACGGTATCGTGTATATTGTGGCATTGAATCGGGTAAAGAACTAAAAATCATTGCTAATAGAATTAAAATGTTAACAATTTTTTATAAAAAGAACATTAATAACGACAAAAACAAATGAGTATGATATCAGGAAAAATGACATGATTTATTCTGTTTTCGAATATTATCTATAGTAGATAGTCTGTGATGTGGTATCAATACATCAATGCTCGTTGCATTCTCTGTGAAATTAATTTCAACGTCCGTCCATCGGTTGCGAGCTTCGTAATTATCTCGGCATCCTGCGCTCAGTAATGAAGATATCGCCTGATCTTTATTGCTGTAATGAAATATAGAGAAATAGTTACACGGGACTAGATTTACAGCAACGTGATAATGGCAGGAAGTGTCTTTTATGTTTTAGCACAATTGCTTCATCGGTTTTAAGGTGATTTCATCGTGTTACAACGTTTATAGATTTGAGACGTCGGACTTGACAAAATGAATGTTTGTAACACTTTCACGCGCAATTTAACACAGATTATAAAGACCGTGTAATAGATATTGACACGACATAACAATATAACAGAATATATATGATAATATGAGTTTTTTTAATGTGGTATTGAAAGCACAAAAAAATAAAGTGGCGCTTTTGTCGTCTCTGTGCCTCAGATTTCTAAATCTGTTTCATCTGTCAATCTAATAGGCAATTAGGTGATCAGCCTCCTGTGCCTGACACACTCCTTCAACTTTTTGCTGACGTTTTCCTTCGACGTTCGAGCGAATCTTTAATGCATACATGGATAGAAAGACCACTAATGAACAGCTGGAAAGCAAACCTACGAGCTCAGGGGTGCGTTTCGCACGTTACAGCCGCTAGGACAATACTGCTATCTGTGGCGCCAATTTTGGAATGAATAAAATAAATGATAATAACTCCTTTATCTTTTTGTTTCTACTTTATTTATAAAACTGTTTCGTGTCGGCAATTAATGAACACTGTTTTTATTTTTTTTTAAACTAAAAAATTGACATTTGGCGTTAAATCTAAGCACAATTAAGCTTTCAAATAGTTTAGACCGTTCACCGCTTGAAGGACGTGCATTCATAATCGAGTGTAATCACTTTTTATAGGAGACACACTATTTAAGAGATTCTTGATCTTATAGGATGATGATACACGATTAAAGTTATAAGTGACATGAAAGAGAGAGAGAGAGATTTAGAAGAGTTTTCTTACTTGCAAAATCATAATATATTAATTAATAACTTCCTTCACTGTTTTTTTTTAATGAAAACTACACACTGCAGCAATATCGTTCCTAAGCAATCTCATCCATGCAACTATAGTAAAAGAATTATGCCTATAAAATAGTGCACTTTTACGTTTTCGAAAGCAATAAAAAACATATAACAATATTTTCTGTGCGCAACGCATCGTGTTTAAAAACCCTTCGGTACTTGACATTTTTTAACGCTTCATTGATTATTCGATTGTTACTTGGTTCTGAATTCTTTGACCTCCCCCCCCCCCCATTTTATCCCAAACATTTAATAGAATTTTAGTAATGAATTATATATTGTTGTTACAGATATTTCAACCTGAACTTGCCTGACAGCGGACCTGCTATTTTATGATATAAATGTAAGTACGATTTATTTATAATACGGGAATAGATAGATAATAATAATTCTCAATCAAAGTTTACGCCCCACTATTTTATTTTGTTCCATTTGCAAAAACAACTTTTCAAAGCCTTTCTTCAATCGATTATTGAAAATTACTCCAAATAGCGGACCGACAACGTTGTACTATATCGCAGGTCTTAAATAAAAAAGTCTCGAATTCACTCAGAACACACTTTGAACACAGAATGAATTCGTCAAAATTGGGTAAGGACTTTCATTCCAAATTAAAAATATACAGTAACAGTAAATATAAACTTCAACGACATTTTCAAATAAATCTTCTATCTACGATATATTTACAAGCAAGACTTTTATAGACTATTATATACTTTGGTTTTGTTTTATAATATATTATACATGTTTCACACATTTAAACCTTCAACTTTCACAAATATTTCAAGATCAAAATGAGCTAACTCGGACAGACATTCTCGAGTTTTAGCGGGACAAATGAAAAGAAATTGCCTTTTAAAATAGATGAGCTGGATGCATCTAATTTCTCAACCAATTAAAACAGAAGAAATATAACAGCAATAACTAATATCTCGGTTCAGATGTTATCTTCGTGGCTATCTAGATCTCTGTCACGTTACGTGTTCAAATCGCGGTTTTGAAATATAATCATGCGCAGTTAATGAGCGCGCCGATCGCGACGGATATTACGAAATGTAAATGTAGCCAAAGAATTTGTATTAAAAGATAATGTTAAAATTTATAACACATCTCTTGAGATAACAGTATATATCAACATCAAAACAGTCAACTACTGAGTAATTACAAGACATCAATTAAAACGATGCACATTTTTGAAGCTAGCAAAGAAAAGTACACCAAGTTATCAACTCGAAACAAAGAACTGTGGAAAGTGAAAACATTACTAAACGAATACTCATCGCCATTATAATATAAGTTACGCCTCAAGAAATTGGCTGTCTTTATTCATCCTTCATCGTCTCTTAATGTATACCTACTATGTCCATTGAATAATCATTGAGCAACGTAATCAAAAGCTTCTCCGTTATCCATGGAGCGATGCGACAATTTTCATGGGAAATATTTGGAATTTCGAGTCGAATGCGTAAACAAAATTTGTGTCTCAACACAAACATAAAATGCTACTGGTGTATTTTGTACTAATGTTTTCTTTCTTTTATTTTTAATAGTATTTTTCTGGAATAACGCGAAAATAATACTTTTCTACCTTTAAACTTGTTCGCGTTGGTCGGCTAATTACGTATAGATATTAACAACGATAGATACAATAATTTCTTATCTGTAGATCCTGCACGCTTAAATTCTAATCGATTGTCTATGGCTACGTTCACGCATATGTGCGATACGTATCGGCTTTTCCTCGCATGTTGGATGTGTATAATGGTTTGTATGTACGCGTAAATATTAATTAATATTTATGAAAGAATTTTTAAATTGAGACAGATGCAGTGTTTTAACCAAAAATGAATCCTTCTCCACTTGTACGTATTTTTGATTATCGTATTATAGTAATGTGGCACTCGCAGACTGCAGTGATTGCAGCAATTAAATTTTTTATCCATGAATTCGTATTTAAGTGGCACTGTCTGCCATGTCATTTAAAATTAAAATTATTTTTTATAATATTTGATGCTTTTCAACTCACCCGTAATCATTAAAAATATAATCACATTTCCTTTGAAAGTATATCTAGGTTATCTATAATTCCTTGAATGGTATATACAAAAAAAATAGGATTACCAAGTGTCAATTTTATATATAAGTAGGTAATATATAAGTTAAAAGTAAATTAATTAATAAAGCCTTTTATAAATGTGACGAATACTTAAATGACCCTAATCCTTGGGATTGATTTGCTCCAGTTCAAACAATTTGTATTAAAAACTTGGCGATTGAAAAGAGTGGCGGAAAGTTTCTTGCCAGTTCTTCTTACCCGCTCTACGCCCTTGACTTGCGAACTGGTTGTAAATGTAAATTTACAGTTAATTTAATTTGTTTTTCTTGACGTTCATAAGTGTACATGTTTACCTATATGAATAAAGATATTTGATTTGATTTGACATATCTTCCAATTTTAAATCATCAATACGTATATCGTAAGATTTTATATTTTGCAAACTATTCAAATTTCGTTAAATCCGTTAATTATGCTTAATCATAGGTTGGGATGAGCAATCAAAATATCTGCCATAGAAAATGTGTAAATCGAATTGTAAATCATAGGGTCAGTACTATTATTAATAGCAGTCTCTGATTTATTATCTATTCTTAATACTGTTAAATTAGTGCTTAGTGCGTATAGTGAAAGTGTGTCGTTAATGAATTTTGTAATTTACTGTTTTCACTGTAGAGCTCTAATGATGTGATAAATGTTATATGATATATATTTCAAATAATTGATAGGTATTTGTTTTAAAAGTCAGAGATTTATATATAATTGTACATATATCATAATTTAAGTGTCCATTAAAAAATACTAAGTTTATTATGGAACATAATATTATGGCATAATATAATGGCAGTTATTACTAATTCCACGTCATTAAATTTGAATCTGTAATCATCCCTACTCATCGGCAAAGAAGACAGAGGGTGCTGGCTGAGAGAAAAAGCCGGCGTAAAAACCTCTCGGTACTCTTTTAAAAAAACAAATCATCAAACAACACTTATTTTAAACCAAATATCGCAAATTAATTAGAAGCAATACAATTCCTTAAAAACCTTTTCTTCCCGAAAGTAGCGTAAGTATCAGACAGGTCGGAACTTCTGGGAGTTACGACAAAGTTTTAAAATTTTTGAATCACGTTCTATTTTCAAAACAATTTTAAAGTGGCTATTGAAATACGCCTCTAATCAAGGCGTTTTGATTGTTTTAAGTTCATTTCATATCATTGTCCGGTTGCACGAACCGCAAGTCTATCTCAACACAATATCGGGCGACGAGTAACGGTCGGTTTCCCACGCGTGCGTGTTCTTAGGATGTGTTCTTACTTACCTACTTCCTAGTTCCTCGTTCCTATAGCTTTATATATACCTCATTAAGTTTCACTTAAATGTGACTCTGAGTAGAGAATATGTTGTGGACATGTTTTATATTTAAGCATTTGTGTCCTGGAAACGAACACATGATACTTACACTAATGATTTTTTTAAATTTAAGTTGATGTGTATAAGAATTTTGCCTTCAGTTATAATTTTTTTAAATAGAGCTCAGATACAAGTTTTGAATAAGTCAAGCGATGACCATTAGATGCACGGAGATGACATGACAATTTGCTTCATATGAAACAGTAAAAAATAATAGTCTCTAACTTTGTGGCTTATCTTACAGATAGTACAAAAGTTGATGTAAATTTAAACTTTATTGTTCCAACGATAGGATGCAATTTACATCAAAGCTGGAATACCGGTAGCTACTTATCTGAAATTTGCTACCAAATTTATGTTACGTGCTTTTACGATCGTCTCCAACTGTAGGTTTAGCAATTTCTTTTTCAACGAATATTTAGTAATCAGATAAATTAAAAGGCTAAAGCTAGCGTAGTATATTTTATTAGACCCGTTTATCGAATTGCGATTTTTATGAATTCACCATGACCTTTAAAATAAATTAAAGGCTTTTTGTCTTCTTTGCCGATGCGTAGGGATGCCCATTTAATGACGTGAAATAAGTGATACCTGTAGGTATCTTATATTACAAAATAAACGTATATTATATTATTTTGTATAATTCCTCATTCCCTACCCCTCCGCAGTTAAAGGCTTCCTCCAAGGATCTAGGACTATATCTGTGTCATGGGCAAACTGCATCCAGCTACATCCACTGCTCCATTTAAAACAAAGTCTATTTAGTTTTAGTATTGCTTTCTTTCTTATCGTGTGTCTTATTAATTTTTCTAATTTTGGACTTGCTTCGATCTATCCGCCTTTGATAAGTTCTGATTTAAACTTTTAATTTATCTGTATATTTCCAAGTCTAGCGTTTGATATTCCTTTAATTTTGGATAATTTTAAATCATAGAAATGTATTAAGATTTACCGTAAAATTCTTAAATTATTTGCATTTCAGTTGTGTTTCAGTTTTTGGCGATCTAGAATCTATTAACGATTTCCATTAATATTAATAGGTTTCACACGTAGTTAGTAACACTATTCCTTGTAAACAGTGAACCCGTTAGGCGTAAAGGATAGGTGCAACACAGTATAATAGGTCACACAATATGATTACCAAGTAAACGAAAACCAGTCTCAAGATCAATATTCAAAAAACGGTAAAGGCCCTACTGAGCAGAGCCCCTGCTGCTCCGGTGTAGGGAGCTATCTGAGCTATTCTTGACATTTGGATGTTTAAAGCTGGTTTATAGGCTCGTATTCGTGGGCGCTCTAGGATGATTCCTTGGGCTAAAAGACGCGGAGTAAATAGGAGAAGATATACCCATCTTCTACTCTCTCGGTGTCCTTCACCGGAGGTTTCGAGTGTATGTGTATTTCTGTTGAGGTCCCTATAGAATGCGAGAGCGACTCCGGAGCCTCTGTAACTCGGCCTTTGTGGGAACTAGGAGGTGGTTTTAACACTCACACAGTCTCTAAATAGCAAAGGTTCTGGTGTGGGTCTAGTCCCACATATTCCTGCAAATTTCAGAGGCAAATGGCACCTCAGATATTAAAAAAAGGCTCTTTTTCGTACAATAGTTTTCTTTTAAACTATACAATAGGTAGAGGAAACGGGCTGTCAACTCGTCAGTAGACTCGAGGTTCGCAACACTTCGTGGTCACGAAGATTATTTCAATTCGTATGATGTGTGGTCGTTGAAATTTGCATGAAATTGTATTTGTGCGAAACTAACGTGATGCTGACGCGAACGTAATTGGTGGTGGTATAATATATATCAGCTTCATCTACATACTGAATAGAGAATAATAAAATGTTCATTAAAGGCCGGTAACGCACCCGCGAGCATCCTAACATTGCGTCTAGCTTTTTCACTTAAATTTAGGTGAGTCTCCTTACCGTTTGCGTTTACAAAAAATGAGGTATTTCTTCGATACGGTTTAAAAACTGTAAAACGTGGAACTAATTCATAGCGTTACTTAGCGCATGAGCGGTGAGTAGACAAAAACAATGCCTCATATCTTAAATAACGTCCAGACCAGTGGTTTCTAACGCAGAGCACACACCCCATAAGGGTGCAATTTCATTGTTAAGGGAGAAATTTACTAAAATTACTTGGAATTGTAATTTGAATTTTTCGTTATATATTTTGAAAAATGACTGTGTTTTGTTAAACATTTCCAAGTAATTTCTTTCTAAACCTACTTATAATTTAAGTTTGTAAGTTTAAATGTCACATAGTGCATATGAATTTTAGAAAGGCTAGTCCCTGACGAATCAAATCTTTAAAATCATAACATTTTCTGTAGTTTGTTGGTGAGTTACCATATACCAACATCTAATAAATATACAAGTAATATGTATTTATTTTTTAATGTTTAGTTTTTTATTTTTTATTTTATAATTACAATTTTAATTATCGAACAGTTCTGATTGCTATGTGCGCGATGTGTTCTGAAATCATATTATACAGATAACCTATCATATAAGTGGTTCACACTTATATATTGTTTTATTAAAACATAAGTTAACCTGTATGACTTCTAATTATTCCCCTTATAATGATTTACTTTTATTATCTCATATTTATATCCATGACACCGACGCTCTTACTGGCCAAGGAAAATATGTAGCACTATACTAGTATTAAGACTGTATATCTCACTAACTATAACATACTATTGATGGCTACTTGTTATTGATTATTACAGCAATATATAGTACATATTTCCATAACATACAAATGGAGATTTTGACTTTAAGTATACGTCCATATCATTATATTGTAATGCCGATAAAATAAACAGAAACGGTATACAAAATTCATTCATGTTTCTGATACATTCAATAAATGTCAGTGAAGGGTTGAATCGGAGAAATGACGACTGCCCGTTACCGCATTTAAATTCTAGATATTAATCTATGCAAAGTGCTGTTTGTCTGTGCTCATGTCGAATAAAATGAAGCTTTTGTAGCAGCGGGTGAGCTTTCCATATTTCTACTGAATTGAATTTGGTTGGCCGGTTGATGTCTTAATAAAATTGTGGCTTGTCCTTATTTTTATTAATCCGGAAGCCACAAACTATATAATTATCTTAACTTTGTCTGAAAATTAATGTGCATTTTATTATTAAGGTGTTTTCCCGTATCTATATTGGTTTACTTTAAGCAATATGTAGGCTGCTGTACCCATGTTCTCTCAGGCGTAGTGAGCAGGCCGAGTGTGTAAACGCGATACTTACGACAGTAAGTACGTACGTAGTAAGACAGAAAATAGTTTTAGGAAAGGTTCGCGCGCAATCTTATAAATAAATTTTATTTAACTAACTTAAGTTAAAAAGTCTAAGACATTTTATACATGTAATTAATGTTTTAAATTCTTGACAGTTAAACACATTTAATTTCAGATCCATATAAATGTTTACTAAACGAATATTAACATTTGAAATGAGTTCGATTGGAATAAATAATTTTATATTTAACGGTTGTTTTCGTGTTTAATGGAGATTAAAATACATTCGGAAGCCCCGGCGCCAATGACTTTGGAAAGAAATTTATGGTAATGCCATTTTTGTTTGTTTGTCATTTCTATAAGTGGCCATAAAATATTTAAATTGTTATTTTTATCATATTTAACGATGTGTGGCTTTAAAATTAACTCTAGCACAACTCAAAGCTGTGTTGGCCTAGCTTGCGTCTCTCTTCCGTCGCAGGTTCGATCCCCGGCTTGACACCAATAGACTTTCTTTCTATGTTTGCGTTTAACACTTGCTCGTACGGTGGTCGGTGAAGGAAACTTCTCGGGAGCACCGGCTTGCCAACCAAAAAGTTGGTGTTTCTCACGCACAAGAGGCCTGTATCTATTATTACCTTCATCATGATTATGATTATACATGCTCAACATAATAAATCTTACAAATCTATCTAGATTTGATATAATCATACAAGACATGTAAATCGTCAATTTAGGCACCGCTCTGACACGGCTCCGAAGACAATATACAAATAAGTAATATACCTAATTCTATATCAAAAATTAGTTAATACAATTCAATCAATAGTTTTAAGTAATTTCAATATTAAAAATTGTATAAACGTATCAACCAGATTTATCACCATGACTCAGTCATCGTATAGAATAACACTGGGTACAGTTTATCTCGAATCTAAAGAAAGGTATCTTTCTAAACGATGACATTTTAATGTAACTATAATACGAAATTCCACCCGTATTACCTCGACGTCCACCGTTCCACAACTGCGCGTTTTTCTAGGCAGTTTATGCCGCGCACCACAACTTTGTGGTACCAGCTGCCGACTGAAGTATTTCCGAACCAATTCGACTTAGGGTCCTTCAAGAAAAGAGCGTACCAATTCTTAAAAGGCCGGCAACGCACTCGCGAGGACTCACCGGAACACACCCTCTGGCATTGAGAGTGTCCATGGGCGGCGGTATCACTGAACATCAAGTGAGCCTTCTGCCCGTTCTATAAAAAAAAACTGAAATTATACGAAATGATATACGAATAAATATGCGAACAGGATAATTCATAGTACAAGTCGCTAATATTCGATTAACGACTTGTACTATGTCTATGTTACTATGTACTACTATGTTTTGTCTTTATCACTTTGCTAATAAATAAAGTGACAAAAAATTATTTCGTGTTGAGGTTGAACAATTTTTCAATGGTGTCATCAATCTCACACTAACATAACATTTATTGCACGTCGTATAATTATAAAAGGTAAATGATACTAGTAGTTACTCAATATAGTTCCAATCTTGATTTTATTAGTAAAATTCTTTCGCAATTGACATTTGTACAGGCATGTCCAAGATTTCTCATATTGAACTTTGTTGCTTCGTTGATAACGCACATATAGTCCTTAGATTTCATTCTACATAAATGAAAACAAATTATTATCTGTCCGCATTATAGGTTGTGTGGTTGGATTTTGTTAATTTGATTAATAAGTAAGATGTATTCAACAAGAAACACCACTTTTAACCAACCACTGAAGTGTTTCCGAAGCAATTCGACTTAAAGAAAAAAGGCCGGCAACGCACTCGTGGGCCCTCTGGCATTGAGAGTGACCATGGGTGGCGATATCACTTAACATCAGATGAGCCTCCTGCCCGTTTGATCCCTATTCCATATTAAAAAAGGCCGACAACGCCCTCTGGCGAATGTGTCCATGCCCTCCTGTTCTATAAAAAAAACTTATATCTGTATTATATCTCTTTGTATTGAATTCAATTTCTATATTAACTTTGCATATCTTTATATGGGTAACTCAACACGTACTTGGATGGTCCTTTTAATCTCAATAAGCATTCAGTGTTAGATAAAGAACTAAATCGTCGTAAATCCAGAGGGTCCCATTGTTGCCGTACACGGCCAAAATAAATCACGAAATAAAACCATATCGGCTGAATCGTTATCTACATCGAGATACTGGGATAATATTACGCTATTGAATTAGCATTACGGTTGTTCAATATGTTTAACCGTGCTCCATATATCATCGTATTTAATTTCATCGGAACATCGGAATCGTGCAAGATCTTATCTCGATCTTCCTATCTGTGTCCTCTCAGCACGCATGCCACCTGTGGAACGCAGACGTGCTACTGCACGGTGTGTTGTCTAGCCTCTTTATATTGAGGTCATTGAACCTGTATTGATTTGGATGGTTTTATGTTAATATTGACGTTGCAGTCTGGGTCGGCACGTTGGATGGCGTGTCCGTTATATCCTTAGATCAGTTCTGTCCGGTTGTATTTGTAAAAGTAATAATCCTAAGTCAAGCTAAAAGCAAAACCTGTTGGTTGATTTTATTCGTAGTAATGTCATGTTAGAGTTTACTATGATAGTTTCCGTTCTTGCATTTAGCTTGCATATTATGATCCCAGATCCATATTCCTTCCAATTAGAAAAAAACGATTAATTCCCTATTCTTATGGACCTAGGATAGATAGGCACCAAAATGTGTCAAGATTTTTCTTTGCTACTTGTGCATTTTTTATTATTTTTTATGTGTCCTTCTTTGATAACACAGTTCACTGTTTACATAAGTTTTAATTGCTTTGTTTTGTTCTATTAGTCTTATCTAAATAACTATATGTCCTATTTATTTTTGCACTCCTTGCTACTATTTTTTTCTAACAGTTGTCTGGAAGAGATCGCTCGATAAGGCGGCCATATGCCCTCCTTTTAATTTAATTATGTCAATTGTATATTTCTGCAATTAAGTGTTAATAAATAGGTCAAAGCTAGAAGCCACAATATATTTTTTACCGAGTTTTTAATGTTATGGTATAATTTAATAAAAATCTGCACTAAAAATCTAAAAGATTAGTAATCTATACGCGCTCCTAGACTACACATATTATTATCACATTAATAAACGGTTTTTTGTTACAGGTGGCTCAGCGACCTGAATGATCTTCCCATCAACAGCTCCACCGATTAAACGTGAGTTATTTGGAAATCTTCCATCAATTTAATTGAAAACAATGTTTACATCTTCATGAGATCACCAGTTTACGATTATAACTTGATAGCTATAATGTTAATATATTATTCTAATGCGATAACCAATTACGTCGGGAATATATCAAACGTTGACCTGAATATCTAACGCTTGATAACAGACCCTCATTCAATATTTCTTAGATAGCTGCATTTATCAATCAACATCCCATCGTCCTTATATCGATCAACCAATAATCAATTGACGATTCTTTCACATGAGCGGGCACAATTTAAATCTAGAGATGTATTGGCGCGTGTACTGGGCGGGTATTGAATAATAATTGGTGCACACGGAGCAGATGCGGCATCGTCACGATGGCGATGGTATCGGGCGAGCGTGCCGCATCCATCAGACATCGAGAGCCGCTATCTGAGTCGGTATCGCGCGCCAGCGATAACCATTGTCTTACCGGGACGATTATATCGGCGAAATTTGTGCTCGCATCCAATCCGCCGTTTGTCTTTCGCCGCAAATGAGCCGGATAATAGACGAACGAACGTAAAAGGCGCTCTCCTCAACTTTTGCCTAGTCATTAATACCGTGGGAACAATATAACCTATAGCCGGACGGGGAAGGACATCGATACTTTTGCACTCGAATCTATCATTACAGCACAATTTAAAACGATGGGCGCCTTCAATAAGCTTGCTTAGGCATTTGCTAATACTAAGTAATTTACATCGTAAAACCGAGTCATTACGCGAACGTTGGCATAAATTAAATAATATTCTCTATACGACGTCAGCATGCGCCGTTAATATGAAGGCATGTGCAATTGAGCAGCTATTTAAGTTGAGGCTGGCAAATGTGAGCGAGGACCACTTAATAGCATTAGCATCATTGTCTCGTGGTCATTAATAAGTGGTCGGACAGTTCTATTGGCTGCTCTCCATAATGGGTCGGCCCGTGTTCTGGTGCGGTGTCACGAATTCCTATAGCGATGCCCTTAGGGAAAATATGGCTTTGATCGGGGCTGGGATATCAGATGGTTATGGACGGTCATAGTTCGACTTTCGAGATATAAAGCGTTTGTTTTAATTATGGTGAGCACGATGGCCCATTAGTCTGAGATTTGTTTCACCGATTTATAGACTTTATTTATATATAACTGTGTGTAGATATTCCGTTTTAAAGGGAATCAAGCTAGGATAAAAGAGAATTTTTATTGTATTTACGATTCTCTTACGTCACAAAACGCATGCTCCGAATCGTAGCACACAGCTGTAAATTAATTAGGCGAAGAGATCTGTCGCGCCCTCTGTCAATTATCTTCAATTAGAGAGGTTCCGATTGCTTTGATATACCGGCTCATATCAAGTGATTACGAGGGATTTTGTGATGCACGTAATCTAATAGATGTTCTAGAAAAAGATTTACCTGAAGGCTATTTTTTTGTGATTCCATGTATGTAGTTTTATATAAAAACATAATTTCTGAGCATCTAATGATTGAACTTCGGTGTTACACGAGTAAACATTATTAGTGGAAATGTGTTACTTAGGTTCGTAGTTATGTCTCTATCAGAGTATCAGTATCAGGAATCCATGTTAACCTGGAATGGTTGTAGGTTCAAAACGAATAGTATCCTCGGAGCAGTGAGGTCGCTGGTCTTGTGAGCCCAGGATACTTTTGAGTTTCTGAAAGGAGCTAGGCTGGCTTGATTAGCCGTTATAATGCTTATTAACGCCGCAAACTAATAGAGTAATAAAAAAATATGTGTCTATTGAAAAAATACAATATGATTGTACACATGTATGCACCCTCAAGAATGCGGTAGATAATAATTGTTCAATACTGTATCGATTTTCATGAAAATTGGACTTGTAAACTAAGAATATATCTGATTGAATTTAAATCATTTCTTTAAGATACATTTTGGAAACTTTCTGACTTAAGATTAAGCACACGTCCTTGGAATTATATACGTATCACAAATAAGTTTCAATGCCAACTATATTAAATAATATACCTTAAAGTCAGTAATTAGTCGTATTGCTATCACTATGTTTTTTACTAATTACGAAAGAAAAACCTATAAACGATATTTTTAATGACAATGATAAATTTTGTTTGCATATAATATACACATTTTTTTTTTAAACCGCACCACTTTGTTATTATTTTTTTATTTGTCGTTCATCAGTAGAATATTAATAAATTCATTTGTCAGCCGCATCTTAAATACTATGTTTTTAGCTAATAATTCCAAGCAAATAAACCATTAAATAGGTTCTAAGAAGATAGATGTAATAAATTTTATCATTGTTAAGGTATGCACATTGAAAGAGAAAACATTGTTTTGTGGCCATTGCGCAAATATGCCATCCAACTTTATCTTGATAATATGTTATATAACATGACTTCTTCATACAAGGTGGAGCCTGTCCAGTTCTCTGGATATAAGTATAGCTACGTTACTCAGGGATGTCTAAACGAGATATAATATTTTGTATAGTATTTGACATGAAATTTGTTGTGTATATTAAGTGTTATTTTGTGTGTTTATTAGTGTTAGTATTATCTATAAACAATTTTTATACCCTAGCGGTAAAGTTGATACGACGTCATATTTGACATTCAGAAAAGAAATATTTGACTTTGTAAGATACATTTTTGTGAATATTTGGTAGGTGTGAGAATTAGTCGTTTACTCTTTTTCATACCCTAAGTGGTAACGGTGACACGACCTCATACTTGACATTTAAAAAAAAAAAATATTTGACATTGTATGATCAATTTTTATGAAGTTTGTTGTGTATAAGAAGTAGGTGTGAGAATTGGTCGCTAACAATTTATGTACCTTTGCGGTAACAGAGACCCAACCCCAAACGCTGCGACGCTTAAACTATGTACATATACATAACCCTTAATTTTCATCCTTTTTTTACCAGAATCAATTTTTAAAAGCTATATTAATAATAATAATAAGCATTTTTATTTCCTGTTTTACAATGGTTGGTAGTTGTTATATTAAAAAATAAATCAGTGGCGCTACAACCTCCTTTAGGTCTTGGCCTCAGATTTCTGAATCTGTTTCATTATCATGTTTAAGTCTAATAGGCAAGTAGGTTATCAACCTCCAGTGCCTGTCACACGTCGACGACTTTTTGGGTCTAAGACATGTTGATTTCCTCACGATGTTTTCCTTCACCATTCGAGTAAATGTCAAATGCGCACATAGAAAGAAAGTCCATTGGTGCACAGCCGGGGATCGAACCTGCACACTGAAGCCACTAGGCCAACACTGCTTTTTTTTGCTTTCACTGAAAAGCTATATTAGTACTATAAAATTACTTATAAGCCAAAATGTGTTACACAGTATAACTTAGCAAATCTGATTGATAATGTCCTCGTCTTACATACAACATGTATTACACAGAGTTTGTGGAACTTTTTTATAAGAGTCAATTAGGAGGTAAATTTATTCGTTGTTAAGATAACTTGATAGTTCATTTATTAATTACTTATTGCACGATACAAACACTATCAGCTCGCTATTGCCGACATAATAAGTATTATCATACAATAACAAGCTAGTAACTCGCTTCGCACATGATAACCTATAAAGTTGTAGATATACTGTAGTTTCGCTTACAGAGATTATATAATATACAAAAGAAGTAAATGGCTGGATTATTTCTTTTCTTTGTTACGATTTATTTTAGTACAGATTGTAAGGAGTATTGTTAAGTCTTGTGATAATTTCATTTAAACCTTGTTCACCTAAAACATTTACATTATTTAGGCGTTTTTAACGGATTTTGAACTTACATTCACTACCAAATACCCTTGATAGTTGTGTATTATGAACACATCAAAATTAGCCAGAAGACAGAAGATTATGAATATGCAAAAACTAATCAATGCACGCCTCAGCAAAGATTATATCTAAACTAATAATATAAATAGGAAAGTATATACTCCAAAACTCCACTAGAGTCGCAGAAAATGTATCGATATATCGTTTGCAGCTAAGATATTCAGTAATCAGATTGATTGTCCGAACCTTCTGAAAGTTAGAACTTTATGTTTCGTGTGCCTCTCGATACCCCAGGCATCCCATTATTTCATTTGTACCTCCTTTCCGTAGAACGCGTTTTGGTCAAAGCTCACCGATATCCAGATTAAGCATTGTGATAAACAAGCTAGGTCTGGATATCCATACTTGCTCCCCTCACGTTTAGTTTTTTGTAATTGTTTCTTTTATTTATGATTGTTTTGTTAGTAATTGTTTCGATTGATATTTGTATGTGCTCTAAACGAATGTCATGTTTGCCTCTAAGTGCTTGTCACATTAAAAATTGTATTTTGTGTTTGTTTTTACCAATGTGTCAGTGTGCTGAGCGTTGGCAAACTTTATCAATAATAAAAAAAATCACTATTAGAACTTAACTTTAGGTACGTTATATAAACATACTGAATATTTGAGAAAAATTTGGTTTGTAATAGTACGTTACAAGTTGTGAAACCGACCAATAAGAATTCTTGTTTTATAGTTTAAAGCTTTATTTAAAGTTTTATGCAAGAAATCAGTATATTTATAAATATTATACAGTATATATATAAATGTTTAACAAAAAAAATTCTTATATATATATATTTCTTATATACCACTGTAGAATCCTTATTAAATGCGCGAACTTTTAAAGCTGCTTGCCAAACTGGAGTAGTACATTTTTTTTTCAGGACAATCAGTTGAACTAGTGCGAAAAATTAATTTTGAAAACTTGGTACGGTATAAAATGACATTTTCCTACAAGTTGGAGTGATCGGCACAGGGTTTAGGATCATAGGTTACATAAAGCACTATTCGGGATGACGTAAGAGAAAAAAAATTGGCAAAAAGTAAATATTTGTAACAACAGGAATGAAAAAACTGTCACATGGTGTGCATTACCTATGAGAAAGTTTCGTCTTGACGTCGACTTTTGGGACACCCTGTATATGGGGATACCAAGTCTAAAAAAAAAATTTTTTTTTTGCTTTTAAAAGTGTTTACGGCTCTTCTACTTCTTCTTTAAACTGACAACGTGCCAGGACCGAATTAATACGGGCGGAACCGCAAGGCACAGCTGGTATTTTATATAACACGAGTAATGTATAGATAAGACATACCACGTTCAGTATATGTGACCAGACAATCATATTCGCACTGTAATCGATATGAGTATTTAAAATTAAAATATATGTGGAAGTGTTCGTGCTTAGTTTATTAATATACTTTTGTTGCGCGCTACTGGAAGTAATTTGCTAAAGTCTGGAAAAAGGTGGGATTTCGTTTGTATTGTTTAGCTAAAATAGCTTTGCGGAAGTATTCTGATTGTTTTTGTTGATGATAGTTTAAATATTCATCTCTAAGTGACCCACAAACAAGCGGTATTTCGGTCACTTTTTTGCCATGTGTTCACAGTATCAAAACTGACAGGATGCTCATCCGATGTCATGTGGTATCGTCGCCCATGGACACTCTCAATGACAGAAGGTCCGCAAGTGCGTTGATGGATTGGTACGCTCTATTCTTGGACCCTAAGTCGAATTATAATTATGTATACATAGTATAAAACAAAGTCGCTTTCTCTGTCCCTATGTCTCTTTGTATGCTTAAATCTTTGACTGTATGCAATGGATATTGATGCGGTTTTTTTAATAGATAGAGTGATTCAAGAGGAAGGTATATATGTATAATAACATCCATTAAATAGTGAAGAAGTACTGTTATTTTTGAGGTTTCTAATGTGATGTCGTAAATAATTACATTTCTTCCGCTTACATTGCAAACGCAGGCTGAACCCTACGAGTTTTATCAAAATAATGTACTAAGTATTGTACACATTGAAAAGGTCTACAGAAAAGTCCGTGATGGTATATGTCTATATGGTATATGTCGGGTATATTATCGGAGCTTTCCAGCGACGGAAATAACAATACATAATAAAAACCTGCTTTTCATCAGCATTGCACCCGTGCGAAGCTGGGGCGGGTCACTAGTGTATATATATATAGAAGCTCGACACAGTATCTCGGCGCTCATTATTTAAGTCCGTTCGAAATTTAACGTAGTGCTCATATTGTATTTGTATTTTGTGTTTTAGAGTAAATGCCATAATATAATAATAATAAATAACATATAATTTCGTGTCAAGTAAGTCGCTAGTTACGTGTAAGAAATGTAAGTCGATATTCGTATAATCCTAATTTGTTACAATAATAATAAAACTTAACTTTTTGCATTTCCAGTTGTTTGTTGTTATTTAACGACATTTTCTTTTTTTTATATGAGTTGAACACACACCCACACAACAAAACCTCTTTAGTGTATTAAAAAAACAGTTGTGGTGAACCTTTTAAGTCTGTAAATAGTCTTTAAATAAAAATCTGTGGCGACCACAGAATGAATATCTTTCGTTTTTGAAGTGAAACTTCTTAAGGCGCATGAGGGTAAAAATTTTAAGGATGAAACATAATAATATTAGCGTCACAAAGATCTGCAACGTTTTTGTCGATAGAGCGATTGAGACCGATTAAGAAATACTAAGAAAGGGCGAACGTAGAAAAATACACGCTATTGGTTGATGTATTCATTTAGTAGTTACGTATTACAACTTTAGATGACAATTCTGTCGCATAACGTCTTGTGCAGTTAACGCAGATTTTTGATGTGAAACATCTATAGCCGCACGTAAAACCGATTTCTGGCGTGGCGACGCATGCCGTGGCGACGCATCGCCACGCTATGGCGCTAATATCATTGGTACATACAATCTATGTGCAGTAGTAAATTTTTGTATTTAATGAAAATAAATGTTTATTCAATAAATAGTCATCGTTATCTGGAAAACAAAATCGTAATATTTTATTTTATTATTATGACATATTTAGTTCCTATCACAATCTGTTCTTTTCTGCATATTACTTGACAAAATAATTTCGATGTTTCACATCTGCCAGGCGTCCCGTGACGGCTCACATTTTTTTTTATTTTTTTTTATTATTATTAGCACGTAAACAGTGTGAATATATATACAAATACACGGTGTGACCATATATGGGTACATAGTACGCGCGATACATGCGCTCATATTCAAAAAAGTCAGAAGAGGCCTAGTAAATACAAAATGTAATCTTAAAATAACACAACGCATCATTTACTTCATCAGTCCACTTAGCAATACTTAAACTCTAAACAGGAGCTCATTAAAACCTACAGATGTAAAATTAAGATATCATCTATCTATATTTGATTGATGAACGGAATCGTTCAAATCAACCTATGTAATTAGCCTTTTGTTACAATTGACCCTTCAATGGTAATATTATCTGTGTTAAATCGTTCGAGAGTGATTGAATGAGGTTTTTTTTCGGCTGAACGATATTGCGTCTCAATTTCATAAACAATATTTCGGATCATTAATCACCTATCGTTGTATTGGGGACGTGAGAATTACAATGCGAAACTATCTTCGTGGTTTATTTATTTACTGCGGTATGGGTGCATCGGTTCTGAACTACGTCGAAACTGTTTACGACGACATCGTTTAGAACAACATACCGGTTATATTGACCAAAACCAATAGTCCCGGCTGAATTCTATTGTATTTGGTACTTAATAACAACGTCATCGATTGTTAAGACTATAACAAATTTTGACTGTATTTATATTTTTATGTAGTAATAGGCAATAAAAACTCTTTATAAAGTATGTTCCTATATTAAAACTTCATTTAATTGTTTTTCTATGGATAGATTAGTTGTTTTTTTTAAATATTATTTTTCTTTTCTTCACTGTTGCGTTCCCGTAACTATTATAATAAAGTATTACATATATGAATGAACTTTTTAAATAAGAGGCACGTTGGAGTTTCAATCCCTTCGTTCTTGACGTCGTTTCCTATAAAAATATCAAAGGAGTGAAACTTCTTGAATCCTATCCTGGATAGTTTAATATAGGTTCACTTAGACGGCGGCATCAGCATCTGCTGGACGTGCGTGCCCTCCAATACGGAGCGCACATTTCACTTAACATCAAGTGGATTTGTGGCCAAACGTCAGTCCAGTTCTTTATAAAAAACAATATTCAGAAATATATTAAAAAATGAGAAAATAAAGTATAAACGGACGGAAAAAGCTATCGAGAAATATCCACTCTTGTGAATTTGTTTTTATTTATATGTACTAGCTGACCCGGCTAAGTTCGTTCCGGCTATCAGTCTAATAATATAGTGTTAACTTTTAGATGTAGTTACGCGAGTAATAAACATATAAAACTTTATTATGTCCTAAATTATACTTTTCGAATTAACTGTCAATCGCTGACATTTGCTACAATATTGCCTATTAAAATCAAAGAAACAGACCCAGTTATATATCAGGCCCATACCTGGTACAGGACTTCAAACATATCGTAATATCCTGCTTGCTAATTTTTAATTATCTTTTACGAGATAGCACTTTCCGGGTACATATAGTCATAACATGCATTTCTCAAAACCAAATCTTATCAATTGATATCACAGACTTTTCATATGACAAATCCGCATTCACTTAAGTAGAATTCAAATTAAAGTTATGTTACTAGTGACTGCGGTTAAGTAGAACTACATATTTATGTTTGCCATATCTAACGTCTCAAACGTCGCAAAACTTGGAATTAATATAAGTCAATACTGGAATCGGATCTAATAAAATTAACTGGTAAGTTCTATTTTAATATGTATCGTTTATATTTGTTGTGTATAATAAATATGCATTATTATCGTAGGCGATTGTGAGCTCGTCGTTAAACTGCTTAACTGGACACTTATCGCATAAATTTCTTTGATATATAGCAGATTTTTTTACTGTTTTCATTATCTTAACTTAATATTCTAACAAAACATCGTGATAAAACCAGCGTGGACCTAAAAGTGGACAACGTATCAAACATATTTGATCACCTTATAAGATTGGCAAATGATCATGAAACAGCTACAGAAATCTAACATATTATAACGATTAACTTCCTTCCCTTTCCAATTTTATTATAAGTCCTCCAGTGAAGTCTTTGTGTGCCCAACATATGCATTACCCAGGTTCTATTACTGATTAGATAAATTCGTAGTTAGACTTGCTCTATTGTTGATAATACTCGTTTCGTGAAAATTAAATTCAAAATCAATTAATTGAACTACGCTGGCACTTATCGAAGTGATTACTATCTAGGTTATCGATTCCAATATTTTCCGATTGTTTACAGTCAGAGAAGCTTTTATAAAGAATAAGTGCTGATTAATATAAATAAATCATTATTGTCGGACAAGCGACTTGTACTTAGTGCGTTTAGTATTTTTTACACAGCCGGACTTGTGTATAATTGTTTTGCATTTTAAATTATATTGCATTTGTTAACAGTGTATACGAATAATGGTTTTATTTAAATTTGTGTTAAGTGTTTTTGCTCTTTTTTTGCACGTTAAAGAGTAAGTCATGTTTTTTTATATACAAGCTTTTATAAATCAGTCCAATTGAAAATTTTTAACTCACCTGTTTTTTTTATCACAGCGTAAACGCAACTCGCTAGACGATTGTTTAATATTTAATTTAATATAATAAAAGTCTTTAACTTCGATGACCCGTGAACTATATTATGTATATTATGCAGCAAGGAAATATTGTTTTTCTGTATTCGGCCACAGGTTAATAAATAAAATCGTAATAGGTGCATTTTTATTACAACTGTTTTACTTGGAACGATAAACATTGATCATAGAATATAATAACCTATGGATTTTAATAACGGGTAATGTAATATTTTAACCGACTCCAAAAAACCAAAAGATGAAGTTTACGATACGTGTTGTGTAGCTCCTGCCGAGGACCTATCTGTTTATAAAATATTAGTTAATTTTCGGAATAAGTTGTATTAAAAAACAAGAGAAGTGTTGGCTTAGTGGCTTTAGCGCGCGGCTCTCATCTCTGAGGTTCTATCCCCGGCTGTGCACCAAAGAACTTTATTCCTTTGTGCACATATAACTTTCGTTCGAACGGTGGGCATTGTGAGGAAACTCGCTTGCCTTAAACCAAAAAAATCGATGGCATGTATCAGGCGCAGATTGGCAAATGATCGTGAAACAGATACAGAAATCTGAGGCCCAGACCTAATAAGGTTGTAGCACCACTCATTTAATTTTATTTTTTATTAAAAAGAAAAAAGTATGACAGTACATTAGACATTCTATTAAATGAAAGATTAACTGCATCATTTGTTTTTTATATAAATTATAAGGTCTAGACCAGTTTTTTCCCACCACATCTCTGCATTTCTAATATAAATTAAAAATTATGTAATTTACATACAGTAAATATACATAATTTTTAATATTAAAAAATTTAATCGTTCACTTAAAAAATATTGGTTTTATGAAGAAGTTACTAGGAAATGTTTACAAAACAGTTAGTAATTTTTTGAATTAAAATTCCAAATAATTTTATTAAATTTTCGAATTTTGGAATTAACCTTAAGAAACCTAAAATTGCCCCCTGTGGGACGTGGGCCCTATGTTGGCGAACTAGATAATCCTACAAAGGCACCCAACTTTGGGTGTTCACAGTGTAATGGCGTTTATTCATGATTTATAACGACTACCATGTAACACTTTTGTAGCATTTGTTTATGTAAATGAGGTTTGCGAGTGTAAATACGATGTCACCGCCGGTGACCCGGTGGAATATATTATAAACACAATTGACTTTTGAGTTTACCTAACCAGGTATTGTTCGACGTTCACGTGTCTAAAGTATTGAAAGTGGTTTTAGGTAATATTTTCGTTCTATATGTGTGTTTATTTAAAATGTATTTTGTCTGAAAATGTGCAAGGTTGTTTGAGAATAGAAATCTTTGACAATAGAGTGAACTGTTTATACCAGTGCAGTAATGTCTTGGTAAAGTGAGGGTAGGATGTGCCAGGTTCTTTGAGAATAGACATTTTTGACAATAGAGTGGACGGTTTATACCGTTGTAGTAATGACTTGGAAAAGTGAGACTAGGATTGTAAATGAAAAAATATTGCCGCTCAACTTCCAACTTCCAACTTCAATAGGAATAAATTTAAACTCTTGATTGTAATGTCAATGCCTCTCTTATATTGGGATACTCTTTATATAAAGAAAATATTACGATCGTCAGCAAATTAAAAAAAAAAAGTGATTGAAACATTCTTATACCACCATTTTGATCTAGCGGGAATTAAGTTCGGTGCCGGTTGTTGTATAGAGATTTTTAATAAAAACTGTTTAAAATTTGTTTGAAGCTGGCTTACAATTGACTTAATGGTTTAAAATATTAGACAATTAACATAGATTTACGGGTAGTGGTGTTGCGAATCTGACAATAACTTGGCTTATCTAAGGGTTCACAAATCTAAATGACACCTATGTTATAAGACATTAACAGAAACGAGAAAGGTAAATACAATTTATTTACAATTCTTAGAAGGCCGGCAACGCACTCGCGAGCCCTCTGGCATTGATAGTGTCCATGAGCGGCGGTATCACTTAAAATCAGGTGAGCCTCCTGCCCGTTTGCCCTCTGTTCTATAAAAAAAATCTGGTAAAAAAGGGCTCAATACCGGCTTCAAGTGTGTGATGTTTACAGTATACATTTTGTTTACGATTCTAATTATTAACTAACATATTTATATGAAACTTAACTAAAGTTAAGTATATATAACTCGGGCTAGATTTGTTTAATTTGCCTGAAAGGTAAAAGTTTATCTTAGCAAAGTTCCTCAATCTGTCATCTGTAAATACGTTTAAGGAAGAATTTAATACGCAGTAGATATAATAGTGAGCAGTGTTGGCCTAGTGGCTTCAGAGTGCGACTCTCATACCTGAGGTCGTAGGTTCGATCCCCGGCTGTGCACCAATGGAGTTTCTTTCTATGTGCGTATTTAATATTTGCTCGAACGGTGAAGGAAAACATCGTGAGGAAACCGACATATCTTAGACGCAAAAAGTCGACGACGTGTGTCAGGCGCTGGAGGCTGATCACCTACTTGCCTATTAGATTTAAAAATGATCATGAAACAGATTCTGAAATCTGAGACCAAGATCTAAAGAGGTTGTAGCGCCACTGATTTATTTTTTTATTTAATAGTATTCAATGATTCCAGAGGCAGTATGGTGGTCGTGTTGAATGGCGTGCTCGCCGACGAGTGCCCGACATCCGTGCGAGCGTTATTAGCAGCTCACCCCGGCTACAGAGATGCTGCAGCTCAGTTGTTGGCGGCAGCAGCCCGCGTGGTCGCACCGCCAGGTCTTCTTTATGTGGGACAGAGGGAGTTGGCATCGGTTGTACCACATGACAGTAAGTATATTCAACATTCCTAGCTAGAGCTTGATTTAACTGTTTTATTATTTAAAATTTCTTTTTTAATCTCTTAACTTTCAAAAAGGATAGAGATACCGCTCCTACCGCCATTTTGTATGC
Source organism: Pieris mannii (assembly GCA_028984075.1). NCBI lineage: Eukaryota > Metazoa > Arthropoda > Insecta > Lepidoptera > Pieridae > Pieris > Pieris mannii. The sequence continues at coordinate 9,891,727 of CM054779.1, read as the reverse complement.
AATTTCGATTTAATTCTCTCAATATCCGTAGTGCTGACGATGGGCGATGTTTGTTTTAAAGTTTATTGGTTCCCTTTTTCAATCTCTCTCAATCGGTCTCAAACGCGTTCTCCCTTTTCTTCGACAAAAACGCTGCACATCTTCGTGACGTTTCATCAGTAAAAATTTAACCCTCATGCGCCTAAAGAAGTTTCACTTCAATAATTAATGAATCAAGGATAAACAGAATGGTACAAAGGTAATCATGATTTGGCCCTATAGCAGAGTCTATAACAATGTATGCCTTTTTATATTTAAAAACATTGTTGCCAGTTTCCAGTGTGACATCCGTAAGTACGCTTATGACCTACGAGAGCTACAATGTGTCATTGTGTATTGAAAAAGTAAAATGTTTAATATCTGTGCCTCATATATAATGTTATTTTCCAGAAAACGTCACCATCATTGGCTCAGATGATGCAACATCATGTATTATTGTGGTCGTGAGGCATTCAGGTAAAATGTTTATAATTTAAATACAATAACATATTATATTGTTTCAGCATAGTAATTAACTAGGTTTTTTTTCAAATAAAAGTATGAAAAATCTAGTGACAAGGCCTAGTTCTTAGTCACGTATACGTATGTTATGTTTTTGACTGTTTGTTATGAATAATTAGTTCTATAAATTTCTGACGTCTTCTATCATGTAATCATTATCACCCATACATTCAGTTAGGTAGGTTTTCAGGATTACATATTTTATAGCCGGCCTTGGAAGATTTAACCCAAATTCTCCAATTCCAGGGTCTGGAGCGGTAGCATTAGCTCATTTAGATGGCTCGGGAACGGCAGAGGCAGCAGCCGCAATGGTGGCCAAAGTGCAGCAACTGGCTGTGGGGTATCCCGAAGGAAGGCTGGAATTGCAGCTAATTGGTGGCTTCACAGACCCTCATAGATATTCTGACGAACTGTTTGCTAATATTATGTGTGAGTATTCATTTTAATAGTACGAATAATATGCCAATTGCTTGCGTACATTTTGTCTGCGGAATTTGTATGAAACAGTTTAGATAGCAGTGAATTGATATTTTTTACATACAATATTAGCCAATACGTAATAACTGTATCTACTAGCTCTTATACATTACTGCATAGAGCAGCAAATCTTTCGTTTTAGAAAACAAAAACCTGGTTTGACAGAAGTCAAATTTTCACCAACGGCAGAATTATGAATAATAAAAAATATATTCTTGATTCGCACGTAACGGGTAACGCAAGTATTACGAAGATTAACGAGAATTATTTACCCCCTCCCCCCCTGTCAGGCAAAGTAAGCAATTCTCTTAAAAAGTAGGACGAAAAAATTAGACGAGACGAGAGAGTGAGTAGTGCGCGATAATTTCTCTTGTCAGTTCTAAGCGAGTGTCTTAACTTTCTTTCTTTGTAGGTATCCTCGAAAATGCATTTCGTTTTCAAGATTAGACAATGAGTGGGTTGCCATATAAAAAACTTATATAGATCCTCCAGCCTGTTCCAAAAACAAAGTCCCGTGGCCCCCTTTACTGCGTACGTAATACTTAACAACAACCAAAAAAATTTGAAAAACACAGAAGTCAAAATTTTCACCATTAGATAGATAGATTGAATTATGAATAGTAAAAAAATATTCTCATTACGTAGATTTACCACAATTATCCCTCCTCCTCGTTCTCTTAAACGGAAGCTCTTAAACGGAAGTACGGAAAAATTGAGACAAATGAATGCGCACAAGCATAAACTCTGTGAAATACGAATCCAATGTGCCTCGTTGATTTCATTAATTATATCAAGTCAAATTTTGAATTTCATTTACACATAGTAATTGAATTGTAATGTTCTTAAACGCTGTAATTGCGAGGTCACAGCTGAGGTGTGAAGTGCCAAGTGTCGCAAATTATGCAGAGTGGGTGGCGTTCATTTGAACTCATTATCTTTGTACGGCTAATTTATTCAAATATGAGCTATTTAAACCACTTCAGAGAATGCTGAAACTTGGGTACACCTTTAAAAGTATTATTTTAAAAACATGTTAACTTTATTGAAGGATTTTTAAAATCCTTAAAATAGTTTAAAAAACATTGTTTAATGTTGAAAATCTTAATCTATAAATGCGTTTTACTTTTAATTAGCGATTATCATTATATACGTCCGTGATTCCACGAATGAGCGTTTTTTAAGGCAGTTTATCACCACTATGTGGAACCAGCAGCCCACTGATGCGTTTAACCGATCCAATTCGACTTTTCGTCCTTTAAGAAAATCGCGTAACATTTCTTGAATTGGCAACGCACTTGGGAGTTGTGACAATGATTTTTTTGGATAAGAAAACACACACTTGCTTGGTTTATTAACACTACCTGCAGCGATCACTTAGCCAAGATAGCAATGGCGTCTTGATAGTATGAACGAACTTTTTTTAAGGTGTTGATGAAAAGTCAGTGTCACAAGTCTTAGTTTTGGCTTCAGGTGTCTATCTGATATTGGAAATTATACGCTTTCTGTGTGATCTATTTTCACTTCATATTTCATGTCACTGCGCCTAAATAAATACTACTTGCATATATATATTTTTTCTATTTCTTCTAACTTTCATATTCTTGAGATTCATATATATCACGTGGATCATTTACTTTAACTATACATTTGTATTCCAGTATCATTCCACCGCTTAACCGAAGAAATCGACTTGACTCTGGCCTGCTGCTGCGAGTTGAACACGGCCCTCGGCGGAGGGTCACCTTCTCCTCTGGTCACAGGAGTCGGAGTGGATATCAGAGCTGGTGACCTCTTCCCGGCCACATTTCCTGATAAGGGACCAGAATTGCCCCTCCGATGTGCAAGGACCATTACCGGCGGACCCAATTCATCACAAGTGAGTGGTTTAGAAGAAGTGTGCCTCATTAAGTAGGGTGTTATCTTAAGCCATATACACCATGTGCGGGATTTTATATGGATATGGATTGTATATACTATTAATAATATATTCGCAGGTACTGGACATATACGACAACGCAGTGGGTATGGTCCGTATTGGTCCGTTCTCGTACGACCCTCTGAGGGGCGTGGACCTATGGCTGGAGCAGGCCGATGACTTCATTCTGCATCACCTCAGCACCACGCCCAACGCGGAGCCACCGCACTTCGTACACAATGTGAGTTGCATTTTCTATGGGCACCCTTTGGACTGTCCACTTCCCAGGACTATGGTAAATAATATCGAGCACCATGTGGAAATACTGACTTTTATTATTTACTGAAAGACAAAAACTATTTATTATTATTATTAAGGCATATATTGTTGACACCCAGTATAATATATAAAAACTTAAGATAAAATAAATAAATGAACCTAACCTAACTAAATCTAATACATCAGATGTGTCGGTTTTGGTGATCAGGGTGTCCTCTGTTACTGGACTCTTTCAGCTGCTTCCATTATTTTCTAATTTCTAATTCTCTTGTCAAAGTTGTGCCTCCTACTCTCTTTATATCGTCTGCCTATCTCTTTCTCTGTCTTCCTTCTTTTCCTTTTTTCTATGTCGTGGTTGCCATTCTTTAATCAATTTTCGACCTGCTATTTCTTGTCATGTGCCCGAAAAAAAAAATTATATTATTTTATAATAATTTGGCATAGATTTGACATATAAGAGTCATAGTTTTGACTGTTTTTTTAAATACATACATTCGTTTCATTTCGTTTAAATAATGGTATTGTATTTCAGATCCGCGTGACGTTAAAGTTCATTCAGCAGCATCCGTTTCCAGCAGTCACTGTGTTCCCCGACAGTCGGCCTCACTACTACCGCCGTGATGAGCAGTCGGGATGCTGGATTCAAGTACGATTTTAAATGTAAAAGAATACTACCGAACTCTTAACCACACTTTGCGTTTGATTTCCGTTTTAACATCAGAATGAAATTGTAATAAAAAATATTGACACTGTATTGACATTTGACATGTTTGAACAAATCTTATGCTATTCTGTGGAAAGGTAACTCTTTTTTGACAGCGTCTTATTGACGTACAAAATTTTATATCCTCAGTACGAATAATGTGTATATGTTATCATAATATATTAAAAATATTAGTAGTAATTTGGAAAGCTCCCCATGGGTTTATTTGGAATTAAACAGAAACTAGAATCCATATCATTCTATTGATTTGTATTCGTAGAGAAATCCGTGCTAAGTAATTAGTAATTTAAATATTGTATGGATTTCTCTATATAATAAAACTAAAAAAATGTAGATCCTAAATTTGCTGTCGGTAGAGTAAAATTTGTATAAAAGTGTTGATGAGAAGTAGCACTTTTATAAAGCACACACAAAACACAAAAAAATTTATAGTGTATGTATTGACTACTATGGAATTATGGATGACACTGGGCAACCCTTATTTAGCGTAAATTTCTTTCAATATAATAATTATAATTTGTAGCCTAATATGGCATTCCAATGTGATAAATATAGAAGCCAATAGCATTTTGTTATTTAATATTGAATTTACGGTTAGCTCTCTAAGGTTTTCTATACTTTATATATTTAAATGTGTGTATTGATCTAATGTCGAGTAGATTGGGTAATACAATAATTTTTATGACTACAAATTATTCCCCATTGAAATGTAACTTTGTAAAGTAGACTTCAATACATAGAGATGAAGACACATTTACAAAGTAATAATTAAACAATGTTGGTTGTGCTCAAAATGGTAGACAATCCAAATTCACACATTTGAATATAATCTGTGTATAATTTTGTTTACAAGCATAGTTGGATAATTTGTATGTAAATAATACAGATGATTTTAATGTTATTAAATTATATTGTATATTTGACCTATTAAATTAGTTTTTATTTAGTTTTGATTTTTAGATACAAGCGTGAGTAAAAAACAAAACAACTTTGTTGTATATAGCGATTTTAGTTAAAATTACATTGTTTTAAAGGAAAAAATAAATACATTGAAAATACATTTAACTTGTTTTATTTGTAATGTCATTAAGATTGATAGGTTTAGTTATCATAACTTATAATTTGTAGTTTTTATCAATTCCGATTCCTATATCAAAGGAACGTTCAAGTATTTCGTCACGCAATTTTTGCAGATTGTTTACCCCCACCCCCTTGTAACGCGCGGTAACGTTCTTCTGTACCCAATAGAAAAAAGTTTCATTACCACCCAGTGACTTATTACACCTTGAAGTTGCAATTTATGTGGTGTACAGTATCGGAAAGTCTAAAATAATATTAACAATTACGCATAATTCAATCCCCGCCCCGCATCGTAACATTTTATCCCAAACCCTCCCCCCAAAATTCGTCACGTAATACGTCCAACTTTTAGTTGTATGAATGGCATAGTAGTTCGTATTTTGAAGTTAATTTTGATATAAAACTTATATATAATAATAAATTATAATAGTTTAAAATTAACCTGCTAGATTACTTACATTTTTTAAAATTCTTAAAAAATAAAGTTTAGAGCGCTTTAGAACAACATCTAGTTTTGTGTAGAAACTGGCGATTGATCAGTACTTACGAATTGTCAATTGTCACTAATGACTGTGACATTTGAACTCAGGGTTAGAATAGGAATGAATTGTAAAAGCAAATGTCAAAACGCGCCTGACTCCTTTCAGTTATTGACGGTTCATAACAAGTTTTTTTCCTCGAAATTGCAAATAATTTACACTGTTTTGAAAGTGCAGTTTATTTTAGTATTGGGGAATAGTTTAACTTAATTAACACAATGGAGAAGCCAACAGTAACTGAACAACCACCTCCTTACTCTGCGTCTGTTCCATCAGGTAAATTATTGAAAAGTTTGTAACTATCGGAAATAGCTATTAAATTTCTAGATAAGAGCGTGCTTAACTGCGCAACCGATTCTTCACATTATAGTATACTCATATTATAATTTAATATTTTGCAACCCAAATAAAATCTCATCTCTGCAACTATATTTAGTGTTTTCCTATTATCTTGTGTGGTTTATCCCTATTGTATAAACGTAATATGAAAAATATCTGAGCAAAAGTGCTATAAGTATGACTGACTAATGCTTATACTTATTTTAACTGTATTGTCTGATTTTTCCCTTTTTTAAGTTTCAATGTCTCAAATTTCTTTGTTTACTTATTCAATATGTGGGATTTAATTGTTTTTTTCACATTTTAATCACTAAACTTAGAATGACAGAAGATTAGGCATTGTTGTGAAATATCTAGCCATTGATAATCAGCATCACAGATTAACTCAAATGAGAGAATCCATACTACTGACTTCATAATCCTTTGTTTTGAAACTTGATCTAAACTATGCTTCATTCTGCTCTACTTAGCTCTTAGGTATAGGTTACATAGAGATACATTCAAAGATTAAGAAATCTTAATTTAAAAAGATATACATGTATACTTTGGAAAATATATTTTTGTGTCAGCTTGTTTTACTGTTTAGGAACAACATAAGTTATCAACTCTTTCAGCCTCCTAATAAAAAGTAATTGTTTACAAAAATCTAATGTTTTCTTTTAATTTTGAGGTTTTCTTATCAAAAAATATTGACTGATAGTATTAATGGAAAATTGTTAACTTTTGCATTAAATAAACTTGACATAATAAACATGGTCGCTAATTATGTTTAGACTTAATATTATACAGTACCTAATTAATCTTTAATCTATGCAGAAGGCTATTGTTAAATGAGCTGTATATATTGCAAACACAATAATTGTTTCTCATTACTTAATTTTATATCAATGCCATGTTGATTTTAAAAAACATTCAATAGAGAACACTGAGTATCTGAATGAATGTTATACCATTATTATTGTCATTGTTTAAAAATAAACTATTGAAATGAATCAGTGATAACAATTGACGGTTGACAATATATACTAGTTGGTTACCATTATTTTACTCATGGGTGGCATGATTAAAACAAGTGGTTTTAAAACAAATTTAATTTAAATTATACTTTATTCTAAGAATTTGTAATACATAATCTTCAGTAATACCCTGCTGGTAAAGTCCCATTAGGAAAGTCTCAAATATCTGTTATTAATGTAATTCAATAGACTAGTGATTATTCCTTAATTTCTTATTATTGTTTAAATATTAGGGTATATTTCATTCATAGAATAGATTTTATAGTTCATAGGCAATTCCCCACCCGGAAAATCCATATGTAACCCAATTGAAAAATCAACATTAGGGTAAATGTAAAGCGATTGATTAGAAATACGCAACATCAAATTAATGTCTCTTGATTGATATGTAGCCAAGTTTACATTTCAAGGATCGTTATGCTTGCTTAAGTGTTATTGCTTGTGGCGGCGTCCATGCGGAGAGATGTTTCTCTCCCTAAAATATGGCGAGGGGGCCCGATGGCTGGCCATGCGTCATAGTCGTGAACAGGTTTTTATTTTTGGTGACTTTTCGTACTTGAATTCGTGTATGCGATGATGTTAGTTATTTCGACAATGTATTTGCGTGTTGTTCAGTGTTTGTCAGTGCGTGCTCCTATTTCACCATGCCTCCCCCTCATAGAGGATCTTTGACAACCTGAGACAAATCTTTGTTTTTAATTATTATTATTATTTATTACTTAAGATGTCATGTGGAACATGGTGTAAAGGTTGCAACACCTTACAAACATTGTGTAAAAAATGTGGCGATTAAAGAGTCGCGGAGAGTTTATTACCAGTTCTTCTCTTCCGTTCTACGCCCTTGATTTGAGAACTGGCAGTAAATGTAAAATTAGAAGCATTTAAATACATTACATTTCTTTTTTTGACGTTCATAAGGGTACATTGTGTTACTTTTATGAATAAACGATTTTTGACTTTGACTATGATTATAATTTTTATTTTACTTATGCGAATTTGAAAAGATCTAATCGAAGAAAACATTACGTAAAACTAATTTGAAAAAAATATTTATAAAACAATTTGAATTTTTTGTTTATTTAAATAGGAAAAAGGTTTTCTTTGCTTCTGAGTTGGAAAATATATTTTAATAATTGTTTAAATATTATCTTGATAATTAGTTAATAGTGAGAGATGTTGGTTAATTTGTAGTTATTCTTTATCTATATAGCTGTATTATCTATGAACTAAATACATTTACTCTATTTCAAATTATCAACAGCAATATGTCAATTATCAAAAGTTAATTACCAAAAACTAATAAATAATTGTGCAATTTCAGGTCAACCAAGTGGACCATACCCTCAACCGTCGCCGCAGCCTGGATTCCAAAGTCCATATCCTCCACCACCACCTGGATACACACCATACAATGCTCCATCTAACCAGCCATACCTACCAAATTATGGAGCCACAAACATTATCATACCACCTGCTATCATTGCCGTTGGAGCCTGTCCCGCATGCCGAGTTGGAATCTTAGAAGACGACTTCACTTGCCTTGGTATACTGTGTGCAATTTTGTTTTTCCCTCTTGGAATTTTGTGCTGCCTTGCACTTAAGAATAGAAGATGTTCCAACTGTGGGGCCATGTTTGGATAGAATGTTGATATAGTACATGTATTGAAGTACCACATTAGAAAGGAAGGTGATTTTGGTAAAACAAATTAAATGTTACATTCCTTGTACATTTGTAATAAATTGTCATGTTATTGCATGAACAAAGAACGTCCATATAAAACAAGACTACTTGTTGAATTTTTTAAATATATGTCATTGATTTAATGAGATTATTTCAACATACTGTTTTCTAAAACAGTTTTTTAATAAGTTACAATTGTAGTAAACATGTCTGTTTGTCATTTTAACTGTAGTAAATTTGAAATTGGGGTTTATTTAAGAACTTATAAAATCTTTCTTATATTTCATAATAAGAAAGTTTTTAATTGAGTTTCGAGTGCATAATATTGACGTAACAAGTGCCTGGATAACGATATATCTGTAACAGATTTTTCAAAACATTTAAAAAATCTGTATTCTAGTTTAATAATAAAGGATTTTTTACTTAACATACCTTGATAACAATCAAAACTTCATGTTATACAATATAGTATAATAAATATTTTCATAAAATAAAAGAAAAATATTAGGCGTTTCTAAATACAAAGAAAATATCATTATAATGGGAATGATATCTTCTCAAAGATTTTTGTATCATTCATTATGTAGTGAGACACATGGCAGTTCTTTTTTTAGGTTTTTCTGATTTATCAAAAAATTACTAAATTCTATATATTCTATAATATGCCTGTATAGAAATATAATAGTATTAACACAAATATAATGGCTATTTAATATATAGCTACACAAAAATTTCATGCAGCTCTTGAATTGAGGAGTTAAAAAAAATTATATCCTGATGATATTTCAACTCCATGCATTTGGCCAAGGTCCTAAACAAAAGAATAGTTATATGTATAACAAAACAATTAATATTGATGGCACTGAAGACTAAACTCATTAGTCACTACAACTGTCAAGTTGCCTGTAAAGAAAAATATCTCCATTCAGCCCTTATGGGAGTTACTATGATTTTTATTGTAAGGTGAAACAAAACAAACCACTTGACTGCTGTAGGTATTATTTGAAATTTAATAAATATATTTTATTTAGAAATATCATTGAATGTTCACAGATTCTGTCTCAAGATATCTAGCTGAATATTTTTTTTTTTACATAAACAGCAGTCATGCAGTTTAGTCTTTAGTTGATAGTGTTTACAGATAGTAATGTTTATTTTTACATTTAAGTATGTAGTATCTAGAATAGGATGTATACAAGCAATAATACAGTGCAAGTATGATTTATGTTTTAAATAACTGTTTTTTTTAATATATTCAAAAATAAACAGTGTAAGTTCAATACATCATAAATTAACATATACAAAAAACTATATGATTCAGAAAACGGTCAATTAACCTTTAATTAATCAATTCATATGATAATTTTAATATGAAGTTGTTTTACGATATAAATCATACTTTCACTATAGATTAGATATAAAACTATGATGCCTTATATCATTAATATATCTTCCATTACAATTTGATTGGTTAAATATAATTTAAATCTTATTTACATTAATGTATGTTACATTATCACTATAATATGTGCCAATATGTTAAAGGGTTTTTCTTATCGTAGTTTCTGTATACAAATGATGTTTCTTTATAAAATAAATATGTCTCACGATTTCATTTTTAATCTAAAAAACAGTAATACAATTTTGTATGGGAAAGTTTAGCGCTCTGTGGGCGTATTTGGAACTAAAAATGCTCGAATACATGACGTTGGTATTTTGCTATAAATTATAACAATCAGAAAACGCAGCGCTGCCAATAACATTTCTAGAAGACACTATCAAAATTGTGTTGTGTTTTTTTTGTATGAAGGTTATAAGATATTTTTAACCTATATATCTTATTATTATAATTAGATATTTTGTTAAAATCTATTAGTTTTCATTTACGCTGTCATAATATTTGAGAACATCACAATTTTATAAAATTTTTAGCTATTCAAATAAATGTATATTTCTTATTTTCTAAGTTTTACTGTCTGTTATAAAAGCATTATGTTTTTACAATTAGAAATTTGTATGTTACAATTTGTACTGTGATTGTACCAAAATACAAAAACGTTAAAAATAAAATTATTTTATTTACATTTTTTACTGAAGTCAGTGGGTAATAAATAAAATATAAAACATTATATTCGTCTTTAATTTCAATACTAGCTTCATTTTTCTTAGAATGTATTTTATGAATAATCCAGTATCATTTTGTTAAACATCATCTTTAATTTGCATAGATTATTTTTTATTTATTTATTTTATACATCATCTTTAATAGAAAAGAAGTTGGTGTGGTGGAAATACAAACTGGACACAGTTTTTCAGTCCACCAGAACATACTTAAACAATTATGTATATACTAAGGCCAGTGATGTCTATACTAATATTATAACCATAAACCTATTAATCAAATCTGAAACTATGGTGGTTAATGAGCACTTGGATTATGAGCGACAATCCCGATGATCGTGCAATTCCATCGGGGTTTTAAATTAAAAGGATTACAGTTCAAAAGGTTATATGGATTATGGAACTGTTTGATGCACACCGAAGTGTTGACGCGCTCCTAATTTTTTTACGCACTGTTATGTCTTAATTAATTATTTAATAAGGTTATTAAAAGTTAATCTAAATAGCTGTTGCTATTTAACTAATGAACGAGAGATATACGTATGGGTATGAGAACACATATAAATGAATTGTCTTAAAAGTTTTTTCAAGCACAAAATATTAAGTTAATAATCGCGACAAATGTAATATGAATATATTTATTCATATTATATATTATCTTATCTTACATTTCGGTTTTCCACGATTTCCTTCTTTTACTTATCTATTTTTTTTTAATCTTTATTTTTTTAGGTATAAAATAGGACAAGTTTATACAGCCGTAGTGTAATGAAAGATTATGAAATAAGAGTTTCTGTAAATAGACGAGACGTTCTACTAAACGAGATGTTTATTAGCACTAGCGACAGTCGACACACTACTTTATCTAAGCTCATTAATGGGGATTGGACCTAATTAGTAAAGGTCAATATGATAAAATGTATGGCGCCAAAGCTGACACAGCCACAGATCACTTAAAATTGAACAAATGAATGGCGCCGCATTGAAAAAATATTAATGGCAACTCTTTCTTGGATGCGACTCTTAGATTGTGTTAAGTATAAATTTGACATTGATGTTACAGAGAAAACATTATATTGTTGAATCGTGATTTTCTGTCTATATAACTACATTATACAATTAAATTATATCATCATAAAATAATACAATACAAAAATGGACAGCTTGATAAAAACATACATTATAGTGCAAAGTTTTGATTTGAAAACTCTTTAATCCTAAAGTTTCATATTTACGCTGAATTATCTCATTACGCCAACTCGTCACCGGGGTCAAAACTCAACTTCAAATTATAATTAGAATAAGGCTTCCCCCGGGAGTCGTCACGAAAAATATCACGAATGAATGGACACGTTCACATTAAATTTTCACTTCTTCGTTGCTCTATAATTGCTTTTAGAAAGGAATTTACTTTTGTGCATGACGTACTGAAGTTCGTGAATTTATAATTGAAAACCAGATTTAAATTAGAAAATCTGCCAAATTATGCGAGTTATTCTAGATGGGCTTTATGTTTTTAAGTTACTTTATATTATTTGGGTAAAGAATTAAGTCAATGATAGGAAAATATGTTATATTGTTAAACGAGCAATTCTTGTATATATATACATATATACGTATTGTATATATACAATAAGCTGTAAAAAGTCAAGTGACGTGTAGCAGTGGGGTATACTGGACTAAACTGGTTTTCAGGCTATAAAAGCACGACGCGCCGTATGGTCGGGTGGACTTCTTCGACACTCGCATAAGATATAGGACGTTACTATGCTACTTGTTGTTGAAATTGTGGTTATTTGTTGTTAAATAATTCATAGAAATTGTGTGGTTAATTTTGTGTAATCTAGTTTGTTTCTTTTTAGTAATTTTATTTGTTGATTTGTTACTTCAGAAGTGGGATTCGTTCTCACTTCTGCTTAGTTTAAATTAACGCCCACGTGGTTTTATTTTAGTCAGTGTGAAACGCGAGTGTTATACGTTTAATAAAAAATAATGGAGGGTAAGCGGCGAGCACGTAAAAAAGAAGGTGTGCCTGTCTCTGGGCTTGAAGAAACGTTACAGACGATATTAAACCGTCTCAACGCTTTGGAAAATACGTCCAGTCCTAACGTGACGCAAGCAACGGAGCCTTGTCCACCAGTGGTGTCACGACGGCCACGCTCAGCGTCTAGTTCGGGACTTGTTCCGACATGCGCAACACCATCGGGTTTGCCGCTTTCTTCCGTAAGGGACACTACATCGTTACCACCTGGTACTAATGGTTCGCACAATGGTACTGAGAATGCTCCGGTGCCATGTTCAAGCAGCACATGCCAGTCAAGCACTGACATGGTGCTTAATCAGGTGACCAATAAACTTGTAAGTGCGATGAGCACCATTCCGGTAAGATCAAACTCCATTTATATTAATTAATTAATTAATTTGTTTTTCTTGACGTTCATAAGTGTAAATTATTACCAATATGAATAAAGATATTTTGATTTGATTTGATTTGATATTTCTAATTTCGATCCGTCTTTCAACGATTTCGATATATGGTGTGAGGAGGTAGATTCTGCGCGGTTGTCTAATTATTGGGATGACCGTGAGTGCTTATCTCGGATTGGATATTGTTTGAAAGGGGATGCAAAAGTGTGGCTAAATGAGTGGCTTAGTAATGATCGTAGTTGGACTAATTTTAAAAGAGAATTTAAATCACTTTGTCCGCAGCGAGTAGACATAGCGAATATTTTATTCGATGTAATGAAAACAAACTCTGATAGTTATCTCACGTATGCGGAATACGCTAGACGCTCTTTATTACGATTGCGTGTTGTACAAGGAATGAGTGATGAGTTAATTGTTGCCGTAATTATCCGGGGTATTAAGGACCCACAAGTTCGCGCCGCCGCGACTAGTGCTAATTTATCATCGGAAGACCTAGTTAAATTCCTCTCATTATATACCAAGCCCCTAGAAACGCGCTCTATAATACAAAATCACGTTAAAAGGCCAAATTTGCGAGCTAATTTCCGAAAACGAGAAAATTTTCAGTCTAATATTAAATGTTTTTCATGTGGGGAAATTGGTCATAGACAAGTTTTGTGTCCTAAAAAAACTAAGTATGAAAACGCACTTGGGTCTATAAACAATACAAGTTTAGATAAAAGGCAGTTTTCTAATAACAAAATTATTTGCACCTTTTGTAAGAAGGTAGGACATAAAACGGAGGACTGTTTTGTTCGACAGCGTTCCGAGTCGAGCGGTAGGCTAAATGTTAACTTTTGTAGTGATTCAATAGCTACTTGCTATAAGCAAAATGATGTTACAACCGCCATCATACAAGATGTGCCTGTTGATGTACTAATAGATAGTGGGTCGACGGTGTCTCTGATTTCTGAATCTATAACAAAGTGTTTACGGTGTACTCAAATTCCGTGTTTCCGTGTATTACGCGGTTTAGGAAGCCAAGACATCGAAGTATCATTTTGTACTACGTTGACGGTAGAATTTTCTGAAATATCGCTTGAAATAGATTTTTATGTTGTGAGCGACAAAAGTATGAATATCCCGGTGATCGTAGGGACCGACGTATTAAATCGGGATGGCGTTATCTATACACGAACTCGCGGTGTCCAAAGGCTTACGAACTCCGTTGAGAGAGTCATGAAAATCGAATCTACCGACGTCGTAGAAGTAAACACTTCGCTGTTAGGGTTTGATAGGGAACGTTTGATGAACATAGTAAAAAAATTCAAAAATTTCTTAGTAGATGGGACGGCTACTACTACGGTTAAGACCGGTTCAATGAATATTAAACTTCATGATAGTACTCCTGTAGTTTACCGCCCTTATAAAATGTCGTATGATGAAAAATTACGCGTGAGAGGTATAATAAAAGATTTATTGAATAAAAAAATTATTAAAGAATCTGAATCTGAATATTCTAGTCCAATATTACTTGTAAAGAAAAAAGACGGTTCAGATAGGCTTTGTGTCGACTTTAGGGCCCTAAACTCAAAGACAGTTAAAGATCACTACCCACTTCCGTTAATTGAGGACCATATTGATCGCTTAGGTAAAGCTTCCTACTATACTTGCCTTGATATGGCCACTGGCTTTCATCAGATAAAATTAAATGAAAAATCGACACCACTCACAGGATTCGTTACACCTGAGGGTCATTATGAGTACATAAAGATGCCATACGGATTAGCCAATGCACCGGTTGTATATCAACGAATTATATCAAATACGTTACGATTTTACATAGATTCAGGCAGAGCCCTTGTGTACATCGATGACGTTTTATTACCTAGTAAAACAATAGAAGATGGTTTAGGTACATTACATGACGTGTTAGAGACCCTTACCCAGGCTGGCTTTTCCATTAATTTTAAAAAATGTAAATTTCTTACTACGGAGATCGAGTATCTAGGCCGAGTCATTAGCAATGGTCAGGTGAGGCCGAGTTCACACAAGATCTCAGCTCTAGTGGAAGCCCGAACTCCGAGCAATGTGAAGGAGGTAAGACAATTTTTAGGTCTTGCTGGCTACTTTAGGCGATACATCCCAGAATATTCAATGAAGACATCTTGCATTGCAAAGTTGACTCGCAAGGGTGTGTATTTCAATTGGGGCGAGGAGCAAGAAAGGGCACGTCATGATATAATCAAAAGGTTGACCACCGAGCCAGTATTAGTTATCTTTGATCCTTCTCTGCCCACTGAGGTACACACCGATGCATCAGCGTTGGGTTATGGCGCAGTGTTGTTACAGAAAAACGGCGAGTATAAAAGACCAGTTGCTTATTTTAGTAAAGTAACTCAAGGTGCTGAATGTCGATACCACTCATATGAGTTAGAAACGTTGGCGGTACTCAGGGCTTTACAACATTTTAGGCACTATTTAATTGGGATAAAATTCAAGGTTGTAACCGATTGTAATGCTCTGAAACTGACTCAACGTAAAAAAGATCTTCTTCCTAGGATTGCTCGCTGGTGGATATACCTACAAGACTATGATTTTGAACTTGAGTACAGGAAGGGGACGGCGCTATCACATGCTGATTATTTGAGTCGAAACCCTGTTAATTTTTGCACGGTAAAAAAGCCTGTTAATTGGGCTCAGATAGCGCAGGCCGCTGACTCTGAGACACAAAAATTACTTCAGGATCTACAAGATGGTAAGTTGGACACATCACGGTATACTAAGCGCGGTGACACCCTTTACTATAAGTATGATTTGACCGGTGAAGAATCACGATATTTGTGTTATATACCGAAGGGCCACCGTCTTAGTTTGCTACGAGTGTTTCACGACGAACACCAACATATCGGTATTGACAAAACAACCGACTTAATTCTTAAATATTTTTGGTTTCCAAAGTTAAGATCATTTGTACGGAAATACATTCAACACTGTGTTGTATGTATTTCTCATAAAAAGGTGCCAAAAAACCAATCACAGCCAATTAACTCGTGGGTAAAGCCTCTTGTGCCATTTAATACCGTTCATTCTGATATATTAGGACCTCTTCCAGAGTCTAATGGTTTTAAATACGTGGTACTTATAATTGATGCATATACTAAATATTGTCTTTTGTATCCTATAGTAAAACAAGATACGCATGCATTGATAAAAACATTTGAAAATGCGATATCTTTGTTTGGTACGCCCACATTAATTGTTACTGATCGTGGACGGATGTATAAGAACACTTTATTTGTTAAATGGATTGAAGATTTAGATTGTAAATTACATTTCATAACACCTGAGATGCATCAAAGTAATGGTCAAGTTGAACGGTATTGTAGAACAGTAATGAATATGATTCGTGTCGAGTCAAATTATAGAAGTGAAAAGTGGTCTAATATCTTATGGAAACTACAGCTCACCTTGAACATTACTATGCAAAAATGTACTAAATTGTCACCTATGAATTTGCTAATTGGTAGTAATGTAGCAACACCAGTTATTAAATCCTTAGTGCGAGATGTCGCTTTAGAAGCAACGAGTCCGAACCGAGAGTCGCTACGTGAACTTGCCCGCCAACAGGCCTCACAGCGATTAGATGAAAACCGTGTATCTCAAGATGCTCGCGTCAATAAAAATCGCAGGACACCAAAATCATTCCAAAAGGGTGATTTTGTATTTGTTCGAAAGGCGAGCCAAGCTGTTGGTAAGCTAGACTCTTGTATGCGCGGACCATATGTGGTCTTAGCGGTGTTATCGCAGGACAGATATGAACTGAAATTGGTCGCTGGTTCTTATGGTAAAACCACGCAAGCTGCCGCGGAATACATGATGCCTTGGCGCGGTGAATGGACCCCTGATGTGTGTGCCGCATTCTTTGAGAGTAAGTAATTTTACTTGCCTTATGTATGTTGATAAATGTTTATGAGAACTGTCATTTTATTAGGACTGCTTATCATATAGGTAGTACCTATTTTGGTAAAGACCTGCGGGAGTCTTGTGTGATAGTAATGGAGTCGCTCTTACTGTTAAAGCAATGGAGTCGCTCTTGCTTAGTGTGATGTACAGTAATGGAGTCGCTCTTACTGTTAAAGCAATGGAGTCGCTCTTGCTTAGTGTGATGTAGAGTAATGGAGTCACTCTTACTGTTGAAAGCAATGGAGACGCTCTTGCTTAGTGTGATGTGCAGTAATGGAGACGCTCTTACTGTTGAAAGCAATGGAGACGCTCTTGCTATGTAAAAAAAAAATGAATTAATGGATGCTCTCTTATTTCAATTGATATTGTGTGCTACACAATTAGTTATTTTACCAATGTTGTGTCGAAAGTAATGGATGCACTCTTACTTTCGATGAAGTTATGTTAATTTAACGTTATAATAACAAAAATGATGTAATTTTTAGGTGGCGCTGATGATGACGATAGTCCTTCACCACAACCACCGCACGAGATACAAGAGTCACCAGCAGGTCAAGTTTCAACATGCCAACCTGCCTATCATCACACGGGCGAGGACGCACCGTCGTCAGGAGAGGCCGAATAAGCTGTAAAAAGTCAAGTGACGTGTAGCAGTGGGGTATACTGGACTAAACTGGTTTTCAGGCTATAAAAGCACGACGCGCCGTATGGTCGGGTGGACTTCTTCGACACTCGCATAAGATATAGGACGTTACTATGCTACTTGTTGTTGAAATTGTGGTTATTTGTTGTTAAATAATTCATAGAAATTGTGTGGTTAATTTTGTGTAATCTAGTTTGTTTCTTTTTAGTAATTTTATTTGTTGATTTGTTACTATACAATATATATATATAGATCATCGAGACTTGATTGAACGTAGATTTGGAGATCGTCAGCGTATAAATGAAAATAAGTTGAAAGACGGGACGTTAAGGAGTTAATATAAATAGCGAAAAGAAGAGGAGAAAGTACGCCACCTTGCGGTACGCCAGATTCAATGAAACTCCATTGCGATACGCAATCGCAATCGCTTGTCTTAATGCACTGGCGGCGCCCATTAAGATAGTTAGAGAACCAGTTAACAGCCTGTGAAGAAATATTTATAGACCTAAAGAATGAAGAGAATGAGAATTGTGAGTTGTTTGTGGTCCATGCCTTCGCGAATATCATCGGCTACCCTGACCAGAGCAGTAGTCGTGCTATGTCCAAATCGAAACCCGGACTGAAGTGGACTCAGTATGGAATTTTTGTTAAGGAAATCATTTAATTGATCATGTATAAGGCGTTCAAGTACCTTGGATAGAAAAGGCAGAATTGAGATGGGTCGAAAATCAGAAAAAGTACTGGGATTAGCCTTTTTGGGCATAGGGATGATAAGTCGATGTATGTAAGATGAAAAATTAAAAATATGAGTGATTACAGGAAGTATAAGATATATCTACGTTTAATTCGAAAGTTTTGATTCCCGACGAAGCAATAAATGTTCGGAATTGGCACAAAAGCATAAACCTGTCTTTTATAAAATAGACGCTACTTTTTAATGTGTTCAGGATTTTTGTTCAGAAATCTAACAATATCCAGTCTTTTTTGTCGAAATCGAATTGCACATGTGTTACTGGCTTAATTATAATTGAATTTAATTTAAAATTGTAATTTCTTAAACTTAAATTATAATATCATGTAAAACTCTAATAATTTTCACCTTGCGTGCTTGCGTTTAAATCTCTCGGGCCTACAATTACAATTTGCATAATGGATTTCATTATAAAATTGGTGAAATTGTTTTGAATTTTGTTGCATAGAAATAGTTCATTTATCGACGAGTTATAGCTTTTCACCCCTTTAATGTTTACTAATGGACACCTATAACCTGGTCTCCGAAGATTGAGAAATTTATGGGTATGGGTAAAATTTAGAGTCGGGAATTAATATCTTTAGAATGATATACATTTTATATTCTGTTGTTGGTAGCAAAATAGAAATTTATGATAAATAATCAAGTCTTAAATTTTGCGATAAAACATTTATTGTTTATTTTATCTTATGCTATATGTTAAGACGTTACACGTAAAATGAAAGTGTAATTAATAAGTACTAGTACTTAACTTAAAAACTGCAAATCTGAATAAGGTCAGTTACTATATAAAAATCCTTCGTTGTTAGAACTTTAAAATGTTATATTAAATCCAATATGCTGAATTTTGAATGATGGAAATTACAGTTTCCCATTTTCCTATTCCTCGAAAATTGTACAATAGCAACAAACTAGAATTCGTACCAAGTGTAAATCAGACAATACCTTTGCTCTGCAATATTATAGCAATAAGTTGAAATGAGCACACCCTTGGGTGATGTTAGTCTTCGAGCAATTCTAGCTTTCTCTTAAACTTCGATTGCTATCTAAACTTACATAAATTGCATTGATATATAGAAATGAATCCTGTGATCACGTGATCGCAGTAATAAGTGAGTAGAATGTTATATTAATAGTTTAATTGAGTGCTAATGTTGAACCTATTAGCAGTTGATAGAGAGGAATATACTAATAAAGAGAAAACATTTGTTTTTCTGTATGTTTGTTTTGTTTTCACAGAAAACTATTGGACGAAGTTCAAGAATTCATTCAACATTAGAAAGCTGCATTTTCACTGACTGACATAGGCTATAAAAAATAGGATCCGTCATAAAAATGCAATTATATAATTCAATATATATATATTTTTACCTAATATAATTTCTGTCATCGCATGCGCTGTCAAAACTAATGAGCTTGGAACAAAAAATGTTGTACAGTACTAAAGAACGCATCAATATCTACGAAATCAAGAATAATGGGCTATTGTATGTTGGTCTATCATCGGAATTCCAAAACCTGACATTATTTTGCTGCCACAAAACAAAAAACACAATCCACAATTTTGCTGCCACAAACAAAATCTCTTCTCTAATATTGTAGAAGAAAAATTTTATTTTAATTTTTAACAATCCAGAATAATCAAACTAAAAATTCCTGGACTGATTGAATATTTTTTATTTTTATTATTACCTACTTGAAATCAGGAATTGTTCAATATAATATGTAGAGTATTTTTAAATTATAAGATCTAGATTGGTTGTAAATTAAAATCTTCATATTGATTAGATTATGAATGTAAGTGTGTATTTAATAATCTCAAAGGAGCTTAATAAAAACTAAGTCAAATAAAACTTTAACGTTAACAAAAGTATATCATTAGTCCATCTTGTAGATTATCTCTCATCCACTACTATGAAATTTCAGACGATTTTTATAAATGTTTGAAGTGAAAACTTATTTAGCGGCGTTGTACCCTTTTTTGGAATGAGTAAAAAAAATTAAACTCGCGTCAGGACACGTGACCTGATCAAAAATTCGTAAGACGGATGGAGAGTAGACAGCTGGCGCGGCGTATTTAATGTAATATAAATTGTCATGTTTGTGTATTGATAGTGCAATAAATAAATATTGTATTATACCCCATAAATGATAGTACTATTATATTGATAATTAAAGCAATTCGTGCAAAATTCCTTAGCCAAAATAACAAAAATGCATAACGTTAATATTTAAGTTTTTCACTTCTGCCGGCACTCCCGAGTGCAACCCGTCGTTTTTTTTATAGACAATAGGCAAGAGGCTTACCTGATGTTAAGTGATACCGCCGCCAATGGACACTCATTACCAGATGGCTCTCGAGGGCGTTGCCTGCCTTTTAAGATTGGTACGTTCCTTTCTTAAAGGACCTTAAGTCGAATTGGTTCGGAAATACTTCAGTAAGAAGCTGGTTCCACATAGTGGAAAAACTGATTGCGATGACGGGTGGAATTTTTTATTTTGCCTCGACGTCCGATTATAAAACTCAGCACATTATTTCAATCCGAAATCGTTAAGTATGTTTTGCTAAAATCTATTATGCCATTTCTTTGTCATAAAATCCACTTCACAAGTAAATGTCAAAACATATAACTATAAAACTGCACTGGAAAACTGTATTTTCCACATCAAAGGTGTTGTTATAGGCACCTATTGTATGAATTCCATGGACGGTGATGCGGAAAATAGATCTGAACCGATATAATGGAAGACTTGTAAATACAGTGAATCGAATGAAATGTTTTGAAAACGCGTTTAATGAGATGCAAATACAGTTTCGGACTGATGGACGTATTTCTTGTTACTTTAGGTATATCTCTTGTTTGGCTTAGTTAAGGCAGGTTTATTGGTCAGTTCGAATTAAATGTCGAAAGCTGCTGCAATTTTAAAAACACTTTTCATTTAAATAATTGAAAGTGAATTTATTTATTTGAAAACGAATTTATTTTATATTAATTTGAATTTATTTATTTGAAAACGAAAAAAAATTAATTCACATAAATGCGTCCATGCGTCGGTTTGTGTCTCACCCTAAAATATGGCTGGCCCTGCGTCATACTCGTGAACGGATGCTACTTGTGGTGACTGGGTTGTATTTGAATTCGTGTTCGTTATTTCAATTATGTGTTTGCGTGTTGTTCCCAAAAGGATGTAAGTGCGTGCTCCTATTTCACCATGCGTCCTGCTGATAGAGGATCTTTGACAATCTGAGAGAAATCTTTGTTTTTAATTTATTTTTTTATTATAAATTACTTAAGATGTAATGTGGAAGATGCACAAACGTTGTGTAAATAAAAAAAAACTTGGCGATTAAAAAGAGTCGCGGAGAGTTTATTGCTAGTTCCTTTCTTTCTTTCTACGCCCTTGATTTGAGAACTGGGAGTAAATGGAACAATAGAAGCATATACATAATAGCAATATAAGTACATTAAATTTTTCTTTTTTTGACGTTCATAAGTGTATATACTATATGAATAACTGATTTTTCACTTGACTTAATAAAGTTACTGTTATCCTTTACACAAACAAGCGGTCAACAGTTTAAACACAACAAATCCAAAATAACAAAGAAACTACACCAAAAATACTCATTTTATCATTCAGTTCTAATAGCTGCAAATGTATTACTTATGGAAGTACTATATTATCTAATATCGTGTTTGTAAGAGACTCGGGTCGTTAGCGCGTCGGAATACGTTTAACGAAGCATTGCGAACATTGGGCTCCTACATTAAAATATATCTTGATATCATGCTTGGGAAAGCTTGGGAAAGCAGAATATAAATTTCGCGATATTACCAAAGAGTATTATAGAAAGCGCTATGAATCTCAAAGTCCGGTAACACACTTGTAAACCGCCTGTTGCATGTTGCGTCCATGGGCTGTACAGACTTAACTATAAGCGGTCGAAACAAAAATATTAACAGATAAAAAATAATCTTTATTTCTTCATTCACATATACATACAAGGTATATTATGATTAAACTAAGATGATAACATTTGGAAGTGAGACTGGTCTCTGTAACAGGAGACCTGAGTGACAGATAGATACTCGTACAATCAGATCATTGTCATGAGATACAATTGAAAAAGAAGTATGTAAGAAAACATTAAACGGAGTCGTATAAGTAAATTTTGTGTGTGTGTGCGTATGTGTGTTTGAATGTGTGGGCGAGTGGGTGTGATACAGAGTAACAGTTAGTAAATCTTTTGTTTTCACCCTAACTCCTTTTTTACATTCATATCTAAATAAGAATGTAAAAAAACGGTTACTATGTGGGCATAATATGATAAATTTTTCATTTAATTTATTTTATAGGTAACAATTATTCTAGAAATGGCAGAATAATTTCAAATGTTGTGAATTTGTTACCTAAATCCATTCGTTCCTTCGTAATGTAGCTGTGTTTTTATTGTTAATATCGATATCTAAGGCTTTTGAGTTTATTGCCAGTTCTTCTCATCCGTTCTACGCCCTTGATTTGAGAACTGGCAGTAAATGTAAAATTAGATTTAATGTATATTTCCCTTTTTTTTGACGTTCATAAGTGAACATTATGTTACCTATATGAATAAATGATTTTTGACTTTAACTTTATATAATTAAATGAAAAAGAAGTTAT
Source organism: Pieris mannii (assembly GCA_028984075.1). Lineage (NCBI taxonomy): Eukaryota > Metazoa > Arthropoda > Insecta > Lepidoptera > Pieridae > Pieris > Pieris mannii. Next base: position 9,868,588 of record CM054779.1, on the reverse strand, counting down.
TTAAAAATAAAGTTGGATAAGATAATTTTTCATAAAAATTTATAAAAAGCGGCAGTTTTATAAAAATCTGCAGTCGCTTTAATAATTTTCATAGCACTACTTTTGTAATCTAACGAAGTCTTTATATCATAAAAATATATAATAAAATAGTTGCTACAGTGACACAAAAGAAAATTACAAGGGTACGCAGCCAGGTTTTCTTAAGGTAGAACTTACAAGGCATAAATAACAAGACCCCGAATATTATTTATAAGTAAGTATCATATTTTTCTTTGGGAGAAGGAAAGTGACAATATCCTACTTCATTGGTTTGGAATGAAATAATTTTAGCGTTTCGTTCGCGTTCACTGATCTATAACCAATGGTTTATATTGAAAAAGACGATATGAATGGAGAGAAAAGTCTCGAAACGAAGGAATTATTGGGAGCAGGGGAATTAGCAAATTTCATTTAAACAATTACTTTATTTATTAGAATAGCTTTAAATAAAATATACTAAATAGAACATTTGTAAAACAAATTAGCTTCCCAATCGTTTTGTCCCAGGGATAACTAAGTGTATTTAAAAAGCTTCATTTTGATCATTTTCTTTCTACCTCGTAATGAGTTCTGCTTATATATATTTATTTTTATAGGTTAACCTTTTTATTTGCTTTTAAATTTTTGTCTATAATTATTTTTATTTATTATTATTGCTATTTTTTCTTTGATTTTGTTTTATTATATTCAATTAGTTATAGTAACGCTTGTTTTAAGTTTTAAGTTTTTTTGTTGCTTTTGTAAATTGTTTTTTTTTTTGTACTCTACCCTCTGATGGTGTTTCTTTAACGTTGTTTCTCATTAGGGTTGCCTGGAAGAAATCGCTTGTAAATTGAAAAATAAATATAAATAAATAAGTTCCTTCAAAATATTTTTTATTGTTTTATTTATTAAACCAAATAAGTTCTCATTACGAGTTATCCCAATACGGAATAGGTAACACAATGTACATTGTGAACTTCAAAACATAATGAAATATTTATGAAATGTTTTAATTTTAAATTTACTGCCAGTACTCAAATCCAGGGCGTAGAACTGAAGACAGGAACTGGCAATAAACTCTCCACCACTCTTTTTAATCGCCGATTTTTTTACACAACGTTTGTCACGAGCTGCAACCATTTCACCATGTTCCACAAGACATCTTAAGTCTAATAGTAATAAAATAAATTAAAAACAAAGATTTCTCTCAGATTGTCAAAGATCCTATATCAGCAAGAGGCATGATGAAATAGGATTACGCACGCATTCTCGTGGGGACAACACGTATCATCAACTTTACTTATAAAGTCGCAGGCTCAATTTTTATTTAGTTTTTATGTATAACTAACAACATTTGCGAGTTTATTAATAAACTTAATTGAAATAGATTGTTTAGTAGATAAAATATTTTCTAAATATAGAACCTGTGTTGTTATTTCACAAGAAGATTTGATTACAATGGAGCCTTGGTTACGTGTTTCTAATTAATGCTGCTTGTGTGTTGCTAAGAGAACGTGTTGGAAACTTCCAAGTTTACCCTAATTACTTAGGTTTCAAACAAACAAACTAAACTGCTCGCAATCAAATTAGAAAAAAACACTTACATTAAAAGCGGGAAAGGGTTATACTTTAGTTTTGATTTGATTGCAAGACAGGTAATATGTTAAGGGTAGGTTTAGGTTAGGGTCTTTGCGCGAACTATGACTACGGTCATACTTAGGGTTTGTTTCACAATGTATGGATGAAGTACCAAATAGCTATGCAACATATAAATTATTCGGAAGATAAAAATTCCGAATAAGAAACTTTGCGTTTCATGACGAATAGCGCTATTTGACAGTCGATGTATAGTGTTTATCCTACCAATAAGTAAAAAATAGCTCGTGTGGAAATTGTCCGGACACAGGCCCTTAGGGTTACCCTAATATTTATTTATATAATAAAAAATGCAAAAAAGCAATCACTGCCAAAAAATACAAGAAAATATTTAAAGTATTCCGCGTAATTAACGCTGCACTTTAAATTTCATTCTTACTAGTTATACTACTTGCCAACAATTAAACAAATGATAAGAAATATAGTACAGCAGAAGGATCGTGACATTGTTGACAGATGTATAAAGAAATACACATTTAATTTATTTAAGCAAAATTAGGTATAGCAGTTTTTGATTGTCAATTGCATTGTGGTTAAGATGCGTATCTCGCAACGCAGGGTGAGTTTCGTAAGCTCAGAAAGTCAGTCCATTTAAAAAAATATTTTTTACATGTAAAATGTAATAATAATGCGTTTATGTATTACTTTTAAATACAACATGTAAGTTACACAAAGCCTCACCAGTATGGTCTGCTCTTCTTAAACTCAAATTAATACACGCACAATTATAATAATAAATAAAATTATCAAATAGCTATTATTCCTATTATTTAGAATTGAAAACAACCAAAAAATACAAAAAATAAAGCAATAAATTCAAGTTTTATAATTGTGAAGTAGCTAAATGTTTTGTCAGATTTATCTTCAGTATCAAGAATAATAAGAATAATTAATACTGTTTGAGACTATACATACATAAGAAAGCTGTTGTCTCTATATACATTGTACAGGGCCAGATAACACCTCTTGAGATTACAACTCGTCTCGTTATACAAGATAATTACATGCAGTTAACTGCACCAAGTTGGAGAACAACGTGTAATTCAATAATCAAGAGACTTAATTTACATTTAAATTAGATTTTAATTAGAAATATCTATTTAATTATTATATACACTAGATAATTTTAAATATCGTATATCCAATTGAAGCATTAATAAAATATATGAAGAAATAAGAAATATTACTTTAATCGTTAAACAATAACTGTTTCCTTACTTTTCCTTCCTGGGAATGTGACCAACACGAGCTATTATTTCTCCCGGAATCGAACCGAGCTTCCATACGAGTTGACCATAAATATAAAGGTGAAAAAGCGTTGTTAAGTAACTAATCCGTACTAAGTGAATATTTAATGAGTAGTTAATTGCTTAGAAGAAACTAAAATATGCATGTTTTTCCGTAGGGCCAAAAAATTTAGGCAAAGAAAGTTGCTGTCACAAGACATAATCTTATAACAATTAAATACTCGTACTAATTACGAAGGTAAAAGAAGATATCTTAATTTCATAACTTTTATAAGTAGGATACGTTAAGACCAGCTAATGCGTGGTGCAGATTCCTATCTTATCAATATAATAATTATATATACGGCGAAGGAAAACATCTTGAGGAAGCCGCTAAAAGTCGATGGCATGTGTTGGATACAGAACACTGACCACCTATTATGAAAAAACAAGGGATCACGAATTCACGAAACATACTCTGAGAGTAGATATAGGAGATAATACTAAAGGTTATAGTGCCATTGTTTTATCATATATAATAATTTTAGTGTAGACAGTTCTTTTTATACCTTTTGATTGGTCTACAAAAATCGGATTGATTTTCTAATGCCACTCAGCAATACGATACAGAAATTCAATTTAGAGGCTTTTAACGTATAATAGACTTTGCGGTGCGTTAGAAACATGTCTGCTAGAATTTATTCAATGATATTTCTATTTCACGCCAATACATTCAGCCATTTACTCCGTTACTCTTAAAAACCAGTACTACACCACGGTTCACTTGCGTAAAGAAATTTAGATTTTTTTTTTTAATTACATTGTATAAGATATATCCTATGTCACAAGTGTTTTTCTTTATGGATAAGCGGCTTCTCTATGTAATGTAATTTATTGCATTTCTGTAATGAAACCATAGATTGCTTACAGGAGTACCATAAAGAGGAGGAGGTCTTTTCTTACAAATAGTAGTTAGTAACTATATAAACTGTAAATTATATTTTTATCCTGTGCTAGACGATAAAAAACTTTTGTCATCTATTTATTAAACATTGTATGAATTTTCTTTCAACTCCTTTATCAACCCACGTTTAATTAGAGAGTACTTAAAATTTCATTATATTAAATTTATTAGCCTATTACAATTTTGAATAGTCAATAAACTCAATTTCTAATTATTATGTCTTTATGTATAAAAAAGAAAGCGGGTCCAATTTCGCGAAGCCGGGATTCGAACCGTTAGAGAAGGGTGCAATTGGAAACATTTAGAGTAGGCGTTGATAAAGGCGTGAATAATTAAATAACCGTTCGCCGATAGATAAAAAGTATAATAAATACTATATTACAGTCGTGGAACTGAGAGATGTCATGTCTTAGATACAAAAAATAATAATAAGAATAATTCTCGACTCGAATAAACAAAAATTAATCAAAATCTGTCCTGACGTATAGGAGTTTAATAATGGACACATGCAGAGATATACATAATAAGATTTACACATTACCAGCTGTTTTATAGATAAATAACCTAGTTATTTACGGCAGCTCAATTTGTCGGGCTGAAATGTGAAACTAAATCATACAGGATGCTTATAAAGAAAAATTCAAATCGGTCCTGCCGTTTAAGAGAGGTTAAGTGACATACACACGTACCTACTGTAGAATCATATATATATATATATATAAAACGATTAGGCACATTGTATTATATCAGGCACGTTACCTAAACCGCATTAAAGACTTTTTATTTATATTATTTTATTAACAATATGTGAATGTATTGTTCATAAATAATAATATCTAAGAGTTGTCAATGTCCCAACAGGTTCATTTATAAAGTTAAAAGTACCTAAGTATCACCTAGGTTCACAAAAGCTCAGTAACAAACCTGTAACTCAGACGAGTTTAGAACTAACTAGGTCCGTAACTTTCCTCTCTACTAAAACGACCGTTTAATTAAAGTTCAACTTGTGTTTGGTGATTGTACCGTAAGGTTCAGTGAGGATTTTAAAGGTTGTTTTCAGTAGAAAAATTGTTTGTTATATTTTGTTAGAAAAACAATTTTTCAGATATATCAAACTGTATTATCTGTCTGTCAGAATTGTTTATAACAAATATATAAAAATTTTGTGGCACAATGTTCCATTCTCCTCCGAAACGATCGATTCTTATGAAATTTTTTATGCATATTCAGTAAGTTTGAGAATCGCCTACTATCTACCTTTCAAAGCCCATCCTAAAAAAATTGTTTTTTAAACACATTTTTTTGTTTTGATTTTTTTATGATACAGCAAATACAAAAATAAATACAACCCTTAAATTCATCTACCCTCTAATATTAACCACTATTTTTTATTTGTTAGTCAAGAACTTAAAACTTCAGCTCTGAGGTATATATATAATGAAAATTAGAAAAACCTAAAACGTTTTCATTCCGTAGTCTAGCCATTAAGGAGAAACGCAGCGGCAGCTAGTAACATTATTATCATAGAATTATTCTTTATAGTACTGGAGTACTACTATAGAGGCCTGGGCAGTGATAGTGCGGCCGTGCACAAATGAACTTTCTGCCTGTATGCATTCAACACACCCTTATACAGTAAAGGATATTGCGTATGCCGACATGCCTTAGACCCAAAAAACGTGAACGGCACGTGTCATGCAAATATTTAGAAAAAAAATCACGAAACAAACATAATATGTTACTTATATTTAAATATAAGGCTCTGACAAAAAACAGTAGCGCCAGTAGAGATTTAAATATAATTGCCTTCTCAAACAAAAACCTCAAACTCCATGCTTTGTATGTGCACAAAAAAAACATATTTTTAAAAGTAATAAAGATACAATACTATTATATACGGTAGAAATTCGAACGGATAAAGCGAAGGAATTTTAGTGCGTGGCAGTGTTTTGGTCATCGGCACAAAGGCCGGTAATGTGTGAGTGGAATACGATAGGACCCAGAATTTAATAATGCGTAGACACAGGGAACATTAGGAGGGTACAATATACATAAAGTTATATACGTTACGTATTGTACACAACTAAGCTACGCGCTTTTCTTCTTCGTATGAAAATAAGCTTTTATCCAAGTACAGGTTTAATATACTATATGAAACTGGTGGATCAAACAAGGATTTGAGAATAATAAAATCATTTTGAAGAAATTATTATTTCATTTTTGGCTGTAAATTTAAAAGCAGCCGATACATAAATTGCATAAAGGATTAAAAAGGTTAATTAGATACAAAAGAAATTCAAATCACTTCTCATTAGGTAAATTATAAATATTAATAATATGTAAAAAGTACATAATGTAATGTTGTAATTGTTACCTCTGTCTGCACAGCATTGTAGTTTTAGTGAAAGATTCATTCACGTATAACAAGTATTTGAATATATAATTGATCTTTGAGTAAAGAATTAAATAATACTGTCTGATGTGTCACAAGTGATTTAGATTAATCTACTTCTTTGAACTCGGGACGGCTTTCACTTTTTGACCCCGTCTCATACATACCTGACGATGTTACACGGTAAATGCGAAGGTCTTGATTGAAGGTGATCAGTGTGGATGCCTTCTGCACCAGCCGGAGTCTAAGGACAAAAGGGACAGTGTCAAATCGGCATTTTTTATATATTAATTGTTACGTGACTTACCTGATGAACTGAACATTTCAGTCTAGTTTAGAGTAGTATCAGCGGTGACCATAGAAATATATATTTAGCTGTTATGTAAATGTAATAAGTAAAAGTAAAATCATTTGAAATCCAAGCTCACGAACCCGAGCGATTACATCGAGAGATTCTCCTAACAAATATTTTGAAACGACAAAAGTAACTAAGTTTAACAATTATGTAAATCCGCGTTTTATCTGTGGTACTAAAACCAAATTGTCTTACAAGAGTGTATACTTAGATTTTTAATCTCCTTTGAGAATATGCGGTATATGATATATCTATTTCTGTTCTTAAATCCATTTACAGACCCCCGCGCAGCGTCAACTTTTAAAAGAGACGTGTGCGGTCTGATTTCGTGTGGGTAGACATCTACTCACAACACAAAAGCCTCATCTGCTCGCTATTTACTCTAAATTCGTTTCCCTTAATCTGTGTCCCCGTCAAAGCGGTACATCATACTGCCTCAACCCCAAGGTCGTAATAATTCTTCGCTTGCCATCGCCATTATACGTGTCATAAGCACACAAGCTATATTTCGGGAATATATAGGAAATTAAAAGGAGCGAGAAAAAATAATAAGGATACAAATGATTAACGGTCAGCCAAAAGTAAATGATTTTATATCTATATTATATAATACATATAGGCATATGACATATGCTAATATATATAGTATATAATGTTGTTTCTCTCTTACGTGCATATTAACTGTAAATGATTTGCACAGGTTTTAAAAACTCGCTCTCAAAGCTTTGTATTGTAGTGACGTTCCGAGAGACGTTGGTCTTTTGTTAGGCTTTTCAAAACTTTTTTATTACGTAAGCACAAATATATGACTTCTGCTTGGAACGAATATTGTTTTTTTGTGCTCAATATACGATTCTTTATAGAATAGGGGGCAAACGGGCAGGCAGCTCACCTGATGCTAGTGATTAAGTATAGAAGTCAAAATTCAAATATAATTTATTCCGCATGTATGCATATGTTTTTGCTCTGGCTCTTCGCTGTTGCCTACGTGGTTGCTAAGGCTGCCTTCCTTGCAAGCTACCATAACAAGCAGTGATATTGACTTTGTGTTTTATATTTTTTGAGTGTTTATTTTAAGTTTCTTTATTGTTTTTAATTTAGATGTAAGTTATTTATTTTTTGAATGCAGACCGAGACTCTTTCATATGATGGCACGTCAAACGCAACCCATACATGTACACAGTGCAATAAGTCATTTAAATCATTAAAAGGCCTCAAAATTCACACTACCAAAACACACAGGAAATGTCTTAGTCAAACCAGTTCAATTTCTAAAATCCATCCCATTATTGCGAGTGCGCCCACTTATGTAGCCAACGATCCAAGTCCTTTTCATACATATCTTAGCCATTTGAAAAATAGTATACCAATTGTTAAAAGAATCCCTCGAGGAGCACGAATAACCGTTGCTACACATTTGACAAATTTAATCAAGAAATGTTACATTAGCAATTGTACTCAAGACTGGCAGAACCTATTTTTATTTACATACAGCACACTACATACAATAAAAACTGATGAACAGAATTTATCATTGACACAAAAAATTAAAAATAACTGTGCTGTAAGCTCCTTGCCTTCTCTTGCACCCTTAATCAAGCATGATGCCCCTCGTAATCGCAACAAACTCATAGAAAACAAAATTTGTGACGGAGATCTTAAAGGTGCCGCTCGCCTTTTGTTCTCCAACGACGTGCTATCACCAGATACCCCTGACACCCTTCAGGCTTTACGGACAAAACATCCCTCAGCTCCAGTAAACCCATATTTTCTCGACCCACCAACAGCAGGTCAAGCATGCCTTCATATTCAAAATAAGGATGTTAATTATGCCATTTTATCATTTAAACCTGGTTCGGCATCAGGATTGGATGGAATATCACCCCAACATTTAAAAGACTTAACATCGCATTCTGTGGGTGATGCAGGCGAGCAACTAGTAAATTCGTTATCAAAATTAATCAATTTTATGTATTCAGGTAAAGTCAATACAGACATTGTTCCCATTCTTTTCGGCGCGAACCTCATTGCCCTCACCAAAAAGGATGGAGGTGTGAGACCAATTGCTGTTGGTTCAACACTAAGACGTCTGGCTTCAAAAATTGCTGTTCGACATATATTACCAAAATTAAATTCAGAATTTGAACCCGTACAGTTGGGTTTCGGTGTAAAAGGAGGGTGTGAGGCAGCCGTCCATGCCCTACGCTCTTTCCTAACGTACGGAAAGCCTGACGTGTTGCTAAAAATTGATGTAAAAAATGCTTTTAATTCAGTTAATAGGGATACCCTGTTGACGGAAATAAAACAACATATACCGGAAATATACAATTATCTTCTTCTAAGTTACGCTGATCCAACAAAACTGTTATATCGTTCTAATAAACTGTCCTCAGAAGTAGGTTGTCAACAGGGTGATCCCCTTGGGCCTGCAATTTTTAGTTTGGCTATAAATCCAATAATCAAAAATTTAAATTCTAATTTCAACGTTTGGTATTTGGACGACGGCACACTAGGAGGTGATGTGGACACTGTGTTTTCGGACCTGTTTTTAATAAAAACTAAATTTGAAGCCATTGGTTTGGAGCTAAATCTCAGCAAATGCGAACTTTTTATAAATAACTGCGACTTAAATTTAAATACAGTAAAACAAAAATTTCAGATTTTGGCTCCAAATATTAAAATAGTTAATAGTAATTCCCTTTACCTTTTAGGTTCTCCAATTTTTGATGAATCTATTTTTGAATATATTAATAATTCTATTAATAAATTTAAAAATTCTGCTGATCGTCTACTTGAAATTAGTCCGCATTATGCACTTTGCATCTTAAAAAACTGTCTTTTTGTCCCAAAATTTACATATGTGCTCCGTTGCTGCTCCTATTGGAATCACCCAGATCTTTTGACACAAGTAGACGACGTAATCAAAATTAGCTTAGAATCGCTTCTTAATATACAGCTGAACGAGCAATCGTGGACCCAAGCATCATTACCAATCCGTTATGGTGGTTTGGGGATTCGCAAAATTTCCAGTGTCGCTTTACCAGCCTTTCTATCTTCTGTCCATAGTTCAGCAAATCTCATAAGTAAAATTTTAAGGGCATCCCCTTCAAACTTTGAGATTGCTGGCTTGGAAGAAGCTAGAAACGCTTTCTTAATTGCATGCCCAGGTCAAAATTTTCCATTTTCTCTAAATTCACAGAGGAGCTGGGACGACATAGACAGTAAAATGACTTATGACAATCTTTTTAGCCGTAGTACAGGTTCAGCACGTGCTAGGCTTTTGGCCGTGGGTACGCATGAGGCCGGCTACTGGCTTCACGCTTACCCTTCGTCAAATACAGGAACTTTTCTTGAACCTGACACGCTCCGAATCGCAACCTGTCTGCGGCTTGGGGTACCGGTCTGCGCTGCTCATACATGTCCCTGTGGCAGTGATGTCGACAAACTAGGACATCACGGACTATCATGTCAAAAAAGTGCTGGCCGCTTCTCGAGACATGCCGCACTCAACGATATAATACGTCGGTCCCTTGCCACCGTCAACGTGCCAAGTCTACTTGAGCCGACTGGAATTGCTAGAGACGATGGCAAGAGACCGGACGGTATGAGTTTGATTCCATGGAGGATGGGTCGGGTTTTGGTATGGGATGCCACCTGTTCAGACACACTGGCCCCTGTAAATACAGGGGTCTAGGCTCTGAATATGATTTTGTCCCATTCGGTGTCGAGACCCTTGGTCCGTGGGGTCCTAGCGCGTTAAGGCTTTTTAGGGAATTATCAAAAAGGTTAGTCGACATCACAGGAGAACGAAGAGCTGGCAGCTACCTTGGACAAAGAATTAGTCTGGCTATTCAAAGGGGGAACGCTGCCAGTATCTTCGGAACCTTGCCTAAAGGGACTACTTTTAATAATATTTTTTAATAATTAAATTTTAAGGTTAGTTATTAGGTATATTTTTATGTATTATGTTATTTATTTATGTAGATAACATAATGCAGACTTATGAACGTCAAATAAATATACATTAAATGCTTCTAATTTTATATTTACTGCCAGTTTTCAAATCAAGGTCGTAGAACGGAAGAGAAGGACTGGCAATAAACCCTCCGCCACTCTTTTTAATCGCCAAGTTTTTTCTTTTATACAACGTTTGTACGGAGATGCGACCATTACACCATTCTCCATATGACATCTTGAGTACTAAAGAATAATAAAATAAATTTAAAACAAAAATTTGTCCACTATCAGCAGGAGGCATGGTGAAATAGGAGCACGCACTTACATACTCGTGAGAACAACACGCAAATACGTAGTAGAAACAACTGATATCACCGCACGAATTCAAGTACGACCAGTCACCACAAGTAGCACCCGTTCACGAGTATGACGCATGGCCAGCCATCGGCCCCCTCGCCATATTTTAGGTAACCCGACGTAACCCGACGCATCGCCTAATTATCTTGTGACTAATTCAATTTGTTTCGGGAATACTTCAGTAGGCAGCTTTTATATAGTGGTGGTATCCGGAAAAAACTGCCTTTAATAACGCACAGTTGTGGAACGACGTGGACGTACGTATTAAAATACACTTGGTATTTCTGCCTTAACGTCCGATAATGAAACTCAGCTGCAGGGTTCGAACAACTAATCTAAACTGACCACTTTCTAGTTTGAGTATGTTGAAGATCTGGAACATTTTGAAGGATAAACAAAATAGTTTCTTTGAAATCGCCACCAACTATTTTAAAACAAATTTGTTTTTCTGATAAAGTTAAATATAGCTTATCATTTTGGATACCTATTTTTTTGTGATTCGCAACTTAGAACTAATTTTTTCTAAAAAAATAACTTTAAAAAGTGTTTTTTTTTAATGTTTTATTGGACCTACATTAAGCCAATAGCTCGTTTTGAGTCAAAGAATAAGTGGTAACTGACTACAAATGAAAAATAATAATTAAAAAACCTAACCTAACGTAACTTAATATAATTCACTGTCAACTGAGACAATTTTTATTATTTATAGTCTGTTATTATTTAGTATGTAATCTACTACATTCGAATAAAGAACACTTTGCACTTGTTTTTGTTATACATGAATAGAAAAATATAAATTTAGCAATCGCACATTCCCCTTATAATACAGATTTTTGTAGACTCGTTTATTAAATTCGATCCCTCAGGACTCACGACCGCCGAGTATTAAATCAAATTAGAAAACTCTGTAACTACCTACGCTTGAACCCACTCAGAATTCCACTTGCCAATTTTATTTAGAAAAAAATCACGTAGCGATACTTTTTACTGGTAGCGGAAATTAAAAAGATTTTTGCAATAGTTTCATGGAAAAATACACAAACATAAATTCTTTTCAATTCTCATAAGAAGAGGTTATATTTTTATAGAAATTGTAAATTCTCTTCGCGAATAGGGTGATAATCCGAATTAGCAGTAGTAATTGCTACGAATATGAATTTTTAAAGTCGTATTTGACTATGTAACGCATAAATAGAAAAAAAAATTGACTGTCGGAATTATCGGATTTACAGTATTATCCCAGAAAAAGATGGCTTAATTTGTTAAAACAGAGTTAAAAATGTGTCTGCTCTATGCACTGGGGTATAATATAATAATAAATTGTTTATTAGCAAAGAAAATAGTACTATCAAATAGATTAATTATAAAAAAAACCGCATTATCAGACATTTTAAAATAGGCACGCAGACAATATATACTTAATATTATATCTAAGAAAGCACCAAAATATTCCTCTATCGTTACTCTAATTTACACTAGAAAAGAATTCTTCACTATGTACTTTTAGTCATTCATGCATTCGTAATAAACTATGTAACGACCTTATTTGTCCTGTCTGTGGTATTCCAAAACATATTTTTCTGAGTACTGTAAGGCCTCTTGTGAATTTCTTTTTTTTTTTCAATTTTAACACTGTATAACGAAATGGCGAAAGTACTTTTTCATATAAATAAAACCCTTACGTTTGTATTTTGTTTTTTGGCACTTTATAATAACGATGAAGATGCTTGAGTTTCCGATATATAAGTAAATCTGTATTTGAAGAAATACTAAACAAGATCTTGATTATCGAGTTGCGAAAAGTTTTGGTGTTGAGAAATCGAAGCACGTTATAGACATGAGGTAAATATACATTTCCTTTTTACAAGCACTTTGTAAATGGAAAGCAAATTTTAAGTCTATGTACACGAATTTGCACATATTTTTTGGGAAAAGGGATACTCTTCTTTAATACAATTCCAGAGGCTCTTTTATCTCTGCCTTTTAATAAATTTAAGAAATGTATTAAAGAAAAGCTGTGTAAAAGGCTTAAAGTAAGCGATTATCTAGTTAAAAGGGCCTGGGACTAGTGCTGGACAGTGTACTTCTAATTAATAGCTATATTTCTTTTAAATATTGTAGTATTGTTTGATGATTTGCTTTTTTTTAAAAGAGTACCGAGAGTTTTTTACGCCGGCTTTTTCTCTCGGCCTACACCCTCTGTCTCCTTTGCTGATGAGTAGGAATAATGTTTAAAGAACTTTATTTCTCATTACAAAAAAAAACAGAAATATTTTATTTACATGAGAAACTTAATATTAATATGTATATATTATATTATATACGAGCGAGATACACGTCGCCATTAGCCGTAACAATTTTAGTCAGCTATGTTCATTCTAACATGCATCTTTAATGCCCTTTTGAATTTGTCAAACACTCCAATATTGCGAATTTGAGATGGTAGTTGATTAAATAATTGCACACCCTCATACCTAATAGATTTCATCAAATAATTTGTACGCGGCTTCGGCAAGATAAGCAAACTCGCTCGACGAGTATTGCGTGTCGTTGCGTACTTGACTTTTCTAAACGACAAGCAACTATGGATAGAGTTATTTAGAATTTTTTTTATCAAGATACAGGTGCTATATACATACAGTTGTTTAATTGTCATAATTTTGGTTTTTTGGTAGATTTTATTAGTCGGTGTTAAAAAATTGTATCTAAATAATGATTTTATTAATTTATTTTGTAGTGTTTGTAAGTTAGAAATTATGTTTTTACATGCCGTACCCCATATTTCAATTAGATATATGAAATGTGGCTTGACTAAACAATTATAAATTAAATGACGTACGGATTGAGGAATACATTTTGATATTGACCAAAATCTGCCTATAAGTGATTTTAATTTGGTAATTATGTGTGATATATGAAAGTTCCACTTTAAATATGTATCTATTCTAAGACCCAGATATTTTTCCCATTTTTTGTTAGTGATTTCAACGTCTTGAACTTTTAACGGTTGAAAGATAGGAATGATTTTATTTTTTGCTCTGAATATTACATAAGATGTTTTTGAGATATTTATGGTTAGCAGATTTTGTTGAAACCAAGAATATAGGGAATTTAGGTCTGACTGAGCTCGAGCAACCATAGTCTGGATATTTATACCGAAATAAAATAAGCAGGTGTCATCAGCGTAGAGAGTGATTTGGCCATGTAAACCGAGCTCGTGAATGTTATTAATATATATTAAAAATAACAGTGGACCTAGTATAGACCCTTGTGGGACGCCGCATGTTACTGGTATTTCTGAGCTTTGAGCATTACCTATTTTGACTATCTGGGTTCTGTTTGATAGATAAGATTTGAATAATTTTAGCGCACAACCTTTTATTCCTACACGATCTAATTTTTTAAGCAATAGATTGTGGCTTACGGTATCAAACGCTTTTTTCAAATCTATAAAGACACCCATCGCCATTTTTTTAGAGTCAATGTTTTCCTTTATATGATTGATAAGATCGGCTGTGGCTGATAAAGTGCTGCTTTTTGATCTAAAACCATATTGGCGTTTAAAAATAAAATTGTTAGTTTGTAAGTAAGTATCAAGTCTTGAATAAATAATTTTTTCTAATATTTTTGAGATTGAAGGTAGAATGGATATTGGTCTGTAATTGCCGGGATCAGTTTTACTGCCTGATTTATAAATAGGAGTAACTTTGGCTTTCTTTAGAGAATCCGGAAATTCACCTTTATGCAGCAGCTTATTAAAGCAGACCGAGAGATATTCAGAGAGATCATTGATAATGCATTTTATGGTTTTAGTATTGATTCCATCTATTCCAGTACTGCAATTTGTGTCTAGTGTTTTTATTATATTTGTTATTTCAAGTGTTGTGCATGGACTGAAGTTAGATAATTCAGCATTAAGACTTTGAGGAAGTGCTAGTGTAAAATTAGTGTGAAATTGTGTTGGTATTTCATTAACTAGTTTCAGCCCTATGGTAGAAAAGTATGTATTAAATGCTGCACAAATATCGGTTGTTTGAGTTAACTCTTTGGTGTCTATTATAAGTTTTGAAGGTGTGCAATCTTTGTTTAATTTGTTACTAGCCAATTTATTTATTAGACTCCACATTTTTTTTGGGTTATTAGCGTGTTTAACAAATTCGTTGGAGAAGTAATTATCTTTAGTTTCCTTTATCTTTCTTTTGACCTCGTCTCTTGCAGTAGTATATTGTGCTTGAACAACTATATTTGTAGGATCTTTTTTCAGTTCAGCCCATAATTGGTTTCTATAATTAATTGCATTAATAGCTTCTCCATTTATCCAATCTTTCTGAGGTGGATTAAGTATCTTTTTCTTCACTTGTTTGCATTTCCTTACACAGTCCTTAATGGTCTCTTCCAGTAGAGAATAATCAAGTGTTGTTATATCTAAATTGTAGGTCTTGAATAATTTGTAAAATCTTGAATAATCAATGGCTTCATATTCAGAATATATCAATTGTGGGGCTTTGGATTTTTTTAATTCAATATAAAGTTGCCTATGGTCAGACATTCCATTCTCAATAAATGCCATATGAAAACAGTCATCTCTTAGATTTGTACATACGTGGTCGATTATTGATTTTCGTGTTTTCGAGTCACGTGTACAATATTTTTTCTGAATTTTGTTTATGATGCTATATCCAGCCTCATCCATTACATCCATATATTGCTTAGTTTGTTTATCACTCTTTTTCACTAAATCTATATTAAAATCCCTACAGGAATGCCTACAGGTTCGAATTTGATGACGTGGAATAAGTGATACCTTGATGATCTTATGTTCCAAAATAAACGTATTTTATTTTATTTTCATACCGTAAGCAAGAATATTTGTAATTGTCGTGAAATTTATTACTTTTTGAATATTATATTTAAAAGTAATGCATTTGAATAAATACTGTGATTAACTGGAGTATTAAGACTAACATTTAAGTTAATACATATTAGTATTTCAACAAGAAGTTTGTTTTTCAATTGTGGCAACACCGAGAACGTGATAGTTTTGACATTTAGTTTTTGGCGGTATTCGTAGTAGGTGCTTTGGCAATTATTACAATGAATTCAATTTCGCTCGAAAATCGCATTAAAATAATTCAAATCCACTATAAAAATGGTGGTCTGTTAAAGTTACATTTCGTAAAATTCGTGATATTTTCGGCCAGCTTAATCGTCCTTCTGAGACCGCTGTTAAGAATTTGGTCGCGAAATTTGAGTCGACAGGCTCGGTACAAAATGTGCCAACACCAACACGTGTTCGACCGGGTCGTTCAACAGAAAACATCGCCGCCGTGCGCCACAGTGTTGAAGAAGATCAAAATTTGTCAATTTCACGACGTTCTCAACAATTGGGGTTATCCAAAAGCACAACATGGCAAATTTTGCGAAAGGATTTGGCTTTGAAGCCTTACAAGATTCAACTGGTGCAGGAATTAAAGCTGATCGACCATTCAAATCGCCGCAGATTCGCTCAGTTCATTCAGGAACAACCTGCTGGTTTTTCTGAAAAAATCATTTTTTCAGACGAAGCCCATTTTCATTTGTCAGGGTACGTCAACAAGCAAAATTGTCGCATTTGGGCTTCTGAAAATCCTAAAGCAATTATTGAGAAGGCTTTGCATACTCAACGTGTTACTGTGTGGTGCGCTATGTGGTCTGGAGGCGTGATTGGGCCGTTTTTTTTCGAAGATGAGGCTGGAAATGCGGTAACAGTCAATGGATCACGGTATCGCGAGATGTTAACCACTAAATTTTGGCCTATTATTGATGACATGGATATCACTGAAATGTGGTTTCAACAGGACGGTGCCACATGTCACACAGCCAATGAAACGATCAATTTATTGCAAACCAAATTTCCCGAGCGCATAATTTCGCGAAATTCAGCTGTTAAGTGGCCAGCCAGATCGTGTGATTTAACATCACTGGATTATTTTTTGTGGGGCTATGTTAAAGACAGAGTCTATACGGAGCCAATCGAATCGATTGCAGCCTTAAAACTCAAAATCCGTGATGTCATTAACGAAATAGACCCTCCATTTTGCCAAAAAGTGATTAAAAATTTTGATGAAAGAATCAACATCTGTCGGCGTGGTCGTGGTGGACATTTGCCAGATATCATTTTTCATTCATAATTGCCAAACTTTTCTCTTTGTAATACAATAAAAATTTTATTCATTTTCCTCTAAATTCTTTGTTTTATTTTGTTTTAGAAAACAAAGTTCTTGTTGAAAAACCCTATATAATTACTTATATATGACAAATCATTTACTTCCCATGTATTTAATTAAGTTATAAAAGAACATGCTCAGTTTTACGGTATTTTTAGAAAACAACTGGAATTTTGAATTTAGCTTAAAGTAGTAGGCTTAAGCGTGCGACTCACAAAGGACTTTTTTTTTATAGAACAGGGAGCAAAAAAGCAGGAGTCTTACCTAATGTTATGCGGCCTCGCGGATGCATTGCGGACCTTTTAAGAATCGGTACGCACTTTTCTTGAAGTACCTTGAGTCGAATTGGTGTGCCCATATAACCTTCGCTCGAACGGTGAAGGAAACCATTTTGTGGAAACCGGCTTCTTTTAGACCCAAGAGTTAGACGGCATATGACAGGCACATTATGTTCCAACAAAAGCAATGCAACAGATACATAAATCTGAGGCTCTGTACTAAAAAGGTTGTAGCGCCACTGATTTTAATTTTTTATATAGAAATTTAACAATATGAAAATGTCGCATCGATACCGCGCGGTCTAGTTAGCTAGGAAATAGAATAGTGTGTTTGCTAGTAATGAATAAATTTTCCGTGTGAGCGCTGCCTCCGCTCCTATATCAGATATTTCTGTTTCCCGTCGTTCTACTGATACTAATTATAATAACTTATCACTAGCAGGCTTTATAACGTTTTATACCTTTATTTCACTTACCTAGTTACCTTGATATTTTATTTTATATTCAATAATCATATTGTCAGTAATACAAATTTGTTTTAAATTTATATAAACTCGTGATTTCTAATACATGCCTGTGATAAATTAGTGGCGGTGGTGAGATGTTCAAATAACTGAAACACTTTGTTCGAAGCTTTCTCTAATGTCTATGGTCAAAAAACTGTAAATTGAGTTATTTATGGGTTCTTTAATCTAAGTGAGAATTATGTTAAATGTGAAGAATATATATATAAGTGTAGTCGATCTATTGGGCATAGTTGGAAATGACAAAGTAATACTACAATATCCCATAAATGTGGGAAAAATTAAAAGGCTCATTTTGGCTTCACGTTATGACAATTGTCATAACGTGAACCAGTATAATATATATACATATTATATGTAAGTTAACTAATGTTAGGTTACATGTGTATGACTACTGGTACTCGTGACAACTAACTCTTATGATAAATTATTTCTCATAACGAGAATCCAGAATTCAGTCTGCGTTGGGGCATAGGGCTCCCCAGCTCTCTGCGCACAATAAACTGTAACGTATTTGTGGGTTCTTAAAACTATGTGACACATTTTTTACCCTAATACAAATAAGTGATGTTGACCTATTGAACATTGCCGGAGAATGTTATAAATAATTTGAAAAACTAAAGAGCTATTATTCATAAACCATATAAATTATATATATTTATTCGTTTTTAAATATTTAACTATAATATATATGTAACTTAACCAATGGTAGGTTAAATGAACTCCTGTCTAAAAAGATAAATAGATACAAATATCTAGAACAAGTTTATAGCTCCATTTTTATAAATCCACAACTCCTTCAATAAAAAAAAACATTTCGTGACTTGCTTCATTATATTCCAACCATAAATTCAATTTAAGCTTTAATGTGAAATAACTGTCTAAATTGAACAACGTTGGGTTTATAGTTCGGTACAATGGAATCGTCATTCAGACTAATAAACCTAGCCCGAGTCTAGCGTAAAAAAGGTAGAGTTTTTATTGAATAAAAATGTTACTATTTCGGCACAGTACAAGAATAATCAGTATGTTCCAGGGTTCCATGTTTGTGCCTTATGCATTTAGTGTTTGATCAGCTCTGTTACACAATAAAACATATTTTT
The DNA here is from genome assembly GCA_028984075.1 of Pieris mannii. NCBI lineage: Eukaryota > Metazoa > Arthropoda > Insecta > Lepidoptera > Pieridae > Pieris > Pieris mannii. The sequence continues at coordinate 9,849,549 of CM054779.1, read as the reverse complement.
TTAATGATTGGCTCACTAATTCCGTAATTAATTCTCAAATGTCGTCCCTAAGGAGGAAACCAAAATTCCATGTAATTCTCTCAATTTGAACGTTAATGTCGCAAACTTGGAATCACCAAAGTGAATATTGAAAAATACTAAAACTTAATAATTCAAATTGGAATCGCTGTCACTATTGGAATTTGCGCTGCCATACAGCCTATGTATTTCATATAAAACATAATGTACTTGACAAATCCCTTGATATTTTTAAGGCCTTCGATAACGTTTAACACGCAAGCCTCCCAGGCAGGCTTGATTTGGGTTAGCCGATGCTCTGAAAATAGATAACTGATTTCATAAAGGAGCACTCACTTAAGGTGGTCGTCGCTGTCTACTCTGCTGGTGTACCACAAGGATCTGCTTTTTCTGTGACATTTCAACGACATGTTAAAATCTTCGGATAGCCGATTACGAAACCATCGTAGAAACAACCTTCATTCAGTCATTTAATTGGAAAATGCTGAGCAACTCGAGTTGCTTGACGTTGATCTCAGATTTAGGGGTTTTATAAGGTTAAGACTCATATGTCAGACAAAACCTAGTCACTTCGTATTTTGGATGATTTCAAAATTAAGATGCAAGCAATACCGTAGAAGCTTCTTAATCTTTATCAGGCTCAAGTCCGTTCCGATGTTTACCTATATGAATAAAGATATTTTTGAGTTTGAGTTTGATACTATTGAGAGGCGGGCTAAGCGAGTTATAGACGACGATTTACTCGTTGAATCTCAACTCATGATCGTTGCTGTTCTGTTGCCTCCCATTCAGTCTTCTATAGATTACACTCCACAGAATGCACAATCAAAGTACACAATCTGATTCATCCTATTTTAGACAACAATCGTCAAAACATGCTGGACTTCAGCCTTTCTTTGTTGACGGCAAAATACGCAAAGAAATGCAACTCCTTGCCATTTCGTAGACGGGCTAACATTCAAGCTTGACAGGTGTTCCCTTCAATCCGCATCGCACTTCACATCAGTCGTCCATTGCGAAAAGATGTGCTTATTTTACTCTGTACTACTATGTATACTGTGTACAGTATTGGTAGATCTACATGAAGAGGTTAGGAAAATAAAAGGGTAAATGGAAACAGGAAATCTGTGTTTGAAAAGGTTAACTATTTACATACCTTGACTTTAGAGCGTCTCTCGAGTTTTTGTAAAAAAAGTTTTTTTTAACTTTCGATAAATAAGTAAAATGCTCATGATACCGCCTCTGGAGACCACTGAAATTTGTATCCAAGTGCAAATATTTTTTTTATAGACCATGTCACATAAAGACAAAACATTCGTAAGTGTGTTGCAGGCTACTTTATGTACTTTTTGTACCTTGCAACCCCGAGGTCGCTATATCAGCGCTACGGATTAGCAAGTCTTATTATATCACATTATTTTTGGCATTCTAAATACCGCAAGAGGTGAATAGTAAAATTTCGCATTGCACGTATAATATGTATATGTTAATATATCTTAATAATGTGATAGTGGCAATTTTACTGTGCTATAATGAAATAAAAATACGCATTTATCTACAAATTAAATAAAGTACTTTATACAAATCAATTTTGAAAAAAAGGATAACGGGATTTAGTACTAGGTAATTTAATAAAATGTATTTCGTACCTCATGCTCGAAAAAAACCTCTCAGCTCTCTTGATAATAAGTCGTTGTCGCCAGAACGTTTACAAAGTATGAAAATGCAAAGCAAACGTGCGAAGCTTTCTGTTATCCTTACAAAAAAAATAACGCTGGCAATCTGCACGTAAAAATCTGTTGCGTAGTTATAGAAAGATTAATATCACGATATTTTCTTTATTTTTCTCTAAGTTCTAGTGTAATTTAACTACATACCACAACATCTTCGGAATGGTCACTTTCTTCCCTAGATGAATAAGACAATTTTGGCGATCATCATGGCTTGTTTACTTTTGAATGCCGCGTTTTTAAACAATGACTTGGTGCTTTGGCCAAACCATTGTCTAAGGTTTTTCAATCGAGACGTGCGTCTGCGGCCAGGTTTACTGCCATTATTAGATTAAGGAGCTCGAATGTTTTCGTGTTATGTAAAACGTTCTGAAAAACATATTAACATATTATACTCGTGTAAATAAAATACAAGTGAACAATATATTATTACAGCGTACAATCTGACAGTTGCACGGCGGGTGACATCGCGAGGGATGATAACGCTTACATTCGTAGCAAAAGCATAGCAGGTACATTTATTGTGCACTATCAGGTATTATTTACGGGTAAGAAAACTTTGAAACAGATTATAAGGTTAATGTCTGTTTGACAGTTAATGTTTATGTTATCTGTGGTAGCGGTTAGCTCTTCCCACTTTATTAGGTTAGGTTCTAAACTAGGTTTTCGTGGTGGAAGTGTTGTGTACCAACCCCAAACCTCAAACCGTGCAAAAGCATAGTAGGTACATTATCTGTGAAACAGCTTATAAGGTCTGTTTGATAGTTATTGTTTCTGTTATCTGTGGTAGAGGTTCGCTTTTCCCACTTTATTTGGTTAGGTTAGATTAAACTGGGTTTTGGTGGTGGAAGTGTTGTGTACCAACCCCAAATAAACGTCAGACCCCACAAAAAAGAAACGATTTTGGAGTTAATACATGCATTTCAATAGAAATGTTCTTATACCGTACGAGTAGGTATGTTAATTATGTGCAGGTAAATAAATAAATTGAACAGAACAGTCAGAGTTTAAGTGCTCGAGCGGGCATGGGAATTTTGGGCCTAAAATATGTTGGTTTTCCAACGTTACCGTCATATGAACACAAATAAATTTTACTACACAGCTAAGATACAAATGCTTGCCCGGGCCGAAAGTCGTCCCACTTAGCAAACCCTGTTCTACTTACATTAAAGGAGCTCTAAAAATTCTGTAATAAAACTTATTACTCGAGAGGACGTCGAGTATTTGATTTATAATATCTATGCACCAGAGTTCACTAGCCCTCCGGGAGGATATTATGAATGAATTTATGTGCTTACTTCGCACCAAGGTTTTAAGATCTGCATTCAACTAGAATATATAGCTTTAAATATATTTTATAGATGTACATGAATGTTTAAAGCTCGGAAAAAATACTCAAGTAATTTCTGTATTATGATTTTTTATTGCAAGTTACAATAACCTAAAATAAATACTGTAGAGCAAGGTTCCACTTTGTACGTTACGCAAGTTAATTCATTAAATATCTAAACTGTTATAAATGAATTTTACTCCAAAAATTAGTCTATATGGTCCAATCATTAGCCCTCTAGGTGATATATACGTAAATATTTATTCAGTTGGTTAGTTGCACACGATTTGAACCTGCCTTTGAAATGGCAAAGTTTAATCTCCTTCTTAAAATTGTATTCAACAATTTCGTGTACTGCATTTTAACTGCGAAGAACTCGGGTATAATTGCATCAATTAATTATAATATTCATGAGTCGAAATCGTCTTGCAAATGCGTTCAACCAACTTATCATAATATTAGTATTATGCGCATTAATTAATAGCTATAATATCATCTTTTTTTCTATGTACAGTATATTAATTTATATTTTCACTCTAGTCTCTATTAATGCTACGCTTGTATGGCAATTGATGAGCATTTGTAATATTAAATTATATGATACGAAGGCGTTATTTCCAGTATATTAGAGGACTGACAATAATTGTTAATTGATTGATAACAATTATAATAAACTGTGAAACAATTATTGTCAATTCGAACTCCGAGTATAAATTATTTGGAAATATAAAACATTCAACTAGTTTAGTAGTGAGAGCGACAAATCTACTTTTTTAAAAGTAATTTTACTTAATATTCAGTTTAACCGCGAACTATTAGATAAACGATGTGGTTTCTACTAGCGATTGTTGAGCGTACTCGTAGTTACGAAATCATAAATACGCCTTCTTCCATGTTCTAATGTGAAATTCAAGGTCATTCCACAATTGAAAAATCGTTTTTTTATTGCTTCAAATAAAACATTTATATAACAATATTGTAAGAGGCATACCGTATATTATTATGCCGTCTCTGCTAAACTGTAGATGCTATGCAAATGCGCACAGTGAGGTGTGCTTATAACTTTACCCGTACGAGTTTTAAAAGTTTGCTAGGATTGAATTTTTAAAGTACGAAGTACGCAATTTAGTCGCTGCGTGAAGCCTAGATCTAGGTCTGAGATTGCGGAAATAAAACGAACCGTATTATTTTTACCTATCTTACATCAGTAGGTCACGCACTTCGTTTGTTCAATACCTTTACCTTAATTTTAAATAAGGTCAAAGTCAAAGTCAAAAATAATTTATTCATATAGGTAACATAATGTATACTTATGAACGACAAAAAAGAGAAATATACAATAAATGAATCTAATTTTATATTTACTGCCAGTTCTCAAATCAAGGCCGTAGAACGGAAGAGAAGAACTGGCAATACTCAGAATAGTCTCAAATAGTCTAAGTAGTTCAGTTAATAAAAGTATTACTTTATATTAAAACTTTTATTACGTGAATCCTGATCATATCTGTATAAAGCAGAGCGGCTTCACACACCGACTATGTGAGGAAGGAGCAGTGGCGAATTTACGAATTTTTAGAATTCAACAATTTCGTTAAAATTCCAAGTAAAATACTTCTTTGGGTTTTATTTCTGAGCACAAAATTATACTCCCACCAGTAACAGCAGTAGGACACCAGAGTCTTAAGTAGGACTGAGATGTATAGTTGATAGGAGGAAGAGAGAATACATTTCCTTTAATTTCGCTGTTTTCAATATATTACTGGTTGGGGATTAGGGCAAGATTTGTTGCAAACTTCTAAATGTAAAACATCAGAAAACTGTCCTGCAGATATCTGTTTAGTTTCTATGAAGTAGCAAAAAAATCAGCTTGCAAATTTGCCGCCATAAAAATCTCCAGTCTATTCAGACTGCTGGCGAATGAAATATCTAAAATAATACATTGTTTTTATTATTTCCTAAACATCTTTTATAAAATTATTTATGATCATTGGTTGTATCAAAAATGTATTTTTTACCCTATAATATTTGTATAGCTAAAGATATGCACTACTTCTATTAAATATTAGTAGCATGGAACACTTACGTTAAATATCCTGGTTTACTAACCAGGTAATTAGGTAGATCTAAAATTACTTATAATTCTTAAGTAATCTAGGTCTACGATCTCGTAAAGATAATTTAATAATTTCTCAGAGAATATTCTTCTTTTGTACAGAGACAATATTTTGAAAAAAAAAACGATATACTCAAATCCTGATTAAAAAAATAATTACCAAGTTGTACCTTTGTGTAATATACTCTACTATATTAATACAGCTGGCCGCGCTAGGCCCACGACAGACACGAGTGGAACCGGATGAAGGAGGCCTATGTCCAACGGGCAACAAACCAAAACCTAACAAGAAAATGATTATTCCTAAATGTTAAAGTGTATTTTTTGCTTAATTCAAAATCAATGAAACTTATAATCTATTACTAGAATCGGCCAAGCGTTGCAGTGGCTAAGGTTTTTGTTATATTACATAGTAGTAAGCTATTCAAGTGAAACCGTAGGAGACATTATGTGAAGCGTTGGTACTTTTAACACAGCGCCATCTGTTAGAATTGTATCAAATAATAAACAAATAATTTGCAATAATATAAAATTGCGATTATAATTAAAGATCTAAGCTATACTATCTCTTAAATTGGACCAGACTGCTCACGGTGTGCCAATTTAATTTAAAATCGGTTAAGTAGTTTAGGAGTCCATTGCGGACAAACATCGTGACAGGAGATTTATATATATTAAGATTATAATTAAGTTTTGTAAATAAAGGCTATTACTATTACTACTACTATATTAATGATCAACTACTAGATGATATGATTACTCAGCTAACCTTAGTGACCGCAATTCACTCTGCAACATATCAATCACTAATAAGATTACAGCAATATATCTGCAGTAATTGCTTAATGATCATCGTTTACATTGCCGCGTGTAGTCTTAATTAATGTCAACAACTCATCACGAAGGGAATTCAAGTTAGAATTGCTTGGTTATTGAGCATATAGTTACGTTTAAGTGGTTTGAGCTTCCATGTGTTTCCCTGGGCTTTAGAATAAGACACCCTGAGCTAGATAGTAGACCATTATAAAGGACAGATTCAAATACAGTCAAAATCTGTTATAACGACATCGAAAGGACTACTCATATTTGGTCGTAAAAAGCGATAGTTGTATACAGAAGAATACAGCCGGGTGCTTTGATTTTGGTCAATTTAACCGGTATGTTAAACGAAGTCGTCGTAAAAAGATTTTGACTGTACTTACCTACTCCGCTGGCGCAGCGATCGAAATAAAGCATTGGTTTCTGAAACAAAAGAACGCGATGCCCAACACTCGCTGCTCCCCAATTGGGCACTTGAGCTCGCGTAGGATCCACATAAGCCAAAATGATTTTAAAAAGAGTGGTGGAGAGTCTTTTGAAATTTCTCTTCATCTAATCGACGCCCCTAATTAAGTACATAATAATTTAAGTATATATATCGCTATACTTTTGATATCCTTATTTTGTCGTCCAAATTCGTCTAAATAATATTTAATAATTACATATTACATTTCGTTCAAGAATTCATAATAATAGGCCGAGTTATTGGTAGCATATTATTACAGCAATGAATATTATAAAATTCATTAGAAAATTTTTGTTATAAGATTAGGAACTGTGTCCAATATAAATACTTCTCCATAGTTCATTCAGATACACTTTAAACCTAAAAGTATAAGAAACATATGCATACTTTTGTAATTTCTGGGCATTTTAATTTATTTTAAGTATATTCGTTACACTGTGATAAAATTTGTCTTGTTCTCCTTTTGAGAAAAATGTAATTAGCAAATATCAGAAATGTAGTGGATTGCTATAGTGTGATATAGTAGGTATAAGTAATATTCTGTCAATATTGTTGTGATAACAAAATATATGTACATATAAAAATATATTTACATGTACCAATTAATCAAAAAAATCACCAGTTTCAATAATATGATCATTATCTGTCTTTATGCGTCATCTCGCTAAGCACAATTCCTGAAAATATAAACAGCGTAATCACAACATAAACAAGTTTGCTGGTAACAATATTAAATATGTGTTAGTGTGTAGTTCTATACGACGGGGCTGAAATAGCGGAACTCTTTGGGATAATTGAATCCGGAGCGTAATGTGTCACTCAGGTTGCTTATCTCTAGGGAATTAATATCGGAGCTACGGCTCTCAGGTATATATAAGTTTATATATGAAGGATAGAAACATAATAGATAGAAAGATGTTTTTATTTAAATTTTAGTGTGATAATTTCGGCACACAATACCAATTGCTTATATTAATATTTGAGTAGTTTTGGCCAAGTGGCTTCAACGTGGGACTCTCAATCCTGAGGTCGTAGGTTCAATCGCCGCACCAAGGAACATTCTCTCTATATGTGCATTTAACTTTCGCTTAAAAGGAGAAGTAAAACGTTGTGAGGCAGCCGACTTGCCTAAAGCCCAAAAAGTCGACGGCGTGTGTCAGGCACAGAAGGCTACCTACATTACTATTGTCGATATACGAAGTAAGTGATTATATCTAAGGACGTGACTTTTTTTGAAGTATATAAATAGTACATTAGCAGTGGTAGTGGTGGTAGTGACTGTAGTGTGCGATTCTTATCCCTGGGGCCGTAAGATGTTCACCAATGGCTTTTCAGGATATGTGCGCATTTAACATTCGCCCGAACAGTGAAGTAAACCAGCTTGCCAAAACTCAAAAGTCGACAGCGTGTGTCAGGCACAGGATGATACCTACTTGCCTTTTAGATTTACATATTATCATGATACACATACAAAAATTTGAGGCCCAGAGATTATAGCACCACTGATTTTTTTTACTGTATTTACAATCATAGATATTTGTTTGTTAATGATACTTTGATTAAAACTTATGTTAATCAAAGAATCATTCACCATATGACAAAGATACAACAGTTATTCTATAATGATAATCAAAAATTTAGTAAAACGTTTTAAATATATTCAATTACAATACAATAGCGTGCCTTCTTAAAATAACATTCGCTCAGTGTAAAAACACTGGGAAATTTTTGTTTAACAAAGTGAATATTTTTACGTTTCCATTCAACTTCTGTAAAACGCATTTTCTGTACATCCGATAAATGTATTTATTTTCAATATTTAAACAGTTAATCGACTGTAGTATATATTGGTAGGCTGTTAATAATTACTACTAATTTGAACGTGAATTATCAATAAACGGTTCGTTTCGAAGCATTATTTATCTATACTAATTTTGTATTGTAATTCACGGGTCAGTGAGACAGGAAGAAGATTTAATCAGTGGTACTAGTCTCTACCAGAAGTGGACTGGATACAATACAATTAAACCGGTTGCAAGTAATTATCATGTAGCCTTTAACCAATCAGGTAGACCGATCAAATTAGGCTCATCGTCCTCAAAAGTATACAGTCATAAGAGAGGTGCTGGTGAGAAACAGATAACCCCAGATGCTTCCTCGCTGGCCACTCTTTTTCTTTGATATTTGTTCCTATTTATTTATAGGCAAATAAATTTATCTTTCCATCGCCATAAGTACAATTATTTATTGAATATAGAAAGGATTTTTATATTGGTGTTTTCAGAGCAGTGTTGGCCTAGTGGCTTCAGCGTGTGACTCTCATACCTGAGGTCGTAGTTTCGATCCCCGGCTGTGCACCAATGGGCTTTCTTTCTATGTGCGCATTTAACATTTGCTCGAACGATGAAGGAAAACATCGTGAGGCAACCGACATGACGTAGACCCAAAAAGTCGACGACGTGTGGCAGACACTGGAGGCTGATCAAATGCTTGCCTATTAGATTTAAAAATGATCATGAAACATTCAGAAATATGAGGCCAATATCTAAAGTGGTTGTAGGGCCACTGATTTGTTTTATATTGGTTCATCTGAAGTCCGAACGTGTAACTGCTCGCGATTGTAACATCACATACAATTTTAATTTTTAATCCAACCTGGATTAATCTCGGTAAAGATAACAGAACCCGTTTGAAGCATGTATGAGAAACATTTGTAGGAACTAATTAATACAGCGTCATTATTTGAAAGAATTCTCGTGGAACTCGGAGCACTTGACCTGCTTCCCTGAATACAATTAAAGCCTACAATTGCTACTTGTTTATATGTCTTTAAGTATATGGTATACGGCTATTTTCTTTTATATAAAAACGTTAGAATGTTTTATATTAAAATCTAGGTTATAAGATTGCTGTTGATCCCTTCCCATCAACATGGAAACAACAACAACAGCACATACGCATTACACATTTGTAACGAACCGAATGCGGGAAATTTTTAATTTTTTTTATATCTTTCCTAATTTTTTCTTTGATTATTATTATTTTGTTATTATTACCTATCTTATAGGCAAGAAGGGGATCACCTGTGCCTGACACACACCGTCGACTTATTGGGTTGGCAAGCCGGTTTCCTTCACCGTTCGAGCGAATTTTAAATGTGCACATAGAAAGAATGTAGTACACTTAAGCCATTAGGCCAACACTACTTATAAACAATTTATATAATTTCTTAAAAAAACCACTTAGATCCAATCACATACTTCGTATTTTATGTCGAAAATAGTATACAAAGACGTACTATGTCTCGCACCTGACTCTAATTGGGCTGGCGGTGACTGTGGTGACATTTTATTGTTCAATTACAGTTATTGCTTGGGCTTTGTTTGTCGCAAATTGTATTCGTATTTCTAATTTAGAAACGCCGAACTTCTTATCTGTACAATTGAAGCTTTTAGAGCAGCGTTCTTTATATTACGTTTTATGTAATAAAAAACATAAAAGATATATTAAAGATACATTTTATATAGTTTATGTAAAAACAACTCAGGCTGAAGTTTATTTTTTATTTCATCATTAGACGTCGAGGCAGAATACGAAATTCTACCCGTATCCCCTCGACGTCCGCCGTTCCACAACTGCGCGATTTTCAAGGCAGTTTTTGCCGCGCACCACCACTTTGTGGAACCAGCTGCCCACTGAAGAATTTCCGAACCAATTCGACTTAGGGTCCTTCAAGAAAATAGCGTACAAATTCTTAAAAGGCCGGCAACGCACTCGCGTTACGTGATACCGCCGCCCATGGACACTCTCAATACCAGAAGGCTCACGAGTGCGTTGCCGGCCTTTTAACAATCGGTCGTAACTGTATGGCGGATGACACATTATCTCGACACCTGCCATAGTCAAATATTTAACAGTCCGTTTTGCGGAGTGCGCTGACGCATTGTCGGGGTGAAGGAGTATCCCGCTTCGAGGGCGCTGCTGTCGATATTCTAAGACAACAGGCAAACAGCTATTTTCATATCAGTCTGCAGTAACATTAAGACAAGTGCGTCAATAGCTCCTTATTCTTCCTATTGTACTGGCACAATGAATTCGTAAACAACGATTGTCTAATAAAAGTATACATTTTTCAGGCTGTGTACAAGGATAGCTAAGTTTCAAAGAGCCGTCGACGCATGGTATAAATTTTATACATTCATTGTGTTTTTCTGTTTGGCGGCAAGATTATAAGACAAGTGCGTCAATAGCTCCTTGTACTTCCTATTGTACTGGTTCAATGACTTTGTGAACAATAATTTTCTACTAAAATTATTATTTTTTTAGTCTTTCCATCTTCTAGCACAACTGTCGCGAAATGACCTTACCAACCAAAGAATGAAGCAATCATCCTTGACTTCTTATTTTCTCTACCTTAGTTGGCCGATTCTCGAAAGGAAACACCCAATGAGCTGATTGTCTTATGGTTTTGGGTTCGTGGCAATATATGCAGCTTTCATCAGCTGTGACTATGTCAAATACAGCATTCGAGTTGCCGTTGAACTTATCTAACATTTGGCGACACTAATCATCGATTAAAGTATGGGGAATTCATCTGGTACAAAGCTTCCTGACGTCTAAATGTATGTGTAATATTTTTTGAACATGACTCGCACAGCACTGATGTTATCTTCAGTAGTCGCTGTTAAAGGAATAATAAATAAATAATAGGAATATAAATAAATGAAATGCTATCGCAGCCGATCATAGCTTTGTTGTTGAGTAAGCCCACAAATAAAGTGATAATAAATCATTGACCGAATTTTCTCGCGTTAGGTTCATTTTCACATGTAACAAGAGTTTTAGATTTGCCGCCAATTCACAAAACAATGACAAATGAATGTATTACATTAGGTTATGAAAGAGTTCTAAAATTGAAATTCAAAAAGTTTTCATTTGTTTTGTTTCTAACAACTGGCCAGTTCAAAACATTTTCAGTGTTATGAAACATAAACAAATCTGCTAAAACCAAGGAAAAAAATATAAATTATAAGTTAAACGATATAGTGCTTAGGTATATTTATTAACTAAATAAAATCAAGTGATGCGATAGCTCTTAATATTATTATTACAAGCTAATTCAATCGTATATATCGTATATACTTACGTATTATATATACGTATTACAAAAAGAAACTTGTAGCCTTGTAAAGAACGAAGTCATAAGCGCTGAGTAATGTTTGGAAAGTATTACTAAATATTAAAAAAAACCTTATCCGTGCAAAGTCTGGACCACTGGTTTTGAATTCCACCGTCAAACTTGTTCAGGTTGTCGACAGCACGTAGTTAACTTAAAGTTCATGTCAGGTGAGTGTCAAATTATACCACTATTGTATTAACTTTAATGTTATCTACGGAAACTGTGGAAGTTTCGTAAAGATTTTCTCTTTAACTTTTCTCAGTCTGTATATTGGAAATGTGATTTGTCGTTCCACATCTGAGTGTTTTCTCGAATGACGCGCACAACCACAATCTGGAACAAGCTGCCCACCGAAGTATTTCCGAACCAATTCGACTTACGGTAGAAAATAGGGTACTGTTACGAAGATGCAGTTTCTACATTTTCCCACAAGTTAGAGAACTTTTCAGCAGGCTGAAATGTGATTTCTTACCGTTTCAGGAGAGGGTTAATCACTTCAGAAAATGGTAATTTGAAGAATGTTACCCTAGTTTCCAGAAGGCCAGAAACATATTTTCAAGCAGTTTCAAAAAATGCGTAGTTTCGACAGTTTCCAGGAAACCCGTTTTCATTTCATTCATCGTATCACTAAATTTGAGATAAGCCGGTTTGCACCGTTTAATAAAACGCTTAAAACTAACTAACTAACTAGACTTGTATTTATTTTTTAAACAACGGTTTTCTATTAAAATTATTATTTTTTCAGTCTGTGTACTAGGATAGCTAAGTTACAAAGAGCCAGCGACGCATACTATAAATTTTATTGTTTTTCTGTTTGACGGTAAGATTAAGACATGTGCGTCAATAGCTCCTTATTCTTCCTATTGTACTGGTACAATGATTTCATTAACAACGATTTTCTAATAAAAGTATAATTTTTTCAGTCTGTGTACCAGGATAGCTAAGTTACAAAGAGCCATCGACGCATACTATAAATTTTATTGTGTTTTTCTGTTTGGCGGCAAGATTAAGACGAGTGCGTCAATAGCTCCTTGTTCTTCCTACTGTACTGGTACGATGACTTCATGAACAACGATTTTCTACTAAAAGTATAATTTTTTCAGTCTGTGTACCAGGATAGCTAAGTTACAAAGAGCCATCGATGCATACTATAAATTTTATTGTTTTTTTCTGTTTGGCGGCAAGATTAAGACAAGTGCGTCAATAGCTCCTTGTACTTCCTATAGTACTGGTACAATGGCTTTGTGAACAACAATTTTCTACAAAAATTATTATTTTTTCAGTCTGTGTACCAGGACAACTAAGTTTCAAAGAGCCATCGATGCATGCTAAAATTTTTATACATTCATTATGTTTTTCTGTTTGGCGGCAAGATTAAGACGAGTGCGTCAATAGCTCCTTGTTCTTCCTATTGTACTGGTACAATGACTTCATGAAAAACGATTTTCTAATAAAATTATTATTTTTTCAGTCTGTGTACTAGGATAGCTAAGTTTCAAAGAGCCATCGATGCATGCTATAAATTTTATACATTCATTATGTTTTTCTGTTTGGCGGCAAGATTAAGACGAGTGCGTCAATAGCTCCTTGTTCTTCCTACTGTACTGGTACAATGACTTTGTGAACAACGATTTTCTAATAAAAGTATAATTTTTTCAGTCTGTGTACCAGGATAGCTAAGTTACAAAGAGCCATCGACGTATACTATAAATTTTATTGTGTTTTTCTGTTTGGCGGCAAGATTAAGACAAGTGCGTCAATAGCTCCTTGTACTTCCTAATGTACTGGTACAATGACTTTGTGAACAACCATTTTCTACTAAAATTATTATTTTTTCTGTCTGCGTACCAGGATAGCTAAGTTTCAAAGAGCCATCGATGCATGCTAAAAATTTTATACATTCATTATGTTTTTCTGTTTGGCGGCAAGATTAAGACGAGTGCGTCAATAGCTCCTTGTTCTTCCTATTGTACTGGTACAATGACTTCATGAAAAACGATTTTCTAATAAAATTATTATTTTTTCAGTCTGTGTACTAGGATAGCTAAGTTTCAAAGAGCCATCGATGCATGCTATAAATTTTATACATTCATTATGTTTTTCTGTTTGGCGGCAAGATTAAGACGAGTGCGTCAATAGCTCCTTGTTCTTCCTACTGTACTGGTACAATGACTTCATGAACAACGATTTTCTAATAAAAGTATAATTTTTTCAGTCTGTGTACCAGGATAGCTAAGTTACAAAGAGCCATCGACGTATACTATAAATTTTATTGTGTTTTTCTGTTTGGCGGCAAGATTAAGACAAGTGCGTCAATAGCTCCTTGTACTTCCTATTGTACTGGTACAATGACTTTGTGAACAACCATTTTCTACTAAAATTATTATTTTTTCTGTCTGCGTACCAGGATAGCTAAGTTTCAAAGAGCCATCGATGCATGCTAAAATTTTATACATTCATTATGTTTTTCTGTTTGGCGGCAAGATTAAGACGAGTGCGTCCATAGCTCCTTGTTCTTCCTATTGTACTGGTACAATGACTTCATGAAAAACGATTTTCTAATAAAATTATTATTTTTTCAGTCTGTGTACTAGGATAGCTAAGTTTCAAAGAGCCATCGATGCATGCTATAAATTTTATACATTCATTATGTTTTTCTGTTTGGCGGCAAGATTAAGACGAGTGCGTCAATAGCTCCTTGTTCTTCCTACTGTACTGGTACAATGATTTCATGAACAACGATTTTCTAATAAAAGTATAATTTTTTCAGTCTGTGTACCAGGATAGCTAAGTTACAAAGAGCCATCGACGTATACTATAAATTTTATTGTGTTTTTCTGTTTGGCGGCAAGATTAAGACAAGTGCGTCAATAGCTCCTTGTTCTTCCTACTGTACTGGTACAATGACTTCATGAACAACAATTTTCTACTAAAATTATTATTTTTTCAGTCTGTGTACCAGGATAGCTAAGTTACAAAGAGCCATCGATGCATACTATAAATTTTATTGTTTTTTTTCTGTTTGGCGGAAAGATTAAGACAAGTGCGTCAATAGCTCCTTGTTCTTCCTACTGTACTGGTACAATGACTTTGTGAACAACAATTTTCTACAAAAATTATTATTTTTTCAGTCTGTGTACCAGGATAGCTAAGTTACAAAGAGCCATCGACGTATACTATAAATTTTATTGTGTTTTTCTGTTTGGCGGCAAGATTAAGACAAGTGCGTCAATAGCTCCTTGTACTTCCTATTGTACTGGTACAATGACTTCATGAACAACAATTTTCTACTAAAATTATTATTTTTTCAGTCTGTGTACCAGGATAGCTAAGTTTCAAAGAGCCATCGATGCATGCTAAAAATTTTATACATTCATTATGTTTTTCTGTTTGGCGGCAAGATTAAAACGAGTGCGTCAATAGCTCCTTGTTCTTCCTACTGTACTGGTACAATGACTTCATGAACAACAATTTTCTACTAAAATTATTATTTTTTCAGTCTGTGTACCAGGATAGCTAAGTTACAAAGAGCCATCGATGCATACTATAAATTTTATTGTTTTTTTCTGTTTGGCGGCAAGATTAAGACAAGTGCGTCAATAGCTCCTTGTTCTTCCTACTGTACTGGTACAATGACTTTGTGAACAACAATTTTCTACAAAAATTATTATTTTTTCAGTCTGTGTACCAGGATAGCTAAGTTACAAAGAGCCATCGAAGTATACTATAAATTTTATTGTGTTTTTCTGTTTGGCGGCAAGATTAAGACAAGTGCGTCAATAGCTCCTTGTACTTCCTATAGTACTGGTACAATGACTTTGTGAACAACAATTTTCTACAAAAATTATTATTTTTTCAGTCTGTGTACCAGGACAGCTAAGTTTCAAAGAGCCATCGATGCATGCTAAAAATTTTATACATTCATTATGTTTTTCTGTTTGGCGGCAAGATTAAGACGAGTGCGTCAATAGCTCCTTGTTCTTCCTATTGTATTGGTACAATGACTTCATGAAAAACGATTTTCTAATAAAATTATTATTTTTTCAGTCTGTGTACTAGGATAGCTAAGTTTCCAAGAGCCATCGATGCATGCTAAAAATTTTATACATTCATTATGTTTTTCTGTTTGGCGGCAAGATTAAGACGAGTGCGTCAATAGCTCCTTGTTCTTCCTACTATACTGGTACAATGACTTTGTGAACAACAATTTTCTAGTAAAATTATTATTTTTTCAGTCTGTGTACCAGGATAGCTAAGTTTCAAAGAGCCATCGATGCATACTATAAATTTTATTGTATTTTTCTAATTGACGGCAAGATTAAGACGAGTGCGTCAATATCTCCTTGTTCTTCCTATTGTACTGGTACAATGATTTCATGAACAACGATTTTCTAATAAAAGTATATTTTTTTCAGTCTGTGTACCAGGATAGCTAAGTTACAAAGAGCCATCGAAGTATACTATAAATTTTATTGTTCTTCTGTTTGGCGGCAAGATTAAGACAAGTGCGTCAATAGCTCCTTGTACTTCCTATAGTACTGGTACAATGACTTTGTGAACAACAATTTTCTACAAAAATTATTATTTTTTCAGTCTGTGTACCAGGACAGCTAAGTTTCAAAGAGCCATCGATGCATGCTAAAAATTTTATACATTCATTATGTTTTTCTGTTTGGCGGCAAGATTAAGACGAGTGCGTCAATAGCTCCTTGTTCTTCCTATTGTACTGGTACAATGACTTCATGAAAAACGATTTTCTAATAAAATTATTATTTTTTCAGTCTGTGTACTAGGATAGCTAAGTTTCAAAGAGCCATCGATGCATGCTAAAAATTTTATACATTCATTGTTTTTCTGTTTGGCGGCAAGATTAAGACGAGTGCGTCAATAGCTCCTTGTTCTTCCTACTGTACTGGTACAATGACTTTGTGAACAACAATTTTCTACTAAAATTATTATTTTTTCAGTCTGTGTACCAGGATAGCTAAGTTTCAAAGAGCCATCGATGCATACTATAAATTTTATTGTATTTTTCTAATTGGCGGCAAGATTAAGACGAGTGCGTCAATATCTCCTTGTTCTTCCTATTGTACTGGTACAATGATTTCATGAACAACGATTTTCTAATAAAAGTATATTTTTTTCAGTCTGTGTACCAGGATAGCTAAGTTACAAAGAGCCATCGACGCATACTATAAATTTTATTGTGTTTTTCTGTTTGGCGGCAAGATTAAGACAAGTGCGTCAATAGCTCCTTGTTCTTCCTATTGTACTGGTACAATGACTTCATGAACAACGATTTTCTAATAAAAGTTTAATTTTTTCTGTCTGTGTACCAGGATAGCTAAGTTACAAAGAGCCATCGACGTATACTATAAATTTTATTGTGTTTTTCTGTTTGGCGGCAAGATTAAGACAAGTGCGTCAATAGCTCCTTGTACTTCCTATTGTACTGGTACAATGACTTTGTGAACAACCATTTTCTACTAAAATTATTATTTTTTCAGTCTGTGTACCAGGATAGCTAAGTTTCAAAGAGCCATCGATGCATGCTAAAAATTTTATACATTCATTATGTTTTTCTGTTTGGCGGCAAGATTAAGACGAGTGCGTCAATAGCTCCTTGTTCTTCCTACTGTACTGGTACAATGACTTCATGAACAACGATTTTCTACTAAAAGTATAATTTTTTCAGTCTGTGTACCAGGATAGCTAAGTTACAAAGAGCCATCGATGCATACTATAAATTTTATTGTTTTTTTCTGTTTGGCGGCAAGATTAAGACAAGTGCGTCAATAGCTCCTTGTACTTCCTATAGTACTGGTACAATGACTTTGTGAACAACAATTTTCTACTTAAATTATTATTTTTTCAGTCTGTGTACCAGGATAGCTAAGTTTCAAAGAGCCATCGATGCATGCTATAAATTTTATACATTCATTATGTTTTTTTAGTTTGGCGGCAAGATTAAGACGAGTGCGTCAATAGCTCCTTGTTCTTCCTACTGTACTGTTACAATGACTTTGTGAACAACAATTTTCTACTAAAATTATTATTTTTTCAGTCTGTTTACCAGGATAGCTAAGTTTCAAAGAGCCATCGATGCATGCTAAAAATTTTATACATTCATTATGTTTTTCTGTTTGGCGGCAAGATTAAGACGAGTGCGTCAATAGCTCCTTGTTCTTCCTACTGTACTGGTACAATGACTTCATGAACAACGATTTTCTACTAAAAGTATAATTTTTTCAGTCTGTGTACCAGGATAGCTAAGTTACAAAGAGCCATCGATGCATACTATAAATTTTATTGTTTTTTTCTGTTTGGCGGCAAGATTAAGACAAGTGCGTCAATAGCTCCTTGTTCTTCCTACTGTACTGGTACAATGACTTCATGAACAACAATTTTCTACTAAAATTATTATTTTTTCAGTCTGTGTACCAGGATAGCTAAGTTACAAAGAGCCATCGATGCATACTATAAATTTTATTGTTTTTTTCTGTTTGGTGGCAAGATTAAGACAAGTGCGTCAATAGCTCCTTGTTCTTCCTACTGTACTGGTACAATGACTTTGTGAACAACAATTTTCTACAAAAATTATTATTTTTTCAGTCTGTGTACCAGGATAGCTAAGTTACAAAGAGCCATCGAAGTATACTATAAATTTTATTGTGTTTTTCTGTTTGGCGGCAAGATTAAGACGAGTGCGTTAATAGCTCCTTGTACTTCCTATAGTACTGGTACAATGACTTTGTGAACAACAATTTTCTACAAAAATGATTATTTTTTCAGTCTGTGTACCAGGACAGCTAAGTTTCAAAGAGCCATCGATGCATGCTAAAAATTTTATACATTCATTATGTTTTTCTATTTGGCGGCAAGATTAAGACGAATGCGTCAATAGCTCCTTGTTCTTCCTATTGTACTGGTACAATGACTTCATGAAAAACGATTTTCTAATAAAATTATTATTTTTTCAGTCTGTGTACTAGGATAGCTAAGTTTCCAAGAGCCATCGATGCATGCTAAAAATTTTATACATTCATTATGTTTTTCTGTTTGGCGGCAAGATTAAGACGAGTGCGTCAATAGCTCCTTGTTCTTCCTACTATACTGGTACAATGACTTCATGAACAACAATTTTCTAGTAAAATTATTATTTTTTCAGTCTGTGTACCAGGATAGCTAAGTTTCAAAGAGCCATCGATGCATGCTAAAAATTTTATACATTCGTTATGTTTTTCTGTTTGGCGGCAAGATTAAGACGAGTGCGTCAATAGCTCCTTGTTCTTCCTATTGTACTGGTACAATGACTTCATGAAAAACGATTTTCTAATAAAATTATTATTTTTTCAGTCTGTGTACTAGGATAGCTAAGTTTCCAAGAGCCATCGATGCATGCTAAAAATTTTATACATTCATTATGTTTTTCTGTTTGGCGGCAAGATTAAGACGAGTGCGTCAATAGCTCCTTGTTCTTCCTACTGTACTGGTACAATGACTTTGTGAACAACAATTTTCTACTAAAATTATTATTTTTTCAGTCTGTGTACCAGGATAGCTAAGTTTCAAAGAGCCATCGATGCATACTATAAATTTTATTGTATTTTTCTAATTGACGGCAAGATTAAGACGAGTGCGTCAATATCTCCTTGTTCTTCCTATTGTACTGGCACAATGATTTCATGAACAACGATTTTCTAATAAAAGTATATTTTTTTCAGTCTGTGTACCAGGATAGCTAAGTTACAAAGAGCCATCGAAGTATACTATAAATTTTATTGTTTTTTTCTGTTTGGTGGCAAGATTAAGACAAGTGCGTCAATAGCTCCTTGTTCTTCCTACTGTACTGGTACAATGACTTTGTGAACAACAATTTTCTACAAAAATTATTATTTTTTCAGTCTGTGTACCAGGACAGCTAAGTTTCAAAGAGCCATCGATGCATGCTAAAAATTTTATACATTCGTTATGTTTTTCTGTTTGGCGGCAAGATTAAGACGAGTGCGTCAATAGCTCCTTGTTCTTCCTATTGTACTGGTACAATGACTTTGTGAACAACAATTTTCTACAAAAATTATTATTTTTTCAGTCTGTGTACCAGGACAGCTAAGTTTCAAAGAGCCATCGATGCATGCTAAAAATTTTATACATTCGTTATGTTTTTCTGTTTGGCGGCAAGATTAAGACGAGTGCGTCAATAGCTCCTTGTTCTTCCTACTGTACTGGTACAATGACTTTGTGAACAACAATTTTCTACAAAAATTATTATTTTTTCAGTCTGTGTACCAGGATAGCTAAGTTACAAAGAGCCATCGAAGTATACTATAAATTTTATTGTGTTTTTCTGTTTGGCGGCAAGATTAAGACAAGTGCGTCAATAGCTCCTTGTACTTCCTATAGTACTGGTACAATGACTTTGTGAACAACAATTTTCTACAAAAATTATTATTTTTTCAGTCTGTGTACCAGGACAGCTAAGTTTCAAAGAGCCATCGATGCATGCTAAAAATTTTATACATTCGTTATGTTTTTCTGTTTGGCGGCAAGATTAAGACGAGTGCGTCAATAGCTCCTTGTTCTTCCTATTGTACTGGTACAATGACTTCATGAAAAACGATTTTCTAATAAAATTATTATTTTTTCAGTCTGTGTACTAGGATAGCTAAGTTTCCAAGAGCCATCGATGCATGCTAAAAATTTTATACATTCATTATGTTTTTCTGTTTGGCGGCAAGATTAAGACGAGTGCGTCAATAGCTCCTTGTTCTTCCTACTATACTGGTACAATGACTTCATGAACAACAATTTTCTAGTAAAATTATTATTTTTTCAGTCTGTGTACCAGGGTAGCTAAGTTTCAAAGAGCCATCGATGCATACTATAAATTTTATTGTATTTTTCTAATTGACGGCAAGATTAAGACGAGTGCGTCAATATCTCCTTGTTCTTCCTATTGTACTGGTACAATGATTTCATGAACAACGATTTTCTAATAAAAGTATATTTTTTTCAGTCTGTGTACCAGGATAGCTAAGTTACAAAGAGCCATCGAAGTATACTATAAATTTTATTGTTCTTCTGTTTGGCGGCAAGATTAAGGCAAGTGCGTCAATAGCTCCTTGTACTTCCTATAGTACTGGTACAATGACTTTGTGAACAACAATTTTCTACAAAAATTATTATTTTTTCAGTCTGTGTACCAGGACAGCTAAGTTTCAAAGAGCCATCGATGCATGCTAAAAATTTTATACATTCATTATGTTTTTCTGTTTGGCGGCAAGATTAAGACGAGTGCGTCAATAGCTCCTTGTTCTTCCTATTGTACTGGTACAATGACTTCATGAAAAACGATTTTCTAATAAAATTATTATTTTTTCAGTCTGTGTACTAGGATAGCTAAGTTTCAAAGAGCCATCGATGCATGCTAAAAATTTTATACATTCATTATGTTTTTCTGTTTGGCGGCAAGATTAAGACGAGTGCGTCAATAGCTCCTTGTTCTTCCTACTGTACTGGTACAATGATTTTGTGAACAACAATTTTCTACTAAAATTATTATTTTTTCAGTCTGTGTACCAGGATAGCTAAGTTTCAAAGAGCCATCGATGCATACTATAAATTTTATTGTATTTTTCTAATTGGCGGCAAGATTAAGACGAGTGCGTCAATATCTCCTTGTTCTTCCTATTGTACTGGTACAATGATTTCATGAACAACGATTTTCTAATAAAAGTATATTTTTTTCAGTCTGTGTACCAGGATAGCTAAGTTACAAAGAGCCATCGACGCATACTATAAATTTTATTGTGTTTTACTGTTTGGCGGCAAGATTAAGACAAGTGCGTCAATAGCTCCTTGTTCTTCCTATTGTACTGGTACAATGACTTCATGAACAACGATTTTCTAATAAAAGTTTAATTTTTTCTGTCTGTGTACCAGGATAGCTAAGTTACAAAGAGCCATCGACGTATACTATAAATTTTATTGTGTTTTTCTGTTTGGCGGCAAGATTAAGACAAGTGCGTCAATAGCTCCTTGTACTTCCTATTGTACTGGTACAATGACTTTGTGAACAACCATTTTCTACTAAAATTATTATTTTTTCAGTCTGTGTACCAGGATAGCTAAGTTTCAAAGAGCCATCGATGCATGCTAAAAATTTTATACATTCATTATGTTTTTCTGTTTGGCGGCAAGATTAAGACGAGTGCGTCAATAGCTCCTTGTTCTTCCTACTGTACTGGTACAATGACTTCATGAACAACGATTTTCTACTAAAAGTATAATTTTTTCAGTCTGTGTACCAGGATAGCTAAGTTACAAAGAGCCATCGATGCATACTATAAATTTTATTGTTTTTTTCTGTTTGGCGGCAAGATTAAGACAAGTGCGTCAATAGCTCCTTGTACTTCCTATAGTACTGGTACAATGACTTTGTGAACAACAATTTTCTACTTAAATTATTATTTTTTCAGTCTGTGTACCAGGATAGCTAAGTTTCAAAGAGCCATCGATGCATGCTATAAATTTTATACATTCATTATGTTTTTTTAGTTTGGCGGCAAGATTAAGACGAGTGCGTCAATAGCTCCTTGTTCTTCCTACTGTACTGTTACAATGACTTTGTGAACAACAATTTTCTACTAAAATTATTATTTTTTCAGTCTGTGTACCAGGATAGCTAAGTTTCAAAGAGCCATCGATGCATGCTAAAAATTTTATACATTCATTATGTTTTTCTGTTTGGCGGCAAGATTAAGACGAGTGCGTCAATAGCTCCTTGTTCTTCCTACTGTACTGGTACAATGACTTCATGAACAACGATTTTCTACTAAAAGTATAATTTTTTCAGTCTGTGTACCAGGATAGCTAAGTTACAAAGAGCCATCGATGCATACTATAAATTTTATTGTTTTTTTCTGTTTGGCGGCAAGATTAAGACAAGTGCGTCAATAGCTCCTTGTTCTTCCTACTGTACTGGTACAATGACTTCATGAACAACGATTTTCTACTAAAAGTATAATTTTTTCAGTCTGTGTACCAGGATAGCTAAGTTTCAAAGAGCCATCGATGCATACTATAAATTTTATTGTATTTTTCTAATTGACGGCAAGATTAAGACGAGTGCGTCAATATCTCCTTGTTCTTCCTATTGTACTGGTACAATGATTTCATGAACAACGATTTTCTAATAAAAGTATATTTTTTTCAGTCTGTGTACCAGGATAGCTAAGTTACAAAGAGCCATCGAAGTATACTATAAATTTTATTGTTTTTCTGTTTGGCGGCAAGATTAAGACAAGTGCGTCAATAGCTCCTTGTACTTCCTATAGTACTGGTACAATGACTTTGTGAACAACAATTTTCTACAAAAATTATTATTTTTTCAGTCTGTGTACCAGGACAGCTAAGTTTCAAAGAGCCATCGATGCATGCTAAAAATTTTATACATTCATTATGTTTTTCTGTTTGGCGGCAAGATTAAGACGAGTGCGTCAATAGCTCCTTGTTCTTCCTATTGTACTGGTACAATGACTTCATGAAAAACGATTTTCTAATAAAATTATTATTTTTTCAGTCTGTGTACTAGGATAGCTAAGTTTCAAAGAGCCATCGAAGCATGCTAAAATTTTTATACATTCATTATGTTTTTCTG
This sequence comes from Pieris mannii, assembly GCA_028984075.1. Lineage (NCBI taxonomy): Eukaryota > Metazoa > Arthropoda > Insecta > Lepidoptera > Pieridae > Pieris > Pieris mannii. Next base: position 9,826,235 of record CM054779.1, on the reverse strand, counting down.
TTTGGCGGCAAGATTAAGACGAGTGCGTCAATAGCTCCTTGTTCTTCCTACTGTACTGGTACAATGACTTTGTGAACAACAATTTTCTACTAAAATTATTATTTTTTCAGTCTGTGTACCAGGATAGCTAAGTTTCAAAGAGCCATCGATGCATACTATAAATTTTATTGTATTTTTCTAATTGGCGGCAAGATTAAGACGAGTGCGTCAATATCTCCTTGTTCTTCCTATTGTACTGGTACAATGATTTCATGAACAACGATTTTCTAATAAAAGTATATTTTTTTCAGTCTGTGTACCAGGATAGCTAAGTTACAAAGAGCCATCGACGCATACTATAAATTTTATTGTGTTTTTCTGATTGGCGGCAAGATTAAGACAAGTGCGTCAATAGCTCCTTGTTCTTCCTATTGTACTGGTACAATGACTTCATGAACAACGATTTTCTAATAAAAGTTTAATTTTTTCTGTCTGTGTACCAGGATAGCTAAGTTACAAAGAGCCATCGACGTATACTATAAATTTTATTGTGTTTTTCTGTTTGGCGGCAAGATTAAGACAAGTGCGTCAATAGCTCCTTGTACTTCCTATTGTACTGGTACAATGACTTTGTGAACAACCATTTTCTATTAAAATTATTATTTTTTCAGTCTGTGTACCAGGATAGCTAAGTTTCAAAGAGCCATCGATGCATGCTAAAAATTTTATACATTCATTATGTTTTTCTGTTTGGCGGCAAGATTAAGACGAGTGCGTCAATAGCTCCTTGTTCTTCCTACTGTACTGGTACAATGACTTCATGAACAACGATTTTCTACTAAAAGTATAATTTTTTCAGTCTGTGTACCAGGATAGCTAAGTTACAAAGAGCCATCGATGCATACTATAAATTTTATTGTTTTTTTCTGTTTGGCGGCAAGATTAAGACAAGTGCGTCAATAGCTCCTTGTACTTCCTATAGTACTGGTACAATGACTTCATGAAAAACGATTTTCTAATAAAATTATTATTTTTTCAGTCTGTGTACTAGGATAGCTAAGTTTCCAAGAGCCATCGATGCATGCTAAAAATTTTATACATTATGTTTTTCTGTTTGGCGGCAAGATTAAGACGAGTGCGTCAATAGCTCCTTGTTCTTCCTACTGTACTGGTACAATGACTTTGTGAACAACAATTTTCTAGTAAAATTATTATTTTTTCAGTCTGTGTACCAGGATAGCTAAGTTTCAAAGAGCCATCGATGCATACTATAAATTTTATTGTATTTTTCTAATTGACGGCAAGATTAAGACGAGTGCGTCAATATCTCCTTGTTCTTCCTATTGTACTGGTACAATGATTTCATGAACAACGATTTTCTAATAAAAGTATATTTTTTTCAGTCTGTGTACCAGGATAGCTAAGTTACAAAGAGCCATCGAAGTATACTATAAATTTTATTGTTTTTCTGTTTGGCGGCAAGATTAAGACAAGTGCGTCAATAGCTCCTTGTTCTTCCTACTGTACTGGTACAATGACTTCATGAACAACAATTTTCTACTAAAATTATAATTTTTTCAGTCTGTGTACCAGGATAGCTAAGTTACAAAGAGCCATCGATGCATACTATAAATTTTATTGTTTTTTTCTGTTTGGTGGCAAGATTAAGACAAGTGCGTCAATAGCTCCTTGTTCTTCCTACTGTACTGGTACAATGACTTTGTGAACAACAATTTTCTACAAAAATTATTATTTTTTCAGTCTGTGTACCAGGATAGCTAAGTTACAAAGAGCCATCGAAGTATACTATAAATTTTATTGTGTTTTTCTGTTTGGCGGCAAGATTAAGACAAGTGCGTCAATAGCTCCTTGTACTTCCTATGTACTGGTACAATGACTTTGTGAACAACAATTTTCTACAAAAATTATTATTTTTTCAGTCTGTGTACCAGGACAGCTAAGTTTCAAAGAGCCATCGATGCATGCTAAAAATTTTATACATTCATTATGTTTTTCTGTTTGGCGGCAAGATTAAGACGAGTGCGTCAATAGCTCCTTGTTCTTCCTATTGTACTGGTACAATGACTTCATGAAAAACGATTTTCTAATAAAATTATTATTTTTTCAGTCTGTGTACTAGGATAGCTAAGTTTCCAAGAGCCTTCGATGCATGCTAAAAATTTTATACATTCATTATGTTTTTCTGTTTGGCGGCAAGATTAAGACGAGTGCGTCAATAGCTCCTTGTTCTTCCTACTGTACTGGTACAATGACTTTGTGAACAACAATTTTCTACTAAAATTATTATTTTTTCAGTCTGTGTACCAGGATAGCTAAGTTTCAAAGAGCCATCGATGCATACTATAAATTTTATTGTATTTTTCTAATTGGCGGCATGATTAAGACGAGTGCGTCAATATCTCCTTGTTCTTCCTATTGTACTGGTACAATGATTTCATGAACAACGATTTTCTAATAAAAGTATATTTTTTTCAGTCTGTGTACCAGGATAGCTAAGTTACAAAGAGCCATCGACGCATACTATAAATTTTATTGTGTTTTTCTGTTTGGCGGCAAGATTAAGACAAGTGCGTCAATAGCTCCTTGTTCTTCCTATTGTACTGGTACAATGACTTCATGAACAACGATTTTCTAATAAAAGTTTAATTTTTTCTGTCTGTGTACCAGGAAAGCTAAGTTACAAAGAGCCATCGACGTATACTATAAATTTTATTGTGTTTTTCTGTTTGGCGGCAAGATTAAGATAAGTGCGTCAATAGCTCCTTGTACTTCCTATTGTACTGGTACAATGACTTTGTGAACAACCATTTTCTATTAAAATTATTATTTTTTCAGTCTGTGTACCAGGATAGCTAAGTTTCAAATAGCCATCGATGCATGCTAAAAATTTTATACATTCATTATGTTTTTCTGTTTGGCGGCAAGATTAAGACGAGTGCGTCAATAGCTCCTTGTTCTTCCTACTGTACTGGTACAATGACTTCATGAACAACGATTTTCTACTAAAAGTATAATTTTTTCAGTCTGTGTACCAGGATAGCTAAGTTACAAAGAGCCATCGATGCATACTATAAATTTTATTGTTTTTTTCTGTTTGGCGGCAAGATTAAGACAAGTGCGTCAATAGCTCCTTGTACTTCCTATAGTACTGGTACAATGACTTTGTGAACAACAATTTTCTACTTAAATTATTATTTTTTCAGTCTGTGTACCAGGATAGCTAAGTTTCAAAGAGCCATCGATGCATGCTAAAAATTTTATACATTCATTATGTTTTTCTGTTTGGCGGCAAGATTAAGACGAGTGCGTCAATAGCTCCTTGTTCTTCCTACTGTACTGGTACAATGACTTCATGAACAACGATTTTCTACTAAAAGTATAATTTTTTCAGTCTGTGTACCAGGATAGCTAAGTTACAAAGAGCCATCGATGCATACTATAAATTTTATTGTGTTTTTCTGTTTGGCGGCAAGATTAAGACAAGTGCGTCAATAGCTCCTTGTTCTTCCTATTGTACTGGTACAATGACTTCATGAACAACGATTTTCTAATAAAAGTTTAATTTTTTCTGTCAGTGTACCAGGATAGCTAAGTTACATAGAGCCATCGACGTATACTATAAATTTTATTGTTTTTTTCTGTTTGGCGGCAAGATTAAGACGAGTGCGTCAATAGCTCCTTGTTCTTCCTACTGTACTGTTACAATGACTTTGTGAACAACAATTTTCTACTAAAATTATTATTTTTTCAGTCTGTGTACCAGGATAGCTAAGTTTCAAAGAGCCATCGATGCATACTATAAATTTTATTGTATTTTTCTGTTTGGCGGCAAGATTAAGACGAGTGCGTCAATATCTCCTTGTTCTTCCTATTGTACTGGTACAATGATTTCATGAACAACGATTTTCTAATAAAAGTATAATTTTTTCAGTCTGTGTACCAGGATAGCTAAGTTAGAAAGAGCCATCGACGCATATTATAAATTTTATTGTGTTTTTCTGTTTGGCGGCAAGATTAAGACAAGTGCGTCAATAGCTCCTTGTTCTTCCTATTGTACTGGTACAATGACTTCATGAACAACGATTTTCTAATAAAAGTTTATTTTTTTCTGTCAGTGTACCAGGATAGCTAAGTTACAAAGAGCCATCGACGTATACTATAAATTTTATTGTTTTTTTCTGTTTGGCGGCAAGATTAAGACAAGTGCGTCAATAGCTCCTTGTACTTCCTATAGTACTGGTACAATGACTTTGTGAACAATAATTTTCTACTTAAATTATTATTTTTTCAGTCTGTGTACCAGGATAGCTAAGTTTCAAAGAGCCATCGAAGCATGCTAAAAATTTTATACATTCATTATGTTTTTCTGTTTGGCGGCAAGATTAAGACGAGTGCGTCAATAGCTCCTTGTTCTTCCTACTGTACTGGTACAATGACTTCATGAACAACGATTTTCTACTAAAAGTATAATTTTTTCAGTCTGTGTACCAGGATAGCTAAGTTACAAAAAGCCATCGATGCATACTATAAATTTTATTGTTTTTTTCTGTTTGGCGGCAAGATTAAGACAAGTGCGTCAATAGCTCCTTGTTCTTCCTACTGTACTGGTACAATGACTTCATGAACAACAATTTTCTACTAAAATTATTATTTTTTCAGTCTGTGTACCAGGATAGCTAAGTTACAAAGAGCCATCGATGCATACTATAAATTTTATTGTTTTTTTCTGTTTGGTGGCAAGATTAAGACAAGTGCGTCAATAGCTCCTTGTTCTTCCTACTGTACTGGTACAATGACTTTGTGAACAACAATTTTCTACAAAAATTATTATTTTTTCAGTCTGTGTACCAGGATAGCTAAGTTACAAAGAGCCATCGAAGTATACTATAAATTTTATTGTGTTTTTCTGTTTGGCGGCAAGATTAAGACAAGTGCGTCAATAGCTCCTTGTACTTCCTATAGTACTGGTACAATGACTTTGTGAACAACAATTTTCTACAAAAATTATTATTTTTTCAGTCTGTGTACCAGGACAGCTAAGTTTCAAAGAGCCATCGATGCATGCTAAAAATTTTATACATTCATTATGTTTTTCTGTTTGGCGGCAAGATTAAGACGAGTGCGTCAATAGCTCCTTGTTCTTCCTATTGTACTGGTACAATGACTTCATGAAAAACGATTTTCTAATAAAATTATTATTTTTTCAGTCTGTGTACTAGGATAGCTAAGTTTCCAAGAGCCATCGATGCATGCTAAAAATTTTATACATTCATTATGTTTTTCTGTTTGGCGGCAAGATTAAGACGAGTGCGTCAATAGCTCCTTGTTCTTCCTACTGTACTGGTACAATGACTTTGTGAACAACAATTTTCTACTAAAATTATTATTTTTTCAGTCTGTGTACCAGGATAGCTAAGTTTCAAAGAGCCATCGATGCATACTATAAATTTTATTGTATTTTTCTAATTGACGGCAAGATTAAGACGAGTGCGTCAATATCTCCTTGTTCTTCCTATTGTACTGGTACAATGATTTCATGAACAACGATTTTCTAATAAAAGTATATTTTTTTCAGTCTGTGTACCAGGATAGCTAAGTTAAAAGGAGCCATCGAAGTATACTATAAATTTTATTGTTTTTCTGTTTGGCGGCAAGATTAAGACAAGTGCGTCAATAGCTCCTTGTACTTCCTATAGTACTGGTACAATGACTTTGTGAACAACAATTTTCTACAAAAATTATTATTTTTTCAGTCTGTGTACCAGGACAGCTAAGTTTCCAAGAGCCATCGATGCATGCTAAAAATTTTATACATTCATTATGTTTTTCTGTTTGGCGGCAAGATTAAGACGAGTGCGTCAATAGCTCCTTGTTCTTCCTACTGTACTGGTACAATGACTTTGTGAACAACAATTTTCTACTAAAATTATTATTTTTTCAGTCTGTGTACCAGGATAGCTAAGTTTCAAAGAGCCATCGATGCATACTATAAATTTTATTGTATTTTTCTAATTGACGGCAAGATTAAGACGAGTGCGTCAATATCTCCTTGTTCTTCCTATTGTACTGTTACAATGATTTCATGAACAACGATTTTCTAATAAAAGTATATTTTTTTCAGTCTGTGTACCAGGATAGCTAAGTTAAAAGGAGCCATCGAAGTATACTATAAATTTTATTGTTTTTCTGTTTGGCGGCAAGATTAAGACAAGTGCGACAATAGCTCCTTGTACTTCCTATAGTACTGGTACAATGACTTTGTGAACAACAATTTTCTACAAAAATTATTATTTTTTCAGTCTGTGTACCAGGACAGCTAAGTTTCAAAGAGCCATCGATGCATGCTAAAAATTTTATACATTCATTATGTTTTTCTGTTTGGCGGCAAGATTAAGACGAGTGCGTCAATAGCTCCTTGTTCTTCCTATTGTACTGGTACACTGACTTCATGAAAAACGATTTTCTAATAAAATTATAATTTTTTCAGTCTGTGTACTAGGATAGCTAAGTTTCAAAGAGCCATCGATGCATGCTAAAAATTTTATACATTCATTATGTTTTTCTGTTTGGCGGCAAGATTAAGACGAGTGCGTCAATAGCTCCTTGTTCTTCCTACTGTACTGGTACAATGACTTTGTGAACAACAATTTTCTACTAAAATTATTATTTTTTCAGTCTGTGTACCAGGATAGCTAAGTTTCAAAGAGCCATCGATGCATACTATAAATTTTATTGTATTTTTCTAATTGGCGGCAAGATTAAGACGAGTGCGTCAATATCTCCTTGTTCTTCCTATTGTACTGGTACAATGATTTCATGAACAACGATTTTCTAATAAAAGTATATTTTTATCAGTCTGTGTACCAGGATAGCAAAGTTACAAAGAGCCATCGACGCATACTATAAATTTTATTGTGTTTTTCTGTTTGGCGGCAAGATTAAGACAAGTGCGTCAATAGCTCCTTGTTCTTCCTATTGTACTGGTACAATGACTTCATGAACAACGATTTTCTAATAAAAGTTTAATTTTTTCTGTCTGTGTACCAGGATAGCTAAGTTACAAAGAGCCATCGACGTATACTATAAATTTTATTGTATTTTTCTAATTGGCGGCAAGATTAAGACGAGTGCGTCAATATCTCCTTGTTCTTCCTATTGTACTGGTACAATGATTTCATGAACAACGATTTTCTAATAAAAGTATATTTTTTTCAGTCTGTGTACCAGGATAGCTAAGTTACAAAGAGCCATCGAAGTATACTATAAATTTTATTGTTTTTCTGTTTGGCGGCAAGATTAAGACAAGTGCGTCAATAGCTCCTTGTACTTCCTATAGTACTGGTACAATGACTTTGTGAACAACAATTTTCTACAAAAATTATTATTTTTTCAGTCTGTGTACCAGGACAGCTAAGTTTCAAAGAGCCATCGATGCATGCTAAAAATTTTATACATTCATTGTGTTTTTCTGTTTGGCGGCAAGATTAAGACGAGTGCGTCAATAGCTCCTTGTTCTTCCTATTGTACTGGTACAATGACTTCATGAAAAACGATTTTCTAATAAAATTATTATTTTTTCAGTCTGTGTACTAGGATAGCTAAGTTTCAAAGAGCCATTGATGCATGCTAAAAATTTTATACATTCATTATGTTTTTCTGTTTGGCGGCAAGATTAAGACGAGTGCGTCAATAGCTCCTTGTTCTTCCTATTGTACTGGTACAATGACTTCGTGAAAAACGATTTTCTAATAAAATTATTATTTTTTCAGTCTGTGTACTAGGATAGCTAAGTTTCCAAGAGCCATCGATGCATGCTAAAAATTTTATACATTCATTATGTTTTTCTGTTTGGCGGCAAGATTAAGACGAGTGCGTCAATAGCTCCTTGTTCTTCCTACTGTACTGGTACAATGATTTCATGAACAACGATTTTCTAATAAAAGTATATTTTTTTCAGTCTGTGTACCAGGATAGCTAAGTTACAAAGAGCCATCGACGCATACTATAAATTTTATTGTGTTTTTCTGTTTGGCGGCAAGATTAAGACAAGTGCGTCAATAGCTCCTTGTTCTTCCTATTGTACTGGTACAATGACTTCATGAACAACGATTTTCTAATAAAAGTTTAATTTTTTCTGTCTGTGTACCAGGATAGCTAAGTTACAAAGAGCCATCGACGTATACTATAAATTTTATTGTGTTTTTCTGTTTGGCGGCAAGATTAAGACAAGTGCGTCAATAGCTCCTTGTACTTCCTATTGTACTGGTACAATGACTTTGTGAACAACCATTTTCTACTAAAATTATTATTTTTTCAGTCTGTGTACCAGGATAGCTAAGTTTCAAAGAGCCATCGATGCATGCTAAAAATTTTATACATTCATTATGTTTTTCTGTTTGGCGGCAAGATTAAGACGAGTGCGTCAATAGCTCCTTGTTCTTCCTACTGTACTGGTACAATGACTTCATGAACAACGATTTTCTACTAAAAGTATAATTTTTTCAGTCTGTGTACCAGGATAGCTAAGTTACAAAGAGCCATCGATGCATACTATAAATTTTATTGTTTTTTTCTGTTTGGCGGCAAGATTAAGACAAGTGCGTCAATAGCTCCTTGTACTTCCTATAGTACTGGTACAATGACTTTGTGAACAACAATTTTCTACTTAAATTATTATTTTTTCAGTCTGTGTACCAGGATAGCTAAGTTTCAAAGAGCCATCGATGCATGCTATAAATTTTATACATTCATTATGTTTTTTTAGTTTGGCGGCAAGATTAAGACGAGTGCGTCAATAGCTCCTTGTTCTTCCTACTGTACTGTTACAATGACTTTGTGAACAACAATTTTCTACTAAAATTATTATTTTTTCAGTCTGTGTACCAGGATAGCTAAGTTTCAAAGAGCCATCGATGCATGCTAAAAATTTTATACATTCATTATGTTTTTCTGTTTGGCGGCAAGATTAAGACGAGTGCGTCAATAGCTCCTTGTTCTTCCTACTGTACTGGTACAATGACTTTGTGAACAACAATTTTCTACTAAAATTATTATTTTTTCAGTCTGTGTACCAGGATAGCTAAGTTTCAAAGAGCCATCGATGCATACTATAAATTTTATTGTATTTTTCTAATTGGCGGCAAGATTAAGACGAGTGCGTCAATATCTCCTTGTTCTTCCTATTGTACTGGTACAATGATTTCATGAACAACGATTTTCTAATAAAAGTATATTTTTTTCAGTCTGTGTACCAGGATAGCTAAGTTACAAAGAGCCATCGACGTATACTATAAATTTTATTGTGTTTTTCTGTTTGGCGGCAAGATTAAGACAAGTGCGTCAATAGCTCCTTGTTCTTCCTACTGTACTGGTACAATGACTTCATGAACAACAATTTTCTACTAAAATTATTATTTTTTCAGTCTGTGTACCAGGATAGCTAAGTTTCAAATAGCCATCGATGTATGCTAAAAATTTTATACATTCATTATTTTTTCTGTTTGGCGGCAAGATTAAGACGAGTGCGTCAATAGCTCCTTGTTCTTCCTACTGTACTGGTACAATGACTTCATGAACAACGATTTTCTACTAAAAGTACAATTTTTTCAGTCTGTGTACCAGGATAGCTAAGTTACAAAGAGCCATCGATGCATACTATAAATTTTATTGTTTTTTTCTGTTTGGCGGCAAGATTAAGACAAGTGCGTCAATAGCTCCTTGTACTTCCTATAGTACTGGTACAATGACTTTGTGAACAACAATTTTCTACTTAAATTATTATTTTTTCAGTCTGTGTACCAGGATAGCTAAGTTTCAAAGAGCCATCGATGCATGCTAAAAATTTTATACATTCATTATGTTTTTCTGTTTGGCGGCAAGATTAAGACGAGTGCGTCAATAGCTCCTTGTTCTTCCTACTGTTCTGGTACAATGACTTCATGAACAACGATTTTCTACTAAAAGTATAATTTTTTCAGTCTGTGTACCAGGATAGCTAAGTTACAAAGAGCCATCGATGCATACTATAAATTTTATTGTGTTTTTCTGTTTGGCGGCAAGATTAAGACAAGTGCGTCAATAGCTCCTTGTTCTTCCTATTGTACTGGTACAATGACTTCATGAACAACGATTTTCTAATAAAAGTTTAATTTTTTCTGTCAGTGTACCAGAATAGCTAAGTTACAAAGAGCCATCGACGTATACTATAAATTTTATTGTTTTTTTCTGTTTGGCGGCAAGATTAAGACGAGTGCGTCAATAGCTCCTTGTTCTTCCTACTGTACTGTTACAATGACTTTGTGAACAACAATTTTCTACTAAAATTATTATTTTTTCAGTCTGTGTACCAGGATAGCTAAGTTTCAAAGAGCCATCGATGCATACTATAAATTTTATTGTATTTTTCTGTTTGGCGGCAAGATTAAGACGAGTGCGTCAATATCTCCTTGTTCTTCCTATTGTACTGGTACAATGATTTCATGAACAACGATTTTCTAATAAAAGTATAATTTTTTCAGTCTGTGTACCAGGATAGCTAAGTTAGAAAGAGCCATCGACGCATATTATAAATTTTATTGTGTTTTTCTGTTTGGCGGCAAGATTAAGACAAGTGCGTCAATAGCTCCTTGTTCTTCCTATTGTACTGGTACAATGACTTTGTGAACAACCATTTTCTATTAAAATTATTATTTTTTCAGTCTGTGTACCAGGATAGCTAAGTTTCAAATAGCCATCGATGTATGCTAAAAATTTTATACATTCATTATGTTTTTCTGTTTGGCGGCAAGATTAAGACGAGTGCGTCAATAGCTCCTTGTTCTTCCTACTGTACTGGTACAATGACTTCATGAACAACGATTTTCTACTAAAAGTACAATTTTTTCAGTCTGTGTACCAGGATAGCTAAGTTACAAAGAGCCATCGATGCATACTATAAATTTTATTGTTTTTTTCTGTTTGGCGGCAAGATTAAGACAAGTGCGTCAATAGCTCCTTGTACTTCCTATAGTACTGGTACAATGACTTTGTGAACAACAATTTTCTACTTAAATTATTATTTTTTCAGTCTGTGTACCAGGATAGCTAAGTTTCAAAGAGCCATCGATGCATGCTAAAAATTTTATACATTCATTATGTTTTTCTGTTTGGCGGCAAGATTAAGACGAGTGCGTCAATAGCTCCTTGTTCTTCCTACTGTACTGGTACAATGACTTCATGAACAACGATTTTCTACTAAAAGTATAATTTTTTCAGTCTGTGTACCAGGATAGCTAAGTTACAAAGAGCCATCGATGCATACTATAAATTTTATTGTGTTTTTCTGTTTGGCGGCAAGATTAAGACAAGTGCGTCAATAGCTCCTTGTTCTTCCTATTGTACTGGTACAATGACTTCATGAACAACGATTTTCTAATAAAAGTTTAATTTTTTCTGTCAGTGTACCAGGATAGCTAAGTTACAAAGAGCCATCGACGTATACTATAAATTTTATTGTTTTTTTCTGTTTGGCGGCAAGATTAAGACGAGTGCGTCAATAGCTCCTTGTTCTTCCTACTGTACTGTTACAATGACTTTGTGAACAACAATTTTCTACTAAAATTATTATTTTTTCAGTCTGTGTACCAGGATAGCTAAGTTTCAAAGAGCCATCGATGCATACTATAAATTTTATTGTATTTTTCTGTTTGGCGGCAAGATTAAGACGAGTGCGTCAATATCTCCTTGTTCTTCCTATTGTACTGGTACAATGATTTCATGAACAACGATTTTCTAATAAAAGTATAATTTTTTCAGTCTGTGTACCAGGATAGCTAAGTTAGAAAGAGCCATCGACGCATATTATAAATTTTATTGTGTTTTTCTGTTTGGCGGCAAGATTAAGACAAGTGCGTCAATAGCTCCTTGTTCTTCCTATTGTACTGGTACAATGACTTCATGAACAACGATTTTCTAATAAAAGTTTATTTTTTTCTGTCAGTGTACCAGGATAGCTAAGTTACAAAGAGCCATCGACGTATACTATAAATTTTATTGTTTTTTTCTGTTTGGCGGCAAGATTAAGACAAGTGCGTTAATAGCTCCTTGTACTTCCTATAGTACTGGTACAATGACTTTGTGAACAATAATTTTCTACTTAAATTATTATTTTTTCAGTCTGTGTACCAGGATAGCTAAGTTTCAAAGAGCCATCGAAGCATGCTAAAAATTTTATACATTCATTATGTTTTTCTGTTTGGCGGCAAGATTAAGACGAGTGCGTCAATAGCTCCTTGTTCTTCCTACTGTACTGGTACAATGACTTCATGAACAACGATTTTCTACTAAAAGTATAATTTTTTCAGTCTGTGTACCAGGATAGCTAAGTTACAAAAAGCCATCGATGCATACTATAAATTTTATTGTTTTTTTCTGTTTGGCGGCAAGATTAAGACAAGTGCGTCAATAGCTCCTTGTTCTTCCTACTGTACTGGTACAATGACTTCATGAACAACAATTTTCTACTAAAATTATTATTTTTTCAGTCTGTGTACCAGGATAGCTAAGTTACAAAGAGCCATCGATGCATACTATAAATTTTATTGTTTTTTTCTGTTTGGTGGCAAGATTAAGACAAGTGCGTCAATAGCTCCTTGTTCTTCCTACTGTACTGGTACAATGACTTTGTGAACAACAATTTTCTACAAAAATTATTATTTTTTCAGTCTGTGTACCAGGATAGCTAAGTTACAAAGAGCCATCGAAGTATACTATAAATTTTATTGTGTTTTTCTGTTTGGCGGCAAGATTAAGACAAGTGCGTCAATAGCTCCTTGTACTTCCTATAGTACTGGTACAATGACTTTGTGAACAACAATTTTCTACAAAAATTATTATTTTTTCAGTCTGTGTACCAGGACAGCTAAGTTTCAAAGAGCCATCGATGCATGCTAAAAATTTTATACATTCATTATGTTTTTCTGTTTGGCGGCAAGATTAAGACGAGTGCGTCAATAGCTCCTTGTTCTTCCTATTGTACTGGTACAATGACTTCATGAAAAACGATTTTCTAATAAAATTATTATTTTTTCAGTCTGTGTACTAGGATAGCTAAGTTTCCAAGAGCCATCGATGCATGCTAAAAATTTTATACATTCATTATGTTTTTCTGTTTGGCGGCAAGATTAAGACGAGTGCGTCAATAGCTCCTTGTTCTTCCTACTGTACTGGTACAATGACTTTGTGAACAACAATTTTCTACTAAAATTATTATTTTTTCAGTCTGTGTACCAGGATAGCTAAGTTTCAAAGAGCCATCGATGCATACTATAAATTTTATTGTATTTTTCTAATTGACGGCAAGATTAAGACGAGTGCGTCAATATCTCCTTGTTCTTCCTATTGTACTGGTACAATGATTTCATGAACAACGATTTTCTAATAAAAGTATATTTTTTTCAGTCTGTGTACCAGGATAGCTAAGTTAAAAGGAGCCATCGAAGTATACTATAAATTTTATTGTTTTTCTGTTTGGCGGCAAGATTAAGACAAGTGCGTCAATAGCTCCTTGTACTTCCTATAGTACTGGTACAATGACTTTGTGAACAACAATTTTCTACAAAAATTATTATTTTTTCAGTCTGTGTACCAGGACAGCTAAGTTTCAAAGAGCCATCGATGCATGCTAAAAATTTTATACATTCATTATGTTTTTCTGTTTGGCGGCAAGATTAAGACGAGTGCGTCAATAGCTCCTTGTTCTTCCTATTGTACTGGTACACTGACTTCATGAAAAACGATTTTCTAATAAAATTATAATTTTTTCAGTCTGTGTACTAGGATAGCTAAGTTTCAAAGAGCCATCGATGCATGCTAAAAATTTTATACATTCATTATGTTTTTCTGTTTGGCGGCAAGATTAAGACGAGTGCGTCAATAGCTCCTTGTTCTTCCTACTGTACTGGTACAATGATTTCATGAACAACGATTTTCTCATAAAAGTATATTTTTTTCAGTCTGTGTACCAGGATAGCTAAGTTACAAAGAGCCATCGAAGTATACTATAAATTTTATTGTTTTTCTGTTTGGCGGCAAGATTAAGACAAGTGCGTCAATAGCTCCTTGTACTTCCTATTGTACTGGTACAATGACTTTGTGAACAACAATTTTCTACAAAAATTATTATTTTTTCAGTCTGTGTACCAGGACAGCTAAGTTTCAAAGAGCCATCGATGCATGCTAAAAATTTTATACATTCATTATGTTTTTCTGTTTGGCGGCAAGATTAAGACGAGTGCGTCAATAGCTCCTTGTACTTCCTATAGTACTGGTACAATGACTTTGTGAACAACAATTTTCTACTTAAATTATTATTTTTTCAGTCTGTGTACCAGGATAGCTAAGTTTCAAAGAGCCATCGATGCATGCTATAAATTTTATACATTCATTATGTTTTTTTAGTTTGGCGGCAAGATTAAGACGAGTGCGTCAATAGCTCCTTGTTCTTCCTACTGTACTGTTACAATGACTTTGTGAAAAACAATTTTCTACTAAAATTATTATTTTTTCAGTCTGTGTACCAGGATAGCTAAGTTTCAAAGAGCCATCGATGCATACTATAAATTTTATTGTATTTTTCTGTTTGGCGGCAAGATTAAGACGAGTGCGTCAATAGCTCCTTGTACTTCCTATAGTACTGGTACAATGACTTTGTGAACAACAATTTTCTACTTAAATTATTATTTTTTCAGTCTGTGTACCAGGATAGCTAAGTTTCAAAGAGCCATCGATGCATGCTATAAATTTTATACATTCATTATGTTTTTTTAGTTTGGCGGCAAGATTAAGACGAGTGCGTCAATAGCTCCTTGTTCTTCCTACTGTACTGTTACAATGACTTTGTGAAAAACAATTTTCTAATAAAATTATAATTTTTTCAGTCTGTGTACTAGGATAGCTAAGTTTCAAAGAGCCATCGATGCATGCTAAAAATTTTATACATTCATTATGTTTTTCTGTTTGGCGGCAAGATTAAGACGAGTGCGTCAATAGCTCCTTGTTCTTCCTACTGTACTGGTACAATGATTTCATGAACAACGATTTTCTCATAAAAGTATATTTTTTTCAGTCTGTGTACCAGGATAGCTAAGTTACAAAGAGCCATCGAAGTATACTATAAATTTTATTGTTTTTCTGTTTGGCGGCAAGATTAAGACAAGTGCGTCAATAGCTCCTTGTACTTCCTATAGTACTGGTACAATGACTTTGTGAACAACAATTTTCTACAAAAATTATTATTTTTTCAGTCTGTGTACCAGGACAGCTAAGTTTCAAAGAGCCATCGATGCATGCTAAAAATTTTATACATTCATTATGTTTTTCTGTTTGGCGGCAAGATTAAGACGAGTGCGTCAATAGCTCCTTGTACTTCCTATAGTACTGGTACAATGACTTTGTGAACAACAATTTTCTACTTAAATTATTATTTTTTCAGTCTGTGTACCAGGATAGCTAAGTTTCAAAGAGCCATCGATGCATGCTATAAATTTTATACATTCATTATGTTTTTTTAGTTTGGCGGCAAGATTAAGACGAGTGCGTCAATAGCTCCTTGTTCTTCCTACTGTACTGTTACAATGACTTTGTGAACAACAATTTTCTACTAAAATTATTATTTTTTCAGTCTGTGTACCAGGATAGCTAAGTTTCAAAGAGCCATCGATGCATACTATAAATTTTATTGTATTTTTCTGTTTGGCGGCAAGATTAAGACGAGTGCGTCAATATCTCCTTGTTCTTCCTATTGTACTGGTACAATGATTTCATGAACAACGATTTTCTAATAAAAGTATAATTTTTTCAGTCTGTGTACCAGGATAGCTAAGTTAGAAAGAGCCATCGACGCATATTATAAATTTTATTGTGTTTTTCTGTTTGGCGGCAATAAGACAAGTGCGTCAATAGCTCCTTGTTCTTCCTATTGTACTGGTACAATGACTTCATGAACAACGATTTTCTAATAAAAGTTTATTTTTTTCTGTCAGTGTACCAGGATAGCTAAGTTACAAAGAGCCATCGACGTATACTATAAATTTTATTGTTTTTTTCTGTTTGGCGGCAAGATTAAGACAAGTGCGTCAATAGCTCCTTGTACTTCCTATAGTACTGGTACAATGACTTTGTGAACAACAATTTTCTACTTAAATTATTATTTTTTCAGTCTGTGTACCAGGATAGCTAAGTTTCAAAGAGCCATCGATGCATGCTAAAAATTTTATACATTCATTATGTTTTTCTGTTTGGCGGCAAGATTAAGACGAGTGCGTCAATAGCTCCTTGTTCTTCCTACTGTACTGGTACAATGACTTCATGAACAACGATTTTCTACTAAAAGTATAATTTTTTCAGTCTGTGTACCAGGATAGCTAAGTTACAAAGAGCCATCGATGCATACTATAAATTTTATTGTTTTTTTCTGTTTGGCGGCAAGATTAAGACAAGTGCGTCAATAGCTCCTTGTACTTCCTATAGTACTGGTACAATGACTTTGTGAACAACAATTTTCTACTTAAATTATTATTTTTTCAGTCTGTGTACCAGGATAGCTAAGTTTCAAAGAGCCATCGATGCATGCTATAAATTTTATACATTCATTATGTTTTTTTAGTTTGGCGGCAAGATTAAGACGAGTGCGTCAATAGCTCCTTGTTCTTCCTACTGTACTGTTACAATGACTTTGTGAACAACAATTTTCTACTAAAATTATTATTTTTTCAGTCTGTGTACCAGGATAGCTAAGTTTCAAAGAGCCATCGATGCATGCTAAAAATTTTATACATTCATTATGTTTTTCTGTTTGGCGGCAAGATTAAGACGAGTGCGTCAATAGCTCCTTGTTCTTCCTACGGTACTGGTACAATGACTTCATGAACAACGATTTTCTACTAAAAGTATAATTTTTTCAGTCTGTGTACCAGGATAGCTAAGTTACAAAGAGCCATCGATGCATACTATAAATTTTATTGTTTTTTTCTGTTTGGCGGCAAGATTAAGACAAGTGCGTCAATAGCTCCTTGTTCTTCCTACTGTACTGGTACAATGACTTCATGAACAACAATTTTCTACTAAAATTATTATTTTTTCAGTCTGTGTACCAGGATAGCTAAGTTACAAAGAGCCATCGATGCATACTATAAATTTTATTGTTTTTTTCTGTTTGGCGGCAAGATTAAGACAAGTGCGTCAATAGCTCCTTGTTCTTCCTACTGTACTGGTACAATGACTTTGTGAACAACAATTTTCTACAAAAATTATTATTTTTTCAGTCTGTGTACCAGGATAGCTAAGTTACAAAGAGCCATCGAAGTATACTATAAATTTTATTGTTTTTTTCTGTTTGGTGGCAAGATTAAGACGAGTGCGTCAATAGCTCCTTGTTCTTCCTACTGTACTGGTACAATGACTTTGTGAACAACAATTTTCTACTAAAATTATAATTTTTTCAGTCTGTGTACCAGGATAGCTAAGTTTCAAAGAGCCATCGATGCATACTATAAATTTTATTGTATTTTTCTAATTGACGGCAAGATTAAGACGAGTGCGTCAATATCTCCTTGTTCTTCCTATTGTACTGGTACAATGATTTCATGAACAACGATTTTCTAATAAAAGTATATTTTTTTCAGTCTGTGTACCAGGATAGCTAAGTTAAAAGGAGCCATCGAAGTATACTATAAATTTTATTGTTTTTCTGTTTGGCGGCAAGATTAAGACAAGTGCGTCAATAGCTCCTTGTACTTCCTATAGTACTGGTACAATGACTTTGTGAACAACAATTTTCTACAAAAATTATTATTTTTTCAGTCTGTGTACCAGGACAGCTAAGTTTCAAAGAGCCATCGATGCATGCTAAAAATTTTATACATTCATTATGTTTTTCTGTTTGGCGGCAAGATTAAGACGAGTGCGTCAATAGCTCCTTGTTCTTCCTATTGTACTGGTACACTGACTTCATGAAAAACGATTTTCTAATAAAATTATAATTTTTTCAGTCTGTGTACTAGGATAGCTAAGTTTCAAAGAGCCATCGATGCATGCTAAAAATTTTATACATTCATTATGTTTTTCTGTTTGGCGGCAAGATTAAGACGAGTGCGTCAATAGCTCCTTGTTCTTCCTACTGTACTGGTACAATGATTTCATGAACAACGATTTTCTCATAAAAGTATATTTTTTTCAGTCTGTGTACCAGGATAGCTAAGTTACAAAGAGCCATCGAAGTATACTATAAATTTTATTGTTTTTCTGTTTGGCGGCAAGATTAAGACAAGTGCGTCAATAGCTCCTTGTACTTCCTATAGTACTGGTACAATGACTTTGTGAACAACAATTTTCTACAAAAATTATTATTTTTTCAGTCTGTGTACCAGGATAGCTAAGTTTCAAAGAGCCATCGATGCATGCTATAAATTTTATACATTCATTATGTTTTTTTAGTTTGGCGGCAAGATTAAGACGAGTGCGTCAATAGCTCCTTGTTCTTCCTACTGTACTGTTACAATGACTTTGTGAACAACAATTTTCTACTAAAATTATTATTTTTTCAGTCTGTGTACCAGGATAGCTAAGTTTCAAAGAGCCATCGATGCATACTATAAATTTTATTGTATTTTTCTGTTTGGCGGCAAGATTAAGACGAGTGCGTCAATAGCTCCTTGTTCTTCCTATTGTACTGGTACACTGACTTCATGAAAAACGATTTTCTAATAAAATTATAATTTTTTCAGTCTGTGTACTAGGATAGCTAAGTTTCAAAGAGCCATCGATGCATGCTAAAAATTTTATACATTCATTATGTTTTTCTGTTTGGCGGCAAGATTAAGACGAGTGCGTCAATAGCTCCTTGTTCTTCCTACTGTACTGGTACAATGATTTCATGAACAACGATTTTCTCATAAAAGTATATTTTTTTCAGTCTGTGTACCAGGATAGCTAAGTTACAAAGAGCCATCGAAGTATACTATAAATTTTATTGTTTTTCTGTTTGGCGGCAAGATTAAGACAAGTGCGTCAATAGCTCCTTGTACTTCCTATAGTACTGGTACAATGACTTTGTGAACAACAATTTTCTACAAAAATTATTATTTTTTCAGTCTGTGTACCAGGACAGCTAAGTTTCAAAGAGCCATCGATGCATGCTAAAAATTTTATACATTCATTATGTTTTTCTGTTTGGCGGCAAGATTAAGACGAGTGCGTCAATAGCTCCTTGTACTTCCTATAGTACTGGTACAATGACTTTGTGAACAACAATTTTCTACTTAAATTATTATTTTTTCAGTCTGTGTACCAGGATAGCTAAGTTTCAAAGAGCCATCGATGCATGCTATAAATTTTATACATTCATTATGTTTTTTTAGTTTGGCGGCAAGATTAAGACGAGTGCGTCAATAGCTCCTTGTTCTTCCTACTGTACTGTTACAATGACTTTGTGAACAACAATTTTCTACTAAAATTATTATTTTTTCAGTCTGTGTACCAGGATAGCTAAGTTTCAAAGAGCCATCGATGCATACTATAAATTTTATTGTATTTTTCTGTTTGGCGGCAAGATTAAGACGAGTGCGTCAATATCTCCTTGTTCTTCCTATTGTACTGGTACAATGATTTCATGAACAACGATTTTCTAATAAAAGTATAATTTTTTCAGTCTGTGTACCAGGATAGCTAAGTTAGAAAGAGCCATCGACGCATATTATAAATTTTATTGTGTTTTTCTGTTTGGCGGCAATAAGACAAGTGCGTCAATAGCTCCTTGTTCTTCCTATTGTACTGGTACAATGACTTCATGAACAACGATTTTCTAATAAAAGTTTATTTTTTTCTGTCAGTGTACCAGGATAGCTAAGTTACAAAGAGCCATCGACGTATACTATAAATTTTATTGTTTTTTTCTGTTTGGCGGCAAGATTAAGACAAGTGCGTCAATAGCTCCTTGTACTTCCTATAGTACTGGTACAATGACTTTGTGAACAACAATTTTCTACTTAAATTATTATTTTTTCAGTCTGTGTACCAGGATAGCTAAGTTTCAAAGAGCCATCGATGCATGCTATAAATTTTATACATTCATTATGTTTTTTGAGTTTGGCGGCAAGATTAAGACGAGTGCGTCAATAGCTCCTTGTTCTTCCTACTGTACTGGTACAATGACTTCATGAACAACGATTTTCTACTAAAAGTATAATTTTTTCAGTCTGTGTACCAGGATAGCTAAGTTACAAAGAGCCATCGATGCATACTATAAATTTTATTGTTTTTTTCTGTTTGGCGGCAAGATTAAGACAAGTGCGTCAATAGCTCCTTGTACTTCCTATAGTACTGGTACAATGACTTTGTGAACAACAATTTTCTACTTAAATTATTATTTTTTCAGTCTGTGTACCAGGATAGCTAAGTTTCAAAGAGCCATCGATGCATGCTATAAATTTTATACATTCATTATGTTTTTTTAGTTTGGCGGCAAGATTAAGACGAGTGTGTCAATAGCTCCTTGTTCTTCCTACTGTACTGTTACAATGACTTTGTGAACAACAATTTTCTACTAAAATTATTATTTTTTCAGTCTGTGTACCAGGATAGCTAAGTTTCAAAGAGCCATCGATGCATGCTAAAAATTTTATACATTCATTATGTTTTTCTGTTTGGCGGCAAGATTAAGACGAGTGCGTCAATAGCTCCTTGTTCTTCCTACTGTACTGTTACAATGACTTTGTGAACAACAATTTTCTACTAAAATTATTATTTTTTCAGTCTGTGTACCAGGATAGCTAAGTTTCAAAGAGCCATCGATGCATACTATAAATTTTATTGTTTTTTCTGTTTGGCGGCAAGATTAAGACAAGTGCGTCAATAGCTCCTTGTTCTTCCTACTGTACTGGTACAATGACTTCATGAACAACAATTTTCTACTAAAATTATTATTTTTTCAGTCTGTGTACCAGGATAGCTAAGTTACAAAGAGCCATCGATGCATACTATAAATTTTATTGTTTTTTTCTGTTTGGCGGCAAGATTAAGACAAGTGCGTCAATAGCTCCTTGTTCTTCCTACTGTACTGGTACAATGACTTTGTGAACAACAATTTTCTACAAAAATTATTATTTTTTCAGTCTGTGTACCAGGATAGCTAAGTTACAAAGAGCCATCGAAGTATACTATAAATTTTATTGTTTTTTTCTGTTTGGCGGCAAGATTAAGACGAGTGCGTCAATAGCTCCTTGTTCTTCCTACTGTACTGGTACAATGACTTCATGAACAACGATTTTCTACTAAAAGTATAATTTTTTCAGTCTGTGTACCAGGATAGCTAAGTTACAAAGAGCCATCGATGCATACTATAAATTTTATTGTTTTTTTCTGTTTGGCGGCAAGATTAAGACAAGTGCGTCAATAGCTCCTTGTACTTCCTATAGTACTGGTACAATGACTTTGTGAACAACAATTTTCTACTTAAATTATTATTTTTTCAGTCTGTGTACCAGGATAGCTAAGTTTCAAAGAGCCATCAATGCATGCTATAAATTTTATACATTCATTATGTTTTTTTAGTTTGGCGGCAAGATTAAGACGAGTTCGTCAATAGCTCCTTGTTCTTCCTACTGTACTGGTACAATGACTTCATGAACAACGATTTTCTACTAAAAGTATAATTTTTTCAGTCTGTGTACCAGGATAGCTAAGTTACAAAGAGCCATCGATGCATACTATAAATTTTATTGTTTTTTTCTGTTTGGCGGCATGATTAAGACAAGTGCGTCAATAGCTCCTTGTACTTCCTATAGTACTGGTACAATGACTTTGTGAACAACAATTTTCTACTTAAATTATTATTTTTTCAGTCTGTGTACCAGGATAGCTAAGTTTCAAAGAGCCATCGATGCATGCTATAAATTTTATACATTCATTATGTTTTTTTAGTTTGGCGGCAAGATTAAGACGAGTGCGTCAATAGCTCCTTGTTCTTCCTACTGTACTGTTACAATGACTTTGTGAACAACAATTTTCTACAAAAATTATTATTTTTTCAGTCTGTGTACCAGGATAGCTAAGTTACAAAGAGCCATCGACGTATACTATAAATTTTATTGTGTTTTTCTGTTTGGCGGCAAGATTAAGACAAGTGCGTCAATAGCTCCTTGTACTTCCTATTGTACTGGTACAATGACTTTGTGAACAACCATTTTCTACTAAAATTATTATTTTTTCAGTCTGTGTACCAGGATAGCTAAGTTTCAAAGAGCCATCGATGCATGCTTAAAATTTTATACATTCATTATGTTTTTCTGTTTGGCGGCAAGATTAAGACGAGTGCGTCAATAGCTCCTTGTTCTTCCTACTGTACTGGTACAAAGACTTTGTGAACAACAATTTTTTACTAAAATTATTATTTTTTCAGTCTGTGTACCAGGATAGCTAAGTTTCAAAGAGCCATCGATGCATACTATAAATTTTATTGTGTTTTTCTGTTTGGCGGCAAGATTAAGACAAGTGCGTCAATAGCTCCTTGTTCTTCCTATTGTACTGGTACAATGACTTCATGAACAACGATTTTCTAATAAAAGTTTAATTTTTTCTGTCAGTGTACCAGGATAGCTAAGTTACAAAGAGCCATCGATGCATGCTTAAAATTTTATACATTCATTATGTTTTTCTGTTTGGCGGCAAGATTAAGACGAGTGCGTCAATAGCTCCTTGTTCTTCCTACTGTACTGGTACAAAGACTTTGTGAACAACGATTTTCTAATAAAAGTATAATTTTTTCAGTCTGTGTACCAGGATAGCTAAGTTAGAAAGAGCCATCGACGCATACTATAAATTTTATTGTGTTTTTCTGTTTGGCGGCAAGATTAAGACAAGTGCGTCAATAGCTCCTTGTTCATCCTATTGTACTGGTACAATGACTTCATGAACAACGATTTTCTAATAAAAGTTTAATTTTTTCTGTCAGTGTACCAGGATAGCTAAGTTACAAAGAGCCATCGACGTATACTATAAATTTTATTGTTTTTTTCTGTTTGGCGGCAAGATTAAGACAAGTGCGTCAATAGCTCCTTGTACTTCCTATAGTACTGGTACAATGACTTTGTGAACAACAATTTTCTACTTAAATTATTATTTTTTCAGTCTGTGTACCAGGATAGCTAAGTTTCAAAGAGCCATCGATGCATGCTATAAATTTTATACATTCATTATGTTTTTTGAGTTTGGCGGCAAGATTAAGACGAGTGCGTCAATAGCTCCTTGTTCTTCCTACTGTACTGTTACAATGACTTTGTGAACAACAATTTTCTACTAAAATTATTATTTTTTCAGTCTGTGTACCAGGATAGCTAAGTTTCAAAGAGCCATCGATGCATACTATAAATTTTATTGTATTTTTCTGTTTGGCGGCAAGATTAAGATGAGTGCGTCAATATCTCCTTGTTCTTCCTATTGTACTGGTACAATGATTTCATGAACAACGATTTTTTAATAAAAGTATAATTTTTTCAGTCTGTGTACCAGGATAGCTAAGTTAGAAAGAGCCATCGACGCATATTATAAATTTTATTGTGTTTTTCTGTTTGGCGGCAAGATTAAGACAAGTGCGTCAATAGCTCCTTGTTCTTCCTATTGTACTGGTACAATGACTTCATGAACAACGATTTTCTAATAAAAGTTTATTTTTTTCTGTCAGTGTACCAGGATAGCTAAGTTACAAAGAGCCATCGACGTATACTATAAATTTTATTGTTTTTTTCTGTTTGGCGGCAAGATTAAGACAAGTGCGTCAATAGCTCCTTGTACTTCCTATAGTACTGGTACAATGACTTTGTGAACAATAATTTTCTACTTAAATTATTATTTTTTCAGTCTGTGTACCAGGATAGCTAAGTTTCAAAGAGCCATCGATGCATGCTATAAATTTTATACATTCATTATGTTTTTTTAGTTTGGCGGCAAGATTAAGACGAGTGCGTCAATAGCTCCTTGTTCTTCCTACTGTACTGTTACAATGACTTTGTGAACAACAATTTTCTACTAAAATTATTATTTTTTCAGTCTGTGTACCAGGATAGCTAAGTTTCAAAGAGCCATCGATGCATACTATAAATTTTATTGTATTTTTCTGTTTGGCGGCAAGATTAAGACGAGTGCGTCAATAGCTCCTTGTTCTTCCTATTGTACTGGTACACTGACTTCATGAAAAACGATTTTCTAATAAAATTATAATTTTTTCAGTCTGTGTACTAGGATAGCTAAGTTTCAAAGAGCCATCGATGCATGCTAAAAATTTTATACATTCATTATGTTTTTCTGTTTGGCGGCAAGATTAAGACGAGTGCGTCAATAGCTCCTTGTTCTTCCTACTGTACTGGTACAATGATTTCATGAACAACGATTTTCTCATAAAAGTATATTTTTTTCAGTCTGTGTACCAGGATAGCTAAGTTACAAAGAGCCATCGAAGTATACTATAAATTTTATTGTTTTTCTGTTTGGCGGCAAGATTAAGACAAGTGCGTCAATAGCTCCTTGTACTTCCTATAGTACTGGTACAATGACTTTGTGAACAACAATTTTCTACAAAAATTATTATTTTTTCAGTCTGTGTACCAGGACAGCTAAGTTTCAAAGAGCCATCGATGCATGCTAAAAATTTTATACATTCATTATGTTTTTCTGTTTGGCGGCAAGATTAAGACGAGTGCGTCAATAGCTCCTTGTACTTCCTATAGTACTGGTACAATGACTTTGTGAACAACAATT
This sequence comes from Pieris mannii, assembly GCA_028984075.1. Lineage (NCBI taxonomy): Eukaryota > Metazoa > Arthropoda > Insecta > Lepidoptera > Pieridae > Pieris > Pieris mannii. The sequence continues at coordinate 9,801,449 of CM054779.1, read as the reverse complement.
TTCTACTTAAATTATTATTTTTTCAGTCTGTGTACCAGGATAGCTAAGTTTCAAAGAGCCATCGATGCATGCTATAAATTTTATACATTCATTATGTTTTTTTAGTTTGGCGGCAAGATTAAGACGAGTGCGTCAATAGCTCCTTGTTCTTCCTACTGTACTGTTACAATGACTTTGTGAACAACAATTTTCTACTAAAATTATTATTTTTTCAGTCTGTGTACCAGGATAGCTAAGTTTCAAAGAGCCATCGATGCATACTATAAATTTTATTGTATTTTTCTGTTTGGCGGCAAGATTAAGACGAGTGCGTCAATATCTCCTTGTTCTTCCTATTGTACTGGTACAATGATTTCATGAACAACGATTTTCTAATAAAAGTATAATTTTTTCAGTCTGTGTACCAGGATAGCTAAGTTAGAAAGAGCCATCGACGCATATTATAAATTTTATTGTGTTTTTCTGTTTGGCGGCAATAAGACAAGTGCGTCAATAGCTCCTTGTTCTTCCTATTGTACTGGTACAATGACTTCATGAACAACGATTTTCTAATAAAAGTTTATTTTTTTCTGTCAGTGTACCAGGATAGCTAAGTTACAAAGAGCCATCGACGTATACTATAAATTTTATTGTTTTTTTCTGTTTGGCGGCAAGATTAAGACAAGTGCGTCAATAGCTCCTTGTACTTCCTATAGTACTGGTACAATGACTTTGTGAACAACAATTTTCTACTTAAATTATTATTTTTTCAGTCTGTGTACCAGGATAGCTAAGTTTCAAAGAGCCATCGATGCATGCTAAAAATTTTATACATTCATTATGTTTTTCTGTTTGGCGGCAAGATTAAGACGAGTGCGTCAATAGCTCCTTGTTCTTCCTATTGTACTGGTACAATGATTTCATGAACAACGATTTTCTAATAAAAGTATAATTTTTTCAGTCTGTGTACCAGGATAGCTAAGTTTCAAAGAGCCATCGATGCATACTATAAATTTTATTGTATTTTTCTGTTTGGCGGCAAGATTAAGACGAGTGCGTCAATATCTCCTTGTTCTTCCTATTGTACTGGTACAATGATTTCATGAACAACGATTTTCTAATAAAAGTATAATTTTTTCAGTCTGTGTACCAGGATAGCTAAGTTAGAAAGAGCCATCGACGCATATTATAAATTTTATTGTGTTTTTCTGTTTGGCGGCAATAAGACAAGTGCGTCAATAGCTCCTTGTTCTTCCTATTGTACTGGTACAATGACTTCATGAACAACGATTTTCTAATAAAAGTTTATTTTTTTCTGTCAGTGTACCAGGATAGCTAAGTTACAAAGAGCCATCGACGTATACTATAAATTTTATTGTTTTTTTCTGTTTGGCGGCAAGATTAAGACAAGTGCGTCAATAGCTCCTTGTACTTCCTATAGTACTGGTACAATGACTTTGTGAACAACAATTTTCTACTTAAATTATTATTTTTTCAGTCTGTGTACCAGGATAGCTAAGTTTCAAAGAGCCATCGATGCATGCTAAAAATTTTATACATTCATTATGTTTTTCTGTTTGGCGGCAAGATTAAGACGAGTGCGTCAATAGCTCCTTGTTCTTCCTACTGTACTGGTACAATGACTTCATGAACAACGATTTTCTACTAAAAGTATAATTTTTTCAGTCTGTGTACCAGGATAGCTAAGTTACAAAGAGCCATCGATGCATACTATAAATTTTATTGTTTTTTTCTGTTTGGCGGCAAGATTAAGACAAGTGCGTCAATAGCTCCTTGTACTTCCTATAGTACTGGTACAATGACTTTGTGAACAACAATTTTCTACTTAAATTATTATTTTTTCAGTCTGTGTACCAGGATAGCTAAGTTTCAAAGAGCCATCGATGCATGCTATAAATTTTATACATTCATTATGTTTTTTTAGTTTGGCGGCAAGATTAAGACGAGTGCGTCAATAGCTCCTTGTTCTTCCTACTGTACTGTTACAATGACTTTGTGAACAACAATTTTCTACTAAAATTATTATTTTTTCAGTCTGTGTACCAGGATAGCTAAGTTTCAAAGAGCCATCGATGCATGCTAAAAATTTTATACATTCATTATGTTTTTCTGTTTGGCGGCAAGATTAAGACGAGTGCGTCAATAGCTCCTTGTTCTTCCTACGGTACTGGTACAATGACTTCATGAACAACGATTTTCTACTAAAAGTATAATTTTTTCAGTCTGTGTACCAGGATAGCTAAGTTACAAAGAGCCATCGATGCATACTATAAATTTTATTGTTTTTTCTGTTTGGCGGCAAGATTAAGACAAGTGCGTCAATAGCTCCTTGTTCTTCCTACTGTACTGGTACAATGACTTCATGAACAACAATTTTCTACTAAAATTATTATTTTTTCAGTCTGTGTACCAGGATAGCTAAGTTACAAAGAGCCATCGATGCATACTATAAATTTTATTGTTTTTTTCTGTTTGGCGGCAAGATTAAGACAAGTGCGTCAATAGCTCCTTGTTCTTCCTACTGTACTGGTACAATGACTTTGTGAACAACAATTTTCTACAAAAATTATTATTTTTTCAGTCTGTGTACCAGGATAGCTAAGTTACAAAGAGCCATCGAAGTATACTATAAATTTTATTGTTTTTTTCTGTTTGGCGGCAAGATTAAGACGAGTGCGTCAATAGCTCCTTGTTCTTCCTACTGTACTGGTACAATGACTTCATGAACAACGATTTTCTACTAAAAGTATAATTTTTTCAGTCTGTGTACCAGGATAGCTAAGTTACAAAGAGCCATCGATGCATACTATAAATTTTATTGTTTTTTTCTGTTTGGCGGCAAGATTAAGACAAGTGCGTCAATAGCTCCTTGTACTTCCTATAGTACTGGTACAATGACTTTGTGAACAACAATTTTCTACTTAAATTATTATTTTTTCAGTCTGTGTACCAGGATAGCTAAGTTTCAAAGAGCCATCAATGCATGCTATAAATTTTATACATTCATTATGTTTTTTTAGTTTGGCGGCAAGATTAAGACGAGTTCGTCAATAGCTCCTTGTTCTTCCTACTGTACTGGTACAATGACTTCATGAACAACGATTTTCTACTAAAAGTATAATTTTTTCAGTCTGTGTACCAGGATAGCTAAGTTACAAAGAGCCATCGATGCATACTATAAATTTTATTGTTTTTTTCTGTTTGGCGGCATGATTAAGACAAGTGCGTCAATAGCTCCTTGTACTTCCTATAGTACTGGTACAATGACTTTGTGAACAACAATTTTCTACTTAAATTATTATTTTTTCAGTCTGTGTACCAGGATAGCTAAGTTTCAAAGAGCCATCGATGCATGCTATAAATTTTATACATTCATTATGTTTTTTTAGTTTGGCGGCAAGATTAAGACGAGTGCGTCAATAGCTCCTTGTTCTTCCTACTGTACTGTTACAATGACTTTGTGAACAACAATTTTCTACAAAAATTATTATTTTTTCAGTCTGTGTACCAGGATAGCTAAGTTACAAAGAGCCATCGACGTATACTATAAATTTTATTGTGTTTTTCTGTTTGGCGGCAAGATTAAGACAAGTGCGTCAATAGCTCCTTGTACTTCCTATTGTACTGGTACAATGACTTTGTGAACAACCATTTTCTACTAAAATTATTATTTTTTCAGTCTGTGTACCAGGATAGCTAAGTTTCAAAGAGCCATCGATGCATGCTTAAAATTTTATACATTCATTATGTTTTTCTGTTTGGCGGCAAGATTAAGACGAGTGCGTCAATAGCTCCTTGTTCTTCCTACTGTACTGGTACAAAGACTTTGTGAACAACAATTTTTTACTAAAATTATTATTTTTTCAGTCTGTGTACCAGGATAGCTAAGTTTCAAAGAGCCATCGATGCATACTATAAATTTTATTGTGTTTTTCTGTTTGGCGGCAAGATTAAGACAAGTGCGTCAATAGCTCCTTGTTCTTCCTATTGTACTGGTACAATGACTTCATGAACAACGATTTTCTAATAAAAGTTTAATTTTTTCTGTCAGTGTACCAGGATAGCTAAGTTACAAAGAGCCATCGATGCATGCTTAAAATTTTATACATTCATTATGTTTTTCTGTTTGGCGGCAAGATTAAGACGAGTGCGTCAATAGCTCCTTGTTCTTCCTACTGTACTGGTACAAAGACTTTGTGAACAACGATTTTCTAATAAAAGTATAATTTTTTCAGTCTGTGTACCAGGATAGCTAAGTTAGAAAGAGCCATCGACGCATACTATAAATTTTATTGTGTTTTTCTGTTTGGCGGCAAGATTAAGACAAGTGCGTCAATAGCTCCTTGTTCATCCTATTGTACTGGTACAATGACTTCATGAACAACGATTTTCTAATAAAAGTTTAATTTTTTCTGTCAGTGTACCAGGATAGCTAAGTTACAAAGAGCCATCGACGTATACTATAAATTTTATTGTTTTTTTCTGTTTGGCGGCAAGATTAAGACAAGTGCGTCAATAGCTCCTTGTACTTCCTATAGTACTGGTACAATGACTTTGTGAACAACAATTTTCTACTTAAATTATTATTTTTTCAGTCTGTGTACCAGGATAGCTAAGTTTCAAAGAGCCATCGATGCATGCTATAAATTTTATACATTCATTATGTTTTTTGAGTTTGGCGGCAAGATTAAGACGAGTGCGTCAATAGCTCCTTGTTCTTCCTACTGTACTGTTACAATGACTTTGTGAACAACAATTTTCTACTAAAATTATTATTTTTTCAGTCTGTGTACCAGGATAGCTAAGTTTCAAAGAGCCATCGATGCATACTATAAATTTTATTGTATTTTTCTGTTTGGCGGCAAGATTAAGATGAGTGCGTCAATATCTCCTTGTTCTTCCTATTGTACTGGTACAATGATTTCATGAACAACGATTTTTTAATAAAAGTATAATTTTTTCAGTCTGTGTACCAGGATAGCTAAGTTAGAAAGAGCCATCGACGCATATTATAAATTTTATTGTGTTTTTCTGTTTGGCGGCAAGATTAAGACAAGTGCGTCAATAGCTCCTTGTTCTTCCTATTGTACTGGTACAATGACTTCATGAACAACGATTTTCTAATAAAAGTTTATTTTTTTCTGTCAGTGTACCAGGATAGCTAAGTTACAAAGAGCCATCGACGTATACTATAAATTTTATTGTTTTTTTCTGTTTGGCGGCAAGATTAAGACAAGTGCGTCAATAGCTCCTTGTACTTCCTATAGTACTGGTACAATGACTTTGTGAACAATAATTTTCTACTTAAATTATTATTTTTTCAGTCTGTGTACCAGGATAGCTAAGTTTCAAAGAGCCATCGATGCATGCTATAAATTTTATACATTCATTATGTTTTTTTAGTTTGGCGGCAAGATTAAGACGAGTGCGTCAATAGCTCCTTGTTCTTCCTACTGTACTGTTACAATGACTTTGTGAACAACAATTTTCTACAAAAATTATTATTTTTTCAGTCTGTGTACCAGGATAGCTAAGTTACAAAGAGCCATCGACGTATACTATAAATTTTATTGTGTTTTTCTGTTTGGCGGCAAGATTAAGACAAGTGCGTCAATAGCTCCTTGTACTTCCTATTGTACTGGTACAATGACTTTGTGAACAACCATTTTCTACTAAAATTATTATTTTTTCAGTCTGTGTACCAGGATAGCTAAGTTTCAAAGAGCCATCGATGCATGCTAAAAATTTTATACATTCATTATGTTTTTCTGTTTGGCGGCAAGATTAAGACGAGTGCGTCAATAGCTCCTTGTTCTTCCTACTGTACTGGTACAATGACTTCATGAACAACGATTTTCTACTAAAAGTATAATTTTTTCAGTCTGTGTACCAGGATAGCTAAGTTACAAAGAGCCATCGATGCATACTATAAATTTTATTGTTTTTTTCTGTTTGGCGGCAAGATTAAGACAAGTGCGTCAATAGCTCCTTGTACTTCCTATAGTCCTGGTACAATGACTTTGTGAACAACAATTTTCTACCAAAATTATTATTTTTTCAGTCTGTGTACCAGGATAGCTAAGTTTCAAAGAGCCATCGACGCATGCTATAAATTTTATACATTCATTGTGTTTTTCTGTTTGGCGGCAAGATTAAGACAAGTGCGTCAATAGCTCCTTGTTCTTCCTACTGTACTGGTACAATGACTTTGTGAACAACAATTTTCTACTAAAATTATTATTTTTTCAGTCTGTGTACCAGGATAGCTAAGTTTCAAAGAGCCATCGACGCATGCTATAAATTTTATACATTCATTGTGTTTTTCTGTTTGGCGGCAAGATTAAGACAAGTGCGTCAATAGCTCCTTGTTCTTCCTACTGTACTGGTACAATGACTTTGTGAACAACAATTTTCTACAAAAATTATTATTTTTTCTGTCTGTGTACCAGGATAGCTAAGTTACAAAGAGCCATCGACGTATACTATAAATTTTATTGTGTTTTTCTGTTTGGCGGCAAGATTAAGACAAGTGCGTCAATAGCTCCTTGTACTTCCTATTGTACTGGTACAATGACTTTGTGAACAACCATTTTCTACTAAAATTATTATTTTTTCAGTCTGTGTACCAGGATAGCTAAGTTTCAAAGAGCCATCGATGCATGCTAAAAATTTTATACATTCATTATGTTTTTCTGTTTGGCGGCAAGATTAAGACGAGTGCGTCAATAGCTCCTTGTTCTTCCTACTGTACTGGTACAATGACTTCATGAACAACGATTTTCTACTAAAAGTATAATTTTTTCAGTCTGTGTACCAGGATAGCTAAGTTACAAAGAGCCATCGATGCATACTATAAATTTTATTGTTTTTTTCTGTTTGGCGGCAAGATTAAGACAAGTGCGTCAATAGCTCCTTGTACTTCCTATAGTCCTGGTACAATGACTTTGTGAACAACAATTTTCTACCAAAATTATTATTTTTTCAGTCTGTGTACCAGGATAGCTAAGTTTCAAAGAGCCATCGACGCATGCTATAAATTTTATACATTCATTGTGTTTTTCTGTTTGGCGGCAAGATTAAGACAAGTGCGTCAATAGCTCCTTGTTCTTCCTACTGTACTGGTACAATGACTTTGTGAACAACAATTTTCTACTAAAATTATTATTTTTTCAGTCTGTGTACCAGGATAGCTAAGTTTCAAAGAGCCATCGACGCATGCTATAAATTTTATACATTCATTGTGTTTTTCTGTTTGGCGGCAAGATTAAGACAAGTGCGTCAATAGCTCCTTGTTCTTCCTACTGTACTGGTACAATGACTTTGTGAACAACAATTTTCTACAAAAATTATTATTTTTTCAGTCTGTGTACCAGGATAGCTAAGTTACAAAGAGCCATCGACGTATACTATAAATTTTATTGTGTTTTTCTGTTTGGCGGCAAGATTAAGACAAGTGCGTCAATAGCTCCTTGTACTTCCTATTGTACTGGTACAATGTCTTTGTGAACAACCATTTTCTACTAAAATTATTATTTTTTCAATCTGTGTACCAGGATAGCTAAGTTTCAAAGAGCCATCGATGCATGCTAAAAATTTTATACATTCATGATATTTTTCTGTTTGGCGGCATTTTTTGCATTATAATTCTTTTTAGCTATTTAAAAAAGTGCTATCAGTACTATTTAACAAATACCATTTGTTCACGCCAACTGTCAAAAGTTAAATATCGCTGGTATAAATAAAAACCAAGACATCTGGCATTTTTGGAGCGCCGCCAGCGAATTGATCGGAAATTCTGTACTTTACAATAATAAAAAGTTTGTGAACTCCGTTTTTATCGTTTTGCTGGGGGTTTGAGAAGCTAATCAATGTTCAATAAATTTCCATTTGTGCTTTTTAATTCGCTTATATTTTTGAACTTAGTGTCGTCATTCTTTTGTTTTATTATATAGTGTACATAATATTTAAAATTTCTGTGCTCAGCTTGGGATATTTTATAACTATGCCCCTTATCGATAAAAATGCATCGTTCATTATTTAAATACCTCTCAACTGAAGTACTTTTATAAATTTCTTTAACCGATAAAGTCGGGTGTGTAGTTAACTAATGCAATCTATTTTTAAGTCTATGGATACAAACAGATTTTAAATTGCACCCATTTTGCACAAAAGTAATCTTATTTTGTCAGATAATTAACAACATCGACTATATCATATCCGCCATCTTGTCGAACGATAGCTTTAAAGTTTTGTATTTGTGATGTTTTAAGCCTCAAGCTCATTTCGGTTCAGTGAGTGAAAAAAAAAATTACTATGTATTCATAGTATCATATAACATATTTATTTATTTATTTATTTATTTATTCGGAAGATTCACAGCACAATACAAAAATAGATGAATATATACATAACAATATGGGCCAATTACCAATCTTCACAAATAGTTAATTTTATATATATATATATAACAAGAAGATACCTAAACATTTCAAAATTTTTTAGTGTTAAACAATAAATATAAAAAGAAAACAGAATTTAATTTGTTGACAAATAAAATGAAAATGAAATCAATACATTTCATTCATCCTGGTTAAAATAATTTTGTACCAAAGCTCTCCTTGCTGTCACCACACTCCAAGCGAACATGTCAATGTCAACCGCTAAGTTATTAAATTTGTTTGCTGCTCTAACCACAAAGTTCCTCCCTCTATAATTTGTGTTTACTCTCGGCACGTGCAATACATTCATAATTCTAAGTGGTTTGTTATATGTTCGAAGGCTTATTTTGCTTACTAGCTCCGTACAATCGACCTCGCCAGTAGCAATTTTCATAAGGTAGATAGTGTCCGCAATATCACGTCGTAATGACAATGGTAACATGTGAAAATGTTTACACCGGGCTCTGTAATCAGGCAGCGAAATTTTGGCCTTAAATTGCAAGTGTTTAAGAAATTTTTTTTGGATATTTTCAATTCTATTATTGTAAATAGCATACTGAGGGTTCCAAATTTGTGATGCATACTCTAAGTTGCTTCTAACAAACGAACAATATAGAATTTTCAATGTCTTTACTTGGGTAAAACTAGATGCTGTTCTTAAAATAAAGCCAAGCATTTTGGTTGCTTTTCGTACAATACTATCTACATGTAAGTCAAATATTAGCTTATTATCATGCAGAATTCCGAGATCCCTAATAACATCGACAGCCTCTAATGCAGAATTTTTAAGTTTGTATGTTGTACTGATTTTATTACTTTTCCTAGTGAATGTCATACAAAAGCATTTTGAGACATTCAAGTCCAGCTTGTTACGAAAACAGTAATCCTCAAATCGATTTAAATCTTCCTGGAGGTGTAATGCATCCTGCGTGTTTGTTATTAACTTCATAATTTTCATGTCGTCCGCATATAGTAATATTTTAGAATATTTAAAACATGATCGTATATCGTTCACAAATAGTATAAATAAGAGGGGACCTAATAAAGAGCCCTGTGGAACACCTGAAGGAATAGACATCCAATTAGATGTATATCCGTGTAAAACGACCGCTTGTGAACGATTGTCAACGTATGACTTGAACCAGCGAAACAGGTCGCCGTGTATACCCATGGATGCCAACTTAGTAAGTAAGATGTCATGATCAATACGATCAAAACATTTGCTGTAATCTGTGTAGATGACGTCGACCTGCGCTCGCCTATCCATGCCACTCGATATGTATTCATTGGCAACAATAGGGTTTGAGACCGTAGATCGATTCCTTAAAAACCCGTGTTGTTCACTGGTGAGCTGAGGCTTTACAGCTGCATACACCTGTTGATATATAATTTTTTCAAAGATCTTGGCAATGAGACATAGCTTAGAAATTGGTCGGTAATTTTCAAGATCACATTTATTGCCCTTTTTATGAACAGGAGTAATGAAAGCTGCTTTCCATATGTTAGGCACTAGACCTTTGCATATGGAGAAATTAAATAAGTACGAAAGCGGTTTTGACAAATTATCAGCACACTTCATTAAGAATATTGGTGGAATAAAATCGGGCCCACCCGATTTTGAAAGATCTTGGTTTTTCAGCATTGCCGTTATATTTTTAGGTTGTATTTCAATTGTGGATATATTAGAGACACTGTTTTGAGCATGTTGTGATGTGGTAGTTATGGTTGTGTATGTATTATTGAAGTTATCATTTCGATACGTAGACTTAAAGTATTTAATAAAAAGATTAGCGATATCTTCACCCTTGCTGGCTGTTTCGCCACAGTAATTCATAGCTTTTGGGAAGGAGTGGTTAAGTTTTTTACTTTTAATGTAAGACCAAAAATGTTTAGGATTAGTTCTTATTGCATTTTCAGTTCTGCTAATGTATTCATTGAAGCACTTTCTTTCAAGAATCTTGACACGTGATCTGAGAAGCGAAAACGATTCATAATCCGAGAGGTTCTTGTAATTTTTAAACTTACGATGAAACTTAAATTTTTCCTTGATCATTTTAATTAAAGGTAATGTGTACCATTTAGGGTAATCATACAACTTATAAGTTTTCTTTGGTATATATTTATCTCTTAAGGTGTATAAAATTTCATAAAATGTTGATACAGCGTCTTCTAAATCATTCGACGATAAAGTATTCTGCCAATTGTAATTTCTTAGCTCATTGTTAATTTCATCATAACTTCCTTTATTATACATGTATTTTACTATTCTGTTATCCTCAATATTATCGGTAAGTAAAAACTCAGTTAAGATACATAAAGATTTGTGATGTGGGTCCTCAGGTAACAAGGGATCATCACATGCACTGACTTTCACCTCAATATTAGAGAAAACCAGATCCAATATTCTACCGTATACATTTCTTACATGATTGTATTGGTTAAGATTACCAAGAATCAATGTATCCATTAACTCGATTTGTTGCACTCCGGAGTAGCCCTTCGGTAGGAGGCAAGTGTTATCCTCGTCGCTCGCAGACCAATCTATATGACTAAGATTAAAATCTCCTAATATTAAAAATTTGTCTTGTGGGTTTGAAAAAATTAATTCATTTAATTTACGCGTAAAGTTACTTAGTTGGTCTAAAAAGGAATTACCATAATTTTCGGCACAAAGGTATAAAGTACAGATGTGTAGATTGTTAATATTTTTTTGTTTTTTATCTCCAGACGTAATTGTAATCCAAATGTCCTCAGCCGTTGACCTCCATTCTACTCGCTCTCTTACGTTTAAATTACGATTCACTGCAAATAGGACCCCTCCGCCCTTGGTCTGTCTAGTTTTATCATAATCTCTGTCACGTCTCAAGACCACGTATCTGTTGTCAAACATTTCGTTGTTATAAATGCCATCAACTAACCATGTTTCCGTAAAAGAAAGTATGTCATAAGAGTTTAGCAAAATACTACTTAGAAGATCGCTACACTTGGTACGTAAGCCACGTAGGTTTTGATAGTATATATTCAAAGAATCGAAACTAAGTTATTGCCAATGTCTATGTAATATGTATATGCAATTTTGAGCAATACATACATACACAAAATGATATAATGACGTTGTTCAATACAAATATAACTACTTAAATAAAATAAAAAGAACTTAATAATATACATATTATATATTACACAGAATTTGAGCTGTAACGATGATTTTTCGAAAGTTAAGTTATTTACTACGACTATAAAAGTAGACGTTAGTATTTTGATGCAAGTTATATTATTAACAAGCATTGCTACTTTATCTATCGCCAGCTTACCGTCAAAATAATTAAGTCCACATTGAGATAGCAGCCTATTTTCTTTACAGAATCCGTAAAAACAAACAACAGTTATACGACTTATAAATAGTTCCCGATGAGACAGTGTAACTGTAAATAATATAAAATATTTTAGGTATGTATCGTATGTGCAGAAAAACTTATATTTTTCATATAATACCAATTCGATGTACATTACTGAAAGTCTTAAATCAATATCAAAGTGAGTGAGACAATAATATATCCAGGTAAAATCATGCAAATTATTTAGTACCCTCAGCATGCGATAATAGATTAATTTCGTAAACAGTGAGGTACAGCAGGATATGAGCCTTATGATTATAGCAGCAGAGTTGTATTTAGCAATCGTATTAAAGTATCTACTTGTGACAAACCGGTCAACCCAGAGCGAACAATAGAGAGGTCTGGTAACAATAATGTGTAAATGTAAAAAAATAATGGTAACAATAATGAAGAGTAATGATAATAATATCAGAAACTGAGCTGGATATAATACCGTGCGAGAGTAAAGTCACATTTCTCCTTTCGTTATTTTCTGAAGATCCTTGTCTGACTTTATTACACAAACTGGTGACGAGTCACTTCTTCGTGCTTGAATCTTGCAGTGCTTGACCCAAACATACCGCCAGCCCATTTCCTTGGCTAACTGTTTTGTCTTATTTAAAAGAACTTTGTTGCGGGTGGTCAGGTGATCGTTAGCAAATATTTTTGCAGAGCCTCTAAGTCCTAACAGGTTGGCAGATAGGGTGCTCTCCCTGTTAAACGATCTCACAGCTGCCACAAAGTTCTCTTTAACATACCTGCTGTTGAAACACGCAACAATCGGCTTTGGATGATTATAGTCTCTTGATGGTGTGCGGGCTATAAAGTTTAACTGCTGTTTCGTCACAGCAAAATTAACTTTGGATCCTATGCTTACTATTAAATCCAGCAGGTTTTCATTCGCAGTCTGTGGTATTCCCTTTAACTCAACGTTGTTCATTCTATTCCATTGCTCTGCCACATCCCTTTCACATTCTAAGACATCAACTCTGCTTTGTAAATTATTAATAAGTTCTTTGGTTTTTTCTACTTCCAGAAGCCTATCCTCCATATTTTGTAGTCGTAACCCAAAGTCCTTAATTATTGTGCTAGCTTCGACTACTGAGGATTTCAGCTCAGAGAACTCATCTCTCATTAACTTTATCTGGCCTACGAGTTCTTCAAAGGCTGTCATTCTGGAGGACAGGGTTCTTATCTCTTCTAAGATCTTACTTGATGGTTCATGCATTGGAGAAAGTGTCGGTGTATTGACTTGTAGACATAGTCCACCTGATTTACACTTAGGGCAACGCCAAGTAGATTTTCTGTCACCAAGTTTTCGATATCCTCCCTCTGTAATTCCTATACAATTGTAGTGGAACGTCTGTTTACATAATGAGCAAACTGCCCCATCAAGGAGGCCTTCATTGCATTCCATTTTCATTGTTAATTAAACAGTTGCCTTTTGAATTGTTATGAAATAAAATATTGTATAATTGTTTGATGATTTGCTTTTTTTTAAAAAGAGTACCGAGAGTTTTTTCGCCGGCTTTTCCTCTCGGCCAACACCCTCTGTCTTCTTTGCCGATGAGTAGGGATGCCAACAGGTTCGAATTTAATGACGTGGAAATAGGGATACCATGATGATCTTATGTTCCAAAATATTTAATTTTTATAAAAAATATTATTATTTTTTTTTATTTTTTTTTTTATTAAATATTTAATGTTACACCATTAACCACTAGTAGCTTTAACATTTACTTTAAGCAGCTAAAGTAAAATAAATAAAAGTTTTTTTAACTACTGTATTTGACCTCGGTTACGTGGTATTGTTGTTTTAAACAGTTTACACTTTTAGGTATACATTTGTTTACGACGAATGTTCGTTACATTTGCGCTTTTGTAGTCTTTGTATTGCTATACCAGTTAAATTTTAATGAGACCCATAACTTGAAGTCTTCATACGACCATCATTAAATTCAAAGATAGGCATTGTTTCGCCCGATATTAATTGTACCCTTGAGTCACATATTATTCTGAGAATGATTACCTCGTATATTTAACTTAGGGCTAAAAATAGACAACACTTAAAGATACTATTAATTGAAAAATAAAGAACTTTTCTGCAAGCAAATAACTGTTTTTTTTTTCTAGAATTGTGTAATATCTTACACGTTGGTTATTTATCTGTTTTCTTTTTACTTTATTAGTGCTTAATATATTTTGCAAAACCAAAAAACCACATGGTTGCATGAATGGTTACACCACAGTACACATTTTAAATTGGTTATAAACTAAAAACATATATAATCATTAGGTACCATAAATAGAGGGAAAAAAACAAAACGTTTTTATCCACACACCCAATAATTTGAGATAATCAAAAATCAATCATCTATATGATGTACGATATAAACTGTAGTGATGATCATAGAGTTTCGGAAAATAGGCTAAGGGTCTGTTTCACAATGTCCGGATAAGTTTCAAATAAACTATTTATTACTTTTTGTTAGGATAAACAGTATTTTTGCGTTTCACGACTGTCAGATAGCGCTATTCGTCATGAAATGCCAAGTATCTTATTCGGAACTTTTATCTTCCGAATAATTTATGTGTTGCATAGCTATTTGGTACTTTATCCATACATTGTGAAACAGGCCCTAAGTATATTACAGTCTGCGTGCGTTATAAACAGATAACTTGGTATAATTAAGAATGTGTTTTGTAGTATATTATTTATTTGAATAATGCACATACCTCCTAAGCTACAATGTTCATATGTACTAAGCATGAAATAGGGGCAAAGCAATCCAACTACCGCAGCCCATGGACACCGATTATTTAGTTTTTTGCGTGTTCAGCGTGTGCGGCATTATTGGGTAAATGTGTATGGATAGAAAAAACAACTGTTTTATTCCAAAACATAATTTATTAAGATTATAGACATAGACAGAAAATATTCACAGACATACAATATAATAAAAATCCTATTACTTTTCTTTTAACCTAAGCCATAGTTTGATAGATTGGACATAATGTATGAATTACTAATTGGGTCATGCACCTCTCAATGGTGAACTAAGAACTAAGCAGCTCCCTTATTTTTTAACACCAATACATATTTTAATGACTCAAGATTTCGTTTCGGCTGACATTGAGATCTACTAACAAAATTACGTCATCTCAGGTCTCAAAACCCCTAATACTCAATATCCGTAGGCGCTGATGTCACGAAATGAGGAACGAAAACTGAAAGTTAAAATCGGAATTTCTATCACTATTAGAAGTTGCATGGTCGACTTGTAATCATTAAATGGGGTGGTATTTGCTATAATATAGGTTTTTATACAAATTTCCCCTAAATGATGGTAGACACGTATAGAAAACACTTATATGAACCAGTGTTTTCGCTAAAGTACCTATTCTAGAGAATATTTCTTATTGAGCTTCAATTTATTAATAACATCGTTAAGGATCTGTTACTTAACAGTAAATATATATTTGCATACGTTCTATATAATCCCTAAACAATTTGAGACATTGTCATGCCACAGATTAAACTTTCCAAGTCCCATTTTCACTTTATGTGGCCACAGATTCGACAAAAGCATGAACAATTTGGTCCCATCCAAAGATTTTAAGCAATCAAAAAGTTAAGAATTACAGAAATTTATAACAATAGATTAAGCATTAACGCCCAAACCCAATAACCTATATTTTGACCATCTGAGATGGACTACTTAATCCAAATGTCGTAAAAAGTGTAAACCAATCGACCATCCATGGTAGGTCGGATCGGAATTGTGGATATGACAGTTTGACCTTTGTATGAAATGACAGTTCAACTGTGCCAATATGCTATCTTAAATTTCTTACAGTTTTGTTTGACGGGTGAAACAATGTGCATAGGTTTTATTTACTTTATTTGGTTTACATTGATTAAAGAATATGAGTGTAAACTCGGTAAAATGGAACACACAGAGATTGCATTCTATCCGTCGCCAAAAATGGATATTCTTCGTAGGGTTTGGTGATTGGGATGCAGATAGGAGATCGATAGACTGTCACGGTCTGACAATCCACAATCTCAGATTGTTTTCTATCTGAGATTGTGGATACATTATTGGGTTCGGGCGTAAAAATACACCATTGGTTTAAATTTACACAGTGATTTTTTTATTTCACATAGGCCAAACACGCAACTATAACATTTTGGGAGCGGCTCTTTGTGAATTCCAGAACTAATACCGACATCAATCCCGTCACAATAATGAGTATTTGTACCACGCAAACCCAAGGTTGCGTTTCGGATATGGAGAAAATACAGTACTTGCATACTACGTCTGGATCGGCATTTTAAGTAACAGAGGTGATGCCTTTACCGAATAAAAAGTGATAGTTTCGTTTTAATAGCATTTATATATGACCAAGGTTGTTAATCAAACTCCATAAAGGGTGATACATAATAATATTGCTATCAAGCATACACAGACTTATTTTATTACACGCAGCTCTAAGCTCTTGTACACTTTAAACATTTAAAAAATAATACAATATATTTGATTTAGAATAAACAAGGGTGGCTTGAATGAAGCTGTGTATGTAATGTAGGGTATAATTTAAAAACAAAATCTAAGGCTTTTTGCTAAATACTCTTAATTGTTAGCTTATGTCCTTCCTAGCACCTTTTTTATATAAACATTTAGTTATAATTTTCTTAAAAGAAGTAATAAAAATATAATTGGATTAGAAAATGTTTCAAAAGCAAGCAGCTGTAAACAGATATTTTGAAAACAGATAAGAGACTATCGTTTCTCAAGCGTGAGGTCGCGACCCTTGGGTCGAGTTTTGTTTTAAAAAGGGGTCGCATTGTGTTAAAAAAATACATACAACATATAGGTACAAACGATTTGTTTATTAAGGAGTGTATAATTATACTGTAGTGTTATAAAACTAATTATACTTTTTAGCTGGGATGGCTCTCGTGGGTCGCGACATAAAAATAGTTGAGAAACAATTTTTTAGACCATATTAGTCTAAATTTCCTCATAACGTTTGCATTGTGACAAATAAAGATTAAATATCAACACACAAGACGGTCTGTCTCAAATAGATTTTTTATTAATCTACTGTATAATACAAGATCTTTTGTCAGTTTGGGCGTTAGACCTTACAAGACGATTCAAATTGAGCTTGGGGCTCCCACCGACACCATCTCCCTCACCTTTGGCACACGTCTTCGTTCTCATAATCATCAGATCTGTTCTAATACTTGGCCGTCTGACATTAGGGGCTACCACTCCGCACGCATCTGACAGTCTTCTTTTAATAGATAGAGTACATTTCTTACTTCTACTACTTTGGCTACTGGTGGGGGGTAATGTACAGGGGCTCCCAAACGCGGCGTTCACTCTTTTATGATGATTAGGAGCCATTTCTAAAGGTAAGTTGGCAACTACGAAGAGTTCATAGAATAAGTCGTCAACATGAAAGTTTTTCTTCGCCGAAGTTTCCACGAAAATGCAGGAAGAGTCTTGTGTTGCACAGTAGGCGGTTGCTTCCTCCGCTTGCACTGTTCTAGAAAAAACAAAAGTTTGTTAGAGGTAGTGCAAAAGTTGTATTGTGAAGGCAGGTGCGGTGGTTTTCTATTGAAAATACCAGAACTACGATAACTAATAATGAACTATCGTCCAAGCATTGTTGATAAACTACGTCCTACCTGTGTTACAAATGATCAATTGACATTCACTAGAACTTGATGCATACAATTCTTGAGTATTGACTCAACGACAAAAGTAAAAACGATTTTTTCATCTAGAGTAGTAAAAATTCTCAAATTATTACAATGCATGATTGTGTACCCGCATTTCAACTGAACTGTTACGGGGTGAGATTTATATCGGTTTGTACACAAAAGATTATTATTATTAAACTTACTAAGAAAACAACGAGCTGACAACGAAAATAAAGTTATTTTAATTCCATAAATATCTGAACAGCGGTTGAAAACAATTCTTTAATACAATTTATATCCGTTTAACAAAAACAAATCCCGTTAAAACCCTGTATGTATATTCTAAAATTGCATCATTCTGTGCTCTTTTTAATTCGATATCAATAATAATTGATGCATATCATGCAAAACGCGCATATGTTAAGTTTACGTGCTGTTGAAGAATACATAGAACATAAACGCAAGCACACACCGATGATTAAACAACTTGGTAATTTCCCCTTGCGTGACATATAACAGTAACGTAAAGAATAAAAACTATTCTGACATACCGTTATTTGCATTTACGTTATTATAGTTACCGAGAAATAAGGAATAAACATCTTCCGAAACCTGAATCTAGGTTTATACCATGTTACGAAAGTGTAAGTTTTCTAGTTGAACGACAGAACTAGTCTTGTGACTAAGGGACTGTTTCATAATGTCCAAATAAGCTATTTATTACTTATTGGTAGGATAAACAGTATTTTTTTCTTTCGTTTCACGACTGTCAGATAGCGCTATTCGTCATGAAACGCGAAGTATCTTATTCGGAACTTTTATCTTTCGAATAATTTATGCATAGCTATTTGGTACTTTATCATACAATATGAAACAGGCCCTTAGTGTTTTCGAGTCTTTGGGTAAAAAATATTTTGTAATCCTTCAACTGTTCATTCATATGTAAATGCTTTTAGCTTAAACAAGAACCGTTTTCCACTTAGAGATTAAGATAAGATTAATTTGACAAATAAAATACACATATTTGTTGTCGTGTCCTAAAGCAATATGCTAGTCTACGTGTGTGCCTGACACACGCTGTCGATTTTTTAGGACAAAGGCAAGCCAGTTTTCTCACGATGATTTCGCTCGAGCGAAAGTTAAATGCGGTCATAGAAATAAACTCCATTGCTGCACAGACGGGGACCACACCAACGACCTCGGGCATGAGAGTTGCACGCTGAACCCACTTGGCCAATACTGCTCTCATGTGTAAGTATTATTTTTATAGTTAAAAAAACAGCTGCTAACTTTTATTAATAATCGATACTAAACAAATAAAATCAAAGACCGATGCAGCTTGTAATATAATAATAGCTTGGTCTAGATACTCTAAAGGTGTTTGCAACTTGCGACTAGACTTTGGTTTTCGAGATAAGTCTTTTACGTATAGCAGCAGCATATTACAGAAATATCTGTACCCGCCTCGTGTGAGAATTGACTATTCATTCGTTACCAGAGCCGAGAAGACATTGCTTGTTATTTTAAAATATACATTTTTCTTTATATTTATATTCCCGATAATTACCTGAGTTCCCTGTCACATTTGTTGCCTGCGATGGCCATCGGTACCCTCGGAGCTTGCCGACGTCCACGACAGTTACCGCTGCTCGCACTAGCCTTGGTCTCCAGGATTTGCTCGCGTAACCGTATCACCTCCTCGAAAGATTCTCGACAGTCCATTCCAAATACTAGTACGAATAAATCGCCTGTAAATACAAAAAGTTTATTTCCTTTACAAACTCGTTTTGAAAACTATGTCAAACTTTTAAACTTAAAAATAGTTTGACAGCTCAAAACTAGATATGAATTTCATTCATGCCCTAGAATGTGTGAATAGAAATTCAAATGTATACGAAAACAACGTACTATACAATATTAAAATCTTTGTATTGTTTTCTATTACAGTAGATTTCAATGAATGAAGCAACAATTGATTTATAAAAAAGCGTACTCAAAAATTCTTCTATACTAATTCGCTAAGTATAAGACCTGTATACAAACGTATTGGATTTTGACATACGGAAGTCATAGTACCCGCTAAGTTTCTAAGCCTCTAATCTAAAGCCTGTGAATAATTGATATTCTAAACGCAGACAAATCAGAGACGTCAGCAAGCTATAAATACATTGGGATATAAAGAGCAGTGCATATGAACTCGAAGTTTCTATACAACTTGTACTTGAGAAACTCTTGCTACGAGGAAACAGCAAAAATGTTGAGGAAAATTGTGTCATAACAAAAATGTGTTTGTGACATAAATTTTCTCACTTCTGATATAGTTCGTAGATAAAGCCTGTTAAAGAACTCGTTAGTACTCGCGACTTTTGTAGTTTTGTCCTTGTCACCCTGTCGATTCGAAATCAAATAAAAGTATCAAAACATTCTATAACTATTTATGGCGTACTTTTACAAGTAAAAGTATTTTTCACTTTGTTAAATGATTTAAAATTTTCGAATTCGAAATTCAATTTCAAGTTTAGAATATTTGGCGAACAATCTCGCGATATCGTATACAACTTTACGGCGTTCTATATTCAAACATGTGAAACGCGAACGCTTTAAATCGTTTCCTTAACTTAGCTAGACTTTGAACAATCGGAATGACTTAGAACCTAAACATAATAATAGCTAAGATTTTCCTCTATACTCTATGTTTATTCTTTAAATATTATTTTTTAAATTTATGAATTATTTATGTAATTTATTATCAGATAAAGAATTTAGGCAAAAGGTCGGGAGTGTTTTAATTTTAAATTTAGAATGCATAACTGTAAGATTTTGATTAGATTTATGGACGCGATTTTTCTACATATCAATAACTTATACCAAATAAACTGGGCGAGTAAACTAAAAAAATCATTGTTTTAAAGGCTTTTATATCACAACTATAAAGATCCAGCTGCCCGCCTAAGTTTCGGAACCAATTAATCTTAGGGTCTTTTAAGAAAACATGGTACGAATTCGTTAAAAGACCGCCAGTACAAACTTTAAAATTTACCTATTTGGTCACGTAGCTTTATGTTCGAATTCATAATATAATATATTCATATTAAACCTATCCTATAGAAGATTAGGAATGTTCATTTCATCATAATACCAAACCTTATCTATTATTATTATTAAAGCTTTATTAATCCATACAACAATTGGTTAGCTCAGATTCCTTAATATTAGTTTAAGTTTAAAACAAAATTTAAGTTTAATTTATTTTTAATTTTAAGTATGACATTTTTTGTATGTAAGGGTAAAAGCATCCTCCATATTATTTGTCTTAAGTAACATGCATCCAGGTTCCCCGTTAGTTCTATAACGTCATCTGTCCATCTTTTCTTTTGTCGTCCTATACATCCCTTTCCTTTCATTTCGCTATCTCTAGTGTCCATCTTTTATTCCGCGTTCTAGCAATATGTTAGAAATTATTCAAGTGCATCGGTAAATTTTGTTTTTTACGGATGTCAACATTTCTTGTTTTGTTTATTCTCCCATAGTATTACGGAAACTACGATTAGTGTAACGGAATTCTAATCAGTCAGTGGTTATCTGCTATATGTAGCTAGGATTGCCGTAACATGGGAAGTTACAATGGGCGGAATGATCTCTCTCTGTGTGCGTGGTTTTGTTGCCGTGATGTGTAATTTTATAATCTTATGATTGAATATACTTTAAAGCTAATATGAACGCACAATAATAAACATATGGAGTTATAATTGTCAAAGACGCTCCCTCCACAGACCTATAGTGGTTAGGTAATACTAACTATTCTTTATAATAGCTATTATTGGTCAAAATTTCCATTAATATACTGTAACTGCTGACGCGTTACATATATAAAGTTTTATCAGGACCGTATAATAATTTGTACTTATAGCGGCACTTAGCCTTTATACGAAATCTACAGGGTGTTGCGAATACTTAAAGTTGTCTAACGATCCTAGTTATTTGACGTCTCAGACAGGTGTTGGGTTGTTAAAACTTTATAAATTAAACTCTATAATTATTAAGATTTTGATGATAATTTTGAATGAATGTATACACTAGAATATGTTTAGGAATATAATAATAATAATAATAATAATAATAATAATAATAGCCTTTATTTCCAAAACATAATTATAATAGATTGTAAGTTTCATTGATTTTGATTTAAGAAAAATACACTTTACCATTTAGTAATCATTTAGTTAGAATTTGGTTTGTCTACCGTTGGACATAGGCTTCCTCCATCCGGTTCCACTCATGTCCGTCGTAGCCGTGTTAAGTAATATAAACAATGTTAATTATTATCCCATCATTGAGAATTCTGGTAAACAAGCAAGGATATACAAACTTTAAAATCGATGTTTATTTTATTTTCTGTTAAGTAATTACACGAACATACGGCTGATACCAAGCTCTTGAAGTGACCTGACGTCACTTTGTGCAATGCGATCACTGAATTCCTATTTTCTTTAACACCCCATTCCATTTGATTATGAACACGAAAAAATATGTGAAATTGCGCGAAATTGAAAGAAGTTTATCAAATAAAACATGTTCCAAATTCAAAATATTTGAACGTTGAAGAAAAAATTTTTAACAGTATTTATGGCCAGACTAGTTATACAATAATTCTAATTTCAGTATAAAAACCCACACAAGACTAGTCTTAATAATTCTTAAATCTTGTCCCATTTTATATCCAAGGCTTATAAGGATAAAGTTCTATTTGGAAATACATAATATCATGTCTTAATTATATGAAAATCTCTTTTACTAATAAAAATACAATACATTACTGGAGCTACAAACTTTTTGGTTCCGGGCTTCAGATCTCTGTATCTGCCTGCCTATCCTTCTAATAGGTAAGTGGTTAATCAGCCTCCTGTGCTGCCACATGCAGTCGAGCCTCTGAATCTAAGCCAAGCTGGCTTCCTCACCGTGTTTTCCTTTACAGTTTGAGCAAATGTTAAATGCGCACATAGAAAGAAAGTCCATTTGTGCACAGCCGGGGAACGAACCTAGGACCTCAGGGATGAGTGTCGCACGCTGAAGCCATTAGTCCAACACTGCTCCAGATATATTATTTGTTATGCCATATTAGCATAGAATATATCTTTCAGGCAACGAGTATTTTTACATAATTTTCAGAGTATTATAGGGACACGGAGAAAGTCCTGTAAAACGACTAGCGAAATCAGGCCACGGTGTCGTTAACTGGCTTACTACGTAAACAGGGACAATGGTATACTTGCAATACATTTTCTATTCAACATCAAGAACATCCGTCATATATTACAAAAATGTATAAACTACAAGTAAGCTCACTTTTTACACTATTAAAAATTAACATTTGCGTATAAGAACTCACATTATAAGAGATTAATGAAGAGAAAAACATTTGGTATTTGTATCATTTCTGTTTTTCATTTACGTATTCTTTTGTCAGATACCGTGAATTCTTCTTAATAATGATTAAAATCGCCTGAAAAACATAGACAGAAAAGTGTCTATATTATAGATTTCGACTCGAGGTTTGATAATGAATTACTAAAACTAAAGAATTTTGACAAAGTCTGTAGCAACAAGGTGGTGTCTTAGGTTGATGAATCTGCGCTCAGTATAGGACGATGCTGATACTGGGACAAGTTAATTGCCGTAGAGATTGCCTCGGGCATCGACAGGTGTCTAATCTAGTCCCGAAACCATGCAACGTGATAATTAAATGACATGTAATTATGAACTATCGGAAATCTGAGATGTTTGGCGACAAATAGTAGTAGTCTAAAGTATATTTCTAATAATAAACTAACAATGGTCAGAAAAGCTTTTTACTAGAGGAGCTTTGAAATTTTTTACGGGGACAAATGTCAGATTAATTGTCAATAATAAACGTTAGTCACAAGACATCTTAATTCTACATCGTCCTAATTATTTAAAGAAAAACACTTTTTTACGGATTATAGTTATGTATTATTGTATTTAAACTTATAATTATTTAGACATAATTTTAAATTTAAACCGACGTTTCGCGTGCTTTACAGCGTGCGTGGTCACGGTGACTGAAGACAAAGGTGTTAAATGTCAAAAAGTATTACAGCTGCAGAAAATGTTGTGTTATCTGTATTTATTTCCCCGGAGTTGGTATCGACTAAAAGATGGAATGGAGGACACCGTGAGCAATTTCTGCAAAAACCCTACATCTTTTAGTCGATACCAACTCCGGGGAAATAAATACAGATAACACAACATTTTCTGCAGCTGTAATACTTTTTGACATTTAACACCTTTGTCTTCAGTCACCGTGACCACGCACGCTGTAAAGCACGCGAAACGTCGGTTTAAATTTAAAATTATGTCTAAATAATTATAAGTTTAAATACAATAATACATAACTATAATCCGTAAAAAAGTGTTTTTCTTTAAATGTGTAAAAGTTATGTTAATAAAAGACAATACTACGTCCTAATTATTATTAAGAATTGCGATCGCGTTTTACTTTGAATAAAATAATTAAAATCGCATTCACATTTTTATAAAATTATATTAACAATTTTAATAGAATTTATAAGCATAACATACAATGGTACGCATTTGAAGTAAAAATTCTTTAGGCGCATAAGGGTGAATTTGTTACGGAACGTCACAAAGATGTGCAGCGTTTTTGTAGAAGAAAAGGGAGACTGCGATTGACACCGATTAAGAGAGAGAGTGAGAAAGGAAGATCGAGAAAAAATACACGCTATTGGTTGATGTATTCGTTTAGTAGTTACATTTTAGAACTTTAGATGGAAATTCTGTCGCAGATTTTTTATGTATTAAAATTATCATTAGCACGTATACAGTGTAAATATAGATATATGGAGTGATCATATATTTGGGCTTATATCATTAATAATAAGTTTAAGAAAAACACTTTTTTACGGATTATAGTTATGTATTATTGTATTTAAACTTATAATTATTTATACATAATTTTAAATTTAAACCGACGTTTCGCGTGCTTTTCAGCGTGCGTGGTCACGGTGACTGAAGACAAAGGTGTTAAATGTCAAAAAGTATTACAGCTGTAGAAAATGTTGTGTTATCTGTATTTATTTCCCCGGAGTTGGTATCGACTAAAAGATGTAGGGTTTTTGCAGAAATTGCTCACGGTGTCCTCCATTTTCGCGGATTGTTTATTTTGAGATTTTAATTTGGATATTATTGGATCCCAGGTGTTTGATAATTTTAGGCCGTCCTCTCTATTGAAATTGGCGTGTTTTTTGATTTCAATGGCTTCGCGTACCAATCTTGGGAAGAATCTTTTTTCTTTCGCAAGTACTTTCGGTTGGTCAAAGCGTATGTAGTGATTAGGCCTATCTAGTGTGTGTTCACAGACTGCTGATTTTGTGTGTCGTCTATGTCTTATGTCCGCAATGTGTTCCTTGAGTCTGCTGGACATATTGCGTTTAGTTTGCCCTATGTAAGACAGGCCACAGTCGCAATCCAGTTTGTATATACCTGCATCTTGCAATGGGGTGTTACTTTTGATTGGTCTTAGGAATTGCTGAATCTTCTTGTGCGGCTTGAAAATTGTATTAATGGAAGCTCGTTTTAGGACCCGGCTAATTCTATCTGTAACTCCCTTCACATATGGCAGGTAAGCTGGCTGGCGAGGAACTGTTTGTGTCTTGTTTTTGTTTCTGTGATGCAGCCGGGGGATGTGCAACTTGTTTCGGTGTAGCACCTGTTTGACATGCTGTAGTTCCTCCTTGAGGTGGGCCGCATCACAAAGACGTTGGGCTCTCTGAAACAAACATTTACCGACAGAGAGCAGTTGTGACGGGTGGTGGTGGGATTCACCATTGAGGTACCTATCTGTGTGGGTTGCCTTTCTGTGTATTGTGTGACCTAGTGTGCCATCTGCTTTGCGTATAATTAAAATGTCCAAAAAAGGCAGACAGTTGTTGTTTTCTTTTTCAAAAGTAAATTTAATGTTCTTGTGTATTGAATTTAAATGCGCTAGAAATGTAGATATTTTGTCATTGGGGAGTACTACAAATGTGTCATCGACATATCTCTTGTACAGTCTAGGTTTAACCGGGGCATTGGCCAGAGCTCTCTCCTCAAAGTCCTCCATGAAGATGTCAGCGACTATAGGTGACACCGGAGAACCCATGGCTACTCCATCAACCTGCACATAGAACTCATCTTTCCACATTAAGTACCCTGATGTGAGACAGTGTTTTACAATAGCTACATAATCTGGTGACATGTTCTGTTCCTTAAGTCTTTTTGAAATTATATCTAGGCAGTCATTTAGTGGTAAGTTTGTAAATAGTGACTCAACATCAAAACTCACCATAGTTTCGTTGTGGAGTAATTTGAGATCTCTACATGTTATTAAATTAAAAAATTAAAAAATTATCAAACACCTGGGATCCAATAATATCCAAATTAAAATCTCAAAATAAACAATCCGCGAAAATGGAGGACACCGTGAGCAATTTCTGCAAAAACCCTACATCTTTTAGTCGATACCAACTCCGGGGAAATAAATACAGATAACACAACATTTTCTACAGCTGTAATACTTTTTGACATTTAACACCTTTGTCTTCAGTCACCGTGACCACGCACGCTGAAAAGCACGCGAAACGTCGGTTTAAATTTAAAATTATGTATAAATAATTATAAGTTTAAATACAATAATACATAACTATAATCCGTAAAAAAGTGTTTTTCTTAAATGTGTAAAAGTTATGTTAATAAAAGACAATACTATGTGCAACAGTACGGACTGGAAAATGCAAACAAAATTAGACGACTGGAATTCAAGAAAACAAAGGCATCTCGTCTCCTAGCATCCATAAATTTTCTTAAAAGATGCAGAGACCACAACATCATTCCCAATTGTGTACGATTGGCTCCAAGGAAGGACATAGTTGGGAGCGCCAGTATTCTTGAAACAGCAAGTAGAAAATTGTTAATTAAACTTATTGCCGGACACAGAACAGAGTATCAGCGACTAAACATTCAAATCCAAAATGAAACGGAGGAATTAAGTGAGATATTGTCGGAAACAGATTGGAGGCAGTGCATTAACATCTTAAACACTCGGGCTCAGAACAAATTCAATAACTGCAAAGTCATACAAATAAAAAAGTTTGAAAAACTAACACAGAAAACCAATAGACATCTGTCAAACATCGCGACTTTACATGACACACCCGAAACTTGTCAAAACGTCACTGTCATCAATCTATCAAAACAAAACTTGGATAAACAAACCATCGAGGTATTAAATAAAGGTCTAAATTTTGCAACGGCACCGCGAAAAATCCCTCACGAAGAAATTGTTAGTTACGTAGAGGAATGTATATTCAAAAATTCGATACCAAAGGATGAGGCCGAAACTATACGGCAGGACATCTCGTGCATACTGCGATCGAGCAAACCGCCAAAAAGAAACCTCACCTTCGCTGAAACAAAGGCTCTCGCGGATCTAAAGGCGAACGAAGATTTGGTAGTACTCCGAGCTGACAAAGGGAACGCAACCGTTGTTATGGATACGTCGGAATATGAAAGCAAGATGGCTCTCCTCTTAAACGATGTCAATACCTATAAAAAAGTCGATAAAGATCCCACAAACAAGGTAATAAAACAAACATCCAGCCTTCTTACTAAATATTCTAAAACACTATCACTAGATGTTAAATCCTTAACAACAGCCTGTGTAAAACCTCCAAAAATGTATGGATTGCCAAAAATACACAAACTGAACAATCCTTTAAGACCAATAGTCAGTCATATCGACTCACCCACATACAAATTAGCCAAACACTTAGTATCAATATTATCCCCTCTCAGGGGGCACACTAGTGCTTATGTCAAGGACTCTTACCATTTTGTGGAAACATGTAGAGATCTCAAATTACTCCACAACGAAACTATGGTGAGTTTTGATGTTGAGTCACTATTTACAAACTTACCACTAAATGACTGCCTAGATATAATTTCAAAAAGACTTAAGGAACAGAACATGTCACCAGATTATGTAGATATTGTAAAACACTGTCTCACATCAGGGTACTTAATGTGGAAAGATGAGTTCTATGTGCAGGTTGATGGAGTAGCCATGGGTTCTCCGGTGTCACCTATAGTCGCTGACATCTTCATGGAGGACTTTGAGGAGAGAGCTCTGGCCAATGCCCCGGTTAAACCTAGACTGTACAAGAGATATGTCGATGACACATTTGTAGTACTCCCCAATGACAAAATATCTACATTTCTAGCGCATTTAAATTCAATACACAAGAACATTAAATTTACTTTTGAAAAAGAAAACAACAACTGTCTGCCTTTTTTGGACATTTTAATTATACGCAAAGCAGATGGCACACTAGGTCACACAATACACAGAAAGGCAACCCACACAGATAGGTACCTCAATGGTGAATCCCACCACCACCCGTCACAACTGCTCTCTGTCGGTAAATGTTTGTTTCAGAGAGCCCAACGTCTTTGTGATGCGGCCCACCTCAAGGAGGAACTACAGCATGTCAAACAGGTGCTACACCGAAACAAGTTGCACATCCCCCGGCTGCATCACAGAAACAAAAACAAGACACAAACAGTTCCTCGCCAGCCAGCTTACCTGCCATATGTGAAGGGAGTTACAGATAGAATTAGCCGGGTCCTAAAACGAGCTTCCATTAATACAATTTTCAAGCCGCACAAGAAGATTCAGCAATTCCTAAGACCAATCAAAAGTAACACCCCATTGCAAGATGCAGGTATATACAAACTGGATTGCGACTGTGGCCTGTCTTACATAGGGCAAACTAAACGCAATATGTCCAGCAGACTCAAGGAACACATTGCGGACATAAGACATAGACGACACACAAAATCAGCAGTCTGTGAACACACACTAGATAGGCCTAATCACTACATACGCTTTGACCAACCGAAAGTACTTGCGAAAGAAAAAAGATTCTTCCCAAGATTGGTACGCGAAGCCATTGAAATCAAAAAACACGCCAATTTCAATAGAGAGGACGGCCTAAAATTATCAAACACCTGGGATCCAATAATATCCAAATTAAAATCTCAAAATAAACAATCCGCGAAAATGGAGGACACCGTGAGCAATTTCTGCAAAAACCCTACATCTTTTAGTCGATACCAACTCCGGGGAAATAAATACAGATAACACAACATTTTCTACAGCTGTAATACTTTTTGACATTTAACACCTTTGTCTTCAGTCACCGTGACCACGCACGCTGAAAAGCACGCGAAACGTCGGTTTAAATTTAAAATTATGTATAAATAATTATAAGTTTAAATACAATAATAGCAAAAAGATGATGGGCGTGAAATGGGGCTTATCGCCGAAGATAACTTTATGGCTATACACTGCCATTATCAGGCCAATGCTGGTCTATGGAGCCCTAGTTTGGTGGCCAAGAACAGAGCTTCAAACGGCAATCACGAAACTTGGACGCTTCCAAAGGCTTGCCTTGTCCGCTGCTAGCGGTTGCATGAGAACTACACCAACTGCAGCAATGGAGATAGCCCTAGGAATCGTACCTCTGGACCTACACATACAGCAGGAGGCAGCACTAGCTGCCATCAGGCTTATGGTACTGGACCTGTGGGGAAAGAACCATTATAGTGCACACACAGCGATTCTGGACAAGGCAATAGAGTATCAACCTCTTATAGCTGCACCATGTGACAGAATCACTAATCAACTTATATTCAACAGGAACTATCACATACAATTGAGAGAAGAGGAACGTGATCAGTCTACCCTGAATGAGCTACGTATATACACAGATGGTTCAAAAACAGAGTGTGGCTCTGGCGCTGGTATATTCTCTCTTGATCTCAACATCAACATACACCTACCCCTAGGCACACAGAGCTCGATCTTTCAATGTGAATGTGTCGCCTTAACGGAGGCAGCCAGAGCCGTGCAGCGGTTAGGAGTTAATGACTTTTGCATTAAGCTCGTATCCGACAGTGCATCCGTGCTGATGGCGCTCGGAAACAAAAAGATAAACAGTAAACTAATACTGGAGTGTCATGAAGCACTGGAGGCTTTAACACTAACCAATAGGGTTACCTTGCAGTGGATAAAAGGACACAGTGGCTCTCTCGGCAATGATGCTGCCGACGAACTTGCAAGAAGAGGCTCCGGAATGACGCCTCATGGCCCGTATCCGCTCCTTCCCTTGCCCTTCTCGCTGGTTCGAACGTGGATTATCCGGAAATCCGTCGAAATCCAAAATCAACGATGGTCGCATAGTTCAGACTGCAGGCAGTCCAAAATGGCTCTGCCAGCAGTGAACCCACAGCTGACTAAGCGACTTCTAAACTTAAACAGAACCGATCTCAGAACAATGATAGGGACAATTACTGGCCATTGTCTCCTTAATAAACATCTATTTGTCCTAGGCGCGACAGACAGCCCCATGTGCAGAGGCTGTTTCAGCGCAGAGGAATCAGTCACCCACGTAGTCCTGGAATGCGAGGCTGTGGCTAAACAACGTACGGAAATCCTCGGAACAGTGAGGTCGCTCCGAGAAGCCTGTGAAGTGCCCAGGAGACTTCTGTGCTTCTGGAAGGAGCTGGGCTGGCTTAAGTAGCCAGGGCTTTACGCAAAACGGACCAATTTCGAGTCTAGTTGCGGAAACTGAGCCCACCTACCTACCTACCTACCTAATACAATAATACATAACTATAATCCGTAAAAAAGTGTTTTTCTTAAATGTGTAAAAGTTATGTTAATAAAAGACAATACTATAATAATAAGTTTACAAGAATTTTTACTTTTGCAATGTGTACTTTTTACGCACGCACATTTTTTATTCAACATTTATTTTATTTTTAAAAATAGATTTTCTTGTCCATCTGCAGGAAGGTCGATTATTTCATCTGTCAGTTTTGACACGGGTATCGTTTTTCCTGACAGTTCGTTATCTAGTGAAACATTTCGGAAATAATTAATTTATCAACTATACTATACTAATAATAATAAACTTGTATCTATTCCGAACTTACGATTATTGGCTAATACGAATATTACTTAATATACTTATATAAACTTAAGGAAAATTTATTTAATTCCGTGAGGGGAGCAACTTTGGATACATGACATTACATCATCATCATCATGACATGGGGCTATGCAGCCCCTTATGGGCCGTAGCCCACTGGAATACACTTCACCATTTATCCGTTACTTGTCGCGTCAAACATCAAACTCAATAGGGGTTGTCGTTTCTAGGTCCTTGACAACTCTATCCCTCCAACTCGGTCTACTGGGTTTTCTCGTGCCACCAGGTCGTGAGTTCAGTAACATATTAAGTAAGAGATAAACTGGTAAACATTTTATCATTAGAATTTGAATATAAGGTATAACATAAAACGAGAACAAAGCTTACGGAAAGATGCAGTGATATTTTACCTTGTTATCGCGGCTAATTCGTTCTACAACAGAGATTTTCATGACTATATGTAAATTAGTCGTTTCGACAAAACTAGTTTCGACGCTCACCTCGTTTTCACTGAGAAGTGTTCTAGAGAGTGAATATTTTACAATATAAATATTAAAGATCGTCTTTAATAAGATAGTTTCAAAAATTAAAAAAAAAAACACTTTTTTACGGATTATAGTTATGTATTATTGTGTTTAAACTTATAATTATTTAGACATAATTTTAAATTTAACCGACGTTTCGCGTGCTTTACAGCGTGCGTGGTCACGGTGACTGAAGACAAAAGGTGTGTGTCAAAAAAGTATCACAGCTGTAGAAAATGTTGTATTATCTGTATTTATTTCCCCGGAGTTGGTATCGACTAAAAGATGTAGGGTTTCTGCAGAAATTGCTTACCGTGTCCTCCATTTTCGCGGATTGTTTGTGTTGAGATTTTAATTTGGATATTATTGGATCCCAGGTGTTTGTTAATTTTAGGCCGTCCTCTCTATTGAAATTGGCGTGTTTTTTGATTTCAATGGCTTCGCGTACCAATCTTGGGAAGAATCTTCCAGAAGAAGTGTCAAAAATTTCAAATAAACCAAGTAGTAAATTGTTTTATTTATGTGTAACATTACTTTTATTACATATATTTAATAGCCTACGATCATCAGGAATAATCTAGAATCCCAATAGTGAAATTATTTTTTAATCGGTCCTACAGTTTTGAAGCGATAACAATTATATATTTATTATATTTGTGCTGCAACTGAAGCCAAAAAATAGTGTAAGGTGGTGTAAGTGACAGGAGAGGCAGCGATAGAGGTTTCTCATTTTGTTTTGAGTTGCCAACATACAAAGTCAGGTTAGACCACTTTAAGATGATGTCTTTGAGGAATCGAATATAATTAATTGATATATCGTTTGGATTGAAGATATTTATGAATGAGGATGGCAATTAATAATTAAAGTATTTACCTTCCTTTCAGAGGAATGCGTTTTGGCCATAAGTCACTGATATCCAGTTTGGGCATTGTGATAAACCAGCGTGGTCTAGATATCCATGTTTTCTCGCCTAACACTTTGATATCATTATCCTTTATTTTTTTGTTTAAGGTCAATGTACTTTTTTTCTTATTTGTAATTTTTGCCTGTTAGTGCTTATAGATCTTGAATTTTATTGTTCTTTATATACCAATGTGTTTACTATTGTAAATAAACACATATACTAAAATATTAAAATGAAAAATATAAATAACACAGAAAAGTGTATTCTTCTATAAACAAATCGAAGAGCTTCAATCGTTTGCCGTTTCATACAAAAGTTCAATGCTATTGCACTGTTATTTCAGGTTATAAAAGTAAATCAAATCAAATCAAACACGGGTTGAACACAAATTCATTTGAATCAAATTAAATTGGAGAGCATTACCGGCTAACATAGTTCCGAAGTCATGGTCAAACACGACTAAAGGGTTCTAATTACATATTTCACGGTTTCAATTAAACTTTGGTTAAATTGCATTTGTACATTTGGCTAATGTTCTGCAGTTATTTTACAAAGACTAGGCGTTTTTCAGAAACAAAAATAACTTAACACATTTATACAAAGGATACAAAGTAATAGCCGGAATCCAAAATGTTTTATGGCGAATTTTTTTTATAGAACAGGGGGCAAACGGGCAGGAGGCTCACCTGATGTTAAGTGACACTCTCAATGCCAGAGGGCTCGCGAGTGCGTTGCCGGCCTTTTAAGAATTGCTACGCTCTTTTGTTAAAGACCCTAAGTCGAATTGGAAGATTAAGTAAATATGACCGTTTGAAAATATGTATGAGTGTTTATTATCATTATTTTTAAATAAACATTTTTCGGATCCGAGTGGTCAGTATACAGCACGTTGGATGTCGAATACTCGGATCTAGGGATGGCAATGGTCTCAAAAAATGAACGGGACGCAGCTCTTAATTAATGTAATTAAAAAATAGTTTATTAAATCCATAACAATCAAATATACAGTATTAACCTACATAGCAATAATAAAAATAATTAAAATTTAATTCAAAGAAAGTAAACTTTAAATATTTAATGTTAAACAAGTTTGGTTCCTTTAGCGCTTTCCTTGCTGATACTTAATAAAGCACCAGCTCTGGGGTCACTGGTACTATCTACCAGGCGCGGACTTAAATATTTAAATAGCACATGTGCGCTTGAACCCCACGCAGTTGGAGGAAAGACTAAATTTGAGAAATATAATATTTTCCGCCTGCTCCGCGACCCCAGCATTTTGCTTGTTCCAGGGACTGGCATTTAGTTTTATAACCAGTAAACTTTTTAAATTAAACAAACATCATGAATAAATGTGCAAAACTATGAATAAACTACATATTCGACCTACAAAGAATTACAAATATACCAAAATTGGTGTCAAAAATCAAATTATGTTGTTTTCGTTTAGAAATTAATATTTAACAAAAATTTCAGTTTTTGGTAGTAATATATTATGGTAAATGTTCGTGGTGATGAAAATTCCACTCTCTCATATCTACTGCAAAGTATACAGAGGGGCTAAAATGTCGTGGCTCAAACGCAACGGTAGATAATCAGCTGCAAATATTTCGTTTTTAAAATAAAATCTACTTTTCGTACTAATTCTTATTAAAATTCAATAAAACTAACATCCTGTATCTTTTTTAAGTACTCACTAGATTAGTAGTCACATAAAATAATTGTTTTAATAAAAATATTACAATAAATTCTCAAACTTCCTGCCTCTGACCATAATACTTAAACTGCACCGTCTAGTAGAATCTACGTAACCTACGGGATGCACCTCTGTTGTGTTTGATCCACGACCTTTTGGCCACCGTATTAGGGCTTGTACAGGCGAGTCGGCGTTTCAATGCAGCTTCATAATATGTAAAATAGCGGTTGACGCAACCCGTCAAAATATACATAAATTCTCGGACGTTTTGAGAACCCGATAAATTTAAACGTGTAAAAACTGGTTGTTACTTGTATTTAATATCGATATAAATTAAAATAAATAGCCTATATTCAAGTTCTATAATAATGTAGATTACATTAATTATATTAATTACATTTAATATTAGCTCACGACCTCCGACGGAGTGAAGATCGCCCCCAAATTCTTCCATTTGTCTCTCATGTTCGCTATTTTTCAATCATTCCCGGCTATCATATATCATATTTATGTCATACATATCTTTTATTAAAAAAATGAAGTATTAAATTCTTAATTTTGTGGCCCATCTCATATAACTTGGATATTTAAAAAAATACATTAATTTAAGAGATTTCAACACGATTTTTAATTAGCGTATCGATATTACGGTACTTATATTAGTACTTCTATGAAAAAAACAACGTGCCGAGTGAGCAAGTCTATGATACACGAAATGTACAATTAAGATTTTTGTGGCAGAGATCAATAATTATCGCGATCCAATATCGCAATACCTGTCTCAATATATTTTGAATCAACAGGTCGTATCACACTTTCAATAGATTATCAACTTCAATATCGTCAGTAGTTAGAAGATCATTCTTTTGAGTAGACTTGTTTCGTAATAATAGACGATAAAAGTAAGGCCTGTATTGCCAGAATATAATCCTAACTTTAACTTAACTTAATGCTATATAAGGTAAGTTGAAAATCAATAAACTTGAGTAATCAGTTATGTATTTTAATTTTTTAATAATTAAAACACAAAAATACTTTACGCAGGTTTATTTTGTAAAAAAACCTGCGTAATCACTAATCTTACTCTGAGTGCTCATCTAAATCAACACATTCTATAAATATTGACAGATACTGATGGATCACAAAAAATCTAGAATTTATGTCACTATACACAATATTTATTTCTGCCGCGTTTTCACTTCAATAAATATTGGCGAGATCTCAAGGATCACGATATATATTGACCGTCTCAACCCTGCCTATTAAATTATCAGTCTGTATTCAACTTACCAGTCAAGAAAGAAAGTCGCCGCATCGCAGGGAAGGGGTGATTTCCCGAGGTGTCCAATAAGTCCAGTTGGTACACTTCACCTCGAATTCTATACAATTTGCGATGAAAGTCCTCGATAGTGGGTGTGTAGCTATCCTCGAACTTGTTCCCCAAGAAACGGGCCACAAGGGACGTCTTCCCGACTCGTGCTGACCTGGACAAAGGATTAATTAGGATTTAACGAGCGAGAACATTTGAAGTCTTAGTGTAAATAGTTTTAAGTCTGGCAATAGTTTTGGGCGTCTTAATAATGGTAATTTTATATTACTTTGTAGCTAGGCGTTCGACTATGAATGGAAAGAGTTTTTTCAAGAAATGTAGGAAAGTTAATTATTTGACAAATCTAGACGCCTAAGTTATATCGCAACTAGTAATTTGAAATAAAATACATTTGTTTTATTACACTGTCTACTTCCATTATGCTTTTGAAATACTTCATTTTAGAGCGTATATTATTCATACAATGCATTGGGTGTGTGCCTTTATTTATAATGTCAACCGGAAATATCGGAATTGGTTATCGGCACTGTCAGGAACTCTAAATAGGTTTCGGCGCTAAAATTACTTTTTTATATAGTTATAATTCGAAACAAATTGGTTTTGTACCTCAAAACAATTTCAGTCAGTGGACTGACTGAAGTATCTCTCGATTGGAATGGAGAGTTTATTCTAAATAAATTTATGTACGTTTCTATCCTAATTGTGAAATGCGTTTAAATGTTACACGATTTGTTACTGTAATTTAAAATAATCAAACAAAGGAATTATTAAGCTCTACATAAAATATAATTACAATTATAGTACTGTTTTCTTGTAAAAAAAACCTTTCTCCAACAGGCAACTTGTGACTCATAGAAGTATGCGTCAAACGAGCTATCTTGCATTACTTAGAATACGTACGACTAAAATGATTACCTGTATAATAAACTACCCAAAAATATTAAAAAATATTTCTTCTTTCAATTCATTCAAATTGAAGCTAAGTGAATATCTTAGACAAAATTACTTATAAATACATTACTTATAATTATTTTTAATTCATATTTCGTTGGATTATTTCACTTTTAAGTTTATTGCATCTACGGTTATCGTTTTATTGTTATTATTTTAAGAACGACTACAATGTATTGATATCTAAATTATTATCCCATGTAAGTTTTTTTCGTCTTTTTTGAGAAATAAAGTCTTTAAACTTAAGGTTTGAGTTGTGAACCCACCTACATGAATATGTAGGGATTTCTATTTGTAGTTATTTTATAAATTTAGATAGTTTAATCATGGCTATAAAATGTCAATAATTCTAAGGAAAACATTAACTTAATATTGTAATGAAAGCCACAGCAATAGATTCATAAATCAGAACGAATTTGGGGAATAAAAAGGAACATTTTGCGTATCTTTATGGTTGGAAAATAAAGGTACGCTTCAGGATACCTTTTCACGGTTAAAAAAGTAAGAAATCTTCGGGTTATATCTACATTCCAGGGACTATTTGAATACACATTTTTTTATTCGCTCTTAAGAATTTCGGGAAAAAGATTTTATTTATACTCTATCTCATTCAATCTGTTTTCAATGTATACCTTATTTCACCTGCATATACTTAATACATCGGAATCTATTTTATCGCTCCTGCATTATCATTATCTATTATAATAAAACTGAATTAACCTACATACTTAGAACGTAAAACATGTTATTATAATTTTTTGCCTAAAAAAAGAATGTCTGAATAGTCGCTTTAATTTACAAAATTTCCATTGTTTTTTTTTAATTACATTTAAAGACTAACTACTTACGCGAGAACTACTAGACTAACTAATTACGCGAAGACTACTAAACGTTTTATCCTCAAACAATATAACATAAGATTTTACGAAATCGAATCATATTCTCTAACTCTCAGACATCAATTAGAAGTCGTCACTTAATCATAATTAAACGTTAATAACGTTTATCAATTTCTTAATTAACATTATTCGTTTAGTAATATGGCAAATAGATATTTAACTATTATAACAAACACTGTTATTACAATGCTCGCTGAATTAAACGTAATTCTTTTGCTCGTAAGCCGTGCTTGTTCTGTGCAAGTGATAGTGTCTGAAGGAATTTTAGATGGTGAAATACATAATAATTATGGAGATTCCTACTACAGTTTTAAAGGGATACCATATGCTCAGCCACCTATTGGGGATTTAAGATTCAAGGTAACATTTCACATTAACTACAAACCAATAGTTTACAAATTCGTGTGTGTTATTTTCTGTAACACCTAATTGTATTGATATATTCTATACCTAAAATGTCTTATTAGGTATCTTACAGCTTTAAACGAGCAATTCTTGTATATATATAATATATATAATTGGAATCTCGGAATCGGCTCCAACGATTTTCATGAAATTTAGTATACGGGGGTTTTCGGGGGTGATAAATCGATCTAGCTAGCAATCATTTCTAGAAAATGTCATTTATTCGTGATTTATCATATTTAACATAGAATTGCTCGTTTAAAGATGTCAGTCAAATAAAAACTTATAATATGAATATAATTATCTTTATTCGATAATTATATTCATATTTTATCTTTTTATTATTATGTAATTCGTACTGAAATATAATTTCCAAAAAACACAACTTATAAAAAAAAATCCCGAGCAAGGCTCGGTCATCCAGGTACTGATAATAATAATAGAACGTGGATTCAAAAACGGAACAACTGTGTCATTTTGCTGTAATTTGAACCCGAGTTTATGCATCAAATTAGTGCCGCTCTAATGAGCAACATGAAGCAGTTAGGGAATTACTACACGTAATAGTGTAAATAAATAAATATTTACCACAGTGAAAAAAAAAAGGTTAGAGTATTTGAAGATGTTGTCTTTGATAATAAATTGATTAAAATATCAATGATATATGAACGTTATGAATAGGGTCGTTTACCCCAAAATACCCGTAGAACCTTAATAAAAATATTTAATTCTTTCAGCCACCGCAACCAGCCAAGCCGTGGTACGGAATAAGACAAGGCAAAAAACCAGGCAATGTTTGCTTTCATTACGATACATCACCAATAGGATATGAAGATTGTCTATATCTAAATGTGTTTACACCGAACATCACTACAAAACGACCCTACGCTGTCATGGTTTGGATTCACGGAGGAGGCTTTACAAGAGGCAGTGGAAATGAATATCAACCAGATTTCCTCATAAGGAAAGACGTTATTTTAGTCACTCTCAATTACAGATTACAAATACTAGGTTTTCTTAGCCTCCAGAACAGAGATATTTCAGGAAACATGGGCTTGAAAGACCAAGTTTCAGCGATGAAATGGGTAAAAAATAATATACAACACTTTGGAGGCGATCCGGACAATGTTACAATTTTTGGGCAAAGTGCGGGGGCAGTAAGTGTTTCATACCATTTAATCTCGCCCCTGACGAAAGGGCTTTTTAAAAGGGCTATAACGCAAAGTGGAACCGCACATAGTTGGTGGCCAAGGGCATTCAGGCCAAGAGATACAGCTGTTGAAATGGCTCGCCAAATGGGGTGCAATTCCACTGATGTTCAGGAAATATACAATTTCTTAAAAGCTCAACCTCTCAAAGCGTTTAACAAATGCGATATCTTCATCTCTTTCGCACAATATGCTAAAGAATCACCCAAACTTGTTTTTGGAATTGTATCAGAGGAAAACTTTGGTGACGAAGTCTACTTTCAAGGGGATGTTTACGACGCTTTAAACGAAGAAATACATGTAGACGTTGATATTTTAAATGGTTATACGGCTGATGAAGGAGTACTCTATTTCATGGCTGATACGAATTTTTCCAAAGTATTCCAACAAGCTAATCAGTTTTTAGAGTTTTTTGTTCCAGAACCGCTGGCAATAAATGTTCCTTTACGTGAACAAATGATAATTGGGAATACAATGAAACAATATTACATTAAAGATGCTGTAGTATCGAAAGATAATATAGATAAAATGCTTATGTATTTAAATTTTGATATGACTGTTTATAGTACATTATTATGGCAGAAATTTATTGCTAAAAGGAATAAAAACAAAAATTATTTATATAAATTTACATGTGAATCAGAAAGAAATGTTTTCGGTAATATAAATAATGCAAAAAGTCTTTTTCAAAGACAGATAGTTTCACATTCTGATGATCTTATGTACTTATTTCCTATGAATTTGGAATGTGATAGAAATTCCGAAACGTTCAAAATTATTGATAGAGTCACTACTCTGTGGACCAACTTTGCAAAGTTTGGGTAAGTTTTTTAAATCTTAATATATATAAATCCCCTGTTACGATGTTTGTCCGCGATGGACTCCTAAACTACTTAACCAATTTTAAATTAAATTGGCACACCGTGAGCAATCTGGTCCAACTTAAGAGATAAGAAAGCTTAGATCTTTAATTATAGTCGCAATTTTATTTTATTGCAAATTATTTGTCTATAATTAATTGACAGTCACAATTATCTGTTAACTCCAAAAGATTCTAACAGATTCCGATACTTTTCAACTGGATTGAGTAAGTAATCAATAGATGGCACTGCTATGATAAACCGACAAACGTGTCATATTAGCTACAATTTAATATCATGATTACCACGTGTTATTGAGGCTAAAGTAAAAATTAAATTTATTTTGTGAAACGAAGTTCCCGGGGGCAGCTAGTGTTTTAATAAAATCGTAATTTAATTTTTAGAAGAGTTTGTTAAATATATGAAAATGATTTATCATATCGATTATATCTACAGACACGAAACTCGATGACCGCTGGACTGTTTTAAGTAATTTTTATTTATTCTTTGAACTCTGGAGAAGTTTTTATGGGGAGAAAAATTGAAAAAAAAAATTATAACAAATTGTTCAATATCTTAATATGTAGCTACATAAAATAGGCTAAGAAAAAAAAATATTATGTCGTAGGTCGCGGATGCAGCTACTTTTGAAATAAATTGCAATTGACGTCATCACATTCGTTTCGTCCGTTCGCTTCATTACATAACTGACATATTGAAATAAAATCACAGTAAAATAATAACGCAGGCATTTATGATGTACGCGGGTCTAGAAACGACGGTGAAGTTCCTTTAAAAACCTCTATTCAGAACTCATTAATTTGAAAATGTCTGAATACTATCAATAGAATTCTTTTTCGATCAATTAGCTTTTTCGTCGAAATCGTCGAAGGCATATATTACTTGAACCTGCTGATAAATTTAATATTAGAATATTTTGTAATATGTAGTAAAGTAAGCAGTGTTGGCTTAGTGGCTTCATCGTGCGACTCAGGCCCCCTGAGGTCGTAGGTTCGTACCCCAGCTTTACACTAATGGAACTTCTGTTAATGTGCGCACTTAACA
Source organism: Pieris mannii (assembly GCA_028984075.1). Lineage (NCBI taxonomy): Eukaryota > Metazoa > Arthropoda > Insecta > Lepidoptera > Pieridae > Pieris > Pieris mannii. The sequence goes on along the minus strand of CM054779.1, from coordinate 9,761,014 downwards.
CTGGCTCATACGGTGAAGCACCGTGAGGAAACCGGCATGTTTTCGACCTAAAACGATGATCATCTACTTAAATATCTGTTTAAAGAAAAAATAGTGCCTTTGGTCATTTACTTTTGTTTCTTTTATTAAATAGGCATTAATAACAAAGTATAATAAAATAAAAATAATATTTAAACGTTTTTTTTCTTCCAAGCTTCTTCTTCCCTAGCAAAAATAAAAATCTTCTGAGGGTTAAGTACAACTAATTAAAGTGTATTAACAAAAAAAACAAGTATATGTACTTGCTTAAAATACTAGTGTATATTTTGTAGAATTCGTATACTAATACTGAAATCTATAAAAGATAATTATTATTTCTATCAATATTGTTAGTTGTTATTGATCATTCATTATTTTCAATTTTCAGAGACCCAACACCAAATAAAGGCCTTGGTATTGCATGGTCATCATATACATTAGAAAAGCAAGTGTATCTTAAAATAGGTAATACGTTGAAGTTAGCTGCATATCCAGAAAAGGAGCAAGAAGAATTTTGGAATACAATATTTATGCACTATTTGCCGCGAGTCTTACCATAGAAATTAAATAAATATGTTCCCTTAGTTTGAATTTATATTAACATAAAAATACAAGTTTAATCCTTAATTCATATACATTTGTATTTACAGTTATCCCTCCTATTAGGGATGTCCGTCTCCCATATAACGCGGAATTTCCAGCGCAAATTTCTCAAATTATATTTCTGTTGTGTAAGTTTATAATCATTTGTCAAGTCCATAATTAGCTTAACGTAAGGTACGTTTAGTAGTAGGTACACCTGTTTGTTATGTTATACAATTAAGCCATAATTTATTAAACTCATGTTCCTAGATATTAAAAAATCGGTGGCACTACAACCTCAGATTCTTGAATCTGTCTCATGATCATTTTTAATAGGTAAGTAGGTGATCAGCTTCCAGTGACTGACACACGCCGTCGCCTTTTTGGGGCTAAGACAGGTCAGTTTCCTCAAGATATTTTTCTTCATCGTTCGAACGAATGTAAATAAGTCCATTGGTTGGGGATAGAACCTACGACCTCAGAGATGATAGCCGCACGCTGAAGCCACTAGACCAACACTCAATAGTTTTACGAGAATACTCTAACAACACGATTTCCTATAACGAATTGGGTGTAAAGGCCTGTATTCACTTTGATTAGTGCGAGTGCAAGTGATTAGTAATTGATGATAATTAGTGGACGTGTGTAGTTAAGTAGTGTCCAAATCTTGTTTAGTGGCTCTGTTAAGTAAATTCAGTAGTCATAAAGTTTGGCGAGTGAGGGGAAAGGAAAGGCGCACGTGACATCACTACTTGCAGTTTACTCGCAAAAATATAGACTCTTTTACGCACTAATCAGTCGCTGTCCACACTTGTTTTCTCCTAATTACTAATCAACTGTACGAATCACTTGCACTAATCACTAATCAAACTGAATGGCCTGTATTCACTTTGATTAGTGAGTTTAGTTTAGGTTCAATTAGACGAAAATCATAGAAATCTCCACACATTCAACCAATGAAAAATACTTGCAAAACACTTTTTGGTAATTACATCGGTAAAATCCTGGGTTCCATTACAGAGATTAACTGTTTCAAATAATATTTACAATACCGTAAATGTCATTTCCCAGGACATAGATTGCCCTACCTATACAGATACTGTAACGAAATACCTAGCAAACAAGATATTCATTCATTCATAAAAGAGTACCGAGAGTTTTTTACGCCGGCTTTTTCTCTCGGCCAACACCTTCTGTCTTCTTTGCCGATGAGTAGGGATGCCAACAGGCTCGAATTTAATGACGTGGAATAAGTGATAACATTATGATCCTATGTTATGTATGTGTTAAATAAACGTATTTTATTTTTATTTTTTGTCATGTTTATTCAATTTAAGAGAGAACGATTGATTTTATCAATCAATAACCAAGGCTTTAAAGTTACACAAAAATTCTTCATTTATCAATGTAATATTCTCTATTATTATTAATATATAGGCTTCTTATTAAAACGTCTGACAATAACAAAGGTTCAAGTTCCGTTTAAGAAAAACTTAGCGTCTTATTCGTCCAGTGTTATTGCTAAAAGCCTTTTTCTTTTTAGCCACAGAGCATCAAATAACGCTTTTAAGAGCGCAGCATCTAACAGATTGTCCTTCATTACTCTCCTCTGTAACTTAATTTGAACTTGGTTGTTCTTTTAAAAGAAAGAAAAACTTTTAGTTTGAAATATCGTTTCTTGTCTTGGTTTGCGCTCTTGATTTATTAATATTGGTTTAAGTAGAAAATGCCTGATTTATATCAAATAGTCACTTTATTGATACTTCCTCATCGAGAGTGTCCATGGGCTTATCTAGCTTATCATGGGCTTGTCACTTAACTGATGAGCCTCCTGGCCGTTTGCCCTCTGTTCTGTTAAAAAAAAACTTGCATACAAGAAAACAATACAAATCAGTAACAAATCGAAAATAAGTGTAAATCGATGCCTTATCGGTGATAAGCAACAACGTTGAAGGAAATCGGGATATCTCAACAACGCGACGTGTGAGGACCGATCAGAAACGATACAGAATTCAAAAGTTTTTATTTAAACTTTAAACATTTATTGCGCATATTTGTAAAGTTTTTTAAACATCGTACCATTCTTGTCCAAAGTTACATTAAGTCAAGAACACATAACCATATATCAATACATTTAAAATTCAGGACGAAATGTTGAAGGATTTATCAAGACTACGAGAATAAATCAGTCTTTTAGAAGCCTCTAAGTGTTTACTTGGGTCTACAAACTTGACCTTAACCGGAGGCAAATATTGCCACAGCATTATCATACTAAATTAATTTTATCTTCAATTTCAAAAGTATATAAAATATGTATTTTAACGTATCATAGTGCATGTTTTAAAGGTAACATAATATTAACACGAATCCTGAAGTGATTATCGATGCAAAGTTTGCGCTTCTTATAACGAAACCAAATTTAAGATATACCTGCAATATACCGAGTTAATAATATTCACTCCCTCGTAAAATTACATTCCAGGGTGGTATCCAGACACTTTTACAGTAACACTAAAAGACATTAATTTTTTGTATAACGAAGGATTTTAACCAAAATCTACTCAAATTTAAATTTTTGAAATTATATCTTTGACTAATAAAATGTTTTAATTGACCAGAAACACAGTACAATACAACCTTCTTATAGTGTGAGGAGAAAAAATTGTGTCGTTTTTGCATCCATCTGCGCTTTGTTTTAGTGGTTCTACAAAACAATTAATTAATGCATCTGCTACAAATGTATTCTTCTTCTTCTTCTTCAAGTGCCTCTCCATTACTGGAGGTTGGCCGTTGCTACAAATGTACCTATATTAATCTATAAATATTTCCTACACTTGGATTTCGTGTAGGACCACATTTTTTGTCTTCTTCAAAAATAATTATTATGCTTGTAGAACACTGTCTGAACACTTACTTACACTTAATCCTTGCGTAAACATATTATTACATTCGGTTGTTTTTGATATAATAAAGTTTATACTTATCAACTGTATTTTATAATATGAAAGAATTCCTCTTTATGATTTTAAAGGTTCACCTTATCTATCTTCTATTATATAATTGATTTCTTTAAAGAAATAAGAAAGAAAGGCGTCACGGATGGTGGTATTTAGAAATCTGAATCTAAGAAATTTGAACCCAAGTTACATCCCTGTGCAAGCGTGGTCTCATATAGTCACATAGTGTATATTAGCTATCTCCGTAAGCCTTATCCGCCCGCTATGGGTCGCTATCGCTAATTGGTTCTCATGCTGCGTAGCTTGAATCATTATAAAATTATACACTTTCACAAAAATAACTTTGAAATTAATTAGTTACTAAGAAATTTATAAAAATATATCTTTGATGTTAGGAAAAAGGCTTCAGTGACTCAAGCTTTGGTATAAGTTCACGTTTATCTTAATTCTCTAATATAAAATAGTGAAATAAATTTAAAAAAAACTATGTAGGATGTTATTTGTACTATCAGACATAAGAATTTATTTTGTAGGCATTTCATTAAAATATCATTTACATAACATAATACACTTATGAATTCATAAAAGTAATTATTTCTAATTTAATTTAGTGCAAGTCTATAGATAATATAATAAATAAGATAATTAAGAGCATAGAGCGAACTAGAAGAACTGGTAAGAAATAAAAAATTTTAATCAATAATTTTTGTTGTACAAGTTGCGTGGGAGAAGCTACAACCAATATTATACATTTATAGATAAGAAAGAAAGAAAGAAGATATGTTTTAGTATAAAATATTTAAACTTAATAATTCAAAGAAACGCAAACCAAACTGAACTTTCTTCCCTACAAAAACAAACCTATTCTGCTCAAATTGGCGATATCATATGTTTCTCGTTGAGTGTTTATCTAAAGCGCACATTTACACAGAATAGTAATCATTTCACTTGTAATTACACATTCCTCTAACAATAAAGTTTCTGTTTATTTCGATTTCGGGTCAGAAATTAGAATCCTAAAACAACACAACCCACAATTGCCTCGTGAGTGATGAGTTTCCTATTAAAACCCAAATAGCAATTGGCGCGAGCTAAAATTAAAACTTCCTTTTGTGGATAAACAGGAGCAGTGTTGCCTAGTGGCTTCGACGTGCGACTCTCATACCTGAGGTCGTAGGTTCGATCCCCGGATGACTCAATGGACTTTCCATGTACGCATTTAACATTTGCTCGAACAGTGAAGGAAAACATCGTGAGGAAACCGACGTCTTAGACCAAAAAAAAAGTCGACGAAGTGTGTCAGGCACTGGAGGCTGATCACCTAATTGCCTATTAGATTTAAAAATGATCATGAAACAGATTCAGAAATCTGAGGCCAAGACCTAAAGAGGTTGTAGGGCCACTTATTTTTTTTTATTTGTGCTTAAACAGTGTTTGCCTAGTGGCTTTAACTTGCGACTCTCTTTAGAGATCCTTCGATGCCCAGTGGCCAGCTGTGCACCAATGGACTTTTTTCTATGTCCGCATTTAACATTCGCTCGATCGGTAAAGGCAAACATCGTGAGGAAACCACCTTAAACCCAAAAAATTGACGTCGTCTGTCAGGCACAGAAGGCTATTACATCGTGAAATGATTATGAAACAGATTCAGAAATCTGAGGCCCAGACATAAAGAGGTTGAAGCGCCACTAAATTTTTTATATATTTTCAGTGCTATCGATCTAAGATAAATTACATAGTGTCTTTCATGAAATAAGTAAACATAAATTAATAATATTATAAAAAGTATTTAATATGATTATAATTTACCTACCCTCACTTGAAATATTCACTTTATAAGTAAGTACTCGTTAAACTTCAAACTCGTGTTTGACATCTCTCTCGATTTGACATTTGTAATAATTGTTTGCAATCAAAACATGGAAGTTGGAAAATCATCAAATCTTCCTTGTACGTGATTGGTTTAATTTGTTTGCTTAAACTTTGTGGCCCTTACGTCATGTTTAAGGAATGAAACAGGTAAATTCGGATTTTATTTAGTTGTAAAACCTACCTTTAAAAACTCTTCACTAATTTTTTCATTTCATATTAATTGAAGAAAACTATATTTTATGAGCAGTGTCGACCTAGTGGCTACAGCGTGCGATTCTGATGACTGAGGTCGTTGGTTCGATATCCGGCTGTGCACATGGGCTTTCTTTCTGTGAAGGAAACTTTCGTGAAGAAACCGAGTTGTCATAGACCCAAAAAGAAGGCGTGCATCAGGTACAGGAGGCTGATCTCCTACTTGCCTATTAGATTGACAAATGATCATGAAACAGTTACAGAAATCTGAGGCCACGACCTAAAAAAAAGGTAGTTCTTATACAATATTTTTAAGCTGCCCACTGAAGTGTTTCCGAACCAATTCGACTTAGGGTCCTTCAAGAAAAGACCGTATCAATTCTTAAAAGGCCGGCAACGCACTTGCGATCCCTCTGGCATTGTCCATGGGCGGCGGTATCACTTAACATCAGGCTAGCCTCCTGCCCGTTTACCCCCTGTTCTATAAAAAAAAATCAAATCAACATTAATAGTTACTTTTTAATTATATATAAAGTTTGAAAGAGATCTACATAGTTGTGTGTTGGAAACATAACCCAGTAATGAAATAGGAATAGTTAATAACTATTTTAATTAAATAATAGCGGAGGCAAATTGTAATCAACTGATAAGAATTTGTGCAATTTATCGTGAGTGGGATGAATAATGAAATAAAGTGTTCACGTTCTTAAACAACCGTTCTACTGTTTATGGTCAGTCGTAATCACTTCTAAATCACATGATCGCGCTATATATAAAAAAATATCAAACAGATTAACAATTTTTGGTTAACCTTTACATGCGCTATACGTTGTTACGAAATTGTAATTAAAAAGTTTTTGTATCTGTCTCCACAAAAAAAAAACAATCATTGTTGTACATTAAAAATCTGTTTTAAGTATTTACAATAAAAATAAAGTAAAATGACTGTTTCTAAGTTGCTAAAAAGCCTTGATGATGATGCAGAATATTCCTTATGCATAGATAGTCATTCGAGAAAGACTTTAAATTAAATTCTTCAAACGTTCTTTTCACACATTCATACACATACACACACCCACAACCACACAAGCTTTAGTTTTATTTTGTTTGTTATTTTAGTTATAGTATGTCGACATCTCTTTGATGTTTTTTTTAACCGCGGTAGAAGGCTGCTAACATGACTTTTACAATTATGTAATGCCCTATTATAAGTATTTCACAAAGACGGTACCTGCAGCATGTACCCCTGTAAAATGTAATACTGTGAACAGGCAAAATAGCTTTATTATTATCCATAGCTAGTAATATATTAACTAATAGATATAGGCTTTAATAAGGTACTATCGGAAGATAAATGGTATGGTATAGGTTATACGTTTTCGAAACACGTTGTAATCACGAGCAACGGCGTGACACGGAATTTGCAATTTAGGTGCGATCGTCTCCTCTCTTGATGGCTCGATTTATTGCGATTTTCGATGTGATACATCAGTTGTTGTGACGTAACAAGGTTTACTCCTTAAGCTGTGTACGATATACATTAATATATTTAACTAACTACTTTCCATGCGTCTATTATATGATGGGTATTATTTTGGAGTTCTATCGAATTAGTAGTAACTGTTAAGGTATAATAATATAGAGGAATAAATAAAAAAATAAAAAAAAATAAAAAATATTCGTGAGCGTGGTAATTTTAAAATTTTCATTTCATTTTATAAGTTTTAGAACCTATTGTGATTAAGTGAAGGAAACTTTATTTTAAAGAAAATACAGATCAATTAAATTAATCGGATTTATTTCAGTTTAAAAACTTACTTATAATGAAAGTTTTAACGATGCTTTAGAAAAAGATGGCGGCTGACCATTAACAGTAGAACGAACAGTTCAGGAAGAATGAATATATGTAACACTAAGTCTAAACATACCACGGATTTATGGTAATCTTTGCCCAAAACATAGGGGTTCCCTAGTGTTACTAGCTTTAGGTCAATTTGTTCACAGCCAAGGCTGTACATTTTGTTCACTCAGGTTTTTTTAGTTTTATAAGTTTTTTGTTTAGGGGCTTAAGCGTGCGACTCTCATCACCGGTCGAGTAATCAATAAACTTGTTCTATATTATGCACATTTAATAGTCGCTCGCACATTTATAAGGGTATTGAATGAACACCAACAAAAGTTTCAGTTTTCCTATTGAAATATTTAGAAAATGGATTGATGATAGAAATTAACAATGAGGTGCAAAATGCAGGTCAAGTGTGAACAACAATCTATCTTCCACGTATAAGATTCCACCTCCTGACTCAATGCTTTCTTGGAAAACAATTTATAATACAAAAACCTTGTTTCGAATCCTAGCGTAACAAACGGGTTGAAAGAAGGTTGGCTGCCAAAAGAAATGTGATTATAAAAAACATGATATTTTTAATGTAACTTACCCCAACATAACCAGTCGGAAGCAGTTCTTTGGTGGTGGGGCAGTCTCCTCACAAGCCTGGTGCAAGGGGGCACTTGGCCCTGGTGCTTCCACACTAGCGTCGCCATCCACTCCAGCACCTCTACGACAGAGCCATGATGTCCCGCACTTATCCTTTGAGTCATCAGTGGGCGCAGCAAATTGGCATTTTCTGGGTGACCTCTGTCTCCCACTTGGGGATAAAGAGGATTTTAGAGGTGATGATGGTGCCCTTACTGGGCTCGGTGATGCTTTCACTGGACTAGAAGATACCTTCACGGATGACGGTGACACTTTCACAGGTGATGATTGGAGCGAGACAGCCCCAGAGTCTGCTGTACCGTTCAGCATCTCAAAGCATTATTTATCACTGTTATTATTGCACTGTACACTGTTACTTTGAAAAATAAATAATTTTCAGTCCTATTAAAAAATAATCATCATATTTGTTTATTAAATCATTCTCAATCTCTACATGGTGTACTTATTTGTTTTGTCACGGTATAGTACTTCTAATATAAATAACTTGTTAATTATAGTAGAACTTGCTTTTGTATAGAATTTAGCTCTAAATATGCATAGTGTAACGTTTTTAATATGGGATTTGCTACGAAGAGATAAAAATAAAGAACGAACAAAAGGATAGTATTAAGTATATAAAGAAAAAGTCTCTTACTTTTGTTTCGTATTTACTATTATTTTTGTGTAAGCACTTACAGTGTTTATAATTGAAAGCTTACCTCTAGTAAAGGAGAGACTACTCTAGAACTACTATGGATCAGGCATAAAAATATTGTAGGAATAATCTAATTTCACAGCGAAAGATCTATATGTATTTTAAATACGTTGGATTAACAAAAAAGCTTAATTAACGTACATTGAGTTTTTTAAAAAGCTTAACTTAGGTTTTATTCTTAAAAGTGGTAACTAAAAGTTCGTAGCACAAGTAAATTTGAGAAACCATTTTCTTCGAGTGTAATTAACTCTAATTAGAAAAGAAACAAATAAAAACGTTTCTGGTTTTTAAATTAAGTTTGAAATCGAAGTTCTATTAAGTGCTTCTAACTAACGACACACGAGTTTCTTGAAATATTTTTCTTTTAGCTTTTTTGTTACTATTATTCAATTATACCTAACTTCTTTATACGTTTAAAAAAAAAAGGGTGGCGGAGAGTTTATTGCCAGTTCTTCTCTTCCGTTCTAAGCCCTTGATTTGAGAACTGGCAGTAAATGTAAAATTTGAATCATTTAATTAATATTTTCTTGACGTTCATAGGTGTACATTATGTTACCTATATGAATAAATGATTTTTGTTTGTTTGTTTGTTTGTTTTATTGTGTTTTAAGGTATTTACCGGTTATACAGGTAACAGGAGGATATTAGAGGTTGGTGTGAACGTTAACAGAAAGATCGCTGTTCAGACGACACGGTTTTAATAGCCTCGTCAAAGGACGATCTACAAATGCTTGTTAATATAGTTCATGAAACAAGCGAGAGAGACAGTCTGACTATTAATGCAGTGAAGACGAAGGTGATGGTCATTTCTCGAAACGACATTTTAAGTCCTAATTTATCTGTAGCTGGAAGCGCGTTGGAACGGGTGCAGCAATACAAGTTTTGGGAACTTGGGTTACAAACGAGTGGAATCCTGATCAGGAAATTAGGTCTCGAATTGAAATTACCCGAGGATCGTTAGTAGTTGGTATTTCCGGGTACTGCCTCAAAGGCAGAACCCGGAAATATTTTGTCCCGCCCAAGGGACAAACCTAAAAATCATGGCTGACCAAAACTAAAAAAAAAAAAAAAAAAAGTTTGTACTCTATTCCCACTAAACAGGGCGTGCGGAGCCGAAAGCACTCACAGCGGAACTGATATCTCTAACCGTTTAAAAGTTAGCTTTCGCAAAACCGTAGCTCATTAACTTATCACCACCTTATCAGCTCCTATTTCCTGCACGAAATTCCCAGTCATTATCTAATGAATGCCTCAGTACTAATGCATCGCGTTATCTACTTTCCTACATTCACTAACCCAACCTATGGCTTTAAATGAAAAATAATAAATATATATTTAAAGTAACCTAACGTACGATTCTAAACAAATTATAATAAATATACCTAACCTTTAACACCACTACCTATAAATATAATTAGATGTAAGGGTTACATGGTAAAATAAAACATTTTTATTCCAGGTATTATTTTTTATTTATATGTTCATTATATTTCTATACAAATTTACTAGCACCATATCATTATTCACTGAGTCACATGTGAAATTTCTAAGGAAGTCTTCTAATCTCATCCCCCTGAACTTGTAATATAAATATACCAAACAGTACTCTCCACACACCGCTGATAGATAATCTTGAACCGTAACGCTATTGTACCTCCACATGCAAGCATTCCTCCTTAAAAACCCTTCTATTGCCTCAATAGGTTTACGTCCAAATGAATCAAAATATTCACCAACTCTTTCGACGCTTATATGTACAGCCACCCAATGAGACCCCGGCTGTGAATCAGGGTCAAGATTGCATATTATAAATGCTGGCACCTGCGCATAAATTGGCAATCGATTTGAAGGATATACGTTGCTTTGGAGGCTGGGATGTATCATACGAAGACTCATTTGCACTTCTAGTGTGTTCATACTTTAATACGCGTTTACTCCGCTACTCTTTTGCTCTTTAACTGACTACATTTCTAACTATCAATTCATATTTGTACCAATGAATTCATTTAAACCCACATAATATGATCTCAACAGAAGTAATGAGTCTTTTTATTAAACAAGTAATGAGGTGAATAAAAACCATGTCATATTCGTTTAGGTTATATTTTATTATTCTTAATATCATAATTACATAAGTGATTGCTTAACTACTATAATCCACACATACATTTCTGTTCTTATCTATTTCTATAATATTTGAAAACTCTGCGTAAACTACACAGTTAATAGTTTCAGTCAATGCGCTCTCGAATCTTACTTCCATTCTTACACTACCATGGCGAACAAGATTCCAATGCACATTAGAGTTAGCCGACAAGTCAGGTGTTAAATCAAAAGCTAGTAAACAGTATCCATTTGAATATTGCTCCCTCGATATTCCATTACCTTCGTTAAGAAAATGTATACCGGTGCCTGAGTACAGGGTGTGGTATGCGCTCGTAAATACATCGTTTGGAAATGATGGTTGTAACGATTTTGAAGGTATCTGTTGACCATCTATATATAGGCTAAATGAGCAAATACCAAAATTTTCAAAGTTGAAAGGATTTTTAACATAACTACCGTTGAATGCTGTATTATTCACAAAACCTATAATACATCTCTTAGGAACCTGTCCTAAAAATATATTATCCAGTGTTTTACCCTGCACACCAGACGGTATGGTCAGGACTTTCACTTCACCTCTTGTTATAGGATATTTAGCTGTAGTAGTGGCAAGAACCTTTTGATGGGCTATTAGTATTGATGGATTAATTTTTGCTCTGCGTATTATTAAAGTTGCATCTGTGATACAGACTTTGTACTTATTATCCGCATTCTGTGACATGAGGTTAAATGTTTCTCTCGATCTCACTAATTTTATAGATAATTCGACCCCGTTAATGAGGAATTTATCTTGATTGAATATATCCCCATGTAAATGCCCAATCATTTCAACATCCTTACCATCCTTTGAAAGTTGTTGTCTTTTGTAAAAGCCCTTGTTTGCCTCATAAGTTTCATTCATTTTTCCAGCTGTATCCTCGTACCATAAACCACATGTCAAATGTGATTTTTTGGCGGATGATGAATAATTTAATAGAGTTTCTATGAAAGCACGATATGCATAAGTATTATTTGGGGGTGACACAAGTTTTTGGTTTAGGTAAACATCCAATTGGTTAAATAAAGAATGTAACCAATTATTGACTGGTGCCACTACATTAGCTGCATTAACTACAGAACCGTCTTGATTTTTAATTTGAGCCTTGAGATGGAGTAGTGTATGCGAAAGGTCTATGTAGTCATCTCCAGTACCAGGTACTTGAAATTCAATGGGTCCATCATCACTTAATGAAGAAATTGGTTTGTAGTGTATCCAGTGTCCATATTCGATACTTGTTTGTGTGGAAGGAAGAGCAAACAGATCCAATTCAGATTTAACGCACTCACATGAATGATTATGAATAAATGACATTATGATTAGTTTGAAAATATATCCTTGGAATTATTAATATTTTTGTTCCTTGTTTTCTTCAGAGTGCCTTTCACGTTGAGGGGTGAAACTCGAATGAGCTCATTACAATATTTTCGTCTTTTATTAACACCCGATCCAGTCATAAGGTTATCAATTTTGGTATCAACTTTGCGTTTAAGGTTAGAACTAGCCTCTTTCAATCGATTTTTAATGGATTCTTTAATAGGACGACTAGCCACAACATCTGACAAAAGCCCAATTCCGCCGTTAAGTGCTTCTTTTCCAATCACCTTAGCGCCACTAGTGAGTAAAGGTAGCACACTTCGAAATAACCCCCCAAGAAAACTGCCGATACCATGACCACGTTGATGTAAGGCTCCTTTGTAGATTACATTTATACCAGACCCAGCTTGTTTCGAATAATAATGTTCATAAGGACATATAAATGTATCTTGAGGTGTATACATTTTAAAAAGGAAATATAGTTTATATTTTTTTAAAATGAAGTTTCACACACGATGTTCCGTATTGAAATGGTACCGCATTTCCCGTGGTTGTTCTTATATCTATCTCAATAACATCAAATTCTCTTCTCATTACCGGCAAATAATGTGGTGGTGAAAATATATGCATTTTATTTGAACCATATATGTATTTAGCAGGATCTAAGGGTATAATTCTCAATAGGGGTGTCATTACATCACCAACAATTTGTGGTTCTATAATATCACAATACACAAATAATTGTGATGGTAACCCCAAATGTAGATTAGCAGGGCGTTTACCGATATTATGATTTACTAAATTGGTATCTGGCTCAAATCCAAGTTGAAAGCTCAAATTAGGTGATAGAGATAATGAAATTATTGATGGATCCTTTACTGCAGCAGAGACAAACTTTGTCACGGTGTCCTGGCGAAAACTAACTTTCTCTTTCGAATTTAAAGCTAGAAGAATATTTTGTATATTATCATAGTTGGTGGCTGGTATATGGTTCTTATACATCAGTGTGGTCTCTTCGTTATTGATGGTAGTTTTTTTACTTATGTACATAATATTTTCATGTTCTTGCACGGAAAACATAGTAGAAGGATATTGAAACTCAACTATACCTACCATCCATTCTCCTTCTAATGTAATGGCTTTAGGTAGTTTTGTAGAAAAATTTGATGTCATATTTCCCGGAAAATATTGTGTAGAACTATTGCTGAGTAAAGTTAAATAAAAACTTTCCTTCATTGCAGATTTTTAATATTCGATAGTAAGACCCAAGAATTAAACTTGTTAGGATATCCTTTCCATTTAACTAATACTTCCTTTCTAATACCGCTTTTACGTGATCTGATGATTTTATCAATTTTAAATTCGGAAGTGGGGGAAAAAGTTATTTTTTGTAGTTCTTTCTCATAAAAAGTTCCTGTTATTGATTCATTGTCTAAATCGTTTAAAGTGTATACAACCCACGGGGAACGATCTATAATCGAAGTAATGATAAAAATTTCATTACTCCAATTACTTTCATAACCTTTTTGAAATACATGTTTGTATTTTGTAATTCTTACATAGTCACCAACGTTAAACTTAGGTACTTTGTTTAAACTTGAAATATAAGTCTTTTCATCATAATATAAATTCCGCCAAACTTCCATTATGTTTTCCATTTTAACATCACATGGTCTCATCTTGATACTAGAGTGAACACTGTGATTATAAGAACTAACCAAATCTTGTAAAATATCTGTATAGCGATAAGTATTCTTATGTGTAAAATAACGCCACATTTTCATTTTCAATGTTCTCTGAAATCGTTCTACTATACTTGCTTTTATATCTGGATTATTTGTAGTGTAATAATTTATATTTTTACTTTTTAAATAAGTTTTGACATCCTTAGATACAAATTCCGTGCCCTTATCTGATTGAATATGTCTAGGAACAGTTTTAGCTTCATCAAAGATGCTAGTAAAACACGTTTTTATTGTGTATGAATCCTTCTTTTTCATTGCTCTAACATAAGCATACTTACTAAAGGCGTCAATAACACACAAAATATATTTATATCCATCATTATATTGCATGTAAGTTCTTAAATCACTTAAATCAGCTTGCCACAATTCATTAATATTTGATAAAATATATTTATTACGCGGGAATTTTTTTATAACCGGTTTATGTAATGTATATGTTTCTTGAGACTGCAACCATTTCAAAACATCACTTTTTGAGAATTTTCCATTCATTGCCTTTGTTAACTTATTGACACTGCTGTAACCGGCTGGATGTGAAATATCATAATAGATGCGATGTAACTCTAATACGGGGTCCATTTCTCCCAATCACTTTTGTTTCTCAATTTATTGATGTATTTAGATTGAGTTGGCGTTGAAGAAACCTCAGTTTGTGGTTCTTGAATCAATGTTTTATCTATACTTTTAAGGTTAGATATATATTTGATTCTTTTCAGATTACCAATGTATGTTAGTGGGGTATTTATATCATTTAAAAACTTGGCGAATATTTCCCAACCGATTGGATCGGATCTCTTCGAGGGTCTTAAGATGTCATTCACTAAATCTATAATATTACTTCCTGGTATCTCTTGTCCACTAATGACAACTGTTCCATTATTATTCCATTGCAATTGATCTGTTTTATTTAATATTGTATCCATCAATAATTCACCCCTCCTCATATAAGTTTTAGGAATTAATTTTAATATTTCTTTAGGTGGTAACCCATATGCGATGTCTTCACCCGTTGAGGGTTGTTTAACATTTAGCATTTTTTCATTTTCACTAGTAGTTATATTATTGATGTTACGGTTTTCGTTAGTATTATCATTTATTACCTTTTCAGTTATTGTTATTTCTTGAGGTTGACGTTCTTCCTTGGAGTAATGTAAGTATCTTTGTAAAATTTGTAGATAAAGCGCCCATTTTTCGCGATCATCCAATTTACTTGATATAATTTTTTCCATTTCTAAATCCAATCTACTTTGCGGTGTTGCTTTATTTTCATTCTGATGTTTCAGTTTATCAATAAAGTCTTGCTCAACGAGAAGCATTTTTTTTGTGTTCATTGTGATTTATTAAAACAACTTACAAGGGTGCTTAGAATTGTACCCAAAATTATTGGAAGAAAGGACCCTCCTTTTTGTATTAATATATTTTTCCTGTATTCAAAACTTTTACCTTTACTGATCAGATTACGTAAGATATTTTTAATTTTTTTAAATTTTGTTTTTGTATTCTCTTTTAAAGGTACTTTTCCTTGTAAAACATTGTGAATACATTCACAAATACAGTTAATTTCTTGATTATTACAAGACTTCAATAATATCCTACGATGTTTGGGCTTTAATTTATGTAAAGCTGATAACAATTCCTTATGCGTTGTTATTCGTTGATACATGGTTCATTACTGACTTAGAGTGGCTGATTACAAAGATATTTATACCTTTTCATAGGAACATATATTGTACAAAAATTACGGGATTCAAATATTTTAGATTTTATGCGGCGAGCATCATCAGTGTTTTGTTTCAAATCAATCATTAAATAACCATGAGCTTCTTTAGTAGCATCGGTATATGAATCTTCGATAAACTTCGTGTCTTCCGGGGAAACTTGTCTAGCTAGAAATCGTATTTGTGTTTTGTCACGGGGATTTTTAAAATAAATAATATAACTTGAATTAAGTGAAATGTCGCGCTGTCCTCTTCCTTGATGAAATAAGTTTTGGGTTATGTAAAAAACACTCAAATTTCTATGATGACTGCCTTTTGTAAATATATCAACAACTCGCCCATCAGATTCCCTCATTAAGTCATCTATTATAATCAAATGTGGATTTTTACCATCAAACATATGATATTCCGGTAGTCCTTGGTGGTAATTTACACCGGGTATATTATATAGCGGTTGCATTTCATCATAACACCATGTAATTTCCAAAAAAATCTCATTACATATACTATTTTTATGCTTAATGAAATTTGCAACAAAGTTAGATTTTCCACACCCACTCGGTCCTGCTACGATGGCAGCAAAGGGATGAATAAAATGAATCATTATTTTTTGACTTCTGTCTTCATCAGGGAAAGGAGTAAAACTAAGTTGATATTTTAAAAATGGTTGATATTTATATGGTGTATACAGAAAAATGTAAGTGTAATATCACAATATTAATGTATACGTATATACATAATACATGTAAAATAAAAATTTATTGATTATGAATTTATTAATGATTAACTTAATTACATACAAAAAAATGTGTAATGACCTATAGGTAACTTATCGATTTTGTTTGGTAAAATATACCACTTGTATCCATGCCTATCAGTAAAATGTGCGTAAGAAATACAAAGGGCACTCTAAAACACTTTGCAATCTTAATGGACAATGCATTCTTTAAAACATTTTTGAAATAGATAAGAACAGAAATGTGTAGTAGTTAAGCAATCACGTCATGTAATTGTTAGGAACAATAAAATATATATATGCGAATATGACACGGTTTTTATTTAGCTGCATTACTTTTTGAAGTATTTTATAGAATATGTTTTGTGAATAATACAGCATTCAACGGTAGTTATGTTAAAAATCCTTTCAACTTTGAAAATTTTGGTATTTGCTCATTTAGCCTATATATAGATGGTCAACAGATACCTTCAAAATCGTTACAACCATCATTTCCAAACGATGTATTTACGAGCGCATACCACACCCTGTACTCAGGCACCGGTATACATTTTCTTAACGAAGGTAATGGAATATCGAGGGAGCAATATTCAAATGGATACTGTTTACTAGCTTTTGATTTAACACCTGACTTGTCGGCTAACTCTAATGTGCATTGGAATCTTGTTCGCCATGGTAGTGTAAGAATGGAAGTAAGATTCGAGAGCGCATTGACTGAAACTATTAACTGTGTAGTTTACGCAGAGTTTTCAAATATTATAGAAATAGATAAGAACAGAAATGTATGTGTGGATTATAGTAGTTAAGCAATCACTTATGTAATTATGATATTAAGAATAATAAAATATAACCTAAACGAATATGACATGGTTTTTATTCACCTCATTACTTGTTTAATAAAAAGACTCATTACTTCTGTTGAGATCATATTATGTGGGTTTAAATGAATTCATTGGTACAAATATGAATTGATAGTTAGAAATGTAGTCAGTTAAAGAGCAAAAGAGTAGCGGAGTAAACGCGTATTAAAGTATGAACACACTAGAAGTGCAAATGAGTCTTCGTATGATACATCCCAGCCTCCAAAGCAACGTATATCCTTCAAATCGATTGCCAATTTATGCGCAGGTGCCAGCATTTATAATATGCAATCTTGACCCTGATTCACAGCCGGGGTCTCATTGGGTGGCTGTACATATAAGCGTCGAAAGAGTTGGTGAATATTTTGATTCATTTGGACGTAAACCTATTGAGGCAATAGAAGGGTTTTTAAGGAGGAATGCTTGCATGTGGAGGTACAATAGCGTTACGGTTCAAGATTATCTATCAGCGGTGTGTGGAGAGTACTGTTTGGTATATTTATATTACAAGTTCAGGGGGATGAGATTAGAAGACTTCCTTAGAAATTTCACATGTGACTCAGTGAATAATGATATGGTGCTAGTAAATTTGTATAGAAATATAATGAACATATAAATAAAAAATAATACCTGGAATAAAAATGTTTTATTTTACCATGTAACCCTTACATCTAATTATATTTATAGGTAGTGGTGTTAAAGGTTAGGTATATTTATTATAATTTGTTTAGAATCGTACGTTAGGTTACTTTAAATATATATTTATTATTTTTCATTTAAAGCCATAGGTTGGGTTAGTGAATGTAGGAAAGTAGATAACGCGATGCATTAGTACTGAGGCATTCATTAGATAATGACTGGGAATTTCGTGCAGGAAATAGGAGCTGATAAGGTGGTGATAAGTTAATGAGCTACGGTTTTGCGAAAGCTAACTTTTAAATGGTTAGAGATATCAGTTCCGCTGTGAGTGCTTTCGGCTCCGCACGCCCTGTTTAGTGGGAATAGAGTACAAACTTTTTTTTTTTTTTTTTTTTTTAGTTTTGGTCAGCCATGATTTTTAGGTTTGTCCCTTGGGCGGGACAAAATATTTCCGGGTTCTGCCTTTGAGGCAGTACCCGGAAATACCAACTACTATCGTTCAACAAAATGAAGAAAGTTTTGTGCTGCTGTCACTTGACCATTAAACTCCTAGTACTAGTAATCGAGTTCTCCTTTGTTACATATGGCCAATTGTTCTGTACGGCTGTGAAGATTGGACAATTAAATAAGATACCCGCTGGTGCTTAGAAGGATTCGAGATGTGGAGCTATCGTAGCATGCTTCGTATAACCTGGATCCAGAAGGTTTCTAACGAGATGGTTCTGAAAAGAGTTGGAATGATGAAATATTGTTTAAAGTTATCGTCGTTATAGTTGTTATATATATATATAAATCTCCTGTCACGATGCTTGTCCGCGATGGATTCCTAAACTACTTAACCGATTTTAAATTAAATTGGCACACCGTGAGCAGTCTGATCCAACTTAAGAGATAGAATAGCTTAGATCTTTAGTAATAGTCGCAATTTTATTTTATTGTCACAATTATCTGGTAACTCCAAAAGATTCTAACAGATGTCGATACTTTTCGACTGGATTGATTAAGTAATCAATAGATGGCAAAGCTATGGTAAACCGACAAACGTGTCATATAAGCTACAATTCAATATCATGATTACCACGTGTTATTGAGGCTAAAGTAAAAATTAAATTTATTTTGTGAAACGAAGTTCCCGGGGGCAGCTAGTTGTTATATAAAAAAGACAATACAATATTATTACAATTAATTAATACAAGTTATTATAAGTTTTTTTTAATTATAACAATTTTTTTATATTTAGTTCTGAAAGCTAACAATTGAAACAGATTTATTTTCGTTTGGGACTGATCATTACCCGCATGAATGCTTGAAAAAACATAGGACAAAGCAATTACACAAATCGGTCAGATAATGTTACCCAGTATCACATAATGCAATCATCAATATATCTCCCGGCAAAAGCACGCATGTAATCGAATTTATTAAGTAATTTCTCGAAACGTGTATTTTATACAGAGTTGTAATTTGTATATCGTCATAAACTTATGATTTTGTAAGCACGAAAGAGTTTATAGGTAGTGCTTACAAAATAAAATTTCAGTTTGCATCATTCATTAATAATTTAAATATTTAAGCTAATATAAATCATTCAACTTTACTTTATTTTTTTTAATTAATTCTCTCTTCATTCATCATTGGACAGTACAATTTAGCCGTAACTAAGAATTTCACAACCTTATTTATTATTAAGGATATCATTGCATATCAAATAATTGAAACTATTTTAATTTTATAATTAAGCTAACTAATATGAATTTCTGGTTTCTAAATTATGCACTATGGCGAGATAATGTAGTACATTACAGAGATATGGCCGCGCAGGCAAATGGAATTCCCGCTAAAATAATTCCAAAAGCGTATTAACTTCTTCGTTCGGTGTTGCCAGAACATTTCATTTAATTTAGTTTGCATTTAATACGTACGGCTTAATTTGAAAACTGATATTTGTGTGTTGATTCGCTCCGATTACGCGTTATATTCCAGCAGTATTTTTTAATTAAAATTGAATTTGCAATTCGAATTTTAAAATTTGTATAATGGCGGAAACCAGAAAGAGCATTCTTCTTTTACAATAAATACTCATACATACAGATTAAAATTGCAAGTATAACCGAGTCTTTGTGGCTTTTGGGATTGAATTGTATCTGACTTCTGAGATTGGTCACAGTTATTTCATTAACATGTTTAGGGCAAGCGATCAAGGTGCCGATCAACAGATGCAAATTATTATTTGGCTGGAGCATATGAGCTCGCTTCTCTAGCTAATGTGGCTAACAAAGTGTCGATAAAAATGATGATAACGTCTTCAACTTCAATTCTTTTAATAACGCCTTAAACTACGTGTTCCGAGAACTCATGCAATTGGAATCGCGCAGAATATATAGGAGACAGTGGAAGATACCAATTATGTAATGCTTAATTGTTTTACTAACAAAAAAGATAACGTTGGGTATAATCTATACTAATATTATATAGAGGAAAGAATTTTATGTAAGTGTTTGTAACGAAATTGCTCAAAAAGTACTGGACCGATTTCAAAAATTATTTCACCATTTGAAAGCTACATTATCACTGATTAATATATATTTTAATTGCAAGAAAAAATTAGGACTAATATATAATGAAATAAGGATTAATTCTACTAATACTACAATATTCTTACCATAGGTGTAAAAAATATCGTTCAATGCTTCAGCTGCGAAATCTATTGATGATAGAAAGAAAATGTTCCACAATCTAAAAGAACATATCAATCTACCAAAAATGTTTAAAAAATAAATGTCCAATCGCTTCGCTAAGTATTAGCTTCTATTTACTTCAAGATGAATGTCGACCACTAGAGACTGCAGTTAGAACCACAGCGGTGCAGCGATAGCCTTTGTTTTTTTACAGATTTTATGTAAAAAAACATTGAGAGGAAAACCAGTTTGACACAAAAGACGCCTTGTGTCAGCCAAAGTCTGATCCACATACTGATCACGAAATAATATAAAAATATAAGTTTGACGTAAAGACATAAAAAACAGCACAACAATCTTCTAATAATGGAACACAGATTTTTGGATATATTGGTGTTTCTTCTTCAACTTTAGATTCATTTTTTAAGATCCGATAACTAACATATGAGTTCCATTGTTCGAAATTTACATATATTTATTAAAAAAAATTATTTGTACAATTTGTACATCGAAAACCGTTCCTGCATCAGGATGGGCACTGAATACTCCAATATGTTCCAAACAAAAAAATGTGTGAGACAGGGCTGCATTCTGTCACCCGCACTATTTAACATATATGGAGAGTACATTATTCGGAAGACAATGGAAAATTGGAAGAAGGGTTTTCCAGTAGGCGGAAAGAGAATTTCAAACTTACGATATGCCGACGACACGGTTCTTCTGGCAACATCCATGGAAGATATGAAAGAACTGTTCCAAAGACTCGAGCTAGAAAGTACGAACATAGGCCTCGCAGTGAACAGAACAAAAACTAAACTGATGTTAGTGGATCGAGCCAGTAAGCTTCCACGTGTCACTTGTAACATTCCTGGAATTAATATCGTAGACCGCTTTATATATCTTGGATCCCAGATCTCCCACGACGGCAGCTCTGTCCCCGAAATAAAAAGGCGAATCGGCATGGCTAAGGATGCCATGACACGTTTAGGCAACATCTGGAAGAAAAGAGGAATTGGCATCAAAACTAAAATAAGACTGATACGGGCTCTAGTTTTCCCTATCTTCCTGTATGGAGTAGAAACGGGGACCATCCTGGCTCGAGAACGACAAAGGATCGATGCCTTTGAGATGTGGTGCTGGCGGCGAATGCTCAGAATACCATGGACTGCGAAGCGTACCAACACATCAATCCTGACCCAACTTCGCATACGAACTCGCTTGTCTACCGTATGCCTTCAGCGAATCGTATCGTATTTCGGCCACACAATGCGCAAAGGCGATGAGAACTTGGAGAAACTGATCGTGGTTGGTAACACAGAAGGCAAAAGATCACGTGGCCGTTCACCAACCAGATGGACCGATCAAGTGAAAGACTCATCGTCTTCAAAGCTATACAATGTCATAAGAGAAGCGCTGGATAGAAACCGGTGGAAGCAGATAGTCCGCGCTAGATGTTTCGTTGCTGACCACGACGCTCAGACATGAGCTGCCGACAAAAGAGAGAGATTAAAAATTGAAGGTACAGCAAACTAGAGCTTGTTTATTGCTTGATAGGTATTAATGTCGTTAGAAATCTGATGAACGAGGCGACCATGTAGCGAGCGACCAATTCATTTACGGTTCAATTGGCCTCGGCTGTTGATGTCTAAAACATAGCTATTTACGTTTTTTGATTCCTTGAAAAGTACACTATTTTTAAACAATACTTTGAGCAAGATTGTTTCACCATTACTTTGAAATATCATAAAATGTTATGGGGACTTTGTTTAAGCCAACTTCAAAAGTAATTATTGATGTGAAACATCTATAGCCGCACGTAAAACCGATTTCTGGCGTGGCAACGCATGCCGTGGCGACGCATCGCCACGCTATATGATGGTATATACATACAATCTATATGCAGTAGTAAATTTTTGTATTTAATGAAAATAAATGTTTGTTCAATAAATAGTCATCGTTATCTGGAAAACAAAATCGTAATATTTTATTTTATCATTATGACATATTTAGTTTCTATCACAATCTGTTCTTTTCTGCATATTACTTCACAAAATAATTTCGATGTTTCACATCTGCCAGGCGTCCCGTGACGGCTCACATTTTTTTTGTAAATTATGATTGAACGAATTATATTTTCTAAGCCGAATTAAAATTACTTACACAGTTACTTTTAACCGTAACGAAAGCTTAGTAAAACTAAATTATCGGACAAAACGCTTTTATAGAACAGTCGTTGTTAAGTCAATTGACATGTAATGCCAGAGGACTCGGCAGCAATTAAGCATCATCCAAGGAAAATTTTATCTGAAAAGCGATGAAGAAATATCAACGTATTTGATTAATTACTTTTGCACTATGTTTGATGACCAAGGTTTGACGTCACTAATGTTAGCGCGTTCAAAAGGCTTAGACTCAATAGTAAATTTAAAGACTTGGTACGCTCTTTTCTTTGAGAGATTTTATTTTATTATTCACATAACTCCACATTTGTGTGCTATTCAGCTATCGTGGTCAGCGGGAGACAGATATATACATAACTCTTTAATAATTGTCTTTGTCTTAAAGAAAAACACTTTTTAACGGATTAAAGTTATGTATTATTGTAAACTTATAATTATTTAAACATAATTTAAATTTAACCGACGTTTCGCGTGCTTTACAGCGTGCGTGGTCACGGTGACTGAAGACAAACAGAGAAAATGTTGTATTATCTGTATTTATTTTCCCGGAGTTGGTATCGACTACAAGATGTAGGGTTTCTGCAGAAATTGCTCACGGTTTCCTTTAAATTATGTTTAAATAATTATAAGTTTACAATAATACATTACTTTAATCCGTTAAAAAAGTGTTTTCTTTAAATGTGTAAAAGTTATGTTAATAATAGACAATAGTAATAGCCTTCATGTTTTAAGGATATTTTGAAAATTTATTTCTAAAACTATTCAAATCACACAGTCTATAAAACATTTTTGAACGAAAACCGATAACATTGTACACGGCAGCATTGTGTGGGTGAATCAAATTGCGCGTTCACAAGTTTTAATTGGGTCGTTTTGGTGCAAACCTCGTCCAATATGACCGCAGTGAGGGGAGTGACTGTTCAATAAAAGCGTTCATAAGCACATTCAAGATGGAAGACCAAAGGACCAAATCCTTGTATGACATAAACTTTTAAATGTATTATTAAGAACGTTGATAGTAAAAAATGATTCTTTCGCACGTTTAATACATGCCTGATTTTGACACTGATTCCCTACGCAACAAGATTGCTTTAGTACTGGCAGCGACATAAGTGAATTACCACAAATGTTTGATTGGTTACTTGATTGTGTGAAATCCTGCACACAATAGAACAAGAGACAATACATGGAGGTCAAACATGCCTAACACATTTTTGGTTACAACATTTTCCTTCGCCGCATTATCTATATCTAAACATATGTCGTCTACGAGTACATAGAAAGAAAAATCTATTTCTGCATAACTAGGGTTCAAATGCACGAATACAATTTTTTTTAGTCATCGTTGACGTCGCGGTTCCCTGGAAACATAAACAAAGATTCAATATAGGCCAGTTCTATTAATCGAAATTTTATGTCAATCCCGGAGTCACGGAGTAAACGACATCGGATCTGTGTGATTAGTCGTAAATATGGGGTTTGATGGTCGACTCATAAAATGTAACGTGTCTCGAGGGCCGTTACACGTAACGCGTGGGCCTCGTGAGAAATTATTAATGACAGTTTCTATACTTGAAAAAGTTTTATGCTCTGTGGTATTGTTGGCGTCGTTTATAGATTTTATTCTAAAGAAGTCGAGTAAGATATAAATATTGGCAAACTAAACTAACTTTTGAATTATTAAAATATCCGTGCAATCATAGTCTTGCCCACAACATATTCACAACTGTCGATATTTTAACCTATTGCATATATTTTATCGCTGCTTTGAGCGACCTGCTGCGGCGACCGAATCAAGAAATTCCGTAACGAAAATAAAAAACCTAATACACTATGACATAGTGCAGCCAATACACGTTAAAGTGGGACAGAACGCATACTGCGTATTCACATCTGTCTGACGAGATCGCTGACGTAGCCAGTGCAGCCGGTACGCGTTAGAGTGAGACAGACTATATAGGCGTGTTAGTGTGGTAGTTTGGTAGAGTGGTGGAACAAAATAGATAAATAATTATAATTGTATAAGTTAATAAAAAATGATATGCAATAGCTTTACCGCGACAGTCCCCGAGTGCCACACGTTTTTTTAGTAACATAATATAATGATGTCTATTAATTAATTTTCACTTGAGTGAACATTAAATGTTATGTTCTCTAATACCCTGCAACAACATATTCAGTTTTCCGCAAATATTCAAGACATGATTTGTCATGATGATGGACATTCGGCCTATGTAATAAATTCTAACAATAAATTTTATTCACCACCATTTCTATTTCAATATTACGTATTGTAATTATGGTTTTCATATCCCGTATGTTAATAGCGGTTATGATATGTAGATTGTAATTTTGGAATAGCAGTTATAAATAACTACGTGTCGTTTGATACAAATAATAGACTTAAATAATATATGACTAATAAAATCAAATGAAACGGCCTTTAGTTAAAGCAGTCTGATGGTTAAACACTTAATTTTTACAATAAAACTATATAAAATAATAATAAAATACTGTCGAAAATATACCAAAAATAAATGAATATGCGTTTTAAAGTTACCATTCATAGCAATTATAAGGTTTTGCCAAAGATACAAAACAAGAGAAGAAACATTAAGCAGGCTTTATTTGCGAAGTGTTGAGCTGTAAAACAATTAACGCTGTCGGCGAAATTTCTTACAAATCAACTCTGTTTTATATCAAGTTTTCTCTTTATAGCCAGAGGCTGTTATACCCGTAAACGTTGCTTGAAAAGTAGGCGTATTTAGCTCATAACATTCCCTTTTGTAAGCTGGTTGACTCTTTAATTCCCGCTTGTGTGGTTTTAAATTTTTGTTCGAAACATCGGAAGTCGTTTTTCATGATATTTTTTTTTGTGATAAATAAAAAACGTGACTAGTATTCTTTTCATATACGTATATTGTTTAAAAATGTATGAATTTTCTGGGGTATAATAAATAAATTAATATTTTTTTATTTAACATTATCAGAAGAAATGCACAATGCTGTTAAAAATAATTATTAATAATAACTAAGTCTCATGTATACCTTGAAAAATTCATTATCTTTACAAAATATAGATTTATTTTAATATAAATAGGTAGAGGTATATTTCCTCTCGCTGGCTATGACTACTGAAATGCTCTAGGATTAGTTCATAGCTATGTTATTGAACAAACAATTATAGATAAATAATTTTATTTTTCTTTGGTAGCATATGTTACAAAAAATAGATAAACTTAAGTGGAAATGATCGGGACACATGCCAAGGGGAACAGAAAAGTGAAGAAAACGTTATTAAACTGGAGACCAAGGAACAATGACCACAATAGAGGAAGACAATTTAGAAGGAAGGAAACAGGAGGCGGTACATGGCTGATAGTAGCATAGTGCAAACAGAAATGGCGGCATGGCCTTACGGGGCCATTGCAAAAATAAGGCACACAGATGTTTCAGACGAATGATATGATAGATTTATAAATGTATTTAAGTTTAAAAGTATCTCAAACAAGAGACTATAATTATAATTATGCAAATAGATTAACAAATAACTGTAAATTTTATATATAAACCTATAATTTGATGGTCCAGTGTGACGCATTACATACAACTCATAAAGTAAATCCATTATCATGACGTTGAGGAATCCGTAACCACGGACGTCTCCTAAGGAGTTCCTTAGTCCTTAGTTGCAAAGCTTGTTAAACACACCCTTACTAACTTAAAAAATCAACAATTTATTTGAAAAAACTTAACAAGATAAAAAATATAGTACTTATATTTTTCAGTGCCGTAGAGAATGGCCCTCATAAAAGGCTCAAATATGTATATTTATTATGTATTTGAGAAGAAACAGCTGAGGTCTCGTAGCGCTTCATGTTTTTAAATATTTCGTAAGCCAGAAGTAAAATTTGAATGATACAACAAGAGAACATTTTATGATCTAAATTTATGAAAATAAGTTACCAACTCTGATAACACACCTCCGAGTTAACCTATTGAAGAATAAAAAGTTTTGAGTTTGTTGAGTTACAAGTGCCTACAATACCTACCTAATTACACTACTTTATTTCTAGTAATTAGCTTCCGTTCTATAATTGTATATACCTTATTAATTAATATTCTTCCAGGGAACTCGTAGAAAAACTCAACTTCACGAGATGATTTTCAGCAAAACACCCCCTCCTTAATTACTTGTTTGCTTCTAAAAGTTACATTTTAGTACGATATAATATTCCTAGAGAAATTAATTTCTTTTTATAATAATTCTCATATTAGATGACAATCATTAGAATTATCTCCATTCAGGATTGTTTGAATTTCTTAAACTACTTCCGTAGTTGCCGTGACTACTCATCTCAAACCGTTCTCAAAAAAAAAAAAATATATATATAATATATAGTAGGACTACTGTTGTCATATATATTCCTATGCTGTATATGTACCTAATATATTATATCGTATTTACCGTACAATTTCTATGTTCAGAATAGAATTAATTTCAAATCTCTACAAAATCGCAAATTATGTAAAATCTATAAATATCCAAGTTCAATAAAAAACCGAGGGGAGATTATAATGTGGCAATAAAGTGATAAGCCAAATCATTAATCCTATTGCGTCATAACAGTAGGCTAAAGTATAATTAAACTTATAGGATCGTACTGCGGGCTTACGTTCAAAGTTTTTTTGAGAAGATTACGTGCTTCGCATTGTAATGTATTGTTTATCGATTCACAACTACTACATAATATTTATTAGTCAATGTTAAAACTCATAGTTTAGTTAGAAATCTAGTAGCATAGTTATATTAAAAATGGTAACTAAGAAACATTGTCTATTATCATACTATTATAATTAAAATATTTCTGATGTTTTATTATGATTCGTCCAATCCTGACTAAAACAGGCTTTATTGATTTTGGTGTTAACATGGAATAAAATTTTCCTGATCCAGAATTTGAGTATCGGCAACAAAAAATTTTTTTTCATGTTAGCCCTCACCAATTTGCCTTAATCGGTGATCGCCAACGTGAAACAGATGTGAATAGTCTCACACACACATACATACGGACTTTATTTGAGTTCTGTTTAATTCATTGTTAGTCTGCAGGAATGCCACAATTCGAGATTTTTATGATTTACATAAATAATTTAATGTATATATATTTAAAAATACCACGATGTTGGTAAAGTCGACGTACGTTAAGCTTAAGTAATTAGATAAAATTGGCATTAAATTCAGGAGTGTAGTGGCAACACAACAGAGGATAGCTTTTAGTGCGGATAGATGTGGATACAGCACTTAGCCTAGATTATCAAAATCGACCTGGATTTGAAATCGACATTGGCTGGTGCGATAATCAACGATACTAGACTCATAATTGTTAGTTACTTGCTTGGCTTGCTAACAAATTACTAACTAACATAAGCTATATACCAGTACTATGAAAAAGAAAGATTATTTGTGTACTTATAACTCCAAAACGACTGTGCCGATACGCTGCCAGTAACATGTGAAAAAATAAGTATTTTTGAGCGTACTAATTCTTAAAAGGCCGGCAACGCACTCGCGAGCCCTCTGGCATGGATAGTGTCAATGGGCGGCGGTATCACTTAACATCAGGTGATCCTCCTGCCCGTTTGCCCCCTGTTCTTTAAAAAAATATAATAATAAATATCCGGTAGGTTGGAATAGGCCACTAGTAATACATATGTATGTATTTAAAGTGTTACGCTAATAAGTATCAACCATGAGGTTATCTTTGCAAATCCCGGCTTTGTGCCGGATGGATGTTTTCTGTTTGCGTAATTGACACGTTTGCTAAGGAAACTGTCGTGAGGAACTGGCATGTCTCAGACGAAAAATCGTCGTGTGTCAGGCACATAGTGCTGATTACCTTCTTGCTTATAAAACTATCATAGAAAAGAATGCAGTTGAGAACAGGTATTATTATTATTGTATATAAAGCATACTAAAGTATTTTATCTGGTTTTTTGTTTTTTTTATTTTTTTTTTATATTATCTCGTAACTTTTAAGCATAATAAACAAATTCACATTTTTAATTGGAAACTAAATTAGATTTTTCATTTATAGATATATATATAATAATTCTCTCTCTTTCTTCCTTACTCACAAAATACAATCATACACCGAAGCCTAAATTTCATATTAATAGATAGTTCAGCTGAGAGAGAACCATATTTTTTATATATTTTGCGGCCCAATTTTAAACCGGACGCACAAGAATTATATATTCTTGCTTCCATACACTTGTGTCTTTGTTATTTCAATAACAAAAAGGTATTTGACATCAATTTTGTGTGGGTATTGCCAAATTTAAACATTGAATTACTAGTCAAAATACAAATTTATAAACTGGCCCAAAACACGAACAATTAACCATTATTTGATTTTGAAACATTGGAAACTAATAAATTAACTCAAATTATATGTGAAGTGGCAGATAAAAACAAACCTTACCTATAACAACCTTTTACTAACTGAGTTAAAGCCTGTCTCTGTTAACAATAACTTTACATCCAGAGGGAATATAATGAAAAGCCTATTCAACATCCTTCGAGATCGCAGTCTGCATTTTTGTTAGTGGTTCGTAAGAACGAACGAATTATAATTCGTATTATTCGTCGTTACTTAACAGATATTAAATTTATCGCAATATTTATTTTTCTAATTTCGAGAAAACAGCTTCATAGTGCCATAACCAATTATAAAATATAAAATAAAATTCGATCAATTCGTATTTTATTCCGCAACTGTAACCGCAGTTCAGAATCGGATAATATATCCAATGTATCAAACGTCCATTGTAACAAAAGAGCAGTTTTAATTAATGGATGTTTATGGAAAATATTCCTTTGTACTCACCCTGGTTTTAAATGCATTTAAATTTACGTGTTCACATCGCACAATAGATTCGAGATTTACAATTTTCAATTACGATACGAAAGGTGGTATATGAGATAATTTTCGGACAATTCAATTTATTTATTGAATTCTTTGTTTTATTGTTCATTTATAAAACATTTATTGCGCTGTGTAATATTGGCGTGAGTTAAAAGTCTTTTAAACAATCAAATGCTTTTGTCAAATTAATAAGGACTTTATACATATTTCTGGTATTAGAATTCAGACGATTATTTTAATTGTATTAACGTAACTCGCTTGGTAAGGACAGTCACAAATATTTCTCAGACTGTTAGAAATTGCTATAATGTAGTCCCAACCTATTTAAACTATAAAAATTGTAGTCCCTACCTATTTAACCTAATACTGACTTGAGCTTGGCGACTAAAAAATGGCGGAAAGTTTCTTGCCAGTTCTTCTTGCCCGCTGTACGTCCTTGACTTGCGAACTGGTAGTAAATCTAAATGTACAATTGATTTAATTTTTGACGTTCATAAGTGTGCTTGTTTACCTAGATTAATAAAGATATTTTGATTTGATTTGAAGTAAATCAAAGAACGTAATAATTATTTATTAATTACGTTTTTTTTATTATACTAAATGCATATAATTGTTTTGTAATCAGTCTCAGGTCTACACCTACTCATCGATTTATTCTAACATTGCTTCCCAAACAGCTAACGTAATACGTTTATAAGAAACACAATAGTTTATTGCTAAAATATAGCTGACATTTATTAGAATTAAACATTAAATTATGTTATACTTTGCTTAATCTGTTTTAATGCTACAAATCTGACAAATTGCAGAGTTCCCGGCGTATTCCTGTTACAACCGTCAGATTAGTTGAGTCCTGTGACAAATTACTACAAGATTTACTTTTAATATTACTCAAGCTGTCAAATATAACTTTATATTTATGAAACATAAAAAGCAAATGACTTTCTACACGTTAGATCTAAAAATGTGTGATTTAGTTTGCATTTGGCTTTTAGAACGATTTTTAATTCCCGGATTCCCGCGGATACCGCGAGTGTTAAAATACAAATTCTGTTGCCTTATCCTGAAAAGTACACACGTCAAGCAGAGTACAAATTACATGAATAATGTTATAATTTCGTTTTTCTCTGTTACGTAATTAAAGGTAAAGTACAGACACAATGCTTCGCTCCAAACTCTATTGGTTTCAACGACTTTGTTCGATTCCCGGTTCGAGCCCAGATAATTTTCAATTAGTTTTCCGCCTCTTACGAGGACATAATTCCCTCTCATAGTACGTATAATGTGCGCCCGGAACGGTAATAGTCCTATTTCAAATGGTGATATAGAAATGACATGGTAAGGACTACCGTACCGTATATCGCATAATTTGGCAATTCATTGATCATATTGCGCTAATAGAAAGTTTAAAATAATGTGTAGAATTTTTTTTTTTTTTAAAGCACATAATACGTCTTTTACAAAGTAGAACATCAAATAATATTAGTATTTTCAAGAAGTATAAAAGTTTTTTTTAAATGGTATTGTGGTTAGCAAGAAACTGTTCAATAAATGTTTGTAATATCGTTTACAGTGGACCTGAATGAAGAATTTATTTCATTTAGGTTTTCGTCTGAAATTAATTAAATTCTTCATCAGTAAATCTCTTTTTAAGTAATAACAAAATATATTTAAGAATCTCTTGTTCCTTTTTATTTGATACAATTAAAATACACATTAATTTGATACGGCATTATCACTAATAGATTACTTTTAGGAAATCCGAGTATTTTTAAAAAGGGAAACTATGGGAGGCAGCCCAGAAGCTTGAAAGTACCAACCATAAAAAATACATGAATAATCCTGCTTTACTCATTATGACTTAAGAATCCTATAAATTGATTAGCCTTGGATAGAATCAATATCTATGATAAATTTAAATTGGATGTCTTTAAGTGTAATTTTATTTTATAGAGCAGATAAATTTAATTTAGTTAACCTTAGCTAAAGTTAGTTTAGTTTTATTTAAAACGTGATGGTGCTTATAAAGTGCAGAATTACGTTGTCTTTTATAAGACAAAATTTTATCACTTATAATAAGTTTTATAATAAAATTTAAAGCCATCGCTCAGCTTTATGATATGATGTGCTGTGATTAGATATCTTATTTATATTATATTAATTGCAACGGATCGAGTGCGGAAGGATCTTAAAGAAATTTATTAAAAAAAAACATACCAATTTAATATGAATGTAACAGGAAGAGTAATAAAATTACATCTAAATGTTTAATAAAGGTAGTAATAATGTAAAAAATACATATATTTAATATTGTGTTATTTTATAAGCACAAGAAGTTCTTACCTACTTATATTAAGTAATATTTAGTGTAACGTGATTTTTAGTATTTTTAACACAATTCAACTCCATTTAACGAAATACTGCACATTACGCGTAACCGCGTAGCGAGCTACGACGTAGCATGTGTCTACGTCGAGAGTTTGGTTAATACTGGCTCTATGTAGCAGGGATCCCAGCTCCGCTTTTTGTATTTCGCATTTTACGTTTTATGAATATAAATTGGCCTTTAGGATTCGTCGTTAGTATTTTTTCAATCGGAAACCTGTTTTTCATTTTGGAAATGGGATGATATATATCCGGAACTAAAATGCTTTCAATCACGATAAATGTAATAAAAGAAAATCCAATTTAACAACACGAATTTACCAATTTAACTAGGTAATTTTTCTATTAATGTTATAACAATATATTTTTTATTAATAAAAACAATAAAATAAAACTTTTCATATTTTATGTATAGAATATAAATTTATTATGAAGGTATCAACCTTAATATGGCAAAGGTTTCAGTATGAAATTACACATTGCGCACTTTGCCAAACTACCTTATTAGATGTAATTTTTTCGAAATGGCAACACAACCTGACCGCTTAAAAGCTAGCAACAGATAACTGTTGCGTTCCTAACCGTCTAATATCACACGCCATAAATCGAGAACGAACCCTCAAAGCAATTATCTAACTCGATTTGTTAAAAAAAAATTGAGTACTTCCTTTGCTTATATTTAATATTTGGTTTCTAATTAAAAATCATGTAATAGTTAGTGTTTACTAAAACCTAAGCATAACAATTTCGTATACGATATTAACAATTTTCTTAACCTACATAGTAACAAATATTTAAAAAAAGTTTGGTCACTGTGGCAATGTACCTTTAATGCTGGCAGCATTTCCGCGGTGTATTGCCATACTTATTCGTTGAGCGAGGAACGCACCAACTCTGGGTTCAATAGTACTTTCTACCAGGCGCCAACATGAATCTTAAATAGCGCCTGTGCTTCATTATTATTAATTTTATTTTAAGTATGTACTTAAATATCTAAACCTATTTACCGAAAATATCTAAATAGAACAATAAACTAAAAATAAAATAGTCTTATTAAAATATAAAAAGAAATTAATATAAACCTGTTATATCAGACTATGCCATCAATGCCACATCTAGTAATAAATCCAATCCCAACATCTATGTTTTTGCTTGGTTGACCGTCGAGTTTATTATGTCTACCTACATTTTTGTTGCTGTCTTTGTTTTGTAAATTTTATATAAGTACCTACATCTGTGCGTTCTAATAATAATTATCAATCTTAGTTTATAATGTTTTCTCAGTAAGCGAATTTTTGTACATAATTCATATGAGAAATAAAGTTATTCTAACCTTATATCTACTTAGGTGTTGCATTGCAGGCACCAAGGATTAACCTTAGTGGTTGTTTTGTGTAAGTGTTATTTTTAATTAATAATAATATAAATAATTATACTATTGCCTTTTATTCAGATTACATTAAAGTAAGTATTAGAAAGTTAAGAAAAAGAACTATTCTGATATTTGTATCTTGTTGGTTTTTTTGCAGATCTGTTTGCCAGTCGGCAAAGGCCTCCTCCAACCTTTTCCATTCATACCTTTCTTGGGCCACTCTATTCCACATCACTTCTGCCAGTCGTCTCGATATTATTGTCTTTCATTGTTATCTATTATTTAGTTACTTTTCCTTTAGTTATTTTTAATTATTAAATAAAAATAAATGGAGGAATTAACATAACGTAATAACTCCAATCATTCAACTTTAAAAAACCTCAATTCCAATATTATTCAGAGAAATTGATTGAGAATGTTTTTTTATTAATAAGTATGTAACTTATGGTTAGATAAGCAAAACACGATATTTATTTGGCATAAGCTTAAAAAAAAAAAAAAAATGTTAGGTATGTAAATTTAAATAAACATTATTCTGCAGCGTCATCAAACTGAGAATTACTTCGTTCAGAAATTATTAGCGAGGCTATAATTAGTAGCTAACTTTGAAATAATCTTAAAGTATTACACTTTCCAACTCAACGAGTACCCGAAAACTTTGTAAAGTTAATGAAGAAAATCATTAACTGTTATTAAGTAGGACAAATTATCATTATATCCCTTACATTAATAGCGCTTATAAAAGAAGAATGACAGGAAGATTACGAGACAAATTTAGCGCACTCTGCTGTTAAAAATGAGTAAATAAATCAGTAGGTGCTACAACCTTTTAAGTTATGGCCCTCTTGGAATCTGCGTAATGTTCCTTTATCAATAAATAGTAGTAGGTGACTGATACTAACACTTTGACTTTTTAGGTCTAAGGCAAGCCGGCTTCCTCACGATGTTGTGACCATGAAACAAGGTCCGTTGGAATCGAACCTACGACCATAGGGATGAGAGTCGTACTCTGAAGCCACGAGGCCAACACAAACTATCGACTGTTCATTAATTATTAACAATTAATTAAAGATTATGCACGTAAAATCGTTCTACTATATACAAATAAAATCTTTAATTACAGCTATGTTCAAGAATGCGACCCAGGGATCAACCATGACTCCATGGCGCCGGTCAATTAAATCCGATAATTAAACTGTCCTGCTATCACGTACAATAAACTTTATTCATACGGCTAACATGAAAATTAAAATGAATCGCCATATTTGAAAAACAATTGAATATCACTGTTATGACAGAAAATAATTGTTTTTAATCTTTAGTTTGATATTATTATACAAACAAATAAAAAGTTAATACTGATTTTTATTTATTTACAAGATGTGTGTGTTTCAATGGAAACAATTGTTATCAGCCTTGGTAAATATTTTACAGAATTTTATTTGCCGTGGTTATCCTAATGACGTGGTTTAGTTGACCTGCACGAAAAAAGCGTATAAGGAGTATAAGCCGACAGTGCACTCGTGCCTTTCTAGCACTTTGATTGTCTACAAGCAGCGGTGGTAGTTTTATAAAAAAACCCTATAAAACAATTCGATCACTTTGTATAACGTAGCTTTATATTTACGGGGCTAGTTCCGGTATCCTAAATAAATACGCATTAAGTGCTACTTAGCTAATACTCTACTGGCGCCATCGAAGTCGACTCCCGGAGCGACATCAAAGTGTTTTATTTAGTATATCCATAAATCGCTTTATATATCAGCCTATATGGGTTTTAATTAATTCATTATCATGTATAGGAATACCGCAATTATTTTTCCTATAGCCCTCAAATTCCTGAATAAAACAAAGCTGCATAGTTTGGATACAATAAAAAATATTCGTATGTTTTGTTTAAATGGAAGTTACAACACAACGTTCTACATGAAACTTGCAAAAATTAGTGTAATTTTCCTCTCCGTTAACTAGCGGACGCCAAAACCATCAGCTCAATATTGAGAAAAGTTTGTGCAAAACTTATTATAAGTAGTGGCACTGTCATTGTTTATGCTCTATAAGAAATTGTTTCTTATTAATTTATTGTGAAACGAAATTCGTTAAATAGTATTCAACTACGTTAAGTAAGTTTCCAAATCAATTTTTATTATATCTTAATATATATAAATCTCCTGTCACGATGTTTGCCGCGATGGACTAAACCAACTACTTAACCGATTTTACATTAAATTGGCACACCGTGAGCAGTCTGGTCCAACTTAAGAGATAGGATAGCTAAAATCTTTAATTATAATCGCAGTTTTATTTTATTGCAACTTATTTGTTTATTGTTTGATAGAACTCAACAGATGGTGCTGTGTTAAAAATACCACCGTTTCCCTTTAATAGTTTACTACTATGTAATATGTATAACAAAAACCTTAGCAACAGCAATGCTTGGCCGAGTCTGCGAGTTTTATATATATTTAGACCCTAGGGCCTAGACTAAGAGATAGCGATATACAAAATTAATTATCAAAATTTTGTAATTATTTATTTCCCACTGTAATCGTTCTTCTAAGGCATGCACGTTTTTTTATAATTAATCAATGAATTACCACTTTCTTTGCAAATTAAGTTTTAAATTTATTAAAATTTATAAAATATCGGGTCAGAAGACATATTAAATTAAAATAAATTTTTATAAAGTAATTTTTTATAAAGCGGTATTTCAATAAAAATATGATGACTCCTTAACCACCTGAATAAAATTTATTATACAATTGTACGTGAATTAATTAATTTCACCAAAACGCCATTCACTTCATCGTTCTCGTAATAGATAATGAAAACAAATTTTGCTTACCTTATTAGCTAATTACATTAGTACTTACTAGCTAATAAGGTTCGTAAAATATTTACTTAAAGAGAAAGAAATAGCACAAACTGAGTTGACTAATTGCTTTCTCCGCCAATACGAAGTAAGTTTTTTCTAATCAGTATAAGACAAATAGCTAGAGTGACTAGCGTATTACCTGCCTTTCTGAAATCAACCTAATGTGCTCGCAACAGAATTAGTTTTGCAATAAGTAGAAAATCACTACGTAATGCTTTATTATTGACATTTTGTTTTACAATGATAAATATTGCTCTAAATTATTGTTTTTTTTTTATTTATTTATTCCACTACATTATTCTACCTTAAAAGTTACTACTAATTCGATGGAACACGCAATCAGGATATGAGACCGAGTAGATCAGCAGCAGAGGAGTAAATCTCCCCTTCCTTAAAAAGAGACTTATTAACTTAAAGGGTTGGCGTCTCCCGCCGGGCCCGGATGACAACTACTCCAGAAATATAGTCATAACATTTACGGGCGAGTCGGGGCTTGTGTTACTGACATGTTTGACAATCTTGTCGCAGATTTTTTGCTGCGATTGTCAGCTGCCAGCTCAAGCATACCCTCACAGTCCCCTGTGATACTCTCATGCCAGTCTCGAGCTCCAGATTGCACCTGGCCCTTTCAAACGTCTCACAGTCAGCAAGTAAATGAACCACCGTTTCACCGTTTCTATAGTTACAGTCGCACGCGGGGCTTGTCTTCAGTTTGAGTCTATGTAAATAGTGGCCAGTTCAGATCTGCGCCATGTGAGGTGCGAAACGCCTTGTCTTGATTTGTTTGTATGCCGCGTTTGCATCTTTAAAAAAACATTTTTGTGACTGAGGCTTTTACGCCCCCCACTATAGCTCTGTATATATTGAGTCCTGTCAGTCGTCGCAAGTTGAAAAGCGGATACGCAACGTACCTTCCAGGTTCTGGCGAGAGAGCATCCATCCGCGGTGGCATCCAGTGAAGAACGAGAGTCGCTGAGTACAGCCGTATTCCGCCTCCCCTTGGTCAAATATGTCACTGCGTCCCTCAGTGCAGCTAGCTCCACCTGTTACACTGTACAGTACTCTCGTTTTAAAATTAGTTAATTCATAAAAGACACAAATCTTTCACTCTTAACCGATATACAAGCAATTATAATAAGTAAAGTAGAAAACTGAAATAAATTCATACAATTTTAATACTGGCAGCATTTCCGGTGACCGGAACAACCGGCGCCAACTTTAATCTTTAATTAGCGCCTGTGCATATAATCCCTACGACTCTTTTATTTTGATTACTATTATTATTCGTTCTCTATTCGGATAAAAATATCTTCAAAAATGGACACGCTTGTTTTAGGATACGCTTATAATTTAGACTTTTCAGCGACATTACATAATTTACAGACATTATATAATTTAGGCATTGTGTATAAAGCTTCAGAAAATTAAAACAAATTGTGTGTATTTTACTTTCCGTTTGTCTGACCTTCGTTGTTTTGTTTACCACAATTTGGACTTAATTAATTTTACACTTTATGTATATTCAAGGGGTTTAATTAATT
Organism: Pieris mannii; assembly: GCA_028984075.1. Taxonomy (NCBI): domain Eukaryota; kingdom Metazoa; phylum Arthropoda; class Insecta; order Lepidoptera; family Pieridae; genus Pieris; species Pieris mannii. The sequence continues at coordinate 9,723,084 of CM054779.1, read as the reverse complement.
CGTAACTTTTTTACTAGTTGATAACGCAATTTCTACTGATTTTATATACATATATTAGCAGTATTAGCAATGGTTTCAACGAGCGACTCATCCCCGGGGTCGTGGGTTCGTTCCTCGGATATGCACCTATGGACTTTCTATAAGCGCCTTAAACGCTTGCTCGTACGGTGAAATAACCTGCTTGCGAACCAAAAAAGTAATAATTACAAAACAGATACAGAACTCCAAACCTAGAAGGTTGTAGCGCCATGTGTATGTTTGGGCTAATACTCAACTGAATCGTAAAATAAATAATACAATTATTGGTTGACATTAAATCTCTCTCTACTTTTACTATCTATTTCGGGTTTACGGTCAGTGATTAAAGTGTTTATTTATATGTGTTTCTTAGTAATTCAAAGCATTACAGTATATGTGTACAGTACTACATAATAGTACACAGTAGTAGTACAGTATATAATCGTAATAGCCAAGATGGTAATCCATCTTACCAGTAAACTCCCTTCCGTTCGAAAAAACAACTGACGACATCGCACATAAAGAATAAATGCGCTGAAATGAATTTTATTAGAAAACAAACGAGCTCGCGTCGAATTTATAAGATACGTGACTGGTTTGATCTGAACATAAAAGTGTCGAGGTTAGCCGATATGAATTCAGCTTGTGTTCGCTTTACAAGGCGCAATATGCCGTAGATCAGAACAACCCTTGATTAGAAGCTCAGCACGTCTCGTTCAAGTAAATATGTAATAATGTGACGTCACTAGATAACATTCAGTAATTTTTACATTTTTAATAATATGATAGAATACTATAAAGAATTTACAAAATCTTTAAATAAATTATTACATAAGAAGTGCTAATACACTGTTTCAGAGTATCTGACTTATAGACTTTATTTATAAAAGTTAAGTTTATTAATAATGTTAAGTACATCCTCCAAAGCAACTAAATAATGTATCTAGAAGGAATTGAAATGTATATTATTGTATATTACTAGAGTATGCCCACAATATTGCTATGCCTTACCAAGGTCCTTATTGTAATAAATTATATCGTGTCACGTATAAATATTAACTTATAGAGAAAAGATTTGAGTTTGAGTTTACTTGTTAATAATAATTATTTCATTCAGATTCTTTTACGTTTAAATACATTTCTATTTCAACCTTCTTTTAGGCATCTGTGACCTTTTTTGGCAAAGGCGCCAAATTCCGCCATTCCTCTCTGCACTGTGCCCACTCTTGGCCATGTACCACCTGCTGTTTCTGTAATGTGGTCTATCTAACTTCTGAGTTGTCTTCCTTTTTTGCGTTTGCTGTACAAGGCACCAGTTTAGAATACTACTTGTAGTGACATATAAAAAGGAATGGGCAGGAAGGGGGGATATGTAGACACCACAAGCAAGTCGATTAAAATCAATTTCTGTATCGGTTTTATGATAATTTGAAAATATATGAGTCAAGCCGGTTTCCTCAGAATGTTTTCCATCACCGTACGAGCGAATTTTAAATGCGCACATAGACAGAGAGACCGTTCAATGCAGGTGATCGAATCTACGACCTCAGGGATGAAGTCGTGCGCTGAAGCTACTAACCCAACTCTGCCTCAAGCGAGGAGATTACAACTTTATTTGTCTATGTAAATAGTTTCAATCAATCTTAATCAAAACAACATTAATTATATATGTGCGAGTATATGGCAGCAAACAGGTGATAAAAATACATTTTTTTATTTAGATGTATTTATGTTACATGAGACTGTACTGTCGGTTGTTAAGTGATACGTCAGGTGAGCTTTGCCCGTTTGCCCCCAGTTCTATGAAAAATAGTTGAGTTATATTTTGTAGACATATGTAGGTCAAAAGATGAGCGTTATACCCTAAGTCTATACAATTTAGAGGGCTTTAGTAATATTTTAAAGAAATGTTTAAAACAATGGTGATAGCCCTACGCTCCGAGTTATTACGACTTAAACAAGGCTTAGGTCACAAAATGTGCTCGAGTTGCCCTACTTTCTTCATTCTTAAGTTTTACAGTAATTACTTGGGTGTAACTGAATTTCTATGTAAATTAAGGGAAAGTATATATATTATTTTGTTTTTAGACCCAGGTTAAATAAGATTTAGCGTTCATTTATATTTTAAAAGCCGGGTCAACAAGGACAAATGTAACAAAACGCAGGGTAGAAGTAAGAAAACAGTTATATAATTAATAACCAATATGTGGCCTCGATAATGCCGTGGTGCGGAGGGCGTAAACATAATGTTTAAAATTAATTTGTTTACTAATATAAATATTACTAAAGGGTTATAAAACAATTCGAGTTAGGGTCCTTCAAGCAAAGACCGTACCGATTCTTAAAAGGCCGGCAGCGCGCTTGCGAGCCTTCTGGCAGTGCGAGTGTCCATGGGCGGCGGTATCACTTAACATCAGGTGAGCCTTCTGCTAGACTGCCTCCTGTAACATAAAAAAAGACCTTAACTTATGGATGTTCAAGATTGTTCGTGCCCTTTATCACAGTCTAGCCATACTGTTTACTGGAGCGTAGACCCGAAACCCCTTTGAGCGCTGAAAGTTATTTTACATAATTAAGCCATAAAAGTACCTTACAGTGTTTGGATTTGAAGGTTAGATTCAGCTCTTAGTATAAACCAATATTTCTATCCGCTTAGTATAAATCCGTGGCGGATTTAATAGCTGGCTTGTGTGACTCGAGTTTTGTAAAATTAAAGTTGTCGATAAAACTTGAATATCCTTCAAATGTTTCACTCGAGTGCATTGTTAGGTATGTCCACCTACTTATTTTACTAATTCCTAGCGGGGCATGTCTAAATATTTATTAAAAAAAGAGCTTATCAATGTTGAAAATAAAGGTACTGACGTATCACCACCGCGGCAAAAAATTTAATGGTTAGCGAGGACAAGCTAAACCTAACTTATTGATGATTAAACTTAAAATAAATCACTTATTAAAACATTTCGGTGGACTCATTTCTTGAATCAAATTACTCAAATTGACTCAAATTTTATGCGTTTTGCGTAAGATCCAAACACTTTAGAAGCCAAAAAGGTTTAATGTGTAAGTACCATTGAAAAATTGGGTGTCTATGGGCGGCGGTATCTGAAATATCCTTTTTTTTTTAAATAAATTTTAAGGAATTTAATAAATATAATAGCTTTTCTTGTTTAATCCTTTCTAATTTATTATTGCTAGGTATAATTGTAGGACCTTATAAATAAGACGAAAATTTCGCGCCATTTACTTTAATTACATTCCACATAAATAATATTTATATCATAAACCTTCATTTCTACAATTCAAAATCATTATGTCCTTGTCTTAAAAATTAAAAATATCACAAGTGCAAATGAGACAGTGTCTGAGCGTGATCCACTAGTATCTAGTTCCAACATTTTACAATCGGTTACCGTGGCAACGCTTACCGTAACGGTTACCATGGTAACGCAATAGTCGCCATAGCAACGTTGCTTTGTATTTCTGCAACGTATGGCTCGAAATCCACTTGTAAAATAAATTAAAACTAGTTCATGCTCATAGATTTGTTCATTTTCTTAACAATTTTTCAAATATTTACAATATCTAGGTCTAATTACATAAAGCCCGATGTCACTAACACAACAATGCTATTAAAATAGAGTATTTTAATGAAATAAGCCTTAAAATAAAGCAATATACAGTTGCGTTGTTAAGGAATTCCCCATACATGTCGATTCTCGTTTGACAAACTCTGATATAAAACCTAGCACTAAGACTGAGCAATTTCATTAAAATGGCTAACAAAACACTACTAATAACCGTCTCTTAAGATGCTTAATAGAAAAGATGGAAGTAAAATTTATTAACATTATTTCGATAAAATACTGCTTTCACAAAATGCGTTCCTTTTTTAAATTACTTTTTGACAATTGACAATCTGACATTTACAATGTTCTGCATTGGGTTCTAAATTCAAATGGCCTTTATTAGGACACAGATAAATACATTTATTTTAAAATTACATTAATATTTTTTTAAACGACTTATCAAATTTGAGGTTTATAGAATATGTTTTTGTTAATACAATACAAACATGTTAAGTAAAAGCAGTATTTTATTTTTAATTATTAAAAATATGAACAAATCAAAGAGAAGACGCGTTCAGTTGGAAGTGACATGTTTGTGTCGTCTGTGATCGTAGTTCACCAGGCGTTGTCCCACGAGGTACTTGTCATTCTTTATATGCTCGTATAACTTTCGGAATTGTCGGATCTGAAAAAAATATATAACCGATATTTTATACCGTGAACGTATACGATTTATATTGTGAACCGGTTTCAGCTTGCGAATATCATCCCACACTGCCTATGTGCGCATTTAAAATTCGCTCGAACGGTGAAGGAAAACATCGTGAGGAGACCGACATACGTTAGACCCAAAAAGGCGACGGCGTGTGTCAGGCACAGGAGGTTGATAACTACTTGCCTATTAGATTGATCATGAACCAGATACAGAAATCTGAGGCCCAGACCAAAAAAAAGATAAATTTTTATTTTTGCGCCATATATTTATATTTAATAAAAGTTTTGGCATAGAAATTAGATTATTTTAAATTAGATAACCTTTATGTATACGGTTATTAATCTATGAAATATGCCATATCTTTTTCAAATATATAATTTACGCCTACCCCTGGAAACATTTTGGTGGTGCAAAATTTAAGCAAAAAAACCTTTTCATTATAATCACAGGTCATAATGAATTTTATAAAAATAGTAAATTTTATAGTTTTAACAAATGTACACATACATTAACCAATAATTTAATAGTTCATCTAAAATTTGTATGTAATTATTTCATATCGGCCTTGAGGCATAGTCTCACACATTATTTTATAAAGAAATATTGGTATTATTCTTACATGGAAGATTGCAAGTCCAGCCAATACAGAGATGATGAGAAGAGCCGGGTATACTCGGCGAGCGAGCAAGTTCCGTTGCACGCTTGACGTCACAACGAGCGGGGCGACGCTGTGAGCGAACGCGTACGGTACCGCCAGAGCGAGACCGAGCCATCGTACTAATGGAGCCGCCACTGAGCGGAGGATGAACCTGAAACAATATTGACATTAAGTTCCATATTTTAAAACGCCCATAAAGTTTCTGCTATGTTTTACTTCTTGTGAAAACATATTTTTCATCAAGTATCATTCTCATCACACACAAGACGAGATAGCCCCTTGAGATACCAATTATAATGCGGGCCCTAAAACTCTAACATCGCAAACGAATTGGGTCTAAATGACCACTGCTACCCTCAGAGTTTGAAATCAAATTTTCTTCAGTTTTTATAAGTAATAAATCGGATTTTTTTCTTCGTGTTTTTTTGTTTGCCTATAAATGTGGCTTGTAACATGAAATCTTGATTTTATACTTAAAAACATAGCTTTTAAGTGAAATAATACTATTGATACGCGCCAACTACATTTAAAATTTCATGAAAATCATGTAAAACGAAATATCATCGATTTACCTAACTTTTTAAAATTTTATAACTTTAGTGTGTTTATCTAGACAATCTCGGTAAGATCTATATAATATAATAATATATAGAAGAAAATATATATATATATATATATATATTCTTAATAGATTTTAACATATATTTAAATTACTTTCATTCAAGTAAATATAAAGTTAAAACATATCGAAGCAGAAAGGCTGAGGCGTAATTAATAAAAATAAATGATAATGCGTTTTTTTAAACTAAAGTACTATTTCTTTTCATCGCATCAACGCTGTTTTGACTGAGAAAAAATACAACTAAAAAAAATGAAGTCTGTTAAGTCGGTTCACGGACGATAGTATAACGTGACGTCATAACAAAACATTGATGAAATTATTACATACTTAAGTATTCGAGTGGAAGAGAGATAGATAGCGCAACCGTACAATGAGCGTAACGGGACAATGAATCGTGCTTTTTCGTGCTTTCAGCTTTCGTCTATTTATTAATCGTTGTCATATGAATAAAGTAATAGTTATATATTATAATAACTAATAAATGTATGTATGTATATATATATATATATATATATATATATATTATATAAAACAGTTCATATGTGTATTTAGTAAAAGATAACGTAAAACCATATACAACTTACTTTAGATCCATTTCCCGTATTCCGTCCCTATACGCCTTTTCGATAGCCCTTCGCATACTCCAATCTGGACCCATCATTGTGAGGGCACACACGATCTTAGTATATAACACTCCTAAGGCCCAATCCTGCCATACGAAGAGCACAGGCGACTGTTCTAGGGGTACCCGAAGGGGGATTACTAAAACCTGAGAAATACAATCAAATATCAAACGGTGAAATAATTATCTATAAGAAAAGCTTGAAAATTTGTTTAATTTGTTTCTCAGAAATATTTTAATAGAATTCTTGGTTTATTGCTGAAAAATTATCTAGGTAATTAAAATAATTAGGAAAAAAATAGTTAGTTTAAGTTTGTGTTTCTTAGACCAAAAAATTATATTAAGTTTAAAAATCTCTCTTCTAGGTTAAATAGAGGCCTGGCCTGGATAAGAAAATACATTTATTTTTAAAGGAATCTAATCATAATTTAATATGTTTTATATATTGTTAAAAATACTATTATTTCTCTTTAATATTAAACTAAATTTATAGACATAAAAACGTACCAGTTCGAGCAGCAGCCCAAACATAAGCGGCACAAGGCCGAGCAGGGCGAGGGCAGCCAAAGCGGCGCGAGCTGCTCGACTTGCCCACACGGCTGTCCGATTAACGAGAGCTGCTCGCCCTCCCCTTGCCCATCCTGCTGCCAGTGCTCCCCCTCGACCCGCAGCCCAACACACATACATACCTGAATAATATGGAATAGTTATACTCGATTTAACGTGTTACTATTCGTTAACACGTAATATAATAGTAACAACAAGTGTTTGTATGAAATAATCGGATAGTTATACTCGATTTAACGTGTTACTATTCGTTAACACGTAATAGAATAGTAGCAACAAGTGTTTGTATGAAATAATCGAATAGTTATACTCGATTTAACGTGTTACTATTCGTTAACACGTAATAGAATAGTAACAACAAGTGTTTGTATGAAATAATCGAATAGTTATACTCGATTTAACGTGTTACTATTCGTTAACACGTAATAGAATAGTAACAACAAGTGTTTGTATGAAATAATCGAATAGTTATACTCGATTTATCGTGTTACTATTCGTTAACACGTAATAGAGTAGTAACAACAAGTGTTTGTATGAAATAATCGAATCGTTATACTCGATTTAACGTGTTACTATTCGTTAACACGTAATATAATAGTAACAACAAGTGTTTGTATGAAATAATCGGATAGTTATACTCGATTTAACGTGTTACTATTCGTTAACACGTAATAGAATAGTAACAACAAGTGTTTGTATGAAATAATCGAATAGTTATACTCGATTTAACGTGTTACTATTCGTTAACACGTAATAGAATAGTAGCAACAAGTGTTAGTATGAAATAATCGAATAGTTATACTCGATTTAACGTGTTACTATTCGTTAACACGTAATAGAATAGTAGCAACAAGTGTTTGTATGAAATAATCGAATCGTTATATTCGATTTAACGTGTTACTATTCGTTAACACGTAATAGAATAGTAACAACAAGTGTTTGTATGAAATAATCGGATAGTTTAACTCGATTTAACGTGTTACTATTCGTTAACACGTAATAGAATAGTAGCAACAAGTGTTTGTATGAAATAATCGAATCGTTATACTCGATTTAACGTGTTACTATTCGTTAACACGTAATAGAATAGTAGCAACAAGTGTTTGTATGAAATAATCGAATCGTTATACTCGATTTAACGTGTTACTATTCGTTAACACGAAATAGAATAGTAACAACAAGTGTTTGTATGAAATAATCGAATAGTTATACTGGATTTAACGTGTTACTATTCGTTAACACGTAATAGAATAGTAGCAACAAGTGTTTGTATGAAATAATCGAATCGTTATACTCGATTTAACGTGTTACTATTCGTTAACACGTAATAGAATAGTAGCAACAAGTGTTTGTATGAAATAATCGAATCGTTATACTCGATTTAACGTGTTACTATTCGTTAACACGTAATAGAATAGTAACAACAAGTGTTTGTATGAAATAATCGAATCGTTATACTCGATTTAACGTGTCTATTCGTTAACACGTAATATAATAGTAACAACAAGTGTTTGTATGAAATAATCGGATAGTTATACTCGATTTAACGTGTTACTATTCGTTAACACGTAATAGAATAGTAGCAACAAGGGTTTGTATGAAATAATCGAATAGTTATACTCGATTTAACGTGTTACTATTCGTTAACACGTAATAGAATAGTAACAACAAGTGTTTGTATGAAATAATCGAATAGTTATACTCGATTTAACGTGTTACTATTCGTTAACACGTAATATAATAGTAACAACAAGTGTTTGTATGAAATAATCGGATAGTTATACTCGATTTAACGTGTTACTATTCGTTAACACGTAATAGAATAGTAGCAACAAGTGTTTGTATGAAATAATCGAATAGTTATACTCGATTTAACGTGTTACTATTCGTTAACACGTAATAGAATAGTAACAACAAGTGTTTGTATGAAATAATCGAATAGTTATACTCGATTTAACGTGTTACTATTCGTTAACACGTAATAGAATAGTAACAACAAGTGTTTGTATGAAATAATCGAATAGTTATACTCGATTTATCGTGTTACTATTCGTTAACACGTAATAGAGTAGTAACAACAAGTGTTTGTATGAAATAATCGAATCGTTATACTCGATTTAACGTGTTACTATTCGTTAACACGTAATATAATAGTAACAACAAGTGTTTGTATGAAATAATCGGATAGTTATACTCGATTTAACGTGTTACTATTCGTTAACACGTAATAGAATAGTAACAACAAGTGTTTGTATGAAATAATCGAATAGTTATACTCGATTTAACGTGTTACTATTCGTTAACACGTAATAGAATAGTAGCAACAAGTGTTAGTATGAAATAATCGAATAGTTATACTCGATTTAACGTGTTACTATTCGTTAACACGTAATAGAATAGTAGCAACAAGTGTTTGTATGAAATAATCGAATCGTTATATTCGATTTAACGTGTTACTATTCGTTAACACGTAATAGAATAGTAACAACAAGTGTTTGTATGAAATAATCGGATAGTTTAACTCGATTTAACGTGTTACTATTCGTTAACACGTAATAGAATAGTAGCAACAAGTGTTTGTATGAAATAATCGAATCGTTATACTCGATTTAACGTGTTACTATTCGTTAACACGTAATAGAATAGTAACAACAAGTGTTTGTATGAAATAATCGAATCGTTATACTCAATTTAACGTGTTACTATTCGTTAACACGTAATAGAATAGTAGCAACAAGTGTTTGTATGAAATAATCGAATCGTTATACTCGATTTAACGTGTTACTATTCGTTAACACGTAATAGAATAGTAGCAACAAGTGTTTGTATGAAATAATCGAATCGTTATACTCGATTTAACGTGTTACTATTCGTTAACACGTAATAGAATAGTAACAACAAGTGTTTGTATGAAATAATCGAATAGTTATACTGGATTTAACGTGTTACTATTCGTTAACACGTAATAGAATAGTAGCAACAAGTGTTTGTATGAAATAATCGAATCGTTATACTCGATTTAACGTGTTACTATTCGTTAACACGTAATAGAATAGTAACAACAAGTGTTTGTATGAAATAATCGAATAGTTATACTCGATTTAACGTGTTACTATTCGTTAACACGTAATATAATAGTAACAACAAGTGTTTGTATGAAATAATCGGATAGTTATACTCGATTTAACGTGTTACTATTCGTTAACACGTAATAGAATAGTAGCAACAAGTGTTTGTATGAAATAATCGAATCGTTATACTCGATTTAACGTGTTACTATTCGTTAACACGTAATATAATAGTAACAACAAGTGTTTGTATGAAATAATGGGATAGTTATACTCGATTTAACGTGTTACTATTCGTTAACACGTAATAGAATAGTAGCAACAAGTGTTTGTATGAAATAATCTAATAGTTATACTCGATTTAACGTGTTACTATTCGTTAACACGTAATAGAATAGTAACAACAAGTGTTTGTATGAAATAATCGAATAGTTATACTCGATTTAACGTGTTACTATTCGTTAACACGTAATAGAATAGTAGCAACAAGTGTTTGTATGAAATAATCGAATCGTTATACTCGATTTAACGTGTTACTATTCGTTAACACGTAATAGAATAGTAACAACAAGTGTTTGTATGAAATAATCGAATCGTTATACTCGATTTAACGTGTTACTATTCGTTAACACGTAATAGAATAGTAGCAACAAGTGTTTGTATGAAATAATCGAATAGTTATACTCGATTTAACGTGTTACTATTCGTTAACACGTAATAGAATAGTAACAACAAGTGTTTGTATGAAATAATCGAATAGTTATACTCGATTTAACGTGTTACTATTCGTTAACACGTAATAGAATAGTAACAACAAGTGTTTGTATGAAATAATCGAATAGTTATACTCGATTTATCGTGTTACTATTCGTTAACACGTAATAGAGTAGTAACAACAAGTGTTTGTATGAAATAATCGAATCGTTATACTCGATTTAACGTGTTACTATTCGTTAACACGTAATATAATAGTAACAACAAGTGTTTGTATGAAATAATCGGATAGTTATACTCGATTTAACGTGTTACTATTCGTTAACACGTAATAGAATAGTAACAACAAGTGTTTGTATGAAATAATCGAATAGTTATACTCGATTTAACGTGTTACTATTCGTTAACACGTAATAGAATAGTAGCAACAAGTGTTAGTATGAAATAATCGAATAGTTATACTCGATTTAACGTGTTACTATTCGTTAACACGTAATAGAATAGTAGCAACAAGTGTTTGTATGAAATAATCGAATCGTTATATTCGATTTAACGTGTTACTATTCGTTAACACGTAATAGAATAGTAACAACAAGTGTTTGTATGAAATAATCGGATAGTTTAACTCGATTTAACGTGTTACTATTCGTTAACACGTAATAGAATAGTAGCAACAAGTGTTTGTATGAAATAATCGAATCGTTATACTCGATTTAACGTGTTACTATTCGTTAACACGTAATAGAATAGTAACAACAAGTGTTTGTATGAAATAATCGAATCGTTATACTCAATTTAACGTGTTACTATTCGTTAACACGTAATAGAATAGTAGCAACAAGTGTTTGTATGAAATAATCGAATCGTTATACTCGATTTAACGTGTTACTATTCGTTAACACGTAATAGAATAGTAGCAACAAGTGTTTGTATGAAATAATCGAATCGTTATACTCGATTTAACGTGTTACTATTCGTTAACACGTAATAGAATAGTAACAACAAGTGTTTGTATGAAATAATCGAATAGTTATACTGGATTTAACGTGTTACTATTCGTTAACACGTAATAGAATAGTAGCAACAAGTGTTTGTATGAAATAATCGAATCGTTATACTCGATTTAACGTGTTACTATTCGTTAACACGTAATAGAATAGTAACAACAAGTGTTTGTATGAAATAATCGAATAGTTATACTCGATTTAACGTGTTACTATTCGTTAACACGTAATATAATAGTAACAACAAGTGTTTGTATGAAATAATCGGATAGTTATACTCGATTTAACGTGTTACTATTCGTTAACACGTAATAGAATAGTAGCAACAAGTGTTTGTATGAAATAATCGAATCGTTATACTCGATTTAACGTGTTACTATTCGTTAACACGTAATATAATAGTAACAACAAGTGTTTGTATGAAATAATGGGATAGTTATACTCGATTTAACGTGTTACTATTCGTTAACACGTAATAGAATAGTAGCAACAAGTGTTTGTATGAAATAATCTAATAGTTATACTCGATTTAACGTGTTACTATTCGTTAACACGTAATAGAATAGTAACAACAAGTGTTTGTATGAAATAATCGAATAGTTATACTCGATTTAACGTGTTACTATTCGTTAACACGTAATAGAATAGTAGCAACAAGTGTTTGTATGAAATAATCGAATCGTTATACTCGATTTAACGTGTTACTATTCGTTAACACGTAATAGAATAGTAACAACAAGTGTTTGTATGAAATAATCGAATCGTTATACTCGATTTAACGTGTCTATTCGTTAACACGTAATATAATAGTAACAACAAGTGTTTGTATGAAATAATCGGATAGTTATACTCGATTTAACGTGTTACTATTCGTTAACACGTAATAGAATAGTAGCAACAAGGGTTTGTATGAAATAATCGAATAGTTATACTCGATTTAACGTGTTACTATTCGTTAACACGTAATAGAATAGTAACAACAAGTGTTTGTATGAAATAATCGAATAGTTATACTCGATTTAACGTGTTACTATTCGTTAACACGTAATATAATAGTAACAACAAGTGTTTGTATGAAATAATCGGATAGTTTAACTCGATTTAACGTGTTACTATTCGTTAACACGTAATAGAATAGTAGCAACAAGTGTTTGTATGAAATAATCGAATCGTTATACTCGATTTAACGTGTTACTATTCGTTAACACGTAATAGAATAGTAGCAACAAGTGTTTGTATGAAATAATCGAATCGTTATACTCGATTTAACGTGTTACTATTCGTTAACACGTAATAGAATAGTAACAACAAGTGTTTGTATGAAATAATCGAATAGTTATACTGGATTTAACGTGTTACTATTCGTTAACACGTAATAGAATAGTAGCAACAAGTGTTTGTATGAAATAATCGAATCGTTATACTCGATTTAACGTGTTACTATTCGTTAACACGTAATAGAATAGTAGCAACAAGTGTTTGTATGAAATAATCGAATCGTTATACTCGATTTAACGTGTTACTATTCGTTAACACGTAATAGAATAGTAACAACAAGTGTTTGTATGAAATAATCGAATCGTTATACTCGATTTAACGTGTCTATTCGTTAACACGTAATATAATAGTAACAACAAGTGTTTGTATGAAATAATCGGATAGTTATACTCGATTTAACGTGTTACTATTCGTTAACACGTAATAGAATAGTAGCAACAAGGGTTTGTATGAAATAATCGAATAGTTATACTCGATTTAACGTGTTACTATTCGTTAACACGTAATAGAATAGTAACAACAAGTGTTTGTATGAAATAATCGAATAGTTATACTCGATTTAACGTGTTACTATTCGTTAACACGTAATATAATAGTAACAACAAGTGTTTGTATGAAATAATCGGATAGTTATACTCGATTTAACGTGTTACTATTCGTTAACACGTAATAGAATAGTAGCAACAAGTGTTTGTATGAAATAATCGAATAGTTATACTCGATTTAACGTGTTACTATTCGTTAACACGTAATAGAATAGTAACAACAAGTGTTTGTATGAAATAATCGAATAGTTATACTCGATTTAACGTGTTACTATTCGTTAACACGTAATAGAATAGTAACAACAAGTGTTTGTATGAAATAATCGAATAGTTATACTCGATTTATCGTGTTACTATTCGTTAACACGTAATAGAGTAGTAACAACAAGTGTTTGTATGAAATAATCGAATCGTTATACTCGATTTAACGTGTTACTATTCGTTAACACGTAATATAATAGTAACAACAAGTGTTTGTATGAAATAATCGGATAGTTATACTCGATTTAACGTGTTACTATTCGTTAACACGTAATAGAATAGTAACAACAAGTGTTTGTATGAAATAATCGAATAGTTATACTCGATTTAACGTGTTACTATTCGTTAACACGTAATAGAATAGTAGCAACAAGTGTTAGTATGAAATAATCGAATAGTTATACTCGATTTAACGTGTTACTATTCGTTAACACGTAATAGAATAGTAGCAACAAGTGTTTGTATGAAATAATCGAATCGTTATATTCGATTTAACGTGTTACTATTCGTTAACACGTAATAGAATAGTAACAACAAGTGTTTGTATGAAATAATCGGATAGTTTAACTCGATTTAACGTGTTACTATTCGTTAACACGTAATAGAATAGTAGCAACAAGTGTTTGTATGAAATAATCGAATCGTTATACTCGATTTAACGTGTTACTATTCGTTAACACGTAATAGAATAGTAACAACAAGTGTTTGTATGAAATAATCGAATCGTTATACTCAATTTAACGTGTTACTATTCGTTAACACGTAATAGAATAGTAGCAACAAGTGTTTGTATGAAATAATCGAATCGTTATACTCGATTTAACGTGTTACTATTCGTTAACACGTAATAGAATAGTAGCAACAAGTGTTTGTATGAAATAATCGAATCGTTATACTCGATTTAACGTGTTACTATTCGTTAACACGTAATAGAATAGTAACAACAAGTGTTTGTATGAAATAATCGAATAGTTATACTGGATTTAACGTGTTACTATTCGTTAACACGTAATAGAATAGTAGCAACAAGTGTTTGTATGAAATAATCGAATCGTTATACTCGATTTAACGTGTTACTATTCGTTAACACGTAATAGAATAGTAACAACAAGTGTTTGTATGAAATAATCGAATAGTTATACTCGATTTAACGTGTTACTATTCGTTAACACGTAATATAATAGTAACAACAAGTGTTTGTATGAAATAATCGGATAGTTATACTCGATTTAACGTGTTACTATTCGTTAACACGTAATAGAATAGTAGCAACAAGTGTTTGTATGAAATAATCGAATCGTTATACTCGATTTAACGTGTTACTATTCGTTAACACGTAATATAATAGTAACAACAAGTGTTTGTATGAAATAATGGGATAGTTATACTCGATTTAACGTGTTACTATTCGTTAACACGTAATAGAATAGTAGCAACAAGTGTTTGTATGAAATAATCTAATAGTTATACTCGATTTAACGTGTTACTATTCGTTAACACGTAATAGAATAGTAACAACAAGTGTTTGTATGAAATAATCGAATAGTTATACTCGATTTAACGTGTTACTATTCGTTAACACGTAATAGAATAGTAGCAACAAGTGTTTGTATGAAATAATCGAATCGTTATACTCGATTTAACGTGTTACTATTCGTTAACACGTAATAGAATAGTAACAACAAGTGTTTGTATGAAATAATCGAATCGTTATACTCGATTTAACGTGTCTATTCGTTAACACGTAATATAATAGTAACAACAAGTGTTTGTATGAAATAATCGGATAGTTATACTCGATTTAACGTGTTACTATTCGTTAACACGTAATAGAATAGTAGCAACAAGGGTTTGTATGAAATAATCGAATAGTTATACTCGATTTAACGTGTTACTATTCGTTAACACGTAATAGAATAGTAACAACAAGTGTTTGTATGAAATAATCGAATAGTTATACTCGATTTAACGTGTTACTATTCGTTAACACGTAATATAATAGTAACAACAAGTGTTTGTATGAAATAATCGGATAGTTATACTCGATTTAACGTGTTACTATTCGTTAACACTAACATTATTATTAGACGTGACATGACAGCAGTATCATTGTGTGTGCATATTTATTATATTATCTAGTAAATACCGAGTGAATCCCAACAAAAAGTGCATCCGTTACTTTATAAAGGTACTGTGAACCATATATATTGGAGATTCTTCTGATACATCCAGAACTGCTGAGTAAACTAGAAAAACCTTTGCGATACATCATATGAATAATTTTCTTAAATACCCTCATATTGTTTTGTCCACAAAAAATAGAAATATCTAAACACGTCAGTCAACGTCATTGGTTAATTTTATTATTGGCGTTTGACATCTGACACCGGCACTATTGCCATCTTAGTGGACCTGTCGGCTGGATACAAGGATTTTGGACCTAATTATTATAACATACTCTTTCGGTTATTCCTACATACGGTTTTGAGCAGAAAGAATAACAATGGATTGCCATAAGTGTTTAAAAATTGCACCTGATGCGGAGAGTATCAAATGTACCTCCTGCCTAGCATGGTTGCATTTCTATTGTGCGGAACTGTCGGAATCAGAGTTTAAGAAAATTTTACCTATGAACAGAATAAAATGGAAATGTTCTGCATGTAAGCCTAAAAAGAAAACAACGCTCTCGACGACCAACTCACCTACCCTTAGTTCGGCTTCGCCCTTGAACGTGGACACGGAGGTGTTAACTAAATATATGGACTCAAAGTTTGCGAACTTAAGTCAACAGTGGCGCGATGATCTCAACTCGGCTATCTTAGAGGTTTCGCGAACATTTAGGAATGATATAATTGCCTTAGAAAATCGCATAAACACATGCGAAGCAAGAGTTGCTCAAGTGGAATCAGCGGCAGTGACAAACTCCTCTTCCCTGCCGTCCAACCTCATAGAAGAAAATGCGTCACTACGTCACGAGCTTGAAACCTTGCGTAACAGGCTCGACAACTTCGATCAAGCCTCTAGAAACTGCAATGTTGAGATTCAAAATGTGCCCGAAAGTAAAGGTGAAAACCTTATGCAACTCTCTTTTACACTAAGCAACATTTTAAACGTCGAATTAAAAGACTCTGACATAAAAACTGTTCACCGCGTTGCGCCAGGAGTACCTGCGGGTCGCCCGAGAAATATTATACTGCAGTTGACAACTCGCAGAAAACGTGATGGTTTTATCGCTGCTGCACGTGTGCGTCGCTCTCTAACAGTTGATAAATTGCTGGTTGGATCCGTGGCTGCCTCTGGCAACAATCGATTCTACGTCAATGAACACCTTACCATGAAAAACAAAATACTTTTCAGTAAGGTCAGGCAACTTGCAAGGGAAAGAGGGTATAAGTATGTTTGGATAAAAAACTGGTGTATTTTTGTTAGAAAAACTGATGAAGCTAAAGCCATCCAAGTGCGATCCAATGATGATCTAGCCAAATTAATATGACTATATTCCCCTCTTTACATTTTGTATATTTTTTGTATTGTATTCGAGTGTTCTATATGTTTTGTTGGTATCTTGCTCTTTTTATATTCTTTTACTACGGTGCGGAGTGCGAAACTGGATTTTTCTATAATCTTCATTTTCTTCCTTCATATTTTTGAGTATGGGTAATGGCTCAAAATGCCTTATCAATTTACTATCAGAACTGTGGAGGCATAAAGAGTAAAATAAATAAACTCAAAAATAGTATTCTTCTTAGCAACTTTGATATTATTGTTTTGGTAGAGACTTGGTTAGTGGATTCTATCTTTGATGGAGAGTTGCACTCGAGCGGTTATGATATATTTCGACGGGACAGAAACCTCCAGCTCTCTCATAAAAAGGGTGGCGGCGGTGTCTTGGTCATGGTGAAAAGAGGAATTAAATCTATCAGATTGACTGAGTTTGAAGCCCCGGATTTGGAGGAAATATACATTCACCTGCCATCTCACGCTGGTCTCCTCCTCAATGCTTGTTACTTTCCCCCCGCAACTCAAACCTCTGCATACATAAAATTCTTTCAAACACTGCATGACATACACGCTAGTGCGCGATTTTCTAATTACATAATTACAGGTGACTTTAATTTACCTTATCTCATCTGGTCACCCTCTCCAGATACCCTACTACAATCTGCAAATACTGAGTCATCTAAATTATTGTTGCATACTATGTCTTTTATGCATTTAAAACAAATTAATGTAGTCTACAATAACAATGCGCGGCTCTTAGACCTAGTCCTAACAACACTTCCTGGTCGTGTTGATTGCTCCGATGATCCGCTGCTTAATCCTGTTCCTCATCATCCGCCTTTAGATATACTTAGCACTGTTCATAAGTCAACTGTCATGACATCAACTATTTTCAATCAAAGAAATTTCTTTAATGCAGATTATGACTTAATAAATACTGCTATTGATCGGGTAGATTGGGTGACATTACTAGCCTCGTCCCATTCTAAAGACGCTGTTGCCATCTTTTACTCAAAAATAAATGAAATTATTGCTGCTGGCGTGCCATTCTCTAAACCTAAATCTCGTAAGTATCCAGTTTGGTTTAGCAGAGGGCTGATAAGAGCTCTTAATCGTAAGAAGAAACTTTGGTGTCGTTGGAAGACCTACAAAAACTTGCTCGACTATCAAGAATTTTCTTTATTAAGGGCACGCGTTAAGGGTCTTATGAAACTCTGTTATAATCGTTACATACAAGGGATTGAACTATCGCTAAAAACAAATATTAAATATTTTTGGAAGTACACGTCTACGCTAAAACAGACTAATTTAGAATACCCTAAACTAATAAAATATGGCAGTATTTCATCTGACGACCCTAAACAAATAGTTGAGCTGTTTTCAAACTATTTTCAGTCAGTATTTGAATCTGAAACTGACTCAGGTGGAGGCACTGTGTACACCGTTGATGAGAGCCTTTCCAGTGACTCTCAGATCCTTCTGAATAATTTACTTTTCGACAAAGATGAAATCAGTAAAGAATTATTTTTGCTTGATCCAAATAAAGGTCCTGGTCCAGATCAAATTAGACCAGTTTTTCTTAAGCGTACATATCGGTCATTATGTGCCCCCTTACAGATTATTTTCAATAAGTGTATGTCCAGTGGCACATTCCCTGACTGCTGGAAATTATCTTACATAACGCCTATCTTTAAGGGTGGTGAAAGGAGCGATGTCGAAAATTACCGACCGATTTCAATACTTTCTGCAATCCCTAAGGTTCTGGAAAGATTAGTTCACCAACGCCTTTATTCCAGTCTAAGGCACGTTATTATAGACCAACTGCTGTTGGATTCGCAGCTGGTAAATCTACTCTCTCAAACCTCCTTGTTTTTAGTAATTATATTTTTAACGGTTTAGATAATAACCACCAGATAGACACTATCTACACAGACTTTCAGAAGGCGTTTGATAAAGTTGACCATATGATGCTTTTACAAAAGCTGTCTTTTAATGGTATTAAGGGCAATCTTTTAAGATGGTTTACAGCATATCTACATAATCGTGTTCAATCTGTGGTTATAAATGGGTTTACTTCTTCTCAAATAGTAGTGACATCCGGCGTCCCCCAGGGCTCCATTCTTGGGCCGTTGCTCTTTTCCTTATATATTAATGACATATCCAAATGTTTCTTACACTGCAATTACTTGCTCTACGCTGACGATTTAAAGTTATATAGAAAGGTAGTTACACTTTCTGACGTGAAACTTATCCAGGAGGATCTCGATAGGCTTGATGACTACTGCAAAATAAACAAATTATTCTTGAAATATAGTAAGTGTCAGCATATCGTGTTTACAAGAAAAACACATAACACAATCACCGCCAACTTCACCCTTGGATACCATGCCCTCGAACGTGTGCTGTCTGTAAGGGATCTTGGTGTCCTTTTTGACTCCAAATTAACCCTAGATAAGCACATAGGCTTAATTATTAATAAAGCCTACCGCATATTAGGTTTCATAACACGAGTCACCAGACCCTTCAAAGACAAAACCACATACATCCACCTTTATAAGACGCTCGTGCAGTCCCAGTTGGAGTACGCCTGTCCAATCTGGAATCCGCATTACGCTATATATATCGCACAACTGGAAGCTGTACAAAAGAAATTTTTACGCATTTTAAATTATCGGATGAATAGTGGTAGGGCTAACTACAAGGAACTTTAAAAAAAATATAATTTACCTTCTCTGAGTACTAGGCGTAATTTGATAGATTGTGTCACTGTGAGAAAAATATGCGTACATGAAATAAGTTGTTCAGATCTTCTTGAACTCATACCATTTAATGTTCCTGCCAGTTCTCTACGCTTACATAGAACTTTTAATTTTCCGACTCCCAGAACCAACATTGGGTTCCGCGAGCCTCTTTACAGAATGTGTTCTTCTTTAGATTCTATCAAAAACATTGACCCTTTTTCGCACTCCTCTACTGCTTTATTTAAAAATAAAATAAAACATCTGTTAATGTCCTAACTCTGTCATGTATATGTGTCGTTGTCATGTTTTGTTTTGTTTGTATCATATAGTTATATAAGTGAAACCTATTGTGGATACATCTAATGTGTTTATTTTATGTTTTAGTTTTAATTTTTATTGTAAATATGTATCTGTTTTGTTTCCAAATAAATAAATAAATAAATAACACGTAATAGAATAGTAGCAACAAGTGTTTGTATGAAATAATCGAATCGTTATACTCGATTTAACGTGTTACTATTCGTTAACACGTAATATAATAGTAACAACAAGTGTTTGTATGAAATAATCGGATAGTTATACTCGATTTAACGTGTTACTATTCGTTAACACGTAATAGAATAGTAGCAACAAGTGTTTGTATGAAATAATCGAATAGTTATACTCGATTTAACGTGTTACTATTCGTTAACACGTAATAGAATAGTAACAACAAGTGTTTGTATGAAATAATCGAATAGTTATACTCGATTTAACGTGTTACTATTCGTTAACACGTAATATAATAGTAACAACAAGTGTTTGTATGAAATAATCGGATAGTTATACTCGATTTAACGTGTTACTATTCGTTAACACGTAATAGAATAGTAGCAACAAGTGTTTGTATGAAATAATCGAATCGTTATACTCGATTTAACGTGTTACTATTCGTTAACACGTAATAGAATAGTAACAACAAGTGTTTGTATAAAATAATCGAATCGTTATACTCGATTTAACGTGTTACTATTCGTTAACACGTAATATAATAGTAACAACAAGTGTTTGTATGAAATAATCGAATCGTTATACTCGATTTAACGTGTTACTATTCGTTAACACGTAATAGAATATCAAAATTTAATTATACCTAAGTATAGAACCAATTACGGCAAAAAAACATTGAGCGTTGGGGGAGTAGTGCGGTATAATAGACTCCCACAAAATATAAAAAGTGCAGGTAGCCTAGCAATATTTAAATCAAGATTAAAAGACCATCTATTGAGTGATGCAAATCTACGGAAATGAAAGTTCATCCAAGTTCTACCAAGTTTCTCTTTTTTTTTTAATTCTCAACTTACCAATTGTAACGTTAGCATAATATAAGTGTCTCATGTAAGTGACTAATGTCTTTTTATGAGATTAAATGTCTTTAAACCTAACAACAAGTGTTTGTATGAAATAATCGAATCGTTATACTCGATTTAACGTGTTACTATTCGTTAACACGTAATAGAATAGTAACAACAAGTGTTTGTATGAAATAATCGAATCGTTATACTCGATTTACCGTGTTACTATTCGTTAACACGTAATAGAATAGTAGCAACAAGTGTTTGTATGAAATAATCGAATCGTTATACTCGATTTAACGTGTTACTATTCGTTAACACGTAATAGAATAGTAACAACAAGTGTTTGTATTTTATTTTATTTTATTTTTATTTTTACATTTAGGTACAAAAACAGAAAACAGATTGATTATATACATACAGTTATTATACACTAAACAACATTTGAAAATCTGATATCCAATTATATCTGTACACAGCATTTTACACTAAATATCAACCAAACAACATGCACATATTAAATTGAATGACAAAAAAAGAAGAAAAGAACACACATATATATATATATATATATATACATTAATTAATTCAAATTAGTATTTAAGGTTGCAAGTATTCACCATGAACTAATTTTTTAAATTTACAAATATTATTGTGAAAAATATCAACTTCAGTACACACAGCATTATAATATTTGCACATTCTAACGAGCGGAGCATTCTGGGACACATTGTTATTAGTTACAGGTATCATAAATAATTCCTGGATGCGCACAGAACGCGTCGGTACCTTGATTTCTAGTTTCTCTAAAAGGTAGCTGTCAAATGAGCCATTTGCTATTTTATGTATAGTGCACAGGTCGCTCATCCACCTCCTCCTTTCAAGACTTACCATTTCAAAGTGGGCAAGACGCTGGTCATATTGGTTTATTTTTCGCCTAAGACCATACTTACAGCACAATGCTTTAACAAACCGCCTTTGTATAGATTCCAATCTATCTGTATGAGTTTTGTATATCGGGGCCCATACCGCTGAACAGTACTCAACCATGGTTCTCACGAGAGAGCTGTATAAGACAATCAAGGAGTCGGCTCGCCTGAATGGTTTAGCGGTTCTTAAAATAAAGGACAGCATCCGGTTAGCCCCACTACATATATGGTCATAATGAGGTCTAAAAGATATCACAGAGTCAAATATCACTCCCAAGTCGCGAATCACCTCAACTCTATCAACAAGAATACCCTCAACATTATATCCATACTTGACAGGGTTCCTTCCTTTTGTAAATGTTATAACTCGGCACTTCTTAATATTCAGAACCATAGAGTTTTCATCGCACCAAGCAGAGATAGTATTAATATCCGATTGTAAGGTCTCACAATCTCTTTCATCGGATATACGTCTGAAGACTTTAACGTCGTCTGCATATGCCAAACATTCACTGCTTATTTTGCTAAGCAAGTCATTCACGAATAACAAAAACAGTAAAGGACCCAGCTTTGACCCCTGGGGCACGCCCGATGTTGCTAAAAATGGCACAGATTCATACCCACTCAGAGCAACCAGTTGTGTACGGTTCAAAAGGTAAGAACTTAACCATCTATATAAGTTCCCATGAATCCCCAAATGCTGAGCCTTCACAAGCAATGCAAAATGGTCCACTCTATCGAAAGCTTTTGAAAAATCGGTATATATAGCGTCCACCTGCTTTTTATCATTGAATGATGAACATAAATAAGTAGTATAGCATAAAAGATTAGAGTTGGTTGACCTTCCAGTAACAAATCCATGCTGTCGTGGGCTCAATATATGTTTGAGATGGTTATACATATGGATATAGATAAAACCCTCGAATATCTTAGCAAATAAGTTTAGAATACAGATAGGTCTATAATTCAAAACATCACCTTTGTCTCCAGATTTATACACTGGTGTAACTTTGGCTATCTTCCATAGGCTAGGAAATACTCCCTCGTGCAAAGATTTCTCAAATATAATCAATAACGGTGTAACAAGAGCAGTAGCGCAAAAACGAACAAAAATAGGTGGAATCCCGTCAAAACCAGCACCCTTAGAGAGATCGACACTTTGTAACTTTTTTAACAGTTCCTCTCTAGTTATTTGTAAATTACCAATAGAGTAGTTCGATGACAGAAAGCTAGGAAAGTAATTATTTGTGGTATTAGAAGAGTAAATTGATGAGAAATGACTAGCAAACAGGTTTACAATATCTTCACCCGTAGTACCAACCTTGTCTTGATAACACATCCGACCAGGAATATTATTGGTGATACGTTTAGATTTTGTGTAGCGCCAAAAAGCTTTTATGTTGAGTTTAACATCCTCTTCAATTCGTTCTATATATGTTCTGAAGCAACTCTTAATAACTTCCTTAGTTCTAGTTCTGAGCATAGAGAATTCGTCATAGTCCCTTGGCTTACCAAATCGCTTATATCTAATATGAGCTTTGTTTTTAGATGTTAGCAATTTAATTAAATTTTTAGAATACCATTGCGGATATTTATTGTTTGGACCATTAGACCTAGGAGTATATTTTTCTATAATTGAATGTATATTGTTGTAAAATAACAGAACAAATTCGTCACACCCCATATTGAATGAATATTCAGCCCAATCAATTTTCAATATATCCTTTCTGCAGCTTTCATAGTCAGTTTTACGAAAACATAGTTTTTTAAGCAATGTGTGCTGTATCAATGTAGAAGGAGTGGTTCGAAGTATAAGTTCAAATGTCGGATGGTTCTCATCTAGACGACTTATGTGTAGAGTCGGTGTAATTGTAAATAAGTCTGGGCAGTCAGTTATAGCTAGATCTAGTATTCGACCCTTATAGTTTTTATTAAAATTTAGCTGTCGCAATATAGTTACATCGAATAGGTCACACAAAGCTTTTGACTTTTCACAGTAATTGTTCAGAGGACAGCCAGTTTCAGTTGACCAGAGAACATTACTAAGATTAAAATCAACCAATATACAAGTCCTGTGATCAGACATGTCACCAACTATGCGACCACATTTTTGAATAAAATCACAAGCTGCATTTGCCGATAGATATCCAGGCAGATATGCAATACATAGATTCATAGTAAAATCACCATACAATGTGATTTGTACCCACAAGTCCTCGACACAGTCAGACTGCCAGTCATCTCTCAACAAAATTTTGAGTTTCTTAGAATAAGCAATTAGTACACCAGCTCCATGATCCTTACCATACCGTCGACAAAATCCAGGATCACGATCCCTACGTACCACACAATATCTGTCATCGAACAGTTCAGATGAATATACATCGGCATCTAGCCAAGTCTCGCATAAACATATTATATCAAAGTTATTACACAATACATTATTGTAAATATCAACAGTCTTGCTCTTCATACCTCTTATGTTCTGATAGTAGATTGAAAGAGACATTTTAGCTATTAAGTATTTATTTTTACCCGTGATGGGTACTTGAGAATGCACTGATAGTATTAACTTATTAGAGCAAGGCTTTTGCTATTTTTAATCAATATATACTTAGAATCAATAGTTTTTCGAACGTATATACGTCCACATTTAACCCATGTAAATTTATATCCAAGTTCTTTCGCCCTTTTACGAGCCGCGGCATGTAAAGATTTGTTGGAAGGCGATAAATGTTCACTCACATACACTGGTTTCTTATCACCTGCGATTCCTAGTAATGATGTATTTAATTTGTCACTAGAGTTGGATTTAGTATATCTATATACAGCAGAGTAAAAGCTATCACGATCTTCCACGCATCTAAACTTGACAATTATACTACGAGGTAGCTTGCTTTCTCTATTCAACTTAGCGACTCTAGTGCACTTTACTATTGCATCTTCCTTCAAATCATGACCTATTACACGAGAACATTGTTTCAGAAGATTAGGCAAATTTTCATTATAGTGCTCAGGTACACCTTGCATCTCCAAGTTGTTCTCGCGCATATGTTGCTCCAAATTATTTAGGCGATCAGATAGTTCTGACACAGTGGACTTGAGTTCTAAATTCTCCCTAGAAATTAATGCATTATCTTTGGCTAAAGTTTCTATCGCAGACTTCATTTCATCATGCATTGTGCTCAAGAAATCAACAGACTGGCGAAAATCCAACAAATCATCTTTAATGGATGATAATTCTGTTTTCAAGATTCTAGATATCATCTGCGGCAGTTCAGTTTTAATAGCTTCAAGTACTTGATCACTTATAGCTGATACCAAGGCGTCCCTATCCTGTAATAAACCAGTATAACCAGGTATCTGTTGATCATCCGATTGCTTCCCTCCTCTTCTTAAAACCTCCGCGTCCACGTTTAAGGGCGAAGCCGAAGTAGGTGTAGGTGAAGTCATCGAAGTAGTAGCTTTCTTTTTTGTCTTACATGCCAAACACTTCCATTTTATTCTATTCATAGGTAAAATTTTCTTGAAGTCTAATTCCGTCAATTCAGCACAATAAAAATGCAACCATGCTAGGCAGGAGACACATTTAATGCTGTCCACATCAGATGCAATTTTTAAACATTTGCGGCAATTCATTATTATTGTTTCCACTCAAAACCGTATGTAGGAATAATCAAAGAGTATGTTACAATAACTAGGTCCAAACTGCTTGTATCCAGCCGCTTGTATGGCAATAGTGTCGCTGGCAGATGTCAAATGCCAAAAAATTAAATTAACCAATGACGTTGACTGACGTGTTTGGATATTTCTCTTTTTGTCGACAAATCAATATGAGGGTACTTTAAAAATGATTCATAGAATGCGTCGCAAAGATTTTTTTAGTTACTCAGCAATTCAGGATGTGACAGAAGAATCTCCAATATATGTGGTTCACAGTACCTAAGTATCGGATGCACTTTTTGTTGGGATTCACTCAGTACTTACAAGGTAACTTAATAAAAACTGCACACACAATGATACTGCTGTTACGTCAAAATGAATAATAATGTATATGTAGTATGAAATAATCGAATAGTTATACTCGATTTAACGTGTTACTATTCGTTAACACGTAATATAATAGTAACAACAAGTGTTTGTATGAAATAATCGGATAGTTATACTCGATTTAACGTGTTACTATTCGTTAACACGTAATAGAATAGTAGCAACAAGTGTTTGTATGAAATAATCGAATCGTTATACTCGATTTAACGTGTTACTATTCGTTAACACGTAATAGAATAGTAACAACAAGTGTTTGTATGAAATAATCGAATCGTTATACTCGATTTAACGTGTTACTATTCGTTAACACGTAATATAATAGTAACAACAAGTGTTTGTATGAAATAATCGAATAGTTATACTCGATTTAACGTGTTACTATTCGTTAACACGTAATATAATAGTAACAACAAGTGTTTGTATGAAATAATCGGATAGTTATACTCGATTTAACGTGTTACTATTCGTTAACACGTAATAGAATAGTAACAACAAGTGTTTGTATGAAATTATCGAATAGTTATACTCGATTTAACGTGTTACTATTCGTTAACACGTAATAGAATAGTAACAACAAGTGTTTGTATGAAATAATCGAATCGTTATACTCGATTTAACGTGTTACTATTCGTTAACACGTAATAGAATAGTAACAACAAGTGTTTGTATGAAATAATCGAATCGTTATACTCGATTTAACGTGTTACTATTCGTTAACACGTAATATAATAGTAACAGCAAGTGTTTGTATGAAATAATCGAATAGTTATACTCGATTCAACGTGTTACTATTCGTTAACACGTAATATAATAGTAACAAGTGTTTGTATGAAATAATCGGATAGTTATACTCGATTTAACGTGTTACTATTCGTTAACACGTAATAGAATAGTAACAACAAGTGTTTGTATGAAATAATCGAATAGTTATACTCGATTTAACGTGTTACTATTCGTTAACACGTAATAGAATAGTAACAACAAGTGTTTGTATGAAATAATCGAATCGTTATACTCGATTTAACGTGTTACTATTCGTTAACACGTAATATAATAGTAACAACAAGTGTTTGTATGAAATAATCGAATAGTTATACTCGATTTAACGTGTTACTATTCGTTAGCACGTAATAGAATAGTAATGTTGTGTTTGTATTGAAAATATAAGTGCTCTGTGGGCATATATGGAACATAGCCATTGTCTCCCAAAAATGCTGGGTAAGCAAAGGGAAGGATCGTGAATATATTTTTATAGAACAGAGGCTCAGGAGGCTCATCTGTTATTGAGCAACACTGCTATTCATGTACATTGCCAAATGTTTAGGTTATGCCCAATAGTTATTTTGTTTTTATAATCACATTCGTTAGAATATTTGTAATCTTTATTTGTAAAGCGCTTAAAGAAATAATATACAAACCACAAGCTGCCGTATACAGTTCATGTACACCTTCAGATGCCTTGGGCAGCCATATTGTCATCACCTTTCTTCCGATAGCCACTGGTATCACCTAAAGTATAAAACGAATAGAACAATATAAAAGCCGATGAAATTTAAAAAAGCAGAGTTTGCCTTGTGGCTTCAGCGTGCGACTCTCATCTCTGAGGTCGTAAGTCGACTTGTGGACAAATGGACTTTAATTTCGCTCGAACGGTAAAGAAAAACATCGTGAGGAAACCAGAGTGCCATAGGCCCAAATACTTGACAGCGTGTATCAGCAGATCATCTATTAGCCGAAAGATTGAAAAAATGGTACAATCGAAATATCGCATAATCCAACACACATAATGGCGTGCTAATTTGTTTTTAAACGTTGATTTCTATATAGGACGGATTCTGCGTGTGGTTCATATTTTTTTTTTCTTAGGAAAATACGGTTTTTTCTATTGTTTATCAAATTCAAACATCATTTATTCATGTAGGTAATGTAATTATAAACGTCAAAAAAGATATATACATTAAATGCTCAAAAATCATAATTTTGTTGTCCAATAAAAGTTGATCAGACTTGTGCAGACCAAATGAATTATTAATATAATTATTTCGCCGGAATCGAACCTCATGTCATGTGCAACCAACACTGAGCTACGGAGATGTTCTCAATTGACAATTGCCAAGCTGACAATAATAATCACAATATTTATACTATACTATAAATATTTACTTAGTCAAGTGACCTTATACAAAAATAACAAATATATATCAGTATACCGAATAAAATTTAATTACTTTATTTTATTTCTCGATTCATTCACAAACAATAAAATGTATGTATAGACTCAGAAGTTCAGAAGCGTAATGAAATTGAAAAATTTGCCCGGCCAAATAGGATTGTCATCTCTGACATGTCAAAAAATGGTAGCCGTCAGAATTCTACGGAAATAAAAATCAGAGTATAGATATTAATTAATTTTGCGAGAGATTTTTCTGAATAACTTGTACTTACCAAAGTGAGGGCACTCGCCATAACGAGTGAGATGGAGACGAGACCAAGCAAAGCCGCCAAACGCAAGGGAAACCACGAAACTCGAACGTACGGTTCGAAGCCGGCCGGCCCTTCTCGCCACATTAGTGCCTGGAAAAATTAATATAATCACGTACATACCCACACTTTTACACCATTACACAACACAACCAATTTAGGCTTAATTAATTAAATTAAATCACAGTTAGTTATTTGTATTAAATACTTTGTTTGTTTGTTCCCTTTAATAAATCTTTTTGTTATAGAATGTATCATGTATTCCATCTGTGGCTATATTTTCAGTGTATTTGTTTGCTATTACATATATATAATTTATGTTAGCTGTAGGAGTACAAAATAAATAAATAAAATATCTAAGTCTTTATTACTAGCAGCCCCGACGGACGTTATACTGCATGATATTTCAAGTCTAATATTAAACCACTAGATATTTAGTTGCAGTATAAATAACCTAGATACCGACTGCAGCGCCATCTGCCGGTCTAATTTGTGAATCTTAACCATTCAGGGCGCCACCCAAACGCATACAAAAAATCATTTAAATCGGTCCAGCCGTTTAAGAAGAGTTCTGTGACATACACACGTACACTAGAATTATATAAATATGTGATGGAATGTAATAATATTTTAATAAAGTTATAAAATACACCATAAATTTCCTATCGTAATTAAAGTCAAGATTACTAATTAACAAAAAAAAAATCGCAAGTGAAAAACTAGAATATGGGATCACGTAAGGAATTTTTGTTTCGTAAAACATTACGATGTGTTGCAGGGAGAAGGGTGGAGGGGGTTTGTCTTTAACAACGCGTTATTGTTTTAAATTCAACGACTTTCTGTCAATTTACGCCACATAACTGAAAGTGGTCATTTGGCGGTGACGTACCGTTACGAGTTTCTATTGAAGAATCTCCAAACCATTTCT
Source organism: Pieris mannii (assembly GCA_028984075.1). NCBI lineage: Eukaryota > Metazoa > Arthropoda > Insecta > Lepidoptera > Pieridae > Pieris > Pieris mannii. The sequence goes on along the minus strand of CM054779.1, from coordinate 9,693,479 downwards.
AAAATCATGTCTAAAATATGGTCTAAGCTTGACAATTCTCTTATAAAATGGTTGCGAGAAATGGAGGTAGGTGGAAGAATTTGGACATCGAGTACTGGTGTAAAACATAATTACTTAGATTTATCGTAGTGTACTCAAATAAAGGTTATTTTTTAATACTTGAACCTTTTACAATAATTTTAATAGAAATAAATACAAATATAGACAATGTAGAATAAAAATTGGTGACGAATTAGATTTTATCGACCTCACTTTTGTCTTCTCTAGGTTAGTCTTGTGTCTATGTCTTGGGGGTCTAGTCAAGACAGATTAACAGTAGTGTATGTAGAAAGTCGAAAACTAAATTTGTATGAAAATGAGAGCTAGTGTCGACAGTTGGTACCAACTACAGCTGTCATTTTCATACAAATTTAGTTTTCGACTTTCTACATACACTACTGTTGAGCCGTTTTGACTAGACCCCTTGGTATGGAATCCTCAAAAATGAATTTCTTTTTGAAGCATAGACAATGTGTGGGTAAAAAAGAAAATAAATGTTGACGTAAAAAAAAAGATTATTGACTTTTCAAATTTTTGACGAAATACCTAAATGATACATTTAAGCAACATTTCGGGGGAAATTCAGAAACATGTAAACACTTAACAATGTGTTAGAACCCAATCAGAACAAACTATTGTGAATATATATGTAAGGGCATAAGTAATACCTGATGAGCAGCTCCCAGCTGATGGGGAGGATGTGGAGGCGGGTTTTGATCTGCCTGCCTGCTCGCCTGTCCCAGTAGATAAGAGCGAAGACCTAGAATGCCAGCTGCGCAAGAGCACCACGCACGAAGACCTGCTTTGAGCCATGTACGTGTATGAGACTGCTCTAATAAGGCTGGGAGGATCACCTGGGGATTCAATGGTCAATGGTTTTATTTTAAGCTATGAAAAAGTGTTTTTTTTTTTCATTTGTAGAACAGTGGGCAAACAGGCAGGAGGCTCACCTGATGTTAAGTGATACCGGCCTATGGGTACTCTCAATGTCAGAGGGCTCGCGAGGGCGTTGCCGTCTTTTTAATCTTTTGTACTAAAGGTGATGTTTTAATAACTAGGAATATTATGTGTTCTATTTTTAGTTAAATGTGTTTTGTAAATGTTTGTTGTAAAAAAAATTAAATAGGAGGCAAACGGTCTTTTCCTGAAGCATTCTAAGTCAAATTGTTTCAGACAATACTTCAGTGGTAGTTATAATGGTAAAAACTCGTTTTAAGAAACTGAAGAACACTTATCAATATGTTTTTTTCAGGCCCACTTTGAAAAACAATTAAAAGGTTATTTTATTAAGGTATGATAAATATAATTACTTTTTTTTATTTAATAAGGATAGTGAGTCAATATACCAATACAATTAGGCATCACTGAATAAATAAATTAGTCAAACATAACAAAGGCATATAATTGTCAACATTTACTATATTAATTTGATTAATTAACTTTATTACATTTCAAAACTATCATAATTATATATGGTTCCATAAATACAAACCACAGCGGTTTTCTAATGTAACAATTTGTGATATACCTACCTATATATTATTTTGTAAAATAAAGAGAAAAAAAAATTGTATTCCAATAAATATCTCTAGTCACAATATGTAAAAAAGTCAAAACTGTTATCAGTTAAAGTTCATATAATGAAAAAATTTAGTGACTACGGCCTAAGCATTTTATATGAATACTTATTAATACTTACTTCCTATAAAATTCCTGGTTAAAGTATTTTACCTGCAACAAAAGTAGCTCCAAACTCAGTTCATTAACTGGAGCTTCTGTGTGCACGGCAACAGCATATGGTAAGAAGCCGGGTAAAGTATATTTAATCACTCGAATGGGCAACCACAGCATGAAGAGAACAGCTGTACCAAACACCATCGCTGATACAATAAGTCGACGAATATGTGACCACACTGGTAAATGAATCATTTCCTAAAATGTAATAATCCGTTCAATGTTTGTTTTATATATAACTAAAATTTCTTATTGTTTTAATGGGTTTATATGAATCTTTCTAAGGCTACAATAATTATGGGTACTAAGTAACATTATGTTCATATAAAATTTAAAATACTAGTGAACAGCTTTAACAATGGTAATGTTCACATTTTCAAATAAAGGTTTTTTATTATTATATGAGAAGAAAAACACTGACTATACAGCCAAAATATAAAATTTTAGCAACAGGAACTTTTTTTCATAATACTGCATATTTTAAATTATTACTTACCTGAACAGGACTAAAATCGGGATCATTAAGATTTTTTAAAAACCAAAGAACTCCTGGTCTTAGGACTTCTCTCAATAATAAAATGAATGATGCAAAATAGTATACATAGACCATTCCAACAAGCCAGTGAATAAACAAAAGAGTCCATGGTGCGGCATGTAAGCTTGCCTCTCTGTCTTTAAGTGTGGCATCAAACATAGATAATGAACAGAGATCTAACCACCATCCACAGACTAATGGAATAACACCAATCTGGAAAATATAAATTCAATATAAGTCAATATATATATATATATATATACACTATTAGCCAATTGAGTTACTGAATACAATCACAATTACAAGCAGTCTTGAATTACTGATTAGTCACTAAAGTAAGGATTATATCATCAAATGCAAATGTATTGGCAGAATTTATAATAAGGAGAAAGTATATAAGCAGATAAATAACCTTGATTGAAAAGCAGCAAGTTTATACTTACTTCAACAACAGACAAAAGTGCTACTTTCACAACTACGTAGCAGAATCCAAGGGCCTTTTTAGCACTTCTTAGCCTTAATAAAGAGGCCATTGCATGTAGAATGGCTAAAATTGCAGCAACTATCACATATCCTGACAATGCTTTCAATGGGCCAGCAAATGGTCCCTCGGCTGTAAAACCAGCTATAGATGCTCCTAATTGCCCTATCTGGTAAGGGCCAAAAGCAAATGCAACAATGAAAAATGTATTCAAAGACACAACCCAAAATACATGTTCTAAAAATACCATAGAACCATCTAGTCCCAACAATCTAGCCCATGTCAACTCTTCCGCAGCTACACGGTCCCATTCCATAGGATTCCAATTAGCTTCCTCTCCAACCAGCATATCTTCTGCCGCCTCATCATTTACCTCTTCCCTTACACCAACACCCTCTTCTCTAACAACTTCATTGACATTCTCATTATTATTATCCTGTAGTGGTTCTTCAGCAGGTGGAGCTGGTAAATTTTCTCTTTCCATCCATTCAGGCCCACCACCATGCATAATCTGGTCTCTCAACCATACCAGGCCAATGAAAGCGAAAAGTGTGCATGTCACCACAAAGCAACCAGAGAAAACATCTTTTGCTAAATTTTCAGCAGATACAATATCAAATGGTAGAGATATAACAGGGTCCAATGATCCAGAGAATAAACAGCGATAAGTCCTGCATGCAGTCAGAGGGACGATCCCAAGCCAGGCGAGAGCGACGAGCGTGTAGTGCAGCCAATCCTTTACAGCAGAGGCCACTGAAGTCACCAATCCACCAACAACGTCACGAATTGGAAGCCTTCGAGGCATATCTGGTGAATAGATCGGCATGAATGAAAAGCGGTGGCCGCAAAGCTCGCAAATCTCCTTCCGTGAATATCGCATCCATTGTACTAGGCATTCTTGGTGGATCCATTTTATAGATCCTGTACAGATACACGGGTGGAAAAGAGGCCGGTCGGAAGAAGCCTCTGATCTACAGAAACGGCAAAAGTCCGCACCGGACAAGTCCGAATCCATCATTGTTCGTAATCCAGTTTGTCAGGTTCACCGTTTGCACGACCTACAAATCATGTAAGAATACTTATTTATCAAATGTCAGATGTATAAATGTATCAATTTGAAACGTAACACTATATCACACACCTTAGCTTAGATTAAACAGCACGTAGCAATATAATTAAAAGAGATTGCTACTGTACCTATTTGTTTTTACAATTTATTGCAGATCAACATCGGACATTCGACATCGGAATTCGGACGGATCACAGATGTCAAGACAGCACACACTCGCTAGTCAAAACGCAATGACTCGATTGAACCTTTTTAAAGAAATATTAAACTCAATATTAAGATTTTATTGTAGCGATGACGATTTTCAGACGCATATATCTATATTAATAGCAAGGCTTACGGCTAGACAAATCAATCCATCACTTATATATAGGTTTTAGGTGCAGTACCGGCTTTAGCCTTAGTCTGCAATTCCTAAATAACCTGTGGAATGCTTACTACCACAGCTAATTACAGTTTTAGCTATACTATATATATTGAATACTCTTGCAGTTTTCTGTAAAAATTCCAATCATCTAGGAATAGTATGCATAGTATAAATATTAAATACATAGTTTTATAGTTAATACTCAATTGTTTATTACGTTGACAAGCGATAAGGCTTCGTTTTTTTATTATAAAAATTAAATATTTGTAATAATTATATATTATCTGAAATATACTTATAATAAATTAAAACCCAGTGACGTGTAACAATGTCTTTAAATCAGATTTTTATGTATATTTTAATTTTTAGTTAACAAGTTTTTAATTATTAAATATTATACTTCTTTTTATCCTTTATCTCTTTCTCTATTATCTCAAAACAACATGAATAAAGAAACTGTTATAAGAATTGATAATCCTAGAAACGGAGATAACAAAGAAAGCCAGGGTGTAGTAAACATTCTATGTTTGGACATAACGAAATATAATTTTGGATTACAATTCACATTATGTTGTTCTTTTGTGTTCATATTTTATTTGGCTTATGGATATTTCCTGGAGTTGATATTTGCTGAACCAGAAGTAGCTCCAGTCAGTTTATATATAACTTTCATTCAGTTTTTGATCACTATGACTTTAAGTAAGGTTGAGTCTACGATTAGAAGTCCTATTAAAAGGAAGTAAGTTGTTTAATAATCCTACAATACACATTAAACCAATGATTTTCGCCTTCAAACGCAATATTTTTGCATGAATAAAATTTGTACTGTATTCACTGTTAAATGAAATATCAAAATCTACTGAATGTTAAGAATATATTTATATATTTTTAGAGTTCCATTGAGAACATATGCTATATTAGCTGCATTGACACTAGGAACTATGTCGTTATCAAACTTGGCTCTCAGTTACCTCAACTACCCAACACAATTAATATTCAAGAGTTGTAAACTTATACCTGTGATGCTTGGCAGTATAATTATATTGGGAAAGAGATATGGATTTTTAGATTATGTAGCTGCTATTATTATGTGTATTGGATTAACTATGTTTACATTAGGTAAGATTTAAACTATTCAGATTTTTTTATATGTAAAACTCTGACTTCTAATTTGGCTGATCTGTAAAATGTAATTTATCCTCCATCCTTTGATAATTTGACTGAATTTGGTTATTCTCACCTGTACATCACACAGATATAAATTTTAAGTTTTATTCCATTTTATTTAATGGTATTCTTTTTTTGAGGATCTTAGTTCATATGTCAATAGCTTAACTGAACATTAAACAACTTTTATAGCCATATATGGAGCTTGACTGTATGTGATTTTTCGTATTCAAAACCTAGAGCCTTTGAATTACATGGATTGATCCAACTGCTATGGAGTTCACTAAAAATATTTGAAGCTATTCCTAAGTTTAAAAATTATTAAACCTGTACCTTTTTTACATGTAAATATTAATTTACTCTTTAATATTCCAGCTGATTCAAAAACGTCACCAAACTTTAACTTTATAGGGGTATTAGTTATATCTCTTGCATTACTATGTGATGCTATAATAGGTAATGTTCAAGAGAAGGCAATGAAACAATTTCAAGCTACAAATAATGAAGTAGTTTTCTATTCCTATGCAATAGCAAGTATATATTTATTGGTCATCACTGGGGTTAGTGGTATACTAAAAGGTGGATTTATTTATTGTTCAGCGGTAAGGTTTTTAAGTTACAAGAAAGTTATTAGTCACATAAATATGTGTTATTAAATATTCTTTACTAAGTAATAGAGAAAGTATAATTCTAAAATGTTTTTTCTATAATTATTTTTGGGATTTTATCCCAGATTTTCAGTTCTTGTCAGCATAACATTCAATAAAAATACTTAATTTAAACATATATTTTAAAGTTTGTGATGTTATTAATTTAGTTATTATTTTTTTAAATAGTGATACTAATTCAATTATATTTATATTTCAGGATCCAATAACAATGTACTTTAACATATTTTTACTTAGCATATGTGGGTACATGGGCCTTCAGGCAGTATTGACGCTAGTCAGGATATCTGGTGCAACTGTGGCTGTGACAGTAACTACCATGCGAAAAGCACTCTCTATTGTTATATCTTTCCTTATGTTTAGCAAGCCTTTTGTATTCCAGTGAGTATTCATTTTGGATGTGCCTCAATAGATTAAAAAATAACATTTGTAAAGAAAATTATTTTAAAAAGAATGTGTGTAATTGGGGTCCAAATTTTTAGTGGAGGCCTCAAATTTCTACATATATCTGTTTTAGATTATTTGCTTTGTACCAATCTGCAAGTAGGGGATTAGCTTTCTTGTGCCACACTCTGTTAATCTTACCTTATCACCAAATATATCAGGAAGATATACATATATGTCTTACAACAAGCAGTTATCTACTCTTCTCTTTTTCAATTAATTATCAGAGCATTTGTTTTCATAATTAAATATTCACGCATATCACTTTATGGTAATTATAGTTTCCATATCAACAGAAGGTTTACCAGACTAAACAGAGATAGGTTTTGAATTATTTTTCCAATCGTTCTATGCAGCTGTGATAAACCAGCTTGAATGTTTTTTTTTGTCTCTTAAATGTAATGATTCAAGTAAATGCTTTTTTGCAGGTACATCTGGTCTGGAGTGCTGGTGGTATTAGCAATATATTTAAATCATTACAGTAAGAAAAATCCAAAATATGTTCCTAAACCTATTACCAAAATATGGCAGTATATTCAAACATTTTACCAATCTGAGTATAGATATCTTAAACTTAAGAGTAAAGTGTATACAGATACTGTGTAGCTCAATTTATTAGTGAAAATATAATGGTTGAATTTACATATACAATAAGTATAGTGTAAGGTTCTAACACAGAATAGTATTATTAATATTGAATTACGTTTATTATTTGTTTAGTCATTCTATTATTATTTTTCGCTTTAGCGTAGGCACAAAACTAAAATTTAAGAAAAGTTCAAGTATTGCCCTTTTAGTAATCAAAATAATGTATTTCTAATTTACATATTTGACAATTGACTGTTTTGTAGTCCAGTGTTAAAATATCGAATTCTGTAAAAACTGTATTAAGTGCTATAATTTTATTTTAAATGTCAATGTGTAATTTGTGTTGTCAAGATATCTGTTATGTTTTATAAAGTGATATTATTTAAGTGTAAAATGTTGGTAATAAATAAAATATATTTTATAGTCAATGACATTTATTCATTGTATGTACAAAATCTTATAAATGTAATTTTCATACAAAAGTGTCCAAATTTAAAGTGTTTCGATTATTTGGAATGTTAAGACACTATTTCTCAATCATAAATTCTAGAACAAGATACGTGATAAAGCATTTTCAATACTTTTAACGCAATCGGGTATTGATCAGTCAGAATTTTAACAATATTTTTTTGTATTTTTAATTTTTATACAATTTAGTTACACAAGAGGGTTATTGGTCAAATAAAGTACAGGTCACAAAGTCTAGTTATACTAAAATTAAAAACGATTCACTCGCACTAATGTACAATAACTCTTTGGTATACGGCCCTAAAGCTATCTGATTCACCGTTTCATAAAAATTGGACCATTATTACCATGACCGTAGCAAGACATTTAAAATGCTTTCTTAAATACAAAGAAATAAATAGTTATTTATAAAAACAAATGGGTCTACATTCTTTTGTCTTTTTCTATCGCATAAACACAATATGACAGCTGTCTGTGACAGACAGATAAATAGCCTGTGGTAAGACTAATTTGAACTGTCGAGAGTTGATTTTTATAAACAGCTCATTTACACTTGTCATACAAAAACTGCGAACCTCGTTAATTGAAGCCAAACGTATGTATAGATTTATGAATATAATCTTGCTAAAGGTCACAGTAGAGGCTCAGTTCTATTTCGTGGAGCCAAAACATTCATTATTGGCGGTACATTGAGTCAAATTAAAAATATTCTCCGGACTTAGTACATGATCAATTTGCAAACTATTTTAGAACATAGAGGCATACAATTTCGAACCAAATACAAGATAAATAACAGTTTTCTTAATCGCACCGAAGCCTATCAGATCATTTACAATGCGATAAAAATATCACATATTTTAGAATATGAAAATATCTAGATTTAAATGAATTTCATAGGTGAGAAACTGCACACATTACAATTTTTATTTAAAAATATTAACAAGTTTTTGTATATGTACAATATTTTTAACTACAAACCTTATAGCTGCATTTGTTTATCAAAAGGGTAACAATTTTTTTTATATGAAATAGAATTAAGTTTTAATCAAATCATACCAGTCTAGAAGAGATTTGTTGGGCATCAATAGGATTTACTTCACTAGATTTCTCAACCATGAAATTCAACGCTTTTTTTTATTTTTATTGCTTACGATGCAAAATAACTACGTGCTTAAGCTATACTAATAAATAAGAAAATAGTGTTTCGCACAAATATAAGCCCATTCTGTTTGCTACAATTATTTACACAATACACATACTAAAAAAATCTATATAACAAAAGAAAAACACAGATTGCTAATGCTCTTTACAGACAAAAGTTTATATAAAACTTCTTTAATGGTATATCTGTTTTTATTAAAAAATTGGAGGAGGTAATGGCAACATTATACATATATATTTTGTTTTATCATTATCGTCTAATATTGCTACTCAATTAGCTGATCACAAAAAAGCAGTTTAGCACTAAATCAGTCTTATTTAAACAATCTTACGTACGCATACGTCATTCGTATACGTCAGTACGAGTTCAGTTACGACAGCTCAAAATAGTTTTAATACCATATTCTTTATACAAAATCGCTGAGGCCTTTACGTTCAAGTATTCCGTAAGCACTATAGGGGCTATATCAACAGTAATTATTTACTTTTAACACATATTAACCCATGCTTGAAAACTAAATGCATTTTCGATGATACCGACAAAAAATGAAAAAGTTTATATGAAGTATTCTTTTTGAGAGCTTCGCTTACTTTTCCTGTCAAGAGGGAGGGAAATAAAATGCAGCAGTAAATCTACTTACGTAATACTTGGACTAATCCTGACTCTAACCAATAGGGGGCCGATTCGATACTAATGTTAATAATCTGAGCGCAAGTTTTAAATACAAAAATAAACTTTAGCTGTTTTTATATCAAAGACGAGTGACAATAAAATGTAATAAGACCGATTTAGTTTATTATTTTCATATCATTGTCATAGCAAACAGTCGGGCGATTTTTTGGACTCGATGCGTGCGCTACGAAAAGCCAATAATGAAGCTCACGTTCCTGTATCGTTCACTTCAGTATAAAAATACTAAAAATGGCCGTTATAGGTTAAGTGTTGCTGCAAAAGAAAATTGTTAGTTGAATCGAATATTTTTAATGTGTTATTTGTCAAATATAAAATATTATTTTGAATTTAACCGTGAATTATAAATGAACGTTTCGAGTGCTTTTCTGCCGTCATCGACTCTGTTAAAAGAATGATTCAGGCCCGTATTCTAGAAAAAAAAATCAAGTGTCAACAGCTGTCAAGGTGACACATTTCGACAGATTGATTGAAATCAAACATTATTTGATCAACATATCTGTTTGTAAAAGCTACGCGATAAAGCAACACGTCGAAATTACGCCTCGTATTTAGAAACCGATAGTACTTTAGTTTGTGTGTACGTTGATCTATCTACGAATTTGATCTTACAACAAAATAAACTTACGGAATAAAATATGTCTACTTCACAATTATATATTTTGAATTATAACCAAAATGAATAATTGCAATAAACTAGTTTTAATCCCGTTAAATATATTTGTTTTTGCACCCGTTTAAATCCGTTAACATTTTGCAGCCAACACTTGCCCTAAAGCAAATCCATTCATTCGCTAAGGACCCTACACATCGTCCAACACAAGCACATCACTAGCTAGGTTTATATCACAGCACTAGTCCTGCACTTCTCTGTAGGGTATTTCACTGGTCACTGTGAACGATTCGAAATAATGGTTCAAGAACTCGAATGTGGGCCTCTTCTCGGGTATCGCGTCCCAACATTGGAGCATAAGTCTATAAATGTCGTCGGGCAAATAGTGCCCCACGGGTTTGGGCATCCTATACCCCCTCTCCACCTGCTCGATGACTTCCTTCCCGTGCAGCCCCGGGTACGGTATCTGGCCGTACGTGAAGAGCTCCATCAGGAGTATTCCGTACGACCACACGTCGCTCTTTATCGAGAACCGGCCGTAGATTATCGCTTCGGGTGCGGTCCATTTGACAGGGAACCGCGATCCCTGTTTGGGGCAGTATTCGTTGTCTTCTATCACTCGGGCCAAACCGAAATCGCATATCTTGGCGACGTTATTCTCTCCAATGAGCACGTTGCGAGCCGCCAGGTCCCGGTGTATGAGGAGTTTGGACTCGAGATACTCCATCCCGGAAGCGACCTGAGCCGCAACGTAGACTAGATCTTCGAAGTGGAGGGATTTGCCTTCGCCGTTTCTGAGGAATTCTAGTAGGGACCCCTTGCACATGTACTCTTGGACGATGTAGACGGGCTCCTGCTGGGAACACACGGCGTATAGTGCGACCAATCGTTTGTGGCGGAACTTCTTCATGATGGCGGCTTCTTGGAGGAACGCTTGCTTCGACATTGTGCCTTCTCTCAGTGTTTTGACGGCGACCTGGAAAAAGTTTGAACGCTTTGAGAAAGATAAGTTTAAACATAACTTTCGTATCTATTTCAGTAATTGTGGAAAAAGTGCTCCAAGATAGAAACTTATGGAGAAAATTAAAAAGTTGGAACTTATTTTAAAAATATATAATAAATTAACTAATTAATTAATTCTGTCTCCGATACTATCGACATATTTGTATGTTCGCAGAGTGAATTCACAGTAGCGATTGTGTAAATTATGTGTCTAATGTTTATGTACATTATTATATTTTTATTAAATGTTTCTCCACATTGTCGTATTGGCATAGGCTGTAAAAATAATGTGTATGTTTGGAATAAATAAAAAAGATAAAAAATAAAAAAAACATTCTATATATAGTAAACTAGCATACTCGGCGAAGCGTTGCTGTGGCTAAGGTTTTTGTTATATTACATAGTAGTAAACTATTCAAGGGAAACGGTAGAACTTATGTAAAAGGATGGTAGTTTTAACACAGCGCCATCTGTTAGAATTGTATCAAATAATATACAAACAATTTGCAATAAAATAAAATTACGACTATAATTAAAGATCTATGCTATCCTATCTCTTAAGTTAGATCAAACTGCACACGGTGTGCAAATTTGATTGATATCGTTTCGGTAGTTTAGGAGTCCATCGCGGACAAACATCGTGACAGGAGATTTATATATATTAAGATAAAACCTTTTTCACAAATTTATACAACTTTTAAAAGAACACATAATTAACAATATACCTATACAAAATTACATATAGCGTGTTACATAGTTTATATCTAAACACTTTCAGAGCAACTTATATTTTATGTAGCTTATTTTCTAATAAATTGATTACACAATATCATATAAATGTAATTCTTTGAAATAATAAAGTATTTTTAAACCGAAATAAATCTATCGACGCAATACAATTAAAAAACATCACTTATAACACTAACCTCTATACTATTGCACCACTTGCCGTAGTAGACTTCGCCAAAGTTCCCCTGCCCGAGTTTCTTGATCAGCTGTATCTGGGCCCTTGGGATCTCCCATTTGTCTCGCGACTCCGGTCCCAAATCCCACATTTGGGGCTCCGGTTTCGGGCAAGGCCTGGCCAGCACATGGCAGAGGCCTAGTGCGTTCTCTGAAATGCGTTAGTTATCATTATTTATATTTAGCTTTTTGTTAGTTTAAGCGATATAGTAAGTAGTTTAAAAAATATATAAATATCACATAAAATTCAAAATTCAAGATCATGTATCATTCAGGTAACAATGTATACTTATGAACATCAATAAAGAAATACATATTAAATGCTTCTAATTTTACATTTAGTGCCAGTTCTCTCAAGGGCGTAGAAAGGACGAGAAGAACTGGCAATGAACTCTCCGTTCTCAAACACTCTTATTAATCGAAAAGTATTTTGTTTTTAAAAATGTTTGTATGCTATTACACTATGTTGCACAGAACATCTTTAGTAATTAATAATAAAAAATAAAAAAATAGATTTGTCCTTTATCAGCAGAAGGCATGGTGAAATAGGAGCATGTATACATTATTGCACGGTGTTCAGATAAAAGATGGACCACTGCACTGAAACTTCAGGAAAAAGAGATGTGGTAAGACGCTTCGGCTGAATATCTTTCAGGCCGCTAGTTAAACGGCTAGACTGTTAATTGAATGGCTAATTAAGCTAGTTGGCTGCGACATATATATAAGGTCGAATAAACAAATAACTCACTCGTATAAGACATGACAAGAGCAGGAAGACTCGGGAATGTTTGATTGGTCGCGATATAAAACCCTCCATTGTCCAATGGCTTGATCTTATAATGCTTCACGTGGTATCCTCTGCCTTCTTCCCAGTCTTTGACGCTAAGGCTGAAGCCGTGAGGGTTGTGCTCCGCGGGCCTCACTAGAAACGTGCCTCGGGGATTGATCTCTGCTAGCAGAAGCTTGTCCGCCTCTTTTCTGGACACGTGGGGGAAAAACCAGCTGAAAATATAAAAAAAACAATTTTATTACATAAAAAAGTGCGTGCGTACAAAGTACATGCAGAAGTGAAACTTCTTTATAAATTAATTATTAAGGTAAAAGCCTCAAGCCCCAATCAATGATCATATTCCAGCATATATGATCACTCCATGTATTTGTATATCTATATTCACACTGTTTACATACTGCATACGTGCTAATCTATATCTATATATATATTCTATTCTATATATATATATATATAATGAAAATGGTCTTCCTTTAAACTCCGTTATGTTAACGAGTATGTTTTACGTCCCGGCAAACTCAACTTACGAGCGACGAGTCGTCGAATGTGAGATGGAGGAAGATTAATACTCATTTCTCCATGAATCGGACCATTTCTATTGGACAATTTTTCCATTTATTCTTTGTTTTGTTGTTAATCAACATTTATGATAATAATAATAATTTATTATGTCAATAAATTTTATTTTAAGTGAATTTGACTCTTCTTTGAAAAATATTGTAAATTTCAGAAAAAAAAAATTAACAAAAAAAGCAAAAAAAAAATTAAGAAAAAAAGCAAAAAAAATGATGAATAAAATTTAATTTATTTCCTTTGAAAATTCACCCAGCAAAGCGGGCGGGGTCGGCTAGTGATAAAATAAATATATAAAAATCTGCGTTAACTGCACAAGCTATGCGACAGAATTTCCGTCTAAAGTTCTAATATGTACTAAACGAATACATGAACCAATAGCGTGTATTTTTTCTCGATCTCCCTTTCTCACTCTCTCTTAATCGGTCCAAATCAATCTCTTCCTCTTCTTCGACAAAAATGCTGCACATCTTCGTATGAATTTTGTTGATGAATCGTTATTAGACGCAAACTCAATATAACTTTATTCCTATAGGTAAACAAGAGCACTTATGAACGTCAACAGAAAGATATTAAGTTGTTTAAAAATTTACAGTAACTACCAGTTCGCAAGTGAAGGGCGTAGAACGGGCAAGAAGAACTGGCAAGGAACTAAGGTAAGTCCGAGCTAGGAAATAAGAAGCTTGGAACAGTATACCATTCCTTCACAATAAACCGCCAATATAGTCCATATTTTGTGATGGTGTACTCCTCCAACCTATGGTGCCCTAGACATAAAACGAGAAGTAAAGGTAGACAGCATCGAAGATGGGAAGATGATATTAAAAAGGTGGCAGGAGCCACATGGATGAGGAAAGCAAGAGATAGGTCTTTGTGGAGAACATTTGGGGAGGCCTATGCTGAAAAGCAAGACAATCAAGAAACCGGTGTCTAATAGGAAATAATATGATAATATTTACATTTACCTAATTTCTTAATATGCCCATGGTGAAGGAGGAGATAATCACACATGGGTATAAGTATAAACTAAGACTTCAAAAGCACCCCAATCAGCTAGCAGGACAGCTAACTATACCAGAAACTACTCGACGACTTAAAAAGAGTCGAGACATTTTTGACCAGGACAACCCAACAGACTGAGTTTAGATAAGAGTAGGCAGGCTCCGCTGGGAGTAGCGCCTAACAAGCCAAAATCACTCAACGAATCTACTTATAGTCGCATAGACTGATCGTATGATTTAATAATTAAAAAAAAAAAAAATTACATTTACCTTAATTTAATTTCGTTAATAAGTATAAGTAGTATATAAAGTGGAAATGAGATGAAATGTAACTTGTAGGATTGTTAATAAAGGCTATATTTATTTATTTATTTATTTACTTCTCCAACCTAAAGGTTTGATACCCCTCCAAACATAGATATTTCAGTACGACTTACTCTTCACATTCAACAGAGCTCTCTTCCGCCACAAAGTTAGCTGGCACTAATCCTTCCCGTCTCGTTGTAAGATGGAGCACCCTCCACCAGTCAGTTTCCGCGTCACTCAGCACTTCCATACGATCGCCCTTCCGAAATGAGATGTCGGATTCTGCGCGTGCAGTGTAGGCGCATAGGGCTTTTACCACTCGACGTCCACCGTTTGATATACCTAAAAACAATGTTTGCTTTAAAGTGAGTATATAAGGTGCATTTGTGCGTATTTTATTTCATACGAAGACATTATGCTAGTGTACTTATCAAAGTCAAGAGCTACTGTTTGTTTGACTGACACTTGAGGTTTTTTTCTGGGCAGGGATGCCTTATAAAGATATTCCAAACTTTCCTATGTAATATTAAGATCTGTTATTGAAAAGTGAGTGAGCAGTGTTGGCCAAGTGGCTTCAGCGTGCGACTCCATGCCTGAGGTCGTAGGTTCAATCCCCGGCTGTACATACCCGACATATATACATATCCCATCGAGTCTTTATGTAGTATTACGTCTCTAATGTTTATTAAAGAAACGTAATTCTGAGTTTTGAGAAACGTTTTGGTGCGACTAGATTAATTATAAATAAATTATTGTGAGAGCTTTGTATATTTGTCTGAATAATTTACATCAAAGGAAGGTAAAATAGGTCGGTAATAAGCGAGTTTATTAGCGTTTCCAATATATTGCAGAATGCAGATATATCCTCAATATAGGTCAACTGCATTTGCGTAAATAATTTTCTCATAACAATATCAAGATGGTTCTACAGGTGCCGGTTCTATACCCGAAAATACTAACAATTTTAATTTGTCAGCAATAACTAAATTTCTAACATCTATAACGTCAAAAACCCTGGCTGTGATTGATTCTAGAACCACTGGACAATTATTATTAGCAACAATATCAATACTGCCGGCAACGCACTCGGGAGCCCTCTGGCATTGAGAGTGTCCATGGGCGGCGGTATCACTTAACATCAGGTGAGCCTCCTGCCCGTTTATCCCCTGTTCTATAAAAAAAAGGATCTCAAATGGAGAGTATAAAACCTCGATGAATCAGATTGACGGATGACAAATTATATTTTCGAACATGAGCTCCTTCGTCAATACCTTACCGTAAAAAACTAATCATCGTGCACAATTATACTCACATGCTCCTGGATTTCGTGTTCTGACGATATCTGCAGGTCTTCTTGATACCGCTCGATTGTTCGGCTCGCCGGTATAACGTGTCTCCAGTGATGGACACGCCGTGAATCCTGCCTCGTTCTTTTTGTACGCTGGATATACTGAAACGAAGAGTTGTTCATAAGGAAAATGTCTACAAAACAATTTAAGGTTTTATATGAACATTGAACATTCAGGTAGGTACTTTTAACCAAATAGACTATTTATTCATTAGGATTATATCGTTTGCTGTTTCATTATTCTAATTTGTGTGTTCTATTAACTATTATTTGTCATATTAATGTGTCGAAATAATCTAGTTGGGTACGAGTTATTTTATTTGACACAAGATGACTGGGTGCACGTGGATATATTTGTGTCAAAACTTAATACATTTTTAAAGAAATCCAAAGATATGGGCCCTCATGCTACAGATTTAAATCACAAATTTCACAAGTTAAATAACCAAGTGACTTTTAATTTCTAAAGAAACAAACTACAAAAAATATTCTAAAGCTAGAAATAGTTTTTATTTGACTCAATTGTCGTTTATAGTATTTTTCTTCACTTATTAATTATTATTTATATTATACATAGTTTACATTAATAAATAGTTGTAACTTATCATGTATAAAGTTTTTGTGAGAAAATAAAATAAAGATTATTATTATTATTATTAGTTTAAACCTTGTCTGAACTTCCATAAATTTTCGATTTAGATTTTAGAGTTTCTTACAATTATGCCGTTACTCAAGTACTATAAAATCCATAATTAATAGCTATTATTACATACATATTACAATTAAATCTTCGCATTTTAGAAAGCTGTTGTATATTTTAATCCAATCTAAAGAACTTGTATACATATCCCCTGTCTACGAAGTCAAGTGGAAAAAAATTACTTTCACTCAAAAAACAGATGGTGGTCAAAACGGTCGTATATTATTTAAATCATGTAGAAAGTGCTGCATCACTTCCTAATTTCAAGTTTTCGACGTAATAAGCGCAGAAAGTTATAATTGTTAGCATGCTCAAACCTGACTTCCACTGCAGTCTTGGTCTAAGATTCAGAGGCGAAAC
Organism: Pieris mannii; assembly: GCA_028984075.1. NCBI lineage: Eukaryota > Metazoa > Arthropoda > Insecta > Lepidoptera > Pieridae > Pieris > Pieris mannii. The sequence goes on along the minus strand of CM054779.1, from coordinate 9,676,411 downwards.
TTAGCGCTAAGTGTAACACAAATGTCGAAAAACGATTTTGACACACGGGAGTCTGTTCGCGCTGAGCTTCGACTCGGAATCTTATCCTTACTGCCTTAATATTATACAAATTTTAATACATACAAAATATGTATTATCTTCAGCAAATGATACTTTTCTACTTAGTAATACAATTTCTAACGTTATTCAGCTATTATTAAATTAAACTATTTTTGTTATTAGAATTAATATAACTAAAAACCGACATGTCTTAGACTCAAAAAGTCGACGACGTGTGTCAGGCACTGGAGGCTGATCACCTACTTGCCTATTAGATTTAAAAATGATCTATTATATATTAGATATTGATATATTAGATTTAATAATAAATCTGAGGCCAAGACCTAAAGAGGTTGTAGCGCCACTGATTTATTTATTTTTTATTTGTGTTCTATTAACTATTATTTGTCTTGTTAATGTGTTCAAATACACTAGTTAGGTACGAGAAGTTCTAAAACAGTAGTATTTAATCATTGCAGAAATTTAATCAGATACGCCACTTAAAGCGATTGCTTTTAAACTAGAATCCCTTCACCATTGAACGCTAACAAAGACAGCAATGAACCAGAAATGGCGCCAAGAAACTGGAACACTCGTATTCAGATGATTATTTGTGAGATGGGACCGATATTGTGTACGCTACTTACACTTGACCGGAGTTAAATAGGGCTTTGGCCCCTCTTCAACTTGTTATCACTAATGTAAATGATAAATTAAACGACAGTATGCCGATACGATATGGATATCCACATCTTAATGAATATTTCCTGTTTGAAACAACTATCAAGCAAATGAAATCATTTCAATTTAACAAAATGCTTTATGTGTTTTAATTTCTAAATTAACACTAAATCCAGAACATAAATATAAAACACGTAAAAATTCTTGAGGAGGTCTAAGAGGATCGTTTGAGACGAATCAAACGAAGCGTTCTATTTCGAGGTCAGGCTTATTTATAATTTGCTTTAATATTTCCACGAGCCCGCTTAAAGATTTAACTTAAAACCTTGCAAGCCGTCATTTGCATCATTAGTGACCTCACTAAAACGTACATAAACAAATGGGTGAAATATCGTGCGAAAACATCTTTGCATTGTTCTTTGAAGACGTTGAGTCGCGGTGTTTAACTAGAATGATTGAATATTCGTCACAAAAGGTTATTGTGTTCTACGTTTATGGATTTCTCCAGAATAAAATGGAAAAATCAAGGAACATTCTCTAGTATGACATAGGTATTTTATGCTAGAAGTGTGTCTATAAATAGGTCAAGAGGCAATAGACCTCATGTCTGTGGGTTTATATGATCTGACTAGCTGATTTTATTTTCTTTTTTTTATGTTACAGGTAGCAGACGGGGAGGAGGCTGACCTGATGCTAAGTGACACCGTCGCCCATGGACCGCACTGCCAGAAGGCTCGCAAGCACTCTAACGGCCTTTTAAGAATTGGCTTTTTCTTGAAAGACCCTAAGTCGAATTGGATTGGAAATTCGGTAATACTTCAGTGGCAAGCTGGTTCCACATACCGGTGGTGTGGGGCAGAAATTGCCTTAAGAATTGCTTAGTTGTGAAACGACGGACATCAAGGTGATTCGGATGGTATTTTGTATTCTGCCTTGACGTCCGTTGATGAAAATCAGCTGCAGGTATTAGTCCGAACAACTCCTCTGAACACTCTCCGTGGTAAATGATTTACTGACAAATATAAATTGCGTCGAGTACAACGTGCCGTCATAAATTTAAGATGCGTAAGATAGTTATCACATTGGAGAATTAATTAACAATCTTGAATCGAGCTTGAGCAAAACAAATTATATTAATAATTAACGGCCGGTTCCGGCTTCGCACATTTATTTTTGTAACATTTCAATCAATAGTTTTCGCAGCGCATGCGATGAAAGATATTTATAGGCATTTTTTTACACCTTACGTAACATTATTATAGTTTAAGCGGGGCTCCTTATTTTTTCTTGCAATTAAAGTAGCCTATATTAATCAATGATAATGTAGCATTCAAATGGTGGAAGAATTTTTAAAATCACTCGAGTATTTGATGAGAAAATTCGTTACAAACATATTTACATACAAATCTTGCTTTTTATAATATTAGTATGTATAATTTATTCTAATTACTAACATAAGCAACTAATAAAAATAAATTAAACATTAAGTAAAAAACCTACGCTACCTACTTTTTTGTGCGTAATCGTACGTACAAACTGCCTCATAATTTGCGTACGAGTACAGTCTATTGTACCAAGGATACTGTACTGCCTCGCAATCTGGGTAAAAGTGACGCGCAGAAGTCATCTTTAAAACGTTATTCAAAATTAAAAAAAAACATTAATTTAGGTAACACAATGCACACTTAAGAACGTCAATAAAGAAATACATATTAAATACTTCTAATCTTACATTTACAGCCAGTTCTAAAATCAATGGCGTGGAACGGACAATATTTTTTGCCATGCCATGTTTTTCGTATCATATTAAACGCGAAGCCACTTAGCAAGTTGGCAGTACAGTTGACCCATGGTGTGCACTAATGACGTCATACGATGCGATTTTGTTATTGCACTGTGTCAAGACCATGTCAAATCAGTTAAGCCTAATCTACTCGAACAATTGTTATAACAGCATAAATAATACAATTATACAAATTCTCAGTGTCGACTAGTAAAAATTCACTTTCGTTAATGTTAATATTATTGCGAGAAGGCGATTACAGTCCCTCTGTGGCTTTGGGGGAGTTTAGTTTTGTTTACTCTGTTTTGGCAGGCTGTAATCCTCTTTGCGGTGCTCGTTTTGTGTAATATCTGCAATGTTATGATTAAACTCCCGCAGGTAAACAACTCTTGGTATAAGTAGTAACGATTTAGTAGCAATCCCTTGTCGTGCAAATTAAAATCTCTTTCGTTATCCTTTCTTATAAGCGAACATTTACAGACGGAAACAGATTGCATAACTTTTCTTACATCCAATTTCTTTGTCTACATGTTAGTTCCTGCTAAGAATCACAAAATTTTTTCACTAACTTAATCTAAAAATAAGGTTAACGGTTCTGTTACATTGAACAAGTTTGTATTTTTTTGATAGAGTAATAATTAAAATAATTAAAAATTATTATAAAATAAATAATTAATGATTATGCCGGTGACCCCAGAGCTGATGATTCCCAAGCTCAACAAATAAGTATCGCAGTACAGCGAAGAAGTGCTGCCGGCGATAAAGGTACACTGCTACAGGGACCAAACTTTTTAAATTTCTTTTGATTTTATTTTCAAATTATATTTCGAAAATCTGTGATCTTTAATAAATTTCCACTACAGCATATCTCGTTTGGAGTGCCTCTTGGCAAAGGCCTTGTTCCTACATGATAAATATAAATGTATCATGTTTTAATATAGATTAGTATTGTACCAACACTCATATTAAATAGTCGTGTGTTGAAGAGCCTCGTTTTATTACAATACTCAGTACCTTATAAAGACATACAAATACCAACTAAGGTACAGCCTCCTTTATCCCTTTCCACTGCTCTCTATCCACTCCTCCAGCCTGCTGTTGGAGTTCATTTTCCCATCTTTTGCGTTGCCGGCCTATACTTCGTTCTCCGTCACTACCATTCCGTCAATGGAGCACAATGCTCCATTTTTCAGGGAAGCTCCGCAACAAATTTTTAGATTGTCTATTATTATTTTTTAAATAATATAACTTACCCAAAGGTCTGTCGGGATCGTGACGGCGGCTGCAGCACTTGTTGCCCATGGCGCGGCCGCCCGCAACGCCGCGCCAAGCCGCTTCTATAAACAAAAAATAAAAAAATCAGCACATAAGTTAATATAGGTATATATAATTGCGATAAACCGCCAATAAAGTCACTTTTCATCTGCACAATAATCGTTTTAAATCTAATTTAAATAGGCCATCTTATAAAGGATTCCAGTATTATCCACAAACTTCTCAATCTCAATCGAGATAAATAAATGTATAACACTACACTACCTTGGTAAAGGATTTCTTTTTTAATTCAGATGTTTTAGAAGTCTGTTATTTTTTTTTTTAATTTCATTAATTCCAATGTAACTTGTTATGTAGCGTCTTGCCCACATAACAATGAAATTTATGTTTTGTCAATATTGTGGAGAAAATTGCAACTAAACAGCACAACTGAAGATACGATAATTTTACACAAGGAAAACTCTAATTTTTGGAATTACAATTAAATTGATATAGTAATTGGTAACCTATCAAATGTTTTATCAGTGTCACGTGCACACTTGTGTCACGTGGCTTGTTGTGTATAATTTTAATTCGTTCCGCATTATTTTTATTTTAACGAAATATGAATAGCAACACATTTTCATTTCAATATAATTTGGAACAAATTATTCTTAAAAGCGATTTGTATAAAATGTGCTATTGTTAGATCCTTAATGTTTGGAAATCTTCCACAGCCGTTTGGCTAAGTTCTTTTGCGACTAGGTGTTGATACCATTTCCCAGGAAGATACGACTTTCAACTATCTAAAAATAGAATATAACTATTTAAGAATATGTAATATATAAAATTCTCGCGTCAAAATGTTCGATCCCATACTACTGCGAAACAACTAGACCGATTCTTATCAAATATTTTATGCATATATATGCATTTATTTTATATGATAAGGGGTGTCCACCCCTAAACTTTGTTTTTTTTTTTCAGTTACAGCATACAAATACATACAACCCTTAATTTTCATCTACCCTCCACGATCAACCCCTATTTTTTATTTGTTGGTTAACTTTAACTCTGAGGATTAAATAGAGAAAAATCACAGAACAACCTAAGTTTCATTCCGGAAAACCGAACTGTCCCTGGGGTAGCGTAGCAAAATATTCCATGTTGGTATGTACCAAAAAGGTAAGACAATTAAGGAGAAAAGTTCGTGGGAGCAGCAAGTAGTAAATAAAATAGAGAGTTTACTCCCTCGAAGGTCAAGAGCGCACGCACTAAAGTGGTTGTCTAAGGGCTGCGGTAACTGAAGGATTTTTTTCAAATGTGTAATATACATTTTCTTCATAATTCCCAACTAATATTGTAGCTAGTTTTCCGATGTACGCGCTAAGATGGCTCCCTACATTTTTAGTTATAACGTTACTTTTAACTAAACGTGTTAACAAATAATTAGTTGCGTTAATCTGAACCAACAAAAGTATTCATTTATTTTATTTAACAATGCATTTTAATACCCGATGAGCTAATTTTAATAACAAGCAATCCTTAGAAACAAATAATATACTAAAAAAGAAATAGAAAATGTGCGAAACTATGTACAAAACATATTACCTACTACAAAGGCAAAGTATGTAATCATCGTCAAGTAAAAATCGTTATTCCTAATTACAAGTATTGTTATCAGCTTATCAATGTCAACAAATGCTTCCCACGAAGATAAGGAACGATACGTGATCGGAAACGATCGACAGTGATTTATGTTTAACAATATTTGAGACTCATCTGATAAATGATGACGAACGGATTTCCAAATTTTGTTGTATATTCTTTAAGATTTGTTGCCCATGTGGGCCGTAGAAGTGATTTGATACTAAGCCCCTGCGTTGTTTTTATTTCTTTGAAATTAAGAAATGTAATATTGAGTAGTATATAATTATTTTCATTCAACCAGATTGAAACCTTGATAGAACAGATAACCATAGTAACCCAGCATGTCGGAGGTAAAGATTTAGCAACGACGCCCAAAGAACTACTTACGAGGCTTATCCATAGACCCAGAATGGGCAAAACCTTGATTGACTATTGCCTATAAAGAGTTGAAAGTTTTTTTTATATAAAATATAAATTCGTCGGCATAAAGAAATACTGTACCCTAACTTAAGACTAAGTAATTTAAGTATAACCTAATTAACTAAGAAGCATATTTTACATAAAGTGTCCAATAACACAACTTACAATCTTTATTAAGAAGAAGACACCCTGTTCTTGTGTTTACTGCACATCAATTTATGACACCTAAATATGCCTGCCTAACTTTATATATGTATATTACTTTATTAACATTAATTAATGCTACGGTCTGCGTTTTCTACTTATCAAAAGAATTGTTGTTAAGTTTTATGAAACAATATTTGAGGTTTCTTAACTCTTTTTAATATATATATGTTAAGTATTGTATGCATTTATATTTCGTATATAATAAAGTTTTCTGTTCACAAAATTACTATATTTTTTAAAGATAAATTTGTATAATAAATATAACTTGTAATTTCTGTGTCTGAAATAAACCCAAAAACTACAGTACCGATTTTAAAAATTGTTATCTCCACGTGAAGTTTCTAAAATAAACAAATATTCACCCGCTGACAACTCAGGTTGGTTAACCGACCAACAAGGTTGTGATTATTATATTTTTGAACGCTTTAAAAAATCATATTTGGAGCAGTGTTGGCCTAGTGGCTTCAGCGTGCGACTCTCATACCTGAGTTCGTAGGTTCGATCCCCGGCTGTGCACTAATGGAGTTTCTTTCTATGTGCGTATTTATCATTTTCTCGAACGGTGAAGGAAAACATCGTGAGGAAACCGACATGTCTTAGACCCAAAAAGTCGACGACGTGTGTCAGGCACTGGAGGCTGATCACCTACTTGCCTATTAGATTTAAAAATAATCATGAAACAGATTCAGAAATCTGAGGCCAAGACCTGAAGGGGTTGTAGCACCACTGATTTATTTATTTAAAAACCATATACCTATATATATCACTAAAATGAAAAACTATCAACTAAGTCTGAATCATTTTCTGAAAAGGCTGGGTGCGAGCTAAGTATTTCGAGTGCAATAATAGTTGAGCAACAACAATTAACGAAAAAGCTACAACTTCAATTGCAACTCAAGTTCGATTGCAATTTCTATTTTACTTTTTGAAGCCTTAATTTTAATCCTGTTTGAAACGGCCAATTTGACTAGGAAAATCATACATAGTAAATAGTGTGGAGTAAGGATGTGTATCTGCCCCAAAGGGAGGATCTTCGACGAGCCTTCCCACTGAATGGCCAGTGACGTCAAAGATTTAATATATCTATATAGATTTAATATAATACTATATATATAGTACATATAATAAATTATTTAGTACACTGAAATTTTAGTTAATCAAAGAATATATGTATTTTAGCGATGGTGTTACTGTCAGCTGTTCTTGCTCCGACGATAATTCGTTCTAATAATTAATAATGATTATGATACCACTCAATTGACCATTAAAAGTCGTTTATTTATCGATCTAGCAATATTGGGAAATCAAATGAACTTAATTGAATTATTTTGATTTTTACGTTAATTTATAAAGCTCTGTATGTAATGACAATGACAGCTGACAGCAATGCCACAGCTCTGACATGTATATATTTATTCACGTATTTTTTATTACTCTATACACAATTAGCTCTCGTCGTTTCCGTTACTTTTACTATTTTTTTAAATCAATTTTGAAGTGATACCATAGACAAGCAATATCAATGACAACTATATTTTATTTGAGGACTCAGTATTTCATTACATTAACAGTAATTATAACAAAGTAAACAACTAATTAACATTGAAACAAGAATATAAAGTAGATGAGTTTAATGTTTATATTCCTTTCGCTAAATTATCAGAAACTTCAACGTTTGCTTTGTTCGGAGTAGAATCTAAACACGACTCAAAACACCAAGAACGTACAAAAGAATTTCAATTAAGCTCGATAAAAGTTATAAATCACGTAAAATTTTTAGCTGCATCCATGTTAGGAATGTCTACGTTCGACATATGTGATTGTATGAAATACCGGACAACGTCGCGTGAGCTGATTATTTAATTTTAGCTTATAACAGAATCACGGCTGCGGCAGTTTTTCTTTAGCGATTAATAAACACAAGCTCGTTTGAATTTGAATATGATGATGGTCTATTAACTCCTTCCCTATAAAGAAAAGAAAAATATTACAAAACTGATATAGAAATTGGTTTAAATCAGTAGGGCTACTGTCCATAAGAAATTTATAACAATCCAGTGGCGTTACAACTCTATATAGAACCCCAGATTGAAGCTTCATTGATCATTTTATTTTTATGTTCAAGGCATACTGCGCCTGACACATCTCGTTGAGTTTCGGGATTTTCAGCGGAAGATTATTATGTGCACATAGAAAGGAGAAACAATTCGTTTACAGCCTGGATACGACGTTAGTTCTGCACCAATTCGACAGGATCTTTCAAGAAAAGTGTACTATTTTTAAAATGCCGGCAAGGCGCTCAGTACCCCTCTGGCCGAACCCTTGTTCTAAAAACAAAAAGAATTAATCATCAACAGCAATCAAAAGCACACAAGAAATTTACAATTTTTTTTGCTTGATAACTGGTGAGCAATTAGACTATTGCAATGGATATCACCACTCAAGACATACTTTCTAATAATAGAAATCAATTAGGCGAACTAAACTTTACAAGCGAAAGTTAATTATCAAATGAATTTGCCTTTCGAACAATCTCTGCAATTAGCATTCAAGAAATATCAACTTTTTAAAGAGATAAAAATTCAGATAAGTGTTACAACACTGGTATAAACAAGCTATATGCTATATGCAAGCTACACTATGGGTTAGTAGAGCTGTAGTTTGGATCGTCAAATAAGAGTAGGATTCCTGGCGTTATAGTTAGGCGACTTTTTTTCATTTTAAAAACTAGTCTGCTTTATATTATTGTTTTAATGTTAACTAGCTGTTTACTTATAATTACTCTTTATATCATGAAAACTTAGTCTTCAAATATAAATTATAGGTGTCATTGATATTGGGTGTCTATATTATCACTTCAATATTGACTTATAATAATAGTAAACGTACTAATATTACATTTACCCTCATAATAAACGGATACCTAAACCATTTAATTAAGATATTAATTAATCGAAATGAAGTCTAAATCTCTTCATTGCTGTAAGATTCATTACATCAGTCGTTTTAGTCGTTATATACACACACAATTTTGTGACTCCAGATTTTTTATTAATTAATCACCGACGTTTAATGCATTGGCTTGACTTGCTTGTATGCTGTACATCCTCGCAAAATAGGTTACGTAAATTGCTGCTAAATTAATAAGTAAGCGAGGTATAAATGTAGTGAAACTCCGGACATTATTATACCCGACACGTGGGCGTATTGACAAAACTATCGCCTTTGTTCGACACGCGTTTCTCGATATCTACCCGCATTACAGAACGCAAGTGTACGTTCCACGAATTCCCTGTAATAAAACCATATGACAAAAGGGGCTTATTAATAAATTCTCAGTAGTATGATTGAAATTGTTATATAAAAATAATTACGGTTACGGTACCTAAATTATTTTTTATATAACTTCTGGTTATGCACTTCTTGCACTCCTCATTATAATTTATTGTTTTCTTTTCTTACTAGGGTTGCCTGGAAGAGATCGCTTGTTAGCGATAAGGCCGCCCGTGAAATTTTTATGTATTGTGTTATTTTTGTTTCTTTGCAACGAAGTGTTAATAAATAAATAAATTTATTATATTTGTCATTTTTTTTTAAATAGAACAGGGGGCCAACGGGCAGGAGGCTCACCTGATATTAAGTGATACCGCCGCCCATGGACACTCTCAATGCCAGAGCGCTCGCGAGTGCGTTGCCGGCCTTTTAAGATTTGGTACGCTCTTTTCTTGAGGGACCATAAGTCGAATTGGTTCGGAAATACTTAATTACATAAACTATTTTTGAAAGTACCCATATACATTTTTATAGACTTTGTGATGCAAGTAGTAACACTGTTTTATAAAAATAATAAAATATTATAGTCTATGACGTCACATGAAAACGTAGCCTAAATGAAATGTTTGAAATTTCAATTCTATCGGTAAACTAACTCCACCGCACTAAATAATATTATGTGAACAATTCAAAACCTACAATAATTCGCATCCAATGCATAAAATTAGGAAATGTCTGTCCACAGCCTATCAAGATAACTGTTCAAGTAGTAATTTACAACAATACTGGTTGAAGTGACCTAAAATAACAAGGAAACTTTGTTAACCATTTTGAAAACTCGTTTGGCAATGCTTGTAAATTCCGCTATCATCTGACAAATAAGAGAAGAAAGCCTTAAGCTTCATAAAATCATTTCAGTTGACAATAGATAAGATCTGCGTAATATGGAATTTGTTATTCATTTACTCCAAGACAGTAAAAGCTCCACGTAGTACGCTCGACAAATATAATAATAATTCATAAAGACTACAACATTTAATTAAAGTGTCTTCTAACGCCCAAACCCTGATATAGACATCTTAATCCAAATATGGTTTAAAGTGTGCCAATAACCAATCGACGGATTGTAATAGCCATCTGTCGATACAAGCTATCCATGGAAGGTCGGATTGGTGTTTGTGGATAGACCTCTGTATTAAAATGAGAGTTCAACTGTGCCAATATGCTATCTAAACATTTTAACTTACACCAGTTTTTTAATTAATTAAAAAGCTATTGGATATGTTTTAAACGTGGACATGTATATTTAATATTATTTGTACGGTTTTATTTACTTTAATTGGTTTATATTGATTATTAAATACGAGTGCCAAGAACGAAGAAATTGCATTCTATCCGTCGCCAAAATGGATTGTCTCGTAGGGTTCGGTTATTGGGATCCACATAGGAGAACGATCGACTGTCACGGTCGGATCTCAGATTGTTTTCAATCTGTAATTGTGGTTTAATTGTTGGGTTCGGCCGTAAGTAATTAAAATCTGAGGAAATGGATAAACTCTTTCTCCCGAATCCCCAAAGAGAATTCCCAAATTGAAAGCTCTCGTGTGATGCTCGAAGAAAGTGAAGGTGTCCCGGAAGCGGGGGCCGAGACGCCCTAGCAACCTGTTGTCTTCAATCAATATCCGTATCGCGTTGCTCATGCACCGACATTATACCCTCTACGACTCCCCCAATCGATATACTATGAGGATAATTGTTTTAAAAACGAGCCTAAACAAAGAAAACAAAACTCAATTTACAACCTTATCAAATTGACCTAAGCAAGGGTAATAAAAGGGCTTAGGCGGGGGTTGTTCAAACAGAAACATTAGATAAGAAAATAATAAATGGTGAAACAAATTTTTAAATGCACGAGTGTTAACTTCTCCGTCAATTTTACAATGGAACGAGTTTCAAAATTGGAAAATTTAAGCGGATTTGCAATTGAAATTTCGGCAAATGTGAACTTCGATGCCCCTCGCGCATGATCCAAAAGCGGTCAATAACCCGGTGGGCGGAATCTTGAACTTGAACCACAACAACGAATATACTAATAACTAAGCAAGAAATTTATATAATATGTAACTGATAACAAACTGCCGCCTTTAATAGCTAAACGATATGGATAAAGTTTAACTCATAATTTCGATAAACGCGAGTTAAGTTCAAATATTTCGAGGTGTCCAAATATATGTTAATTTAAACTCTTTGTTTGAAGCTCTTAATTAGCTTAAATCGTTTAAATATAATATTATAACTAACATAAAATGAGGGGCAGCCGCTGGATTAACAAAATTCGAACTAGACTCATTTTAGGGTCCGTACAGGAAACACCTCTGTTACCTCTAAAGAATATAGGTGTAGTCGACATATTGTATTGGACATTATAGGAAATGAGAATGTTATATTACAAATTATGAGAGTGGGAAAAGTCTATAAGGCTCATTTAGGTTTAAAGTGTGCAATAATTGCTTACATTTCGATTGTTTTATTTTTTTTCTTAAGTCTTAAAGGTAATTCTGATTTCTGATTCAATATCTTCACCAAGTGTGCCAGAGAGCGATGGAAAGGAGTCTATTAAATATACAAAGACAGCAACATATAAAGTATAGACAAGAAAAATGGACACCAAGGATAACTACCTGGCAAGGCCCAACAAATAAAAGATTCTACCTCTTGATCTTTGTTGGGCCTTGGGCCGAAGGAAAAATGGATTGATGAAATAAAAAGAAAAGTAGGTAAAAACTGGATCATCAAAGCAAAATTCAGATGTGAAGCAAAACGGAGGAGGCCTTTACCCGTAGGATGTCCATAATGATTTTTGATTTTGATTCTGTAATATTTTATTTTTTTAATGCATGCACATATTGCGTTATACTAATCATATGATATACTTGTTTCAAATATTTCATTATGGAAATAAAGTAATATAATAATATGTAACTTAACTAATGTTACATTGCATTAGTCACGCTAATCAAATATTATTAATTTTCTCATAGTTCAAATGAACGAAGTATTGTTGAGTATTTGAAACTTTACCATACATTAAACCGCAGTATATATATGACGCTCTATAGCGCAAGCGAAAAGGGGAACTTAACACCCTATGTAGATGAAAGATATCTGACGGTAATTGCTACCCCAAAATGAAAATTAACTTAACGCAGAGGTTCGGTAAAAAAAATTGTTAATAACTAAACAGCGTTTAGTACTAATTAATTAATATGAAGACAAAAGCGTTATGCGAGCTGATACTCTGGAGTTGGTTGTTGAACTTGATAATGATTTGTATTTGGAGGACGTTAGACGGCCGTCAAGGGCAGCTGCCTTCTAGACAATAGCTCTGCCTGCGCTGAATGTTGTTATGATTAACGTACTAATTCAACAGTAGCTGAGTTAAATGTGTCGCGCAAACAATGCAAGTATGATAATATAAAGCTCAGAAATGTCTAAAGAATTTCTCCGATAAGCGAGAATGCTTAATTACCTATAAATAACGGTACGGTCCTCTGCTGCATTTAGGAATAGGTTAAAACAACTATTAATGTCTTAAGCCTTGTATCTTTCTTCTTTATTATAGCTACTCGTATGTTTGTCGTTCACCTGATTTATACATTTTGTGTTGTTATTGTTTACTGAGATAACGATCTGCTGTCATGTTTTGTTTTGCTTTGTATCTCATTTTTTTTTACAGTGAATGAATGAATATAACAATTTATAAACTTTTTATTGTACAGCCATATATCTATTTTGTTTCCGAAATAAATAAATAAGACCAAATGTATTAGAATACAAATATATTATTTGTGTAAATTATCGCAATAGGACAGTCAAATAACAGTTATTAACAGGTATAATTCTAAAAGTAGACAGTGCCTAAATAAGATTGAGTTTAAATGACAGTTTAATTATAGATATTGAATAAACAGCGTTGCTAATAAGTAAAATCAAGAACGGTTATAAACGCAATGTATTACCACAATTAAACGTAACAAAATTGTATAATGGCATATTACGCAGCAAAGGCCACGAAACCAGCGGAGCGAGTAAATAGGATCTATGATAAACTAGGAAGACGCAAGGAAAACAGACACTGCGCATGCAGGAAACGCAAATGTACCAAGTGTAACTAGGTATAATGAGCCTTATTAAAACTCGATACACGCTTGGATGGCACTCTGAAGGTATTATGAGACGCTTTCCGCCGGAAACCTCGCTTGTGAGAATCTTGTTAACCTTCGTCTGGAGACTAGATTTGTTAACCTCCGTTTTTATAAGTCGATATTCAATATATGAATGGTTTCAAACAATCAAGTACCAATGTTTAATATTTTTGGTTTACGTTGCGTCTTTCACAGATAACAATTATTGTAATTCACTGACATATTATATAGAAATATTGATTTCTGCTAATTATTTAATTTGCATTAGATTTGAAATCTATACGAACAAATATCAGAAATTCCATAAAGTCACACAAACGTAATTATATTTGCTTTTGTTGAACACACAACATCATAGAGGCATGTGTGTTGTATTAGAGATGAAAAAACAAATACAGAAGGGACTACTCAGACCGTAAATCTCCATACTCTTAGATAAAAATATACTTTGCCATAATCCTCTCCTCTCCATTTGCGCAATGTCCGGTGGCTGGTATATATGGGTTGGATTTTGGTCAAAATTTTTCTTTGCGATATATTTTTATATAATTTTTTATGAAATATTCTAACCATTAATAACTATTGCAGCAGCTCCATCAATGCATACCTTAAGTATTTTAAATTGTAAATTATTTAATTTATCGATATGTTTTAGTATTATATTCCTTAGTTTTGATAAATATATTTTTATTATTATTAAAAAAAAATGCACCATCTGAACAAAAACGTCTCTTTTCATCACTGCGTAAACACGATTGTCAGAAAGAAACGAAAGAGTGCTAAGATATCGTGTTCATAATGCAAATACGATACGAGATACAATAGATATTAATAAACACATTAATGCCATTGGCCTTGCCTTCGCGGGCATTAAACTAGGGTAAAATAGATCATCGGTTCAGTGATACGTGAAGAGGCGGTAATAGTAAGTTGCAGCGCCAAGTTGAAGTCGCGTCTCTGAATTGTACCCTTTGTTCATACATCGGTTACATACGATTTTCAAGAGATTTTTCATTATTGTAGTCACGTTTTAAAGAACCTAATCTTGTTACTGCCACGTGCCACATTTGTAAGGTTTTATATGAGATAAAGACGGAAGAAGTCATAAAACTTTTCTATAAACTACAATATTGCAACCTTATACCATTGTCGTAAAAAACGGTTATTAAATGATCAAATTATATATGTCTCTTTATTGATCGAACATTATGTAATTTTTTGAGAAAAAGCTGGCAACCCTACATTACAGGAAGAGGTAACAATACACCCGCATTTGGGCAGTTTGTGACTGTCACACCGTCCCATTTCCCCTTAAACAAAGGGAATATTAGTTATAGCAACTAAAACAATACAGAGGTGTATAGACAATAACGTATATTTAAAACATATAGAAGGAATCGTATCACTATGAAATGAATTGCAGTAATTCAAATGGAAAAGGCAATATAAATTCTAAACATGTGAGACTGTTTTCTATTATATAATTAAACATAATATTGTATCCGTTACAAATTGAATTTCAAAAACTCCTGTTATTTGTTTAGTATCGCTGCGTACTTAGAAAATTTTCTCTGCCTACCTATCTAGCACATTGTCGTTGCCAGGAAGCGGTCGCTTAGTAACGATAAGGATCTATTCCTCCAGTTGTAGTGTGACCACAAGAGAGCGTACTGCAAACGCTGGCATCACATGTAGATGATACATGATAGCTCCTATCATATAAAAATCCGTTTAAAAATAATCGTATTCTTCCTTACTGAACTGTGTTATTTCGTTGCAAAACATACAAAAACACCAAATAGTTTTATATAAATATACAGTTACCTAATAGTAAATAAATATTGAATTCCTAATGAGGTTTTATTTGATAGTTCCTTTAGATTAAATTTTATTTGCTTAACCCACATCCTCGCAGACGGGACGTTAAACATAAACAATTAGTATATGTTGAAACGTATAAGATTTTATTATTATTACAACAGATTATTTCGATATTAGATTATCGTTCGTAATTCCAGAATTGTCTATTTAATAACCTTTTGTAGGCTAAAACAAGTAACCGGCGCCTATAAAGCAATTTCACGAAAAAAAATATAAATACTAATGTCTAGTAATCTAGTTAGTGATCGTCGTTGTAACTAAAAAGATATAATAAAAGATGATTTTATAAAATAATCAATTGAGTCATACAAACTAAGTAATAAATTAATAATGCCACGAAGTCATGTAAATTGACAAAACGGCTGGAGTCTTGGAACGGCTTACGTCATTACATTACGCCGAAGAACAATTTGGCATGCAAATCGTTATTTTAGAAAACAACTGAGCTACAAGTAACGACTAGTTTTTATACAAGAAACACGTTCTTTATTCAAAAGATAACCTCTTTTCAAATAAGACAATATTGTGCCGATGCGGTTTCTACGAACAATTTAAACAAAATTTGCCTTCTTATGGGCCTGTTTCACAATGTCCGGATAAGTTCCAAATAAGCTATTTATTACTTATCGGTAGGATAAATAGTAATTTTGCGTTTCACGACTGTCACATAGCTAGCGCTATACGTCATGAAAAGCGAAGTATCTTATTCGGAACTTTTATTTTTCGAATAATTTATGTATTGCATAGCTATTTGGCACTTTATCCATACATTGTGAAACAGGCCCTAAATGTATGAAATTTTTTAGGATATTCGTTTGACAGTTTTGTAATAGTACGCAATGCGAGCATTTTATTATCTAAAAAGTAATAATAATTAACTCGTATCTATAGCACTATATATAATTCTTGTATATAGTTATAAAATGACCTATAAGTAATATGTATAAACACAAACAGTTCAGTAAATCTTATCCAAAATTATCTTTTTATTTCTAGGACAACGTATTTGTTCACGGACTTGTACAAAACAGGCTTATTACGAAACATAGCAATGGACTTAACTTACAGTTTTTCATTCCTATTACATAGAACAATATCTCATAGCAAACTACCACTAGCAATTGGCAGTTTTTTTACATATTTAACACAACCAGAATATAAAACAGTTATGAAAATACAACTGTGAACAAAATTAAATAACTATAAGCTGTATAAGGTAATTGGAAGAAACTATGTTATCAGTAAGACCGGTCGTGACAATCTTTTCTTTTTGTTTTCCCTCATGTTTTGTGTTGTGTTGTATATAAAGTATTTCCAACGTGATAACAATATCACATGAAGCGATCAAAAATGTCATATTGACAGAGCTGTGGCTACCTATATTAGTTTATCGCTTACTTATTAAAATCGTCATTATCAGAAAAATACGTAATTGTTGACAATTGGTTACAGCTCGCTGATACATTTACTCCCTGTCTTTGGTCATAGTGTGGGGGCACACGATCAATACCGCAGGGCTTCCCTGACTACCCTAGGGCCATGAAATCGTTCACGTAATAACTAATGTTTACCCTCGAACAATGAGGAGTTAAATTCGCTTGGATATTGAACTTGCTTGGAGTTAAATGGGTTCCGTGTGCAATAGAACTGTTGTATGGCAGGCTACTTTTATTGGTTTTTAATATGCGAAACCGTCTTTGAAAGCCAGTAAACTAAATAACTAAAGTTCAATGTAGGTACCCTTTTGAGTCACTGGCCCTTTTATCCGGTTGATTCATGAACTCTGAAACTAGACAATTGTAGTTAGAAACTGAAAGATTACAGTTTTCTGACACAAACAGTACATTATTGTTCTTTGCAAGGGGCTAAAAGCGTGTAATCTACAAATTCTTGTGGAATTACGTCAATACACAACAATTATTTTAAAGACTTCATTTTTACGTCAAACATAAAAACGATTCAACCGTGTATAAAAAACAGCTACACAAAAAACATAGACGTTACAACATAAATACCGTGTAAAGCAAGAAAACACTAACTAAAAAGCTTCTTATATAAATTTTATTAATGACGATTCGCATGCATCATGTGATCATTGTTTTATCTTTTAAAACAAATTTGTAGGTAATTAGTGAACAGTAGGAAAACAAAGAGAGATAGTCACAAGTAGGTAATTTGTGACTATCTCTCTCTGTTTTGCAGGGAATCAATTCCTTCAGCTGTAAATAATGTGCGCCAATCGACTTCTATTTTAATATTATTACTTGTTAAGCATACCTTTCTTGCACTTAATATTGAAGATCTATGTTAGGTAGTAACATACGTAAATAGAATAAAACACACACAGTAATGTGACCAGGGAGGTATCAATACATATACAAAGAACCGATTCCAAGAGCGAGTTTTAAGTTTAACTATTCGTAATAGGATGTATTCAAAAAAAGACATGTTAGTTACAGCATTTATAACTCGACAACAGTTGAACCTTTGTGGTAGTCTGGAGTTAGTTTTGAAAATATCATTAAGTATCACAAGTTTAGCTGTTCATTTTTTTTCTTGGCCTGCACGGTTTGTGCGTCAGCCATGCAAAAAAGTTAGGAAGTTTGTTGTAAGATTTATTTTATTGGATTGGAAATTGGAGCGTTATTTGGAAAAGGATTGCATAAATTTAGTATATAAGTACATAAATGATTATAATTTTATATTGTTATGAAGAATGAAACTGGCTAAAATTCTACATGCATCAATATTTATATTAGATAAAGGAACAGAAATTGCAATGACATAAAGCAAAATTAACGTAATGTTGTCTATGGTTTAAAAATACTACAAAAGGTTAGGCGGAACGAGGTTCGCCAGTTCAGCTAGTACATGTTCATTGTTCAGATTCAGTATTTCCCTTACACCGAACGCACAAAACGGATTCGCGCACATCTCAGACACTTCATCAAGGATCCTTCAGGCGTTCGGTATTCGCAGACCAGAAGTACCCTTCTCAACGCCTAGCCTCGGCGTTGTTCACACAGAAACTGCAAGTTATATAAGTTATATTTCGGAATGTTTCTAAATAGAAAATATTCTATAAAAAAATCAGTGGCTGCAACTTTTTGCTAACTAGGCTTCAGATTTCTATATTTATTTTATGATCAATCTTATAGGTCAGTCAAGTAGTAGGTTATCTATCAGCCTCCTGTGACTGTGATTTATAAGCCGGTTTACCTTCACCGTTCGAGCCGGAGATCGAATATACTACTTCAAGGATGAGAGACGCGAAGCCAACACTACCCTTACTTTAGGCTATTTACAAAAAGGCATAATATTGTCTATGCCTAAACACTTACTATATACATTGATGCGCCCTAATGCCTATTATATATACATATATAATATGTATGTATGAAGATTTATTGAATATAAAACAAAATCTATTCATGTATTTTTTTTTATCGAGTAATATACGTTTTAGCTAAATAAGATATGTACTATATGTATATCTTATCTTAATTAGCTAGGTATCAAAGATAAAAAGTGTATTAACACACGAATTATGTTTTGATTACAAGATCTAATTGTATTACAAAAAAACTTGGCGATTAAAGAGTGGCGGAGAGTTTAATGCCAGTTCTTCTCTTCCGTCGATTAGAAGCATTTAATGTATATTTCTTGTTTTGACGTATACTATGTTACCTATATGAATAAATGAGGCTAAAATGGTGTGCCACCTGAAATGGCGTTGAGCAGGGCACATAGCAAGGAAATGTGACAACAGTTGGAACGAGAGAGTGCTGCACTGGTACCCGGCCGCAGGGGCGCCCGCGCCGACGCTGGGCAGATGACATCATCGCCGTCGCCGGGGTTACCTGGCCGGGCCTGGCCCGCGACACACGCGAGTGGAACCCGATGGAGGAGGCCTATGTCCAACGGTTGACAAACCAAAACCTAAAGTTTTTTTGGAAATAAAGGCTATTATCTTATATCTTTAAACGAGCAAATCTTGTATACATATATATATATATATATATAATTGGAATCTCGGCATCGGCTCCAACGATTTTCATGAAATTTAGTATACGGGGGGTTTCGGGGGCGATAAATCGATCTAGGAATCATTTCTAGAAAATGTCATTTTATTCGTGTTTTATCAACTTAAACATAGAATTGTTCGTTTAAAGATGTCAGTCAAATAAAAACTTAAATATGAATATAATTATCTTTATTCGATAATTATATTCATGTTTTATAATTTTATTAGTATGTAATTCGTACTTAAATATAATTTCCAAAAAACACAACTTATAAAAAAACCCAAACAAAGCTCGGTCATCCAGGTACTTATTATTATATGAATAAATGTTTATTGACATTTTGACTCCTATTAACACAGAGACTCGGACTCCTATAACAGTATAAATAATTTAAATATAAAATATATAAAAGATTAATATGCGTTGATAAATCAAATAACAAAATTGTGTTACTTAAAATTAATAATCGACCGAAATTTAATAATATCCATACAAAAGTGAATCTCTCAGAATAATTATACCATTAACTAGATTCAACTAAATTGTGCTACACTGTGAGCAATTTATTATTTTGCATTCAGACAAAAGCTTTGCAGCAACATTGTTGAAAATAACCATGAAAAGCGAGCTATGTCCGTATGTGCTATTTTTCATATAAACTCGACTAATTAAAATGTAAACTGTCGTCACATTAAATGATCGTAAAAACACCGACACATTAATATAAGTTTTTAAGACAATTGTGTCTCACTCAATGTGACTCCTGCACTAACTATTGTTATTTTTCGGAAAATAACAATTGTTAACTGTACGTTACCTTTAATGCGTGACAATTTATTAGTAATCTTACAGCAACATACATATTATAAAACAAAACACTTAGACAATATACAAAGCGAAAACAGATTACATAGATAAACAATATATGAAACCGAATACATAAGTCAGTACATTAATAGGGAAAAAGATAACAAATAAAAGAAAACTGAAATTTAACTGCAAACAGACGACAAATAATTATTTATATTTCCTCACATCCTGTTGGGTCCGGGGAAAAAATTTGACATCCTCATAATTAGTGTCAAAGTTAGATATATCGTATAATCTTGTCTAGAAATCGTAAAAAAATATACAGCTCTAAAAAATCTTCTAGACCTGACACTACAAGCATTTCTGCAATATAGTTTCATAGAAAACACGTGAACCGAACGAATATTACATTTATGTTCAATAATTAGCTTAGATGTTTAATTTTCAAGATCCAGTACTACATTGGATGCTCTTCGTGCTAGTATAAACAGCTGTACTAGTGGGCACCTATGTGAACAAACTCTATTAACGAGTTTAAGATTGCCTCAAAATGTTTATAACGTTTTAATTACCCAAAAACCTATCATGGTCCTTTTATACGCGTTATCAAGATAATACCTTATGTAATTTAATACATTTTTTTTCTTTACTCACAGTGGTTGCCTGGAAGAGATCGCTGGAAAGCGATAAGGCCGCCAGTTGCTCTCCTTTACATTACTTTGTTACATTTTTATATTGTAATGTAACAAAGTGTTAATAAATAAATAAAATAAAAATAATAGATTAGCGTGGATATCCGTTAAAGTATTTTTAAATGTAACACTTAAAAAAAGACCAGATATCTATTAGATGTATTATTATTATTCAAAATGCGAGTGCAGTTTCACCTGTGTAGAATTTATATACATATACTATATATTTACGACATTATCAACTATAATCTTTTTACAGACAATTTACCTTATAATAAATACACATATCTCAGGAATTACACTATCTGTAATCGTTAATCCGTTTGGTAGCATTTGATCTTATCCAATTCATACAAACACGACCGAAAGACATAATTTTACACTATGTAAATCGTTAATGTTGTTTCGTTGGACATGCTCTACTACCGCGGCCTAAAACCAACGAAGAAATGAAGCGAAAAATTCAGTTGAAATCAACTGTTCGTTAGCATAAAAAGACGATTTATTTATAGAATTACAATACGTCTTTATATAACACGGCCTCCGTGGTACAGTTAATCGTTTAAATTATAACGCGGTTCTAGGTTTGATTATCGGGAAAAATATGGCAAATGGAATTTTAAAGTATGTGCTGGAAAAGAACCATCCTGGGATATGTTGCAGCAATGCTTGTTAGGGTTTTTGTTACGTTCACTATTCACGCTATTAATGTTCATGCTGCAATAACCTGAATCATAAGCACACCCCCACATATATACCCTCACTTTCACACCATCATACAACACAGCCGTACATTACGTATTTAATCAATTTTTTATAGTTTTTCCTTTCATAAATGTTTGAACCTTTTTTGTATATCATCAATTCCATCATCTATATCTTTATTATGTATAATTTATGTCAGCTATAGGATTATGAAATAAATAACTACCACGACGGTTCTCAGACTCCTTAGCGAGCCTTCAAAATATTTATTAATCTTTATCTATTTACAGAATACACAAAACTCAAATAGCATAATCCCAAAGGTTGAACACTCTATTTATCGAAAATAACATTATACCCTCTCTAAATTTCACTTTGATATCATCCTTTTAGATGAATACATTTCGGGGATATAATAACAAATTATTCCTGAAATAACCCTATCAAAAACATTCATTCATATTTCTTCCAGTTTCAGAATAACTCCGTGACTGCAACTGATGTGACGGTTGTGTGATGTGAAGATTCCCACACTTAAACCGCTGAAGCTGTGGTTGAATTTTGATCATAGAAATGAACTATAATAAATAAACACACACACATACACATTCATACACTCACGCGTCGCGTATTGAGTTTGTAAAAAGATATTGGGAGAATAGTTAGCTGTAGACAATTAAAAAAAATCAAAATTGTAATATTAATTCATGAATTGTGTATAATGGACATTCATTAAATATTTCGTTTGTTATTAAAGATCTGGCACAGGTATTATTACTTAAAAGGGTTTCCAAATCTGAAATACATTGTTATTATGAATTAACACATTTTTATTTAAATCGTTAACTAATTTTATGAAGAATGCTGAGTACCAGTTGTGTCGTTAGAAGATAAAAAACATCAAAAAGTAAATTTCAAGTGGTAAAAGCATTGCGTAAATATCACTTATTTTAAGTGGATTATAAAAGTTTTGAAAGTTCCTCATAAGCAAATAAAATAAACTTTCCACCATTATGCCATGACATATTGAAATGAAACGTTTACATTTATGGAAAAATCTAAGATCCGGCAGTGAAGGCTGATATACTTGCTTAAGAAACATCATCAAAGTTCAAGGGTAGCAGTCACTGCTTATTTTTGAAGTGAAACTTCTTTAGGCGCACGAGACAATTTTTTTACGGATGAAACGTCACGAAGATGTGCAGCGTTTTTGTCGAAGAAAAGAGCGAGAGCGATTGAGACGCATTGAGAGAGAGTGAGAAAGGAAGATCGAGAAAAAATACACGCTATTGGTTGATGTATTCGTTTAGTAGTTACATATTAAAACTTTAAATGGCAATTCTGTCGCATAACGTCTTGTGCAGGTGGTAGTAAATAAAAAAGTGGTTTACACTTTTATATTTATTTATATTATCATTAATACGTATGCAGTGTGTAAACAGTGTGGAATTAGATACACAAATACATGGAGTGATAATTTACTGTTACATGTTAATATTGGGCCTTTTACCTTAGTAATAATAAATTTACAAAGTATCAGTCCTTTATATGCACTTTTTTATATAGTCTTGAGTGTATTGTGTATTTCTACTGAACTATAGTTGATATAAGATCTTAGTCTTGTTAGAACGATGCAATAAATTGCCGACAACCGTAGTCTTGCACTTTACGCGAACACTCAGCTTTTCGAATTTAGAACTTGCGAAATCCAATCTTAACTAAACTAACTTCATTAATCCGTTTTTGCTTTTGTACGAAGTAAGTTGTTGACTTATGGATACAGGGTTACTGTAATATAATAAAGAAAATAAGGTAAATGATGACGGGGAATGGGGCACATGACGAGATATTGCAGGTTGAAATGGACAAAAATTATTACTGAATGGCAACCACGAGATGGAAAAAGGAAAAGAGGAAGACAGATAAAGAGATGGGCAGAAGATATAAAGAGATTAGGAGGCACAACTTGAACAAGAGATAACATTAGAAAATAATAGAAACAGCCGGAAGTGTCCTTTGTGTCACGGGACAAGCTGTACATATTAGATTTAAATTAGTTAACTTCAGTTATGCAACTAAAACAAGCTTTATATATATATATGTTATGTCGCAGCCAACTAGCTTAATTTGTCGTTAAATTAATAGTCTAGCCTTTAACTAAACAGCGCCGTTTAACTAGCGGCCTGAAAGATAATCAGCCGTAGCGCTTGCTACAACGTTTAATAAACTGGATGGCTCATAAAGATTTTCATGAAGCTGTGGTTTTCCAACGCCATACTGACAATTTGAAGTTTCGTTTCCAGTTAGAGAGTGGCAAAAAGTGGAATTAACAATTAGGCTAGGCAAGTAATGAAACGTCATCGATCCAAGTAATTTGCCTAGTTGTTTGATTAACTGACTGAACATCTTCCAGGCCGCTAGTTTGTTACCTAGGCCGTTAATTGAACGGCTAATTAAGCTAGTTGGCTGCGACACATGTATATGTTATATCGATTGTCAGCAATAATGGCTTAGTAATATTAATAATAGCTCATTTTTATCGAATGTGACAGACAATATAAATTTAATTTTTAATCGTGAAAATGTTGTAATTAATTCACTATTTAGTCTAGTCTTTTTTTATTAATATTTTTAGTTTAGTTCAGGAATTGTATTTTTCATTAATAAGTCATTTTACTTTTGTTGATTTGGTTTTGCACTTCATTTACTTTACTTATGATCTATGTTACTTGTTATTTGTAATGTTTAAAAAAATATATATAAAATATCCATACTTAGTTCAATGAATTATCTCGAATAATAGATTAACAGTAACAGTATTTAGCTATAAAATTTGACTGTATAGTTACGTGATCTAAGATAATTTAAGATAAGATTTCTACAATTAGTAATCCAATTGTAAGTATGCTTAAATTCTTAAGCTACTCGGACTAACACTGTGAGTGTTTTCAACAAGCCCGCAACACACTCGCGAGCCCTCTGGCATTGAATGTCCGTGGGCGGCGATATCGCTTAACATCCGGTGAGCATCATGCCCGTTTGCCCTCTGTTCTATAAAAGAAGCGAGACAAACAGCCAACCTCCAGTAATGTAGAGGCACCAAAAGAAAAAGACGATCGTCAGACTCCAACGACGTTAATGTCTTCCAGACCATAAAACACAGAAGCTGTACGAGTGTCGTTATCGCCAAATTGCATAAATTTTTGATTAAACAATGGCACCTGTCAGTAACAAGCTGTCACCCCTTAGTTTGCTATGGGGTTCTTATAATTATTTACCTTTAACTTCATTCACACAAAGGGCCATTACGTTATAACAAATACCGTTCTCCAGTTCACATACAAATAATTGTGAACAAATTACAAATAAAAAGTTACTATTTTTAGATGTAATCTGGATTTGGGTGGTACTAATAAGTGTGTTCCTTTCGCATAGCAGGTTGAAATGGACAAAAATAGTTACAGAATGGCAACCACGCGATGGAAAAATGAATAGAGGAAGACAGACAAAAAGATGGGCAGACGATATAAAGAGAATCGGAGGCACAACTTGGACAAGAGCAAGAGCTAACATCAGAAAAGAATGCAAGCAGCTGGAAGAGGCCTTTGTGTCAAAGGGTACGCTGATTACCCAAAATGGCTCAAGTGCAATTAAAATGTAGAATTAAGTTTTTTTATGCAACTTAAATAAGTATTAGTTAGAGAGCCGTGTTGGCCTAGTGGCTTCAGCGTGCGACTCTCATACCTGAGGTCGTAGGTTCGATCCCGGGCTGTGCACCAATGGACTCTCTTTCTACGTGCGTATTAAACATTTGCTCGAATGGTGAAAGAAAACATCGTAAGAAAACCGACATGTCTTAGATCCAAAAAGTCGACGACGTGTCAGGCACTGGAGGCTGATCACCAACTTGCCTATTAGATTTAAAAATGATCATGAAACAGATTCAAAAATCTGAGGCCAAGACCTAAAGAGGTTGTAGCGCCACTGATTTATTTTTAAATAAGTGTCACTGGGTGTCAGTAATAAAGGCTTAATAATAATAAGTGAACGTAGTTTTATGTCATATAAAAAAAATACAGTGAACAATCATTTATGAAATTATTTTATCCTGTATATATAAAGGACTTTTAAGGATCCATAAAATACATGTTACTTATCGCTATTGCGTTGATCTGTATATAAAATTGAATAATTTAATCAATTAAGTAATTAATGTGATAATTTTTCTAGTAGTTTCGACCGATCCCAATGGCATTTGTTTTATAACGGTATCAAATTAAAATTTTCTGATGCACTAAAGGTAAGTCGGTCAATTCTCGATCAAGCCGCATTGCAGCTTGAATTGCACTTCAAGCTGTGGAAAATGCATTTAATCTGTAAGTAACTGACACGAAGATTACTTCTTTATTGCTTTTGAAATAAAGATTGTATTCATGGACAATAACACAGTGGTTTTCAGTATTGTGTATCTTGACAGTATTGTGCCGTAATTAATATAAAATTCTTTTCAATTACACATATTTAAGGTACGATTTCTCTCGGCTTTTATGGGGCCTTTTTGGGGGTCAATGAACCCCGCCAGGGCAGGTGGATTAGTTACACTGGATAATTTTCTAAAATCTAGTAATACGGTTACTTGATTAATTGAATCAAATCAATGTTGCCTGGATTTTAAGTAAATCTAATTGTTTTGACTAAATTATAATAAACGCGACATTGAGACATGCTTTCGAGAAAATACGCATTTTTAATAGTTGATCTGCGTATCTCCGTTGAAAATCAATCATTAATTGCCTGTTATTATTTCAATTACGTGCGTAAAAGATTTAAAAAATTTCAAATTCTTGTTTTAATTTGGCGTTACATTGCAAAAGGTAATTAAGATTTTAACATTGCCACATACAAAACTTTCCTAACGACACGTCTAGAAAAGATCGCTTGCTGGCAATAATAATAATGGCTGTTGTTTTTTTAATAAAATACCGTAGTATCAATTCTATACTTAAAAAATCGAATCTACGAACATTTCGATAGAACCAGTGGCGCTACAACCCTTTGACCTCAGATTTCAGTATCTGTTTCGTGATATTTTATTATTTCTCTTATTGGCAAGTCAAGTCAGCCGTAGATTTTTAGGTCTAAACATGCCAGTTTCGTCACGATGTTGCCTGTGTTAAATGTGCACATAGAAGAGTCTATTAGTGCACGACCGTGATTCGAACGCACGAGTTGAAAGTCGCACGCTCAACCAATAGCCAACACGGCTCGTATATAAAAACAAAGAATGTTAATATGTGTTTATTTATTTACACTAATTTCAAATAATAATATCGATAGTAATCTCGACAAGAAACCGTATATTGCGCTCTTAAATTTCTTATTTCACAGCCGGTACTTCTAGCACACTCAAAAACAGCGGCCCATAATTTGTATAGTAAAACACTATTGTTGCACTCAAGAGGGCCGTTGAATTTTATGCCCCAGTTAGACCTTTATTCATGCGCAAGCTCGTAATAAATTGTGGGTTAGCGAATATGAAACATCAACAAGTACGACCTATTTCAGTTACGTAAAACAACGGCTGTATGTATTCTGTCTAATTAGTGTTAAAAGGCCAGTGCTTTAATTACGGGCCAGAAATACCTTTTTATAAATAGCCTATTGGCCTTGGATTTCCGTGTGATTTTTAAATAGAAAAACGAAAAACGACTAATATTATGTCTAAAAAATAAATTACGAGCTCAACTCTAAATCTTTTACCAGCTTATTTTCTTTCCTTAGACACGCCTGGGTTATTCAACACCGTACAAGCAAGTATTAATTGCCCAAAGGAAATAAAGAATTGATCCGGTTATCATGACATATATTGAGAGGTGTAGGTTTTAGGCCAATACTGCTTATGACTGCTTACAGTGATTTAAATTTTTATTTAAAGCCGATTTTATTAACTAGGTCGTGTTCGTCCATGGCCTAACAATCAACATTGTTTGTAATGATTTGTGGCTAAGAGGTCAGTCACGAATTTCATAGAACAGCGAGTACAACGCTTCCTATTTTTAATTAATCGTAATTTTTCTTCAACCTGTCAAAAAGTTTTTCTTTATTTACGTACATGTATTAAATATAAAATATAATGATGCATCGAAATGAAAAATGTCGATCGTAAACAAATCGTTATGTGCAAACGACAATACAAAAAGGGTGTTTAAGCATTCTTAATAATAATTACAGAAATCAAGTGTTCATGCTCGGCGGCATCCATTACTATCAGATGAGCTCCTACACTTTGCCCCCTGCAGTACAAGTAGTATATATACTACATATATATATTTCGCGAGAGACGAGTACGTACTAAGAATATAAATACGTCAGGTCACAGCTGATGTTTATAATTATTTTTTTAACGCGAAATAAAACTTACCGTATAAAAGCGGCTTTAAAATCAAGCCGATGTCAGGTGAACAAATATATTTTGAAAATTTAAAATAAACTGGTTACGAGTTGTGTATGAATGCTTCGGCTATTTCAAGTAAATGTAGAGAAATTTCTCATGTATTATTCAAATTTCGAAGACAACAAAACAAGCATTTTTGATTGCAAGAAAGAAATATTATTCATATATCTAACATATCAAGGGGAATTTGTAGTGATCTTTTGAATTGAAACTAATTGTATTACAAGTATAGAACGAATATTTAATATTTTAATATTTTAAATTTCGGAGTCCGGTGTTAATGTAACAATTTTTTTTTGTTGCGTTACGTTTGTGTGGCGTCAGTAATTAATAATACGGTATCTGCGGGTAGAGCATTGCAGTTTAGAAAAATATGTTGTAAGTTTAGTAAAAGCCCTCAGTTTCCGACAATACCAATTTACACATTATACCCTTTACGAATTTTTTTTAAATCTCTATAGTATTCTTGGATAAATTCCGCCACAAATGTTTGCTTCCCGCAGGTAGCGGAAGACACGCCAAATCCTGTATACGCTTAGGTTTAGTCATTAAAAGTTATGTTATATTTGATATCTCATTTAATTCATAACAGCAAAGTCACTTACGGCTGTTAAAAAAATATTTTTATATGTATTAGAAATACCTAGAGTTTTTGAACTACACTGCCGTTCATCAATAGACAGTGCAACTTAAGGATATATACAAACATATTATTAAATAAAAGATATGACGTATTTTTAATACAGAAGGCGTAGTGCGAGCTGAAGATCGACTCGAACCCTCAGAACAAGACTGCGCTGACTCCCGGATGTCTAAAACGAATTATATTTTGACGTCCCGTAGTCGTAGTCATAGTTCGAGCTAAATCTTACTCTTTAATCTTTGAACAACGCTGTACTGTTTCAAAGTCACGCACGCTAGTAGACCTTTATCATTCAAAACAAATGCTATCGGTTTTCGTTCGTTCCTTTCTCTATATATGTCACGTGATAGATGACAATAAAGCAATTTTATGTCATTATGGTCGTCACTTTCTCATTGAAAGTAACGAATATTGCGCAACATTGCCGTGCGTTTACGATTATCACCATGACAATATGTGAATGTGCATACAGCGTTATAATGCTAGAAGAGATTTTTAACATATTATAGGTATGAAATGCGTTGATCGTTTAATTAGATAGAGTTCCATTATCCTGATTTTGTCATGAGTTAAAAAGGAATTCCCGCTCTACATTTATATCGATGCCTTTCTGCCAGACATTGCCGAGGAACTGGTCTAAGTTCGTAACTCATTCCCAAAACACCATTTGTTTATTATTAAACAAGACTTTATTATTTATGTAAGCTGCTTCGAAATGTCGATGCTTATCAAGCCTGGGAACCGTAAAGCACCTAAAATGCAAAATTCGCTCAATATAAAAGCTTTATATTAATTTCAAAATAAAGCCAGCCATATACGGCTTGTATAATCACGTATTAAGCCTAAACAATTATCTACATAGCAACAGTGAACAGCTGCATCGCTGACCGCACACTTCGTTGTGTTACATGAGTAGCAATGTATATACTACTATAACTGATTATACGGAAAATTTATTACGTCCCTTGTTATTAACAAATCAAGAAATGTGACTTAAATGACTTCCGTAAGTAACACATAAGACAATCTTTGAATGTTATCCTAAGCTATAATAAAAAAAAAATTTAAATACAAGAGTTTCTGGAAAATTCTTCTAAGAAGTTAAAGAGTTTCTGTTTAGTTCCAACTATAGGACGCGGCCCAATTATTCTTTTTCTTTTAGAATGGATTTATGAACACATAGGACTTAATCGGAGGCCTAAGCTAATACACGAGATAAAAATCTTACTCCACGACTAGGCGTATCTTTTAGTACGCTCGGTATGCTAAAAATCACGTTCTTCTTATTCAATATGGTTCGAAATGCATACTGGTCAAGGTATAATCAATTGAACACACCAACTAGGAAATGTAATTACTTCCACTGAATACGTTAGATGAACACGAATGGACAAGAAAATCATATTATAAAACAAGGTAGAAGAATTAAATTAATTTACCTCTTGGAACTAAGTATTATTATTGATTGCCTAAATTAATATGTGTTTTGTTTTTATTATCATACTGTCTACTATCATTGCGGCTACATCGGTAATATTATTATTACTTACAATTATTATTGATATATTACCGATGTAGACTAATTTAATATTAGATTATATAACTATAACAATTTTAGATCCTAATATTCTTTACTTAATAACAGCTGTTTGGTTAAACGCACTTATCTCAAATACTACAGATTTGAATTAAAAATCGCTGGCTATTTAAAATCATACAATTTCGTATAAATTTAAAGACAACACAACGAAACTTTGTCACAATCACAAATCAGGTACTTATAAAAATCGAAAAACTTTACACGTGACATATTTATTTATTTGATTATTAGTAATCGTACAGTTAACATACATATAATTATAAAACAAAACACTAAGACAATAGAAAAATCCAAAACAGATGACACAGATAAACAATATATATGAAACAGAAAACAAGTAAGTACATTAATAGGCACAGATAGATTAAAAAAAACTAAAAAAAATTGAAATTTAAAATTGGAAACAACAAATACTTTTTTAAATTACTACTTAAACAAAATCAGTCTCCGCCTCTTTAAGTACGTCTCACATTTTTTTGTGAGGTGGAAAAATAAAAATCATATACTTCATCAACGAGGTTACCCTTTCAACTATCAATTCTACGTAGCAACGCTGAGTACAAGAAAATGCTTCCTGGATAATGTCGTACTCAAAGGTAGAGTGCCAAGTTGCACGCTAGACAAAGCGGCGCAGTCAATACATTAGTAGGTCCATGAACTTGAGATTGTATCGTATATTTAGCACAAAACCGCATTCGCACACGCATGACTAACCATCAAATAAAGATCAAACTAGAAATGTGTCAGAGTGTGAATAAGAAATGGCCACTTAAGAAAAAGACACTTTACAAGTCTATATCTACGATGTTTTGTTTGCATGTTCTATATTTAAAATGCCAGTTATATTACTGCGAATCATAGATTTAATATAGATTATCACTTCCACTCTTTTCTATAATTATCTATGAAAGTGAAATTGGTATTAACGAAATCAAACCCAGACGGAT
Organism: Pieris mannii; assembly: GCA_028984075.1. Lineage (NCBI taxonomy): Eukaryota > Metazoa > Arthropoda > Insecta > Lepidoptera > Pieridae > Pieris > Pieris mannii. The sequence continues at coordinate 9,645,142 of CM054779.1, read as the reverse complement.
CTTTGTTGAATGTAATTAAGATGCTTAGCACTTTAAAAGTAAGTAACATTAACAAGGATATCAATGAATACAACAATATGTAGTATGAACTACATAACAGTGTAACACAATATAAATTTATGGGTCGCATTGTAATATTTCCTTTAAAGAAAGCGTATACTTGTTCATTAACCTACCTATTGTATTCGCCTTAGCATTCTTTACAAAGCATTCGAAATATTTTTCCTTCTAGCTGGCTTTTATTAATTGACATATTTAAATAAACCTACATCAACTGGTATAACGTGTCCCGTAAAAGGACATGACAAAAACTGATGTTATCGTTATAGCAGTTGTGTTCTAACACCTCAAAGCAACATTCTTCCACATCCCAGTTTACAAATATTGAATACAATTCTTGAGTTACTCATAGCTATTCATCTAGGAATAAACAAAGATCATTCTTCAAAGCAATTATGTCACCGACCTGCGAGTTCATGAGACGTTAATGGATGAAATTCAGAACCCACTTACGGTTCAAAGTAGGTCCTTCAATAATCAGGATACGCATAAATGAATAGGGTAATATCCTGAATGATTAATGCATACTTGAGACGGGTAAAAGTGACAAATTACGTGGAAAGATTTGGTCGCAAGTACGTGATTGGGAACGTTCGCAACGTTCGATTTTCGGTCAACGAGTCCCAATGGACATTGGCGGTCTGATGCTAGTAGTTTATGCCGATCAATTGGACCGACCCAATGTAAGTAATGTATTTCATACGTTATGCTATTTAACTAATATAAAACTTTGATATTTTTTCTATGATTCCTGTCTGCTTATTTGATTGTAGAAATAGGTCTGAATATGAAATTTCCTTGTATGAAAAGGTATAAATAGGTAGATATCAGTGATACTACCTTAAATAAATCATTGTGGTTTTTGTCGGTGATAATTATAGATAAATTTCTTTATCCATTGTCATTGGTATGTTTTTACTCTAGGATCTTAAACGATCTGTAAAATTAAATAAACGTTCATAGAAAAAAATATTACACACACAAATGGCCATAGAATTGTAAACGCTTATAAAATTAATAGTACTGTACTTTGTGTACAAATGAGATACTAAAATTCTAAAACTTATATCATAAAACTGCTGTCTGACCAAATCAAAAGCTTAACTCTTTACAAATTGCCTACTTCTCACAATTGTCTATTACCTCATGTAACTAGACATAACTGCCCTCGTTCGAAGTTTAAATACGTGAGAACTCTTCTAGTGCAAGGTTCGCGGATCGAATGCTGACCCACAAGTCTAATAATAACTAGAATTATATCCGAGCCTCCTTGGGGCACTCATTGTGATTTGTCATTCATTCGCCCCCCCTGGACCGTTGAATTGTACCGCATTCACGTGTGCTATTGTTTATTTTGGCATTGCGTCAATCACAATTGTATGGCTGTGTTTATAATAACCTTAATAAAAGATTGTTATTGCTGCAATTGTTTCGGATTGCTTTTAATTAGTTCAACTAATTACGTTACTGAGTTATGCACTGAAAATATTTATAACGTTTGTATTGTATTTATCAAATTCGCTTTGGATGAACATTAATGATAAAACTTTTTGGACTTCCTTTGCTAAATATGACAAAACAGAAACGTGTCGACTACCAAGAGCCGACTCGTCAGAACTTTGGTATTTTCCATATTTTTGTACGGACGTTCCTGGTCAATTCGTTCAGCGGACCGGAAAAATATAGGGGCATTCTAGATTTGTACAATAGACTGTAAAAATAACTAAAATCACCACAAGATTGTCCGCTATTAACTTACAAGTAGCTACTATGGCCATATTGCCATATTACCCTAATAGTCTCAAACTGGTAAGGAGGAGTGATAGATGTGTTTGGTCTGACCAGCTAAAGACAATTATGAGCCTCAACATTCCTAATTCACTCAGACAAACTGAGGATACATTGGTGTGTAACCTGAAAGTCGATGTATCGCTTAGAAATTTTCAAGATAAGCAACAACGAAGTTTGCGAAAAAGAGAATTTTTGGTCTCCTATTTTGTAATACTATTTGAGTCTATAAAATAATTATACTTTCACTTATATTCTTTTATCAATAAAGCTTATCAAAGAAATTGTTATTAAAGGTAAATGACCGTTAATACGTGTATGGTTTAGCACGTAGGCTTCTGTAGCCATAGAAGGTCGATGATCTACCTCAATATACATGTCACGCCAGTGTTTTCTGTATTGAAATTATTTATTCGTATATAAAAGCTTACCAAAAGTTGCTAGACTCGTACCTGTAAAAAGAGTAAAAAATTAATGTTAATTTTATGGGCTTTCATTAATTTTAATATATTAAAAAAATAGTAAAGAAGCATAAAATATACGCAATAATGATTAGATAAACTTTTTAGAATTGGTATGAATAACAAAAAAATAAATATGAATAACTGAGCAATTATCTCATAAGAATAATTTTCTAAGAAAACTGCTTTAAAATGATAGAGATACAGATTACAGTTTAACTCGATATTGTGTAAGAGATATCAAACCTTCCTTTTATTAGTGTCTAAGCTAAGGTCACTGCACTACAGCCTCTACCAACTTTATGGTGTTTTATCAAGGTCCCGTTGAAAGTACATCAGTTTTATTGCGCACGTTTCCGTTGTAGTGATTTTGGGACAGCGGTACTTTTAACTTTACAAATGACATTACAGAAAAATTTAACTAAAACAAATGCACATCAAACTGTCAAATCATACGTACGGGTTTTTTAAAGTCTGATTTACCCAAAGATTACTAAGCGGATTTTTCTCACATTATTTAAGTGAAGTTTTGCTCTTGCTTTGCTTAACGTTTACTAAGATACTAAAGTTTTTCGTCTAATAAAGCCAATTATATTGTGTTGTACTTTAAAGTGATAATTTTCTGATAGTGACAATGTACTTAGATTTTTCGTGTACATATTAAATTGTCGTTCGTTTAATGTTTAATTAAGTTTATTTATTTGGTTTTCTTTTTTTATCTATTCGATTACATAATTGACTTATATTTTCTGTTTCGTATACTCTGTTTATCAATGTAATCTGGTTTGCCTTTACTATATTGGCTGAGTGGTTTCATTTATAATGTGGTTGTATGTAGCTTTAAGATTACTTATAAATAAAAAAAGGAAACCAGACTACAGATACACTAGTTTTGCAAACGCTTTTATTTTTATAGAAAGTTGATACATCTGTCTTTCAAATACATTAACGTTAATAATTAAATATTTACTAAGTTGTAAATATTTTCCTTTGATGTCTCCATGAACGATTATTTTTGGCACCCTTCCTGCTATACATAGAACACAATTAGAAGACACCATATGTCTCTCTCTGTGAAGAATTTAAAGTATCTAATTTGAACAAATTGATCATCAATACTGTGGAAGGCTGTACACTCATTGTTATTTGAGAGACAGACGGCATTATATGACTTTCGTTGGAAAGAACGGATGACGCATAATAATTTTGATAGAAACATTGCATTTACATTTTAATGACTATAACTCAATACTTGTGCTGAGACTGTTAGATTGCTTCAAAAATTGTCTATTTGAAAAGGAAAGGAAGTAAAATATAGTTTAAATATCTGATGTTAGTTACAATTTACAAATATATGCCAATGAATCAAACAAACTCTCAGTGTATGATTTAGTAACAGCACTCTTTTCAAAACAACATAAGACAATAGTATATAAAACAATGTAATAACATGAATTTCATAGGAATGAGAGTACAGTCAAGTAGCTTGTAACCACAATCAATCTTAATATAAACGATTTAAGTTCTGAAACACATCTTAATACCTTACATTATTATGATTAACACCACAAAGTTCTGTTAATTGCAGTATCAGTACGTTCCGATTTTATAGGCAATACCCGTTTTGGATATATTACCATCATCTGTTTATCCCACATTAACCACGATTTTATTACGAGATGATGGACTGGATTAACTAATTGTAGTCTGGAACGTTAATTGAGCTCACCCTGCCCTTTGAGCGTTCAATCACTTTACGTTGAACATTTAATCAGCCATGATTACTGCTTTTGAGTGTTAAAGAACCGCTAAGTATTAAGCATTTCTAGCTTGATTACGTAGAAATGTCTAAAATCCGATATTCGAGCATTTCATTTCAACGTAGCAAAAGTTTCATTTAGAATGACTCTCGTATTCGTACTAAATGTATCACTTCATCGATGATCGGAGAGTCTAAAGCAGTTTCGCAACCATTTTCGGTGCCATACCCCAACTCAGCCGTTCTAAAATTCGTTCACTATGGAGGATACATAATTTTTAATACAAAAATATTGAACTGTTCACACAGACACTTTAAGGATAGGCTTTAGAAATAAATGACTAGGTTTTTTTAAAATACTTAACATTTAGATAATTTCCCGACTATGTAGTCGTCGGAGGTATTAAATAGCTTACGAAAAGGGTATTGATAATCCTGATAATAAGGCGCACTATCTATATCTTTACACAACTTTTTGTATGACTACAGCAAATCCTAAGGAACTTAAAACATATATATTAAAATACTGATTAAAAATAAATTCCAAATAGTTTCAGTAAATTCTCGAATTGGAATAAACCTTAACAAAAAGTGTAAATACAGTGGTACATATGGAGAATCTATCTGGAGTACCTATCATATAATTTTTTTTTATTTATTAAAATGATATAAACCAATGACAAATTACAAAAAAAAACATAAGTGTAAACGAGCGTACACCAAATGCACATACAGGTCAAACACATCCCGCAAGGAGTCATCTAAGTCTATTCAAGCAAGTTCTAACGTATTGAACATATAATATAACAAAAAGCAGATACAACAAAGGTAATTGTCTCAGCCCCATGAGAATTTCGAGACTAATAAAACTACTTGAATGTTCGTAACATTAAATTACCTTCAATGTTTGACACACATCGATTCCCAAAAGATCACGATGCGTGACGCACAAGCCATTACCCTCCCGATAATACATTACTCGGCGAAGCTTTAAGCTATTTTCGTTGTGTTAACATTACGTTAATTACAGTGATAAAGCATATCCGAAGCAACTCATTTCATACCAACAACGACTTGTTTAATGATCAAATGACAGTTGATGGAAGAGGAGTTACCATTGACAACTGACCAAGGGTTATAAAAAGTAATGATAACGATACTAATCAACATTCCATTATATAGAAATGAGTCATAAATCAAAAAGAAAACATCACAGATGTCACTGAAACATTTGAGCGTATATGCGTGGCTGCGTGCGGACAAATAGCAATTAGATAGCATAATAGGAATATACGAGATTGGAGCTCACATTTTGTTTACGGTTTACGTAAACGATTTTAGATACGCCTTCACTTCCATTTTCCTAACATAAAATACACTTTAGCTTTACGGTGGCTCATAAAGATTGTCTTGATAATAGTAATCAATTCGGTTACGTGGAAAAGTTTACACGCTAAGGGTCAAAAGTCAAAACCTTGAGGATTATTTCATGGTTTTTGCCACTAACGTATCGAGAAGTTGCTTTATTCAGTACTAGAATTAATACTAAAAATTATTATATTAAAAAATATTATATTAATAAGGTTACATGATTTAGCAAAATTAGCTATAGATAACATACAATCAGAAACGTTGCGGATTCAATGCAAGTCATCGTAATAAGTGGCAGTATATTGAATACTGCTTAAATTTCTACTAAATGTCAGAATACATGCGTTTGAAATCTAGTACCCATCCAGAACAAAATTTTGCAATCATCCGAGGTAATTATTAACACATTCAACATTACTTTGAGATTAGGTCATATTTAATGAGGCGTACAGAATCAACCGACGGCATATCAACCTTGACTGTTCTGTAGCATTGGCCTGCCTTATTCAAATTTGATCAAGCCTAGATATAGGATAGCTTATCTATTATGTTTGTGTCGCTACTGGTAGTACAGAGAAATCTCTGATCTCTTTGCCGTGACTTCGTTTGCGATTACATAATGGATTTTGAAATCCTTTTATACAAATTAATTTGGCCTTACTATGCATAGAACTAATGGGCCCTTTATAGGATTAAGTATATTTTTGATTTTATTTATTGACTTATCATCAGTTATTGACTTATCATCATCTGTTCTACACAATACAATGCAGTTGAATAAACAAGAAATACCTTTAAAAATTCGATAACATGTAACTTAGGTCGTACAGCTTTTCCCGTTGGAGGCCAAAATTTAAGCTTTTCTTTACATGGCGATACGACTTAAATATTGATGACATATGAATGGTAGAAACTTAAGGTCACTGAACTTTGATCCGATTCTTAAATGCACATATCTAAGACGTAATTACAAATGCATACAATGCACGAGAGAAAGAATGTCGATGAATAAAACATGACGGAAATGTCTCTGGAAACAAATGATAGCCATGATTGACAGAAGACAATGCAGGAACCATAAAAGTTACACAACTACAACACAATTACGCAATAAAAACAGCGAAATAATAAGATTTTATTATACAGTAAAGAAAAAGCTGAAAATATAACTACAGAGAACTAACATTGTATTTTTCATGACTAAAGTATCTCGTGAATAATCATTTTCATACCGTACTTACGACATTTTGCGTCAAGAGTAATAAATTACGTTACGTTTATAAGGCAATCGTTACGTATATAATTCAACATTGACAGAGTAACTTTAGTTCACTCAATAGAGAAAAACCACTACTTTAACTCATTGACGTAAAAAATAAGATAAAAATAAATAGAGCAAGTGAAATTGTGTCAAGTGCTGTGACGAAAAAGGGAAATATTTGTAGAGGTCAATTCTTCTGTTTCACATTTTAACGAGAGGATTTTACGATTAAAGCAAAGCCATACATTAATACAATAACGAATTTCACAACCAACAAAGAACGATTGGAAAGCATAAATAAAATTTATTAGATAGATACTGAATGAAGTCATGAGTGACCATAAATCGATGTTAACAGATATTGGGTCAGTGTCCTGGTAATACGCGAACAATCTCACAACAATAAAGCAAATTAATGTCATTGCTTCCTTTAAAATACAATTGTATCAAATATGGAAGGGAAAAGAGTAAAATCACATTTATAAAAGAGAGAAAATAGGAATTGCTAGCCGTACTGAAGACATATATACATAATTACAATATGTAATTATCGTACACATAAGTTTTGCTCCGTTGAACTTTATAACTGGTTTAACTGCAGATGTTTTACAAGTTTTTCAATTATTTTATTATCTATGAAATCTTTATACGCAGAAAACGAGTAACGATTAAAAACAATTAGTCTAACATAGAATAAATCACACTTGGTATTTATTTTTATTGATGGTACCGGTAATAAAACATCTCCAAAAATAACTAAACCAAATTGTTTAAGAATATAAGTCTTTTCGATTTCACAGGAAGAGGACAGAATTGCAGAAGTTAATTGAATAGAGGAAATTTTAGAACTGCTTTCGTTGCGTTCGCATTGAAACTAAATTTGAAAGTGATACAATAATTCTTGTTATAATTATTATGACGTTAAATGAAAGTTTGATATAACCCGCTCACGCTCTCTGATCTGATGAATGTCTGTGCGAAACGGAAGCATTGTTAGTTGAGAAAGTAATACTTATTGTAGATATTAAATATCAGGCAAAATTGCACGCCTTTCTTTTTAGAATTGTCTTAATTACAACTAGAACGATGATGACAGGAAAGTAATAATGAGCTCTTTATTGAGCTTTGTAAGTTTCCAGGAACTAACTAAAGAGACCAAAGATCATGATTAAATTATCAAAATATTAAAAAACATGTTCGGACACGTCAAATGTTATCGCCATACAGGAAATCATTTTGTTATTAAACAATTGAATAGGGCTCTTGCTATAGCAAAGTTTTAGAATACTTTCCATAAATATGCGTCTCTAATACATAAACTCTCCCCTAAATCCGGCCATTGTTGAATTTGTAGATGGAAACGATTCGAAATTGGTAACCCCTCAAATAGTAGGCATTTGCTGTCCCGTTTTCTCATAGCGTTCTGCCACCCTTCTTTCACGCCGTGAGATAATTAAATATTTATGTCATCACAGACCGATGCTATAAATATCCTCAATTAATACATGTAATAAATTATAATTGCGTTAATACATGAATAATAATTACTTTAGTAGATCCGAAATCGAGATAATCTCTCACAATGCAGTTGTTTTCCTAATTTAATAATTAATTATTATAATATTGATAAAAAATAACATACCTGTTATTCCGATACTAAGATATATGTAGCATAGCGTCAATCAAAATAAACATATAACCACATATATTATGACTAATTGATACACAACGGAACCGTTAACATTAACTATCTACAGAAAAACGTCACCAATTTACAGCTAAACACAAACACTTATTCAGACGATATGGTATGAGACGCAGACATATTATAGACACTTCATAGGAAGACAAAGCTCGAGAGCGGAAAAGCTTTTGTTTGGAAGCAGCGACGTGCAACACCGGAGACAGTTAAATCGCGACTGCATCAATTGAGGGCTACTTGAGGCGCGGGGGGATCTCAGTAGGGGGCGCGTCAGTTGACTGGCCTGGAGTCGTAGCCAGCTTGTGGCTCTTAATGTGATAACGAATGTACACAAAGCTTACGATATCATAATACATTGACACGTAGCAACTAAGACAGTATCTAGTAACTGTCCCGAAAACAAAGTTAGTAATGAAGAGTTACGCGATTGCTTTTTCTACAACAGAAAATAATAAAAGCGACGGGGACAATATAAGACCCTTAAATACAACCAGTTATAAAAATGCCATATTATTATTTTTCAGGATTAAATACCAGTTCCTTCAAAGCATTGACTCGTGCCAACGTAAACATTACATGTTTTTGTTACGCGCTATAACAATTAAGCGTATGTTTCCCGTTAGCAAGCCCAGATTACTTGTAATGAATTAATACTTTCTATTAATAATAATACCAATTTATAATTACACTGCCATATAACTCGTGTATCCACAAATGTGTCCTAAAAAATTGTATAATTAGTTGTGTGAACCCAGAATACAGTAAGGTTAAACTAACAAGTGTATTGTAACCAATATAACAGCTTTAAGCTAGTACAATTCTTTTTTTTAATGATTCAAGTAATTTGTGCAATTGAAACCACAAACAAGTTAGTGCTTACACAAAAGAAAGCCAAGGTCTATCTCGCTGTCCTGTTTCTTCGAATTCATTACTGCTGACTCATAACTGCTGATAATTTAATCAAAAATTTAAACTAAGATGACAAATTTAGTAATTCTTAAACGATTGATTTATTTAATTTTAAGTAAGTTATGCAATCGGAATGCGACATAAATGTGTGACCAATTATGTTATCAAAAAGTGTAAATATTGCTAGTTCGATGCATGATTGTATTTTATATAGTAGTCTCAAAAAAAGATAACACAGCTATCAAAACCGTACTCTCTCGAAACGAACAACTTGTAAATATAGAATTTTGTCTCAACTGATTGCGGATTTCCAACAGTATATAATTCAACATTTGATATTTAAAAATGACACTTAATTAGATAAACATAGAAATTAAGTAGGATAAATCAGTCAACAGTATTTAGAGTCATTAAGGATCATCTGTTTGTAAAACATCCGACGCAGATGGAGTGAACAGCAATAAATTAGAGTCACATTTGAAAATAGAGAAATAAACGCATTTGTTTTTTTCAATTTCGTATTCGAACTTGTTTAGAAATTGACAATAAGAATACCCTGCTGTGACTTAAGCAACCCCGGTACCGACAAAGTGAAGTAATAAAAACATGCGAGGACCACGCCCGGGTGCCACAAACGTGCCGATCTTTTCGCCCGAATTCATTTTCTGGTGACACTTGGTAAGCAAACATAAAGGGAATTTGCTATCAATCGGCGTGTGGGGTATTGTTTTTTAGACGAAATTGCACTATGCTAAGAAGTATTTTATTAAAATATATGATATGAAACGCGCTGCAATATTAAACTAATGGATTAGTTAAATGTTTATTGACTTCATAATAAGAATTACAACACATCAAATATTAGATCAGCATATAAATTTTACAATTAACAGTGTGTCGTAATGAAATCCAGACAAATTAATTATTTAACTAATGTATACAAATATTGTAAATTCTATTTTATACGAGTAAGTGTGGAGTTTCTTGCCCATTCTTCTCCACACGAAACTACCTTTTGGAAGCAAATAGAATCATCTTTATTTTTATTTAACGTTCAAAAGACCCATTTTAGGTAGTCTAATTGGAATAAATTATTTGATGTGACAATATCCCATATAGTAATTTTGTTCAATTAATTTAATTTAATTGAAAGTTTATTTAAAATGCAGTTTACCTTTAATAGCAGTTAACACCGTTATAAAGATAGCACGTGCCATCTCCCCCAAGTTATGCAGGCCGAAGCCCTAGTAGCAGATGTTAAGACATTTAAGCAGTACGCAACTGGCAAAGAAATTACTTTTCGTATACACCATATGGTATAATTTCTTTTAACTGAAACATGAGGCTTTTATTAAAAATTAAATTTGTAAGTATTTGTCTAGAAAGTTAAGATATGTAGTTATCTATTATGTATATGATTTATTTAAGTCATCTGAGTAAGAAAAATTGTATAACAGAATTACTAATAACATTAAATTTTGACTGTTGTGAAGAAAATAGCTCTTTAGTAAAGCTTTTCCTAGAATTATCTTTAAGAACTCTTTGTTACCCAGCGAATACCCAGGGCCCTATAAGACTACTAAAAGGATTTAAAATACCAGCTGTAAGTGATCAGGTGGCTGATATCCAGGCGAGTAGCTTGCCTGTTTGTGCTCTGCCCTTATATTTATAACATTTTTTGTACATATTGATATGATCTTTGATATTGTTAAACATCTTTTTGTTCTATCATCAATAGTTTTCACAGCGCATGCGATGAAATATATTTTATAGGCTTTTACACCTTGGGTAAGAGTATTGTGGTTTCAGTAGGGCTTCCTTATTTTTCATAAGCAGTGATAATGTAGCATTCAAATAGTGGAAGAATTTTTAAAATCGGTCCGGTACTTTTTGAGCCAATTCGTTAAAACATACATACAAATCTTTCCTCGTTATAATATTAGTATAGAAGTATAGATATCGCATAGGTACTTTATTTGTGATATCTGTAATAGCATTTATTTGTGTTACAGACAATTCTTACCGTTATGAAACAATTATTATTTTGGTGAGCTATTCCTCCTTAACATGTATATACACGTCCAGATTTCTACAGATATAACTCATACATTTAGACGTAAGTATTTACTTCTTTTTATATATAATTTAAATCCGTAGCTTTTTAAGAGCATATTCAAACTGATTTAGTAGGAAGAAATTTTACTGAAGTGAAATACTATCCTCGTCTTCAGAATAGTTTTGGCTGAATGCGAAGAGCGTTTTCAAAGCGTAACTTTAAAATTATTTGCTAAAATCTTACATTGAAATGTCTAGATATGAGACTAAGGATTACATCGTATAAAATAATATGAATGCGAAATTGGGCTACGCTTTCATGTTAACCCCTGGGTTTTTTATAATTAAGGAACATACTAATGTTAACACAGCCTATCACTCAATGGCTAAGAGCATTATTGGGCTAGTGGCTTAAGCATGCGACTCTGAACCGTGAGGTCGTGCGTTCGCTGTGCACGCGCCAATTGACAACCCTATAAAATAACCTGAAGTGATGTCTTAAGAGTTGCCCACCGATCAGCCTGTTGTCAGCGGAGGAAGCATTCTATTCCACACACTGCATATGCCTTCAAGTCACTTAACAATTGCTCCGATGAAGGCAAACTTAACGGGGAAACCGCCATGACGTAATTCAAGAACGTCGACAGCATGTGTCAGGATAGAGCTGATCATTCTTTTTAGAAGAAAATACAGATATCTAAGGCCAAGACGATATAGAGTTGCAACGTCACTTACTGGATTTTTATATCACTCAAAAATAAAATTAATATAAACCTATTTATAAACCCATTTACAGATTACACTACGCGATTGGTACAGATTACATACCCGTATTTTACCTAGCTAGTTCAATTAATGTTTTTTGTAAATATAGAGAACGATAAAGCTATTCTTAGTCTAAGCTATTAACGAAGATTTAAATGTTATTACCGATTCCACGCTATTTAAACTTTAAACTGTGAACATAAAACCCATTATATACACACTTTTATCGTCTCAAATAAATTAGGCTATCTACATATTTACGCTATAATCACGTACATTGTTAATAGTTCGTTCTTACAACTGCAGTTTTCTGTTCTCTTATTTTAACAAAAATATTATATAAAAAATAAACCATGGACATTATCGCTAATCTGCAGAGCAACGGTTTTGAAAACAAACCACCTTGTACTTGATACAACAGAAAACTACATTAGTAACGTAAGCTGTATTTTATTATATTTTTTTTTTATATAGAACAGGGGGCAAACGGGCAGGAGGCTCACCTGATGTTAAGTGATACCGCCGCCCATAGACACTCAATGCCAGAGGGCCTTTTAAGAATTGGTACGCTCTTTTTTTGAAGGACCCTAAGTCGTTAATAATAATTAAAAATTAAGGTTACATACCAAAGTATTAAAAATAAAATACAAATACATTTAATAATTTATAAGCTATGTTTATATTAAGCGAGTTACCTGCAGTCAAACTGCGTACGCAGTTTTGCAGGGTATGGTTGAATTGAAAGTGTAACTTTTTATGAATAAATATATTACATACATACATAATCTCCACAAGCTCAGTATATTTTTGGTCTACTACTTGAATAATGAGGGGTAAAATTACAAAAGTAATATCAAAAAGGATTATTCTCTATTTGTCATAAAACTAACTTAGTGTCGATAGCTAGTAACAATAAATTGAATTGCAATCTCATACAGGTTCAAAATATTATTAAGCTGTCTAGACGATTTATAGCGGGCCAACAAGGTGCAAATATTAAACCCTACAGCGATCTGAAACCAAATAAGCAATACTTCACTGGTGACGGAAAACACAGAAAATTAAGATCTCCCTTTCAGCACATCGCGTTATTCGAAGTTTGAAATTCGAAATTGTTCTTTTTTTAATAGAAATATGAGGCTCAGCTTATGTTAACTGATACCGCCGTCCATGGACACTCCCAATGCCAGACGGCTCGCGAGTGCGTTGCCGGCCTAGTTATTGTTGTTGTTATATGGATTGGATGTGAATTCTTTATAAAACACTAGCGGGTTTGACCTACGCTGTCGTGTATACTACACGTACACGTCTTAAATACAAAAATAATAAAAAATCTAAACCACACAAACTTAACCAAAATCGGTGCATTCGTTTACTCGTAATTGCTTAAACACGTATGGCTTATAATGCAACTACGAATTTCGGCATTCTATGAAATTGTATGAATGAATCTTTTCTTCAACCAAGACTTATTTATTTATTAAATATACAATCCTTTTAACGGATGACTCTAAATTGGCAAGAATGCCAAATGAAAAAAAAAATACACACGAAACAAAAAACAAACATGAGAAATTAATTAGAAAAAAAAACAAATATTTACATAATTAAAAACAAAAGTACAAAAAATTACTTACGTATATACAAGGTATATAAAAACCACATTAATTCATCGATAATTGTCAAAGAATAGCACAGTGTTCATATCCAAATTTCAAGTCATTCAAATAGTCAAAACACAATTCCATTTTAACCTGAACAACTAAGGTACTAGGGTAGTTTTTTTAAACTGTATACTTAGAAATTACATACACCTTTCACGGCTTACATGCCTTCCCGGGCCATTCAATAACTTTCTTTGAGTAATGAAAAGTTATAGTTGTTTATCAACCTGACCTAAATATAAAGTTTGATCTACTTCGCGAAGTCATAACATTATGATATTAACTTTCTTGTAAGAATTTTTTACGGAATGTATCAGTCCTATACTAATAGGGCGTGGCAATTGGTATACACATGTCTGCCTGACGTTGATATTCTTAGGACTCTCCTTTCGTGGGATAATAGGAAATTGATACATTTTTTAAACTTTATTATTAGCTTTGTCTGATATTCGCAAGTTACTACAAAAGTCGAAAATAATAAAGTTATACGTGTAATCTGCTGAAAAATTATAACCCTAATACCGACTTTTAATTAATGTATAATCCCCATATGCAGTTCTGTTTACGGCGCCATCTATACCAAAATTTACATAAATTCAGGTCGCCTTCAAAGAAATCCGTAACAAATTATTTACATTAATAAAATAAAATATCGCAACTTTAATTTCTTAAATAAAATATCAAATAATAGGCAAATATAATAATAGTCTTGTTTAAATCGGAATCAAGATCATCTTACATCGATTTTCGGATGAGTATCAATGAAGCTGATCTGTGAAAAGATTTATTAATGAAGATAAGATTTCCTTTCAAAACTGATAGCCAACAAACCATCTCCCATAAATTTCCGCGTAATCTCAACCGAAAATTACTCGATTTGTTGACTGGTCGAAAGATCGTATAAAGTAAATTTGTCTTTGGTTTCATTGATAGTATATTCAAGTAGGTGATTTTTATTGTATTTACAAAATCTTGTCAACTCTCGGCACACTCACACATTGGTAAAAAGGAACAATGAAATACAATATTTAATGTGACAAGCCCTTATAGGCAAACATAATATCACAAAGAGAAAACCTACATCAATTCATAAAGTATTAACATTTATTTCAAAGTGTGAGCTAGCAAGTACAGATATCCAGACCTAGCTAGTTTAGCAAAATGCTCAATCTGGATATCCGTGAGTTTGGGCCAAAACGTGTTCTTCTAAAAGGTGGGACAATTGAGAAGATGATGGGGTATCTAGAAGGTACACGAAATTTAATTTAGCTTATTTAATCAGCCTTTGCCTAATGCGTCGATATTGAGTCATAACATCTTTATTAATTAGCCTAAAACTTCGTAGTGTAATTAAAGTTATTTAAAAACATATGAATCAGAAACTTCTTAACCCTTATCAAGTTTAAATAATTTCAAACGTAATACGTAAAGGGACATCAAACACAAGAAATGTTTGTATTAATATGTTAAAAGTTTCCACACGCCAGTGGACACACCCATAAATAACTTTATTGGTAATAAAAGCTCGCTAAGATAATTATAAATGGAACGGACGCGACCTAAATATCGCCACACGTGAACGCCTATTTTCAGAAAACAGCAAGGTATGTCAGGTAGCTTTTAAAATAACACCTCTGATACAGCCGTACATTATCTTGGATTCACATTCTCGCGTGCATTAACGTTTTGGGTAAGAGCATGCGTCTATTTACAGTGTACGCAAGTAGCTTGCACTTATGCATATGCACGTGTATGGAAATGAGAATACCTCAAATAAACGATACAGGCGTTATTATATGTATCCCGGTTGTTAAGTATTAGGACAACCTTTCATTTCGTTCGTCAAAAACCGATTGCAACACCGGCGAAAAAGTATACCATAATTGGACATTCCCTCAACAATGGCTGCAGATACAGAGGATTGCAGACGCGATGCAAATAACAAAAATCAATACGCGAGCGAACGCGTTGGCCAAACACGAACAAAATTAACCGTTTGGCGAAGTGATGAAAATGTTTGTATACACAAAACAATAGACGGAAAAGCGCAAGACGTGAAACAATATGATTTACAAACACGACCGATGCGGTCGGAATTCTCAGACGCTCTCTCAGACCTATCCGTAATAGACAATAGATGATCTAGCATCCGTTTAGGGACGCTGACAGATTAATAACTAGCCTAGACAGGCCTAGACAGCGACGAACTTTACATTTGATATGGCATTGTCATATGGCTGTATGAAGCCTTAAGTGAGTGGTTAAGGTTCCACGTCTTCAAGCTGCCACTTGAACGAACCTGTTGACCCAGTGGACAGCGAGGGCAAAAACTTCAACTGCACCTGTTCTATACGTATACGGGTTTTTAGGTATGCTTCTGCTTGTAAAATTGTAATCTTGGTTAGAGACACACTCACAAATTTAATTGCTTACACAGATAGATTGTACCACAGATATATTTATATGTAGATATGATGTTATAGTGACATCAAATACAAAAATCATTTATTCACGTAGGTAACATAATGTACACTTATGAACGTCAAAAATAATATACATTGAATGCTTCTAATTTTACATTTACTGTCAGTTCTCAAATCAAGGGCGTAGAACGGAAGAGAAGAACTGGCAAAAACTCTCCGCCACTCTTTTTAATCGCCAAGTTATTTCTTTTACTCAACGTTTGTAAGGAGCTGCAACCATGACACCATATTCCATATGACATCTTGAGTAATAAAGAATAATATCGAAGAGACTACTAATATTTGGTCGTTATAACCGATAGTCGTCACAGCCGATGACGTTGCTATTAAGTACTTAATACAATATAATTCAGCCGGGACCTTTGATTTTGGTCAATATATCCGGTACGACTGATGACGGCGGACATCTCGTTTACAGTTCTAAACGATGTCGTCGTAGATGGTATTGAATGTATATAGGTAATTTGAAATGAATTTGCTATGAAGAAGAAGAAGCTAATGAAGAAGCTAATAAACAATATTCTTCCAAATCTTTGTTAGGCGAATTATTGATAAAATGCAATCTATACGCTCTTTACACTCATATTTGATAATCAATATAAACCAAATAAAGTAAATAAAACCGTACAAATAATATTAAAATATACATGTCCATAATTAAAACATATCCAATACCTTTTTAATTATTTTAAAAACTGGTGAAAGTTAAAATCTTATGATAGCATATTGGCACAGTTGAACTCTCATTTTCATACAAAGGCCACAAACACCGATCCGGCAAACCATGGTATTGACAGATGGCTATTACAATCCGTCGATTGGTTATTGACACACTTTTATCAATATTTGGATTAAGATGTCTATCTCAGATGGTCAATGGATTGAAATAGGTTATTGGGTTTGGGCGTTACTCGATAACTTATTTAAACCAGAAACATCGGTAATTTTAATCTTAATTTAAAAAAATATCCAACGTCAAGAAATGTAAACTTATAAATATCGTTTTATAAGAAATACATTGGCCATAAAGACAAATGAAAAGCACACTTACCTTCACCGCTTTCAATCAAGAGCAACTGTATATCATGACGTAAACGGGTAACAGGTTTAAAAAGTGCCATTGCATCAGTCAGAACTCACAAACAACCCCGTCTAGACTAGGCACTAGAAATGTATGCAGAAACTTTATCACAGCCAAAGAGTTAGGGACAACGTTGCTCATTAACTACAATCCCTCAAGTTTTAGAATAGCACGTGCTAACAAAAGTATTTATTATTCAAATTGTATCGAAATTGCGGTTTTAATTAGTGCGATCAGGCTTACGGTACGTTAATAACGCATATATTAACGTCAACTTTCATCCGACGGAATCAGTAAAGGATTTAATATATTTCGTGTTAATAGAATTTACGTCAACCAGTGGGTGACAATTATAATTTTCAACAAACAAACAAACAAACCTCTTTATTTATATAGGTAAAGAAGTACACTTATGAACGTCAAAAAAATTAAATTAATTGTGAATTTACATTTACTGCCAGTTCTCAAATCAAGGGCGTAGAACGGAAGAGAAGAACTGGCAACCTCCGCCACTCTTTTTAATCGCCAAGTTTTTTCGTCGCTCGTCTTGCTTGAGATAACACTTATTTAATTTAAAAATAATCTAATTGAGCCTTAATTATTTCGTCCTTGAATGAACGCAAATAGGCAACTGACGGCGTACTTTTGCAAAGATTTTAATGGACTGGAAATCTTCAGGCTTCAGGTGACTCGGAAACTGGTATTTAGGGCAATGGATGTAGCTTCATAGCGGTATAGGAAACGGCATATAAAAGCACTATTATGGGTACTGTATACACACGTTAATTAAATGATCTCTGTAGTGACGTCACAATTATTAGCGCGTTCCACTTTAACCGGTCACAAAGGCGTAGAAAAGAAATTCTCGTTCTGCAAGTTTTAAATATATGTATTTAGCCATTTGCAACAGCCGACATAATAATTAGGCTAACATTTGTAGTAGTAATAATGCAATACATACACATCATTTCGATTGTGTATTATTTTCCAGACATTTTTAATGAATTATTAATAGCTACATGAGTTAAAGAAATCCTGGGGTTATTGCGCAGATAAAGATTTGAAAATAGAATTCTTAATTCATGACTCATGATATCACTGTCATCGATTAAAATTAAGGTAATATTAACTTTCAGTTTTCACTTGTCCTTATCTTAAGAGTCAACGACACTGCATCTATTGGTCTTTAAATGGAACATTACGATGCCCACGGCCTAATATGGAACCTCACGTACATAATCTTTGATCTCATACCCCTTTTTGGTAGCTCGTTAAATTTTGAACGTCATATAATTAGAAATTATGAAATAATATTGAAAGTAACACGCAACAATTGTCTTGGGTATATTTATATAAATATATTTATTTTTCTCGTAATCCTACAGCTAACATAAATTATATACAACAATACACAATTATACGAAACATGTATCCAAAGATGGAATATATAATATATACAAAAAAACTATAAATATTAAGAAAATAAAAAAATATTAAATACTTTTAATAATCATAATAAAGACCGTTTAATTTCCAAACGTGACGAAAATATAATATACAGCTTATATTTTTTTACATCTTATACATTATTTTATTTATTTTTTTATATATCCTAGCTAAATTTAGTACGGTCAATCGGAATCCCTTGGCGGGTAAAGGCCTCCTCCAGTTTTTTCCAATTGTCTCTGTCCATGGCTTTCTTTCTCCATTTTTCTTTTCACCTTTTCTTGGAGCACCCTCTTCTTATGGAAAGGACCAACGGGAAGAAGAAGTCTTTAAAGTCCACTATTTATCTTCGTATCTTGCTATATGCCTCGCCCATAACCATTTCTGTTTTAGGGTATATTCTAACTATCTATCTTTTCATCAACTTTTGTTTTTCGTCTTATATTATCGCTTTTAATTTTATGTATTTTTCTTATTTTTTAGTACGCTTCTTTCCATTGCTTTCTGGCATGGTACTAGTTCGGTTTATTTTTGTGATGTAAGTCCACGTTTGGAAGCCATTCAATATATTCGCTAAGTTATAATTCGGCAGGTGTAAAAGTCAGGGTATGTACGTTATGCTACGTATACTTAGTGACGGATTTCCAAATTTTAAGGTATAGGAAATTTTTGCCGCCCTTTGCCTCTACAATCAAGTTTTTTAGAATCTAACAATTTAGTTGCACGTACTTAAGTGCTTGTAAAATATTTTTTGGGTTTGATTTTGAGCCCAAAATAATACACAAACCATCCAGTTCCCAGCCCCTTGTCCCTTGCTCAGCCTATACATGTCAGTCCTTACAGTAATAGGTAGTAGGTCCGTCATGTACAGGTTGATATAGGGAAATACACTTTATGCAATTTCGCTCTTTTCAATTATACAAAGTGTGGCTGAGGGCGCAGAGGTTACTGGTTGGGGGGTTGGGAAGCATTTGTTGCAGATTTATATTTGTAAAATATCAGAAAACGTCATGCAGAAATCTTTTTCTCACATTTCTGAGGACAAGATTACCTGGGATATTGATTCAAGGAATTCTGTACTAGAACTAGTTTCTGCAAATAAGCAGGATCATAACTTATATCGCAGTATCAAATAAACAAAAACAATTTAGAAAGGGGACGAACATCTCTTGACGCCAACGCAACGCGTGGGCAAACTTACCATACGCCTTATTATAATTTGTAATGACAAGGTACACTTCCTTAGAAGTGAGTCAACATCCTTTCGTTATTAAAGTAAGTACATTTTATACCTAAGAAAATGTATTGAAAAACTCAAAAAGTGTTACTGCAAAATGCATACAACCATGACTAATGAATATTCATTAATTAACTAAACTGTTGAGTTTTCTAAAGTTGAATAGTCGAGTAAATGTTGTTTGAAATGTAGATTTTTTGCAATGTATTTTAATGGGGCTGAAGAGGCTTTATATAGATGTTACCGAGTACATTGTTCCCGTTCCGTAACGATTTTCGTTTACGACGTTTGCTTCTGATTGGCTCCGCTAAATTCATAATAAATGAGGTCTATAATAAAACTGATTCGTGCAGATATTTTCAGTGATTTTCATTGTTGAACAGGTTAAATTGATTGTGTGCGGCGTTAGTCAGGTATATAAATATTTTAAAGGATTAACAAAAAGAACAAAAATAACGAAAAGAATATATAAAGAACATAACGTTTTGGCCACAGCATTCTGTATTTGTTTATTTGATATTAAGATTATAAGGCCTGAATGTTTTCGTTTACAATAAACATTAGACTACCCTTGGTGATGACCTCCGATTTTATTATTTGTTTCGTGATAAGTTATTTTTAAATAATCAAGTAGATCATCAGCGTTCTGTGCCTGAAACATGCCGTTGACTTTTTGAGTCCAAATTCATCCCGGTTTAGTCTAGTCTAGCCTAAACCAACACGACACGATACTCAATAACGTTGATATACAGGTATTAAATCAAACGGTTTATATATTGATCAAACATTTTAATCGACTATAGAAAAACAGTAAAACAAAAAACCCATGCTCCAATGGAAATAGGTCAGCACGTTACGATGCGCAAGTTAAACCTTATGGCAGACATTAATATAGCAATCAGTTTGTTTACTAGGTTAAAAGAAATTTATATAATTTTTTTTTTATTAAAATTGATAAACTTATAAAACAAACTTTGCTCTGCAGTTCTATAGCCTAAAGCTTTTCTCAGTAAATAGACTTTTCAGTATAACGGACCTTTTCGTATTTTGTAAATAAAAATAATTTTAATAGTTTCAAACTATAAACGTAATGTATATGTCATAGGTAGATGATCCCAGCATTTTACCCTCTTAGTTACAGTTAGAAAATTAATAAATGTCTGAAAATCCCTACCCGCTTTTGATCCAATAATAAGAGAACATCAGAAATATAACACACAAAATATTAAAAATAATGAGCACAGCAATTAATCCTCCCAAAATATTAAACGCGTATTTAAAATTAACGAACGTATTCGCTGAATCATAGAGCTTTAATTAGAACCGAAATAATGTTCGGACACCTCTGTATGTAACCAAACACATTCAGTTCCACGAATGCACCAACACGGATGACTGAATCGTATGGTTTATTTTACAAAACAAAACTAGCGAATTCCGGGTACAAATATATTTTTCTGTCTATTGCCGATTTATTATAAGGACTCATGATTACCAAAAGAATAGGAAAGGGAAATTACTGAGTAATTTTATAAAAAAACTGTCGGAATCCAGAACGTTTCCCAGACCTAGCTTCAAGAGCTTTGGAATTTCACAGTTCCCAAACGAAGATTGTGAAACTCGCCGTGGACCTCATAAATGTAAGGGGGCTCCAAAATTCTCGTTGTCCATCAAGAGACTGCGAAGCCGGCCTTGCTATTTCTTATCGAAACTCAGATATATACCCCGGCTGATACTTCCTACCACTCCCACCCGGGGTGCAAATTGGAGCATTCGTTTGTGCCGCGGGCGGTAGTTTGCTTGTACGATGAGGATATCTGTTCTCGTCGCCTCGGGACATTTGAAAAAACGGACCTATCTAACCTCTGTTCCATCGCGGAATTGACCAAACTGACTCATCGACCACATCCAAACGTCTGCAGACTTCTCAAAAGGTTCCGACTGCTGAAATCTTTATACGTACGCAATATATATTATTTTTAATTATTATTATTCTTATATACAATTTATATGAAGATTCTACTACAAACTACATAATATATGTTTAATAATTTCTTTGAGATAATTAATCTTACTTAATAGAAGAGATATCCCAATAATCTAATTATATAATGTTATTAAGAATTGATCAAAATATAAAGGTTTTTTTATAATTTCCATAAAAATACCTTATAATATTGCAGCAGCTGAAAGCCAACGATTAGCGGTATTTGGCTACACACTTGGTGCGGAAAGTTTCACGTTTAAGGGGGTTTTCAACTTTTTGGGGCCGCGGGGCAAAGCCAACGGAATAGGTACAATTTATATTATTTATTAACAAAAGCTGTCACAGGCTAGACTTAAAATTTTTATAATGTATATCATACAAGAAAATCTATATGTTGAAGTTAAAACTTATTTGTGCGACCAATGTTTTATGTGATTACGGAAAAGTTTAACTGTGATAACCCTATCTGAGCTAACCGAACGTGGTCGGACAAATTTCTTTATAATGTAAACAAAACATTTAAAAGGTCAATCTTCACTGCCGACCATTATGCGTACAGTAACCACAGAGGCAATCAAGAATAGTCAGTTAAATAGCCTAGAATAGGCCTAGATAACTAGTATGGTTACTATGGTAACCGTTTTTTACATTCGTATTATATGTATATAACCGCACTATCTTTAGTTCACCTTAAAGGCTCTAAATATCCTTTTAATCTAGATAAATCTATAATTATTAAGAGTGTGTCAATATGCTTTTCATAAAATACATAATGTCAAAGCAACCTTTTGCGTGCCCCAGTTTTTTCCGTGTCTATTTTATGAACGAAGTTTTACGATACTTGCCCCGAAGCTAACGATTCCAATACAGGGAGGAAAATAGATTTTTCTATTTCTGCATCACTGCTTCTGTGTTTCTGTAACTTATTGCTTTGACGGAAGTTATACAGTGGTGTTGTGTTACAGTTGTTGCTTTTTGCAAGGTTTCAATATTTTTTACTCTGTTATAGCGAGGGTTATATTTATCGTCATTTCTAATTGATTTTTATAAATTTGCTTTCGTCTCAATAAAAATTTGAAACTCAACGCAGATGGTAATCGTCGATATGGGTGTTAACCGTATCTAAACAACTACTTATAATATAAATTGTAATCAAGTATTATATGTACAGAAAAAAATATGCATACTCTGCGAATTCCTTAAGTTTTGTCCTGCAAGGAAGTTTTTTACAAACAAAATTTCGTATCATTTTTATACTACTATGTACCAGGATATCATGAATTAAAGTAGGCATAATATATCTATCGCAATTAACATAAGGTCATATCGGCGCCTCCCTTGGCGCCGACCCGTCGCCAAAGTAGGAATGTCTGTCATGATGCCGGCAATGTTTGAAATTGTTTAGCACACTATTCAGTAACTAGATTTAGTTTCTGATCTACTGCCAGTTGACTAAGCGAAAATTGCGAAATGGTCATCTTTACATCATGAAATGTCATGTGTATAGTATTTTAAATGCTTTTTATATAACCTGGTCTATGCATTCAGGCCACATAAAACCTGAACCTAAGTTATTTGCTGTTAAATAACCTATGCAAGTAATACATATTTGAGCCTTAAAGATCAGATTATAAAATTAGGTCAGTTTATACATTAAGTAAATAGAAAATATAACAATGTGTTATTACACATATAAAAAACTAGGTATTTACTTACCAGTATGATTTAAATTATAATTAAGTTAAAGTGAAGAAAGAAATTATTATTAAATATAAATATTTAATTAAATTATATTAACACAATACAAAGTTACATACAGAGAATTCAAAATCATCTAAGTTTTTTTAAAACTTAATCCTCGAATAAGTAGAAATTTATTTAGGTTTATATGTAAAAGATATCCATTATTTAGATATCCAATAATTAGAATGTAAAAAAGTTAAAATCTGTCATTATAAGAGTTGAGACCGTTATGAGAGACCAGACCGCACTAATATGCGATTATACTAATAGTACTGATTATTATATGTACATTTTATTTAATAACAAACGGGAAGGCACATTTTTAATAAATAGACTAAGTATTAAATTAAGATATTTCAGCAAAACATTTTCATGTTTTATAATATAAACATTGTCTTAAGTCTCTATGTTCAGTTTAATATATCTGATTTTACGAAATTGTCACCATAGTTCTAAATTATATCAACTTAATAAAGGTATAAATTAGGCAGGTAGTTACCAATATACATGTTAAAGCAGGGTTTTAAAAATGATATATTTTTAATTATTTTTGTTACTATAATTGTTACTGTTTATTATATATACTTAGGCAATTTGATATTTCCTTTTTTAAGGAAATATTTGAATAAAAAGTTGTGAGAAATACATTTTTCGATTTGTAAATATTACTTTCATTAAACAAAACATACCTGCGGCAACTTATACGAGCTTTTCGTGGTCGCGCGACGAAACGTAACACTCCAATTCACGGCAACGGAGTTATTTTTCCAGACACAACGTTTTTTATTCACTTAAATAAATTTCCAATGTTTTTTCATTCATAAAATTAAAAATTAAGCAAAATATTAACAACTTAAACAGTAACCACCCCCACTTTGTAATTTTTCACTTTCTTATCTCGCCCCTTCCCCTCACTTACTGCCGTTACCACAGATTAAGCAGAGGTAAGCTGTTAGATTGCCTCACATCGGACTTCAAGTTTTGAAATCGGGTAAATTTATATTTTTTAGGTCCTTACTTTTTATCTTGGAAGAAAGGTAGTTGGAAAATGTAATACCAGGTAAATAAATAATGTATCCATGTATTTCGTCAGAAATACAGTTCTACTTTTTACATGTTGACGGACGACATACCAATACCAAACTTATGTAAAATAAAAAATGCTATGTTAATACTTAATTGGAGACTTATCTATGCTCGCCCGGTTTATAAATATATGAAAAAAAAACTCTAATGTTATTGACAGTTGGGGTCAATATGCGATGGTTTAACATGTCAATAACGTGAAACGTCACTAATAATAAGTCAATTGTCTCACCAGAATGTAACATCAGCTCAGCTGTCTACGAAACAAATAAAATGAATTTGTCATTTCAATTTTCAATCAACAATTTAATAAGTGCACCTTCAGGAAAATAAACAAAGTTATAAACAACCTTGAAATATTAGCTTATTATGTCAATTTAGTAATAAATAATGGAAGAAGAAAGTATGTTTTATTAGTTTTATCAACTTTCTCGTGAATTCCCTAACACTGCTAAATGGTTTCTAATAACTTGTTGCAGAACTTATTCGGAAGAAGAAAAAAGCTTTGAACGGAAGTAATAGACGTGCATATGCTGAGGCATGCAATGATTTAGCTACTTATTACTACAAAAATACAAGATATAGTGACGCGCTCGATGAGTATAAGAACGAGGCTGCTGTGTGTAAGGAATTGGGCTTACGAATGGAATGGGGAACTTGTAACCGAATGATAGGCGAGATGTTCATGCTTCTTGCTGAATTTGACAAAGCTCTTAAATATGAAGAACGACACTTAGGTACTCCCTCTCCCTCTTTTATGTATTAACTACTAGACTCACTAGTTAAACATACTTTATTATGTTAATACAAATTGAATGTTTATCTTTCACACATCGCTATAATTTATGTTTCTAATGGGGCTTTAGACACATCTAAGTGTATGTTTCATTGATGATTTTAAGACTTAGTCTACCTGTACTAACTGAATCAATTAAAGCTTTGCTAAAAATTTAACCCAGATGATGTACCAGTTGAAATAATCACAAAGATAGTTTTATTTACTATACTTCTCTTTAATATAATTATTCTTGCACCTGCCCCAGGGCAGACAGAACAAAACTGTAATATTAATTATTATTTATTACTTAAACATAATTATTTTTCAGCTGTTGCTAAGGAATTAAATAATTTAGTAGAAGAACAAAGAGCTATGGCAACATTAGGTAGGATTTACCTTCTCCAAGGGCAAAGCACTTCTGACAACAATGAGACCAAAACATCATTGACAGCTGCAGAGAAGGCATTCATGAAGAGTCTCATTCTTTGTGAAAAGTAATTACATATATTAAAAATATTTCATTTAGATATATTAACTTACTTTTTAAGTAATAATATTAATACAAATAAGACTTATATCTGGTTTTATATTTATCCACAATGTTAATGTTTTTTAAGTTTGGTTTTTAATCCTAGTATAATTAGTTATTCACATTTAAAGATCTATATTGCATATAATTACTAAATGTAATGTTATTATTCAAATGCTATGTACTGTTTTTTATAAGTCTGCATAAGGACTATAAAAGAAACTAATATTTTACATATTTTTACCAAATTTTTAGATTAAATGGAAAAATAAATAAAACAGAATTAATGGATATGAGAGCTAGGCTCCTCTTAAACATAGGAGTTGTTCAAGAACACTTAGGCTATTTAGACAAAGCTATAGACTGCATCAATAAATCGATAACAATTTGCTCAAACCAGGATCTGTATGAAGTATTACATAATTGTTATACAACTCAAGCATTATTATATTGTAATAAGATAAAGGATTATGCAAAGGCTCTTAGTTGTCTGAACAAAGCTTTGGAAGTTGCAAGAAGATTGGAAGATAAGGTATAGTACTTTCGTTTTAAATAAATTTAGGTATTTATAAAATAAATTTAGTTATTTAAAAAAATGTATCTTTATTAAAATTAGTTCCTAAATAAATTATCCTAGCCAGTTCATTTCAATTACCCAAGTTTTTGGTCTACAAAGAAATTGTTAGAAACTTCAAGTACTACACCATGCTTCAATTGATTGAAACACATTGGATGAAAATTTTACTAGACCAAAGTAACAACAGATGCTTAGCATCAGCAGGCATATAGCAAATACCAGCACTAGCTAGCACCTTAACCTTATAGAACTGTTAAAAAAGAAATAATACGTGATTAAAAAAAAATTAGAAATATAAATAACTTGCTTCATTTCCAGGTTTTAAAAATGTGTGAGACATTATCCTCAAAAGCTGATATACTGTGTAAGATGTCCGACTATCAAAGTGCAAAGCAAGTATTGTATAAAGCTTGGAAGTTAAAAACACCAGATGAAGATGAAAGAGATAATATTGAAACGAATTTGAGAGTTGGTAAGAAAAGTGTCTATAATAGTAGTGGGTTTTCTTATTCATAGTAGTCATTTTGGGTAAACTCCACACCACTATGTACATTTGTGAAAGAGTTATTTATAAAAATATTGGCCATATTGGCTAAGTCTTATTAATATACAGTGCAACCTTAATATAACGTACCTCAATATAACGACTTCCTCGATTTAACAAATTCTTCGTAATCCCCTTGAATTGTCCATAAGAGTCTATATAACATATACCTTGACATTGCGAACATTCTTTGCGTACAACCTCTTTATAACGAATTTTCAACTATCAAGAAAAAGTATTCACACCTCTAATTAACGAATTTTGCCAACCCAAAACCTTTATATAAAGTTTCCACAAATAATATAACTCTTAATCTTATAATGTGATTCATGCTTGTAAAGTAATCATTGTTGTTTTGATGGAAAGTAATGTAAACACCTCTGCTCGTCACTATTGTTAAAGATTTAAGTTAAATGGCTCAGAAACGTAAAAGGTGTTCCTTATCGGTCGCTGAAAAGCGAAACATCATTAATTATGTTGACCAAAATCCCATGACGAAAAAATTAGACATAGCTAATAAGTTCAGGATTCCCGCAAGTACATTGGCTATTTTTAAAATTTAAAGATAAGTTTTCAGAAGGAAGTGGTTTGAATGTAAACAGAAAAATATTAAAATCTTGCGAGTTCTAAGACGTAGAGGAAAGTGTGTTAAAGTCTTTTACCTCTTTATAACGAATTTTAGACCAATCTAACCTCAACATAACAAACCTCAGTTCAACGAATTACTTGATATTACGAATATTTTCTTGTTCCCTTCCGATTTGTTATATCGAGGTTGCACTGTATATTGTTACCTGATATTTTAATTAATTGTTGCAGTTATTTAAATCATCTCATATAAGCTACACAAGTGTCATTATTCCTAGACTAAACAAATTTCCTATTTATTTTAGTGGCAGCAATGTGTTACACAGAAGACCTGATAATCTCAACAGACCCATCTGATTATCCTACTTTTAAGAAGTTGTATGAAAAACTTGGAGACGGGGCTTGTCACCTGAAGAATTATGCTGGAGCTATTGAATATTATCTGAAGATGTTGGATCATGCTGAACTCGCTGGTGACTGTGGAAAAACCTTGATTCCTATTTATGTCAGGTAAATAATTTTTAATATATAATGTTAAATGTTTCATAAACGATTTTTTCAAATCCATATACATTGTCACTAAAACTTATGGTTAATAAGAATAACCAAGTTTGTGTAAAGTTTACAGTAGTACAAAAAAGCTCTGTTATAACTGTTTTTGGCAGCTTTTTGACAAATAGAGATGATTTAAGTTTCTATGTTCATCCAAATTAAATGTTTTACTATTATTTATTACAGTATTGAAAAGCCTTATATAGTGTGAAATACCACATAATTCCATTAATGTGTATAGCCATAACTACAAAAAATAAATTTGACACCTATCACATGTAATTCAATGATAAAGTGTTCAGACAAATGCTCAATTATGTTAACATTTTTACAGCGCAGGTTTTTTTTTTTAATAAATTAAATTTGTTGTTATTTATTTATCAATTACAGCTTATACCAAACATACAAAGATATGGGATGTTTTAATGAAGCCCTCCAGTATTATTACAAAGAGTATGAACTTATAAAGGATGTTCCAAAGGAGGCATTCACAACATTATACAATATCGCAGAAGTATCATTCCTAGCCAAGAAACCATATGAACAAATTGAAAAAGCCTGTCTCGAAGCTAGAGATGCTGTAAGTATCTTTACATTAAAGAAAAAAAATATTGATAGTATTTATTTTGTAATCCTACAGTTTACAAAAATATCCCAAACTACCACGAACTATCTAAAATATACAAATCCTACAGATTAGAAATAAAGATCTAGTTATGTCTCTATGATCTCAGGAACTTTGTAATTCTAGAATTGGAAATAGACTTATCAATAAAGTAATAATTTTTATTTAAAAATTATATAGTCAAAGTCAAAAATAATTTATTCATATAGGTAACATAATGTTTCTAATTTTACATTTACTGCCAGTTCTCAAATCAAGGGCGTAGAACGGAAGACAGGAACTGGCAATAAACTCTCCGCCACTATTTTTAATCGCCAAGTTTTTTTTACACAATGTTTGTAAGTAGCTGCAACTATTACACCATGTTCCATGTGACATATTGAGTAATAAATAATAATAAAATTAATTTAAAACAAAGATTTGTCCTCTATCAGTAGGAGGCATGGTGAAATAGGAAATATAATATATATGGAATCACTACATAGTATAAAACAAAGTCGCTTTCTCTGTCACTATGTCCCTTTGTATGCTTAAATCTTTGAAACTACGCAACGGATTTTGATGCGGTTTTTTTTAATAGATAGAGTGATTCAAGAGGAAGGTTTATATGTATAATAATATTCATTAAATAGTGGAGAAGTACTGTTATTTTTGAGGTTTCTAATGTGATGTCGTAAATAATTACATTTTTTCCGCTTACATTGCAAACGCAAGCTGAACCCTACGAGTTTTATCAAAATAATGTACTAAGTATTTTTCACATTGAAAAGGTCTACAGAAAAGTCCGTGATGGTATATGTCTATATGGTATATGTCGCGTATTATTATTATCGGAGCTTTCCAGCGACGGAAATAAAAATACATAATAAAAACCTGCTTTTCATCCGTGCACTCTTTTTTATATTTTCTGCATTGCACCCGTGCAATGTAGAAAATATAAAAGAGTTATTATATGATTTATTTTATAATAACCGTTACATTAACTTTTATGTCTAACAAAATCATTAGTGTATAAGCCGGAAGGTACGATTTCAGTTTTTGTTAGTTCATATTTGAAATAGATGATAAATACACTTTTTAGAAGATTTTTATTTGTGGTAAATTGACTATTTATGACCGGTATTTATGTTTTATTGCTTCTATTGGAATTAAGGGTAAGTTAGAAAAAGGCCTGTAAAATTAACTGGATAACCTAATAATAGAAAATTTCTCAATTTCTCAGGCCCGCGAATGGAATAAAAAGAAATACGAAATCAGAGTATTGAAAAATTTGCTAAAATATCAAGAGGCATATGGGGAGATCGATAAGATGGAGACCACCAGAAGTGAACTCCAAGGTCTTGGTTATTCTGATGAAGGGTCTGAAGATGAGATGAGTTCTGCTGGTGGCTGCGAGGAGGATACTACTCATATTGGTGATGACATATGTCTTGATGATTTGACAGGTAGAGTTTTTTTGATAATTTTCTTTCTATGTAAGTTTTTTTTGTCACTTTGTCATAATTTAATTTTCGTCGATTTTTATTATTTCACTGTAATATCTCCTGTATTATTATTAACCGCCTCAATGGATTAACAAACACACATGACATTAGTCATACTAAGGTTAAGATTCGGGATTCAGCGGTAAATATTCCTGTATGTCAAATTTGACATTCTGATATTAAGATGTTGAATTTGCCATACCGGAGTAAACAAGTCACGTAACTGAATCTAACTGAGATCCTAAGTTCTATTCCCAGCGTAATAAAAATTGGCACGGTGGAAACAGAATGCTGACCACCTACTTTTCTAAAAATTAATGTCACGTCATACAAGTGTTAATTATATTTGAAAAACTAGTTCTTCCCTTCTGGATGGACATTTATTTTTTAAACATTTTTTATAGATTTGATATGTTTTTTTAATACTGTGGCCAAATCAATAGCTTTCGCAGAGCATTCGATGAAAGATATTTTATAGGCTTTTTTCCACCTTGGGTAACATTTAAGTTTTATTAGGAAACCTTATTTTTCGTATAAGATTTTTACTTACTATATGAATCATTGATAATGTAGCATTCAAATGGTGTAAGAATTTTGAAAATCTATCCAGTACTTTTGAGACAATTCGTTACTAACATACATACTTACTCTAACTATATTTACTCTTTATAATATTAGTATTGGTTTTCATGTGACGCTGTGACTTTTTGAGCGTAAAAATATTCAGTCATTGTTGGTTGGTATAATCACGCTCTTTTAACTTCAGTAATATTTGTTTCCTTCTGTCCGTGGGTGTCTATGCTGCGTTGGAAAGAGACGGGCTACATTTTGATGTTCTTTATAATTATTATTTGTTAAACAAATTTATGTATTTTAGATCTGTCGGATACAAACGAAGAGGACGCGATAGAGACGAAACGCGAGACAAGGCGCAGAGGAAAAGGATTTGCAATAAAGAAAAATATGAAAGGAGAAACGCAATTACATGTTGTATGTATTCTGGAATTGTTTTAATATTAATTAAGAGCGTACAAATTTTTAAAAGGCCGGCAACGCACTCGCGAGCCCTCTAGCATCGAGAGTGTCCATGGGCGGCGGTATCACTTAACATCAGGTGAGCCTCCTGCCCGTTTGCCCCCTATTATATAATAAA
The DNA here is from genome assembly GCA_028984075.1 of Pieris mannii. Taxonomy (NCBI): domain Eukaryota; kingdom Metazoa; phylum Arthropoda; class Insecta; order Lepidoptera; family Pieridae; genus Pieris; species Pieris mannii. The sequence continues at coordinate 9,613,454 of CM054779.1, read as the reverse complement.
AAAAATAATAAAAAAAATTATTTTCATTTAATAGTTCTATCACAGTACCGTAGTGTAATGTGGACTCAGTTTCCGCATTTAGACGCCCATTTGGTTCGTTGTGCGTTTACTTTACCGTTTTTTTTATGAAAAATGCCTATAGTAGTTAGTTAATTTCTTGTATATATTAATAGTGACCCGCCCCAGCTTCGCACGGGTGCAATGCTGCTGAAAAGCAGGCTTTTATTATGTATTGTTATTTCCGTGGCTGGAAAGCTTCGATAATATACGCGTTCGATCGCTGCTAAATAAGCTGTAATTGCCTGTATAGATATATATTAAATGAACAATGTATTCAAGGTATTTAATTGGTTAAGGATTAATGCTGTATTGGTTAAAATCGCTTCGAAAATTAGCCAATATTGGTCGTAAAAAGTAAATGACAAAAAAAGTTATTGTGGGTTATCCATAAGAGATATACATATACCATCACGGACTTTTCTGTAGACCTTTTCAATGTGTACAATACTTAGTACATTATTTTGATAAAACTCGTAGGGTTCAGCCTGCGTTTGCAATGTAAGCGGAAAAAATGTAATTATTTACGACATCACATTAGAAACCTCAAAAATAACAGTACTTCTCCACTATTTAATGGATGTTATTATACATATAAACCTTCCTCTTGAATCACTCTATCTATTAAAAAAACCGCATCAAAATCCGTTGCGTAGTTTCAAAGATTTAAGCATACAAAGGGACATAGGGACAGAGAAAGCGATTTTGTTTTATACTATGTAGTATTATTATGTAATTTTGGTTTTTCTAATTTATTTCGTATGTTTGCTTTTTTTATCGTCGGTAAATATTCACTTATGTACTCTTGAATAATTAGTGTATAATATTAAACAGTTGTAATGTTCACTTACGAAACTTAAATTATATTTTTTTTAAATTGCGGGAAATTGTTAACGAAACATATTAAGTAAATTTTGAAAACATAATGAAGAATGAAATTGAAATGCCAAATAAGGGAAGCTGTGGATTAAAAAAATAATTTAAAAAAAGAACATCCTTTTTGTAGTACTAGATTCTACATTTGAATTTCCAGGCGTCCATATCAGGAAACAAGTTGCTAGTAGAGCGTTTATTGGCAAAGGGGCATCCGGTAAATATAAGGGACAACGCCGGCTGGTTACCCTTACACGAAGCGTGCATACACGGCCACGTCGAAGTTGCTAACATATTAATAAATCATGGAGCCAATGTCAATGATAGAGGCGGGGTTAATTGTGATGGTGAGTTAATGTAATGTTTTTGTAATAAATTCGTCAAATTATATTGTCCGTCCGTTGCATCCTTAATGATTTGATATTATTCGTTTTTGTTTTTTTACAATTTGTTTAATGTAACAAATTGTGAATAAATAAATCAGTGTCTTTATCACAATTTCATGTTTAAAACGCGAATTCGGCGGCGGTTATTGGAGGGATATGAATATAAATTAAATATATAATTTGTTCGAAGCTAAGTGTCAAATGTGTTTAATCGTTTTATAGAAGAGCTTATAACTAACGTAATATTAAGGGTGAAGTTGGGACACTGGACTTATAAAAACTTTTTTTGTGTGTTCTTAAAAGAAAGTGACACATCTGTTATCTTTCACGAATATGTGATGTCACCTATTGAACATTCTCGGAAATTAGAATGTTATATATATGTGAATGTTATTTAAAAGCTTAACTTAAATATATATGTTACTTCACTAACGGTAGGTTACATAAGTCACGATTGAGCGCATTTTTTTGCAATATTTCAAAATTCTAGGTTGCGTAAGATAGGGATAGGAATTAGGATTTTATTCTTCTGATAATAGTTTGCTAATAAATAAACATATAATAATAATCACCAGTTAAATAAGCTCTATATAAAAATTTAACTCTAGGTATCACACCTCTATACGACGCCGCAAGCAATGGACACTTAGAAGTTGTACAACTTTTACTTGAAAAAGGAGCAATACCTACTCTTCAAACTGATTTTGGCGAAACACCATATCGAGTTCTACAAAAATGGCGGACAGGCACAATTCTAACTAAGGACGAGGAAATTTTATATAATAATATATGCAATAAAATTAATAACGTCACAGATAAAGCGACCGATATTCTGCGCAGATCCAAATCTAAAACACCTGTCAAACGTGCACAAGAAACATCCCCACCTAGCACATCTAAAACGAGAACTAAAGATTTGGGGACCCCAATCTTCAAAAGACGGAATATTATTGACGATGACAGTGATACAGAAATTAATTTATCGCAGAATGTCAGAAACCAAACCGCTTTTCCATCAGACGACTCACAATCAGAGGAGGAGACACAAAAAGACAATGTAGAAAGTGTAAAAGAATACAGAAATGCCATATCTGCATTGAGAAATAGAAACATTGATGTGCCAATTGAGAAAGACAAAAAAAAGCAAAAACCAGCCTTATTAGACCCTACAGAAGTAGATGACGACTGGTTAGACGATGATTTGGGAGTAATGACAAAAAATAAGAAACGCAAACTCACCGACCCCTTAGATAGTTTACCCAAAAAATCGGCTTTGGATAATTTGAGAACTAGCATCGACAATTTAAATAAAATGGAACCATTATCCGACAACGGAATAAATATGAACAAAAATAAGAAAACGAGACTCAACGAAATAGTTGACGTTAGTGAAAATAGCTCCGACTCAGACCAGTTTCAAAGAGATGAAAACATTAATCCAAAGAATGAGATTATGAGAAATCTGATAAATGACTTTAATAATAAACCAAAAGACACGAGAGATAGTATGAAGAAACGCTGGAAGCGACAAAGCACGTTGTTTAAAGCGGGCTTTCAAAGGAGAAGAGACTCTAGCAACAGTGGCAGTGATACTGAATTTGAAAAGAATCCCAGATCAACACCCGTTGCATTTACGAGAAAATCCTCTAACGAGAACTTTGGGTCCGTTAATTTTACAAGAAAATCGTCTAACGATTATGTTGGTTCTAACGACGGTTTTAATTTCGTGAACAATATTGTACAACCAATGAATGTGATACAACCAATAAAAATAGTTCAGCCGAAAAATGGTAGGGCGATGCAGATATTGCCACCAGCGGCTGTCAAAGTGAAGGTCGAGGATAAAGTTCTGCTAATATCTTTGAAGCTGGATCTGATAAATAAATTGACAATCAGCTGGCTGGTTGAAGAGGTCAAGGCGCGGTATTACAAGTGAGTATTATAATATGATTTAGCCTATTGAAACTCGTTTATTTTCAGCTATTTATTAATTTATTTAACAGTTTATTGATAATCCAATAATATAGCCAAAACAGATTACATACGACGAACATTTTATCCTAACAAAGACAAATTACTAATAATTTACTTGTTGATGTGTGTGTGGGATTGTATTTTGTGGGTGTATACGTATATTGTGCGTTTTTATGTGATCTTTAAATAATTATGAAACCTTAATTTAAAGGAAATATTCAAGGATTGTTGCACCGACCCCGTGTTATTATTTGATAAAATAAGTTAGTGTAGAATCTTGATAAATTTAGTAAAAGTATATCCATTTGCATTATTAGTTTACTAATTAAATAATATTTCGTAATTGAAATGAAATGGATTTATTGCATTTAGTTGCATTGTCTTATATTGTATGTTCTATATTTCTTAGTGTTTTTAATTTGTTTCTTTTTATATTATTTGATTTTTTATTATTTGTTTAATTCATTCTTTATAGCTCCATAATCCACTGACAATCAGTGTTGCTGGTCACAGAAACTTCATACCGAGTTAGACCCTTTTTTTGCTTTTTATTTATTTTAATTTACTTCTTTATTAATTTACTACTCTTTCTTTAGACTTATATTTCTTTCCTTGTTAAGTGTTTTTAACTTTTAGATTAACGGGAGTTCGTCCAGTGTTTAGTTTAATGACGTCAGATGGCGCCATCCTATCAGAGGATGACCCATTAAGTCTAGTACTATCTTCTCCGGAGCTCAACACTTGTATCAGTAATTGGAAAGCGTCTCCAGCTGAGGAAAGATATCTGGAGTGCTGTGATGCTTTGGGAATTCGTAAGTTATACAAAAATGTTAAGTCAAACTTCTGGTTGAAATCGAGATTTATTTAAATTTTTATTGCAGCACCGTCCCAGGAATTGCAACAAGCAGTAGGCCGAAGTCACACAACCAGACGTCTAGCGCTCGGCACACAAACACTCCCCCCATCACAAATCCGGCCATTGTTCCGTGCACTTACCCACCAGACACACATAACAGCTCTAATGCTATCCAACAACAGTATTAATAACGAAGCCATAAAATATTTATCGGAAAGTCTCTCGACCATGAAACATTTGACATTGATTGATCTTAGCAAAAATAATCTCACAGCAGATGGTGTTAAAATTTTGCTCAATATCTTTGAGAAATCAAATCGTCCGGCCTGTCAGGCCATTGAAGACATAGACCTTAGTGATAACAAAATAAATGATGACGGTTTCCAATCAATTTTAAAACTAACTCAATATTTAAGACTTAAATCGTTGAAACTCAGTCACTGTGGTATCACAGATAATTCGCTTAAAGATATAAACGGTTCACAAATCAACTTTGATACTATAGAAGTGATCGATTTAAGTAATAATGATTTGAAAATGGTCGTTATAAATAATTTGTTGACAATACTCAATCCCAATGTGATAGTTGAATTGGAATTGAATGATGTGGGTGTGGAAGGAAATGTGGTGGGAGGTTTGGCGAACTTTATGGATACGGCTAAAGAGTTGAAACTGCGAAGGTTTAGTCTGTCCGGATGCAAATTGGTGGATGGACAGTTTATGAGGATATTCAGGTAATTACATACATACTCCATACATGATAACAGAAGCACAATCAAATACTTATGAAATATAAAAAATAACATGCAGGACAATTTACGACACAGCGCACATCACACATCGAGATTCCCGTGTGGGTCCACTAAGGGTCCGCAAAAAAAACAATGTAATTTCGTAAATAATTAAGTAAAAATATAAGCAACTAATAATAGTAAATAATTAAGAATGCAAGGTTTTAAATGGAATGCAAGAATGCAAAAGGCGGAACCTCTCTATGGAGTTGCTGATAATATCCAATAATAGTTTTATTGTAAACCCGACAATCCTGTACATGAATTATCTTATTAACGTACTTAAATATACATTAAAACTGCTAAAGTTTATTAATAACAATCAAATATACAGTATTTACAATTTTCTTAAGCTACACAGTAATAATAAAAATCAATTAAAAGACAATTAAAACCAATTTTTTTGCTACAATAATTTTATTTTACTCATAATAATTGTGACTTGGGTATGCATTGTATTTGGGTAAATCAGAAATCATGAACTAACAAAGCCTTATATACAGTTTAAAATTGTATTTATCTCTTTCAGATCTCTCGGAAGGGCCAAAAACCTACAAAGTGTGACGTTAAAGGGAAACCTCCTTACATTTATTACACTAAAAAAATTGCTTCAACGCCAACCACCGGTGCCACAGATAAACCTAGAGGGTTGCCAGGATATTTTTAAATACTCCCCAGACTCCGATTTTCAAGTATGGCTACCCGCGATTAATTTTGGACGGTGTATACCAGAAATTAATGTTACGCCGATCTCCAAAACGGATGAGGAACGAGAAAGTTTCAAATTATTTTCAAAAACTTGGTTAAATTGCTTCAAAGGACGTGGTATTATAGAGCATGGGGATGGTGGAGTAATTAAGTTTACGGCTAGATGATTGACGTTTATAAGTTGAGAAATTAGATTTCGGTACCTTTGGAACTATACTACTGCGTTTGTCAATAGTGATTGTGTGAGTAAGAATTGATATGAATAGGATTTTGTAATTTAATAAGCCACGTAAACACGCCAATCAAGCTTAAATCTAGTTATAAGAGCTGTCAGACCGGTTTTATGTTAAAAATTTGTAGTATTTGACAGCGCTCAAGACTTAAATTTTGAATATATAACTAAGTTTATTGTCTGGCACAGACTATATTATAGTGCATTGACAGATTATAAAAACATTTTGCTTTAAATATTAAAAATATGACATTTGTCCCCTGCGCATTACTAGTTAAGCGCTATGCATACTTTTGATTGTTTAAATATTAGCAGAATTATTCATTTCTAGTTTTCGTATTTCTTATGGGTCGTTCAAGTATTGCGTAAGCACTAGGGTTTTTTTTATTATTTGGTGTTAACGTCAATAGTAATTATTTCTTCTTTTTACACATATTTCCCAGACATTGTCTATGCTTTAAAACGAAATGCATTCATTTTGCTGACAAGAAGTAGGGCTGTGGGATGAATTGCAGTAAATATGCTTACATAATACTTGGACCCTATGTGTTAGTTATACATTTGAGATTTAAGTTTCCCTAAACATGCAACTAATTTTATGAGACTGTAATTTATGAATTATCTTGACACTTGTATATATAGTTTATCGTGTAATCGTCGTTTTGATGGTAAATACAGTAAGTTACATTTCAACTTAAATCGTTTTATTTTTGAACAACGAAACCTAATCTTTGTTTTTCTATTGTTAGACTTTTATTATTGGAGAATGTTCCCTAATTTATAAGATGTATATAAAAATACATATTACACATAGTTAATAAGAAAAAAACTAAACAGGAACAAAAACTATACTAAACTGATACAGGATACATGAAAGAAAAAACGTAAAAAGTGCACATGAGTGCATACAAAATTTAATTTGAGATCAGTCTCACTCAGTTAGTAGTTAGTACGAAAGTTAGGGATACGATGTGAACAGGTAATTTTTGTACAAAAGAAATTTAAAGGAAGATAAAGAAGGAGCTATCCGAATAGGGACGGGAAGTGAATTCCATAGCCTTACTGCAGAGACCTTAAAGGGTTCGCCAAGAAAGGAGGAGTTATGAGATGGGATTTCAAGGATTTAGTTTTCGGAAGAGCGTAAGCTAGTTAGTTATGTGCTCCCAAGATAAATTTTGATTAATAAAACTCCCAAATTTTTTACTATCTTGTGAAATCTTTCAATAATAACTACTTCACTCTTGTTGGAATAGTAGACCAAAATTTCTACTTCAATCAACTATCTTTGCCATAGATTGTATGGGTTATCGAGACTTGATTGAACGTAGATTTGAAGATCGTATAAATGAAAATTAGTTGAAAGACAGAAAGGAGGAGTTAATATAAATAGCAAAAAGAAGAGGAGAATGTAGCCACCTTGCGGAACGCCAGATTGTCATCATACTCCACTGAGATATGCAATCGCTTGTCTTAAAGCACTGGCGGCGCCCATTAAGATAGAGAACCAGTTGACAGCATGAGAAGAAATATTAATAGACCTAAGCAACTCCATTAACATGATAAAATTAATTGTATTAATAGCCTTACTGAAATCTTGCAGTGCCTTCGCGAATATCATCGGCTACTCTGACCTGAGCAGTAGTCGTGCTATGTCAGATCGAAATCACGACTGAAGTGGATTCAGTATGCAATTTTTGTTTAGGAAATCATTTTATTGCTCTTGGATAAGTACCTTGGATGGAAAAGACAGAATCGAGATGTGTCGAAAATCATAAAAAAGTACTAGTCTACTAGTAGCCTTTTGGGGATAGGGGTGATAAATCCATCATTACAGCAAGAAGGAATTTTACCGCTAGAAATCTAAAAATTAAAAATATGAGTGATTAAAGGAAGTAAACAATAGAGATAGAAAGGTTATGATCATAGCTCGACCAATTTGGAATGAATAGACGTAAAACTCGATTCAACGTTCTGGCTAGAGAATTCAGCAAAAGAGGAAGATGGAAAACTAGGAGATGATAATATATACTAAAGAGTTAAGTCCAGATCGATATTACTTAAAGTAAAATGGGCGTTTAGGCTGTTTACTTCGATATTGGGAGACATGGAAGTACGTGATTGACACCCAGAGATTTTAATTCCAATTTCAATATTTTAGAACATCTTTTAGGCCGGTAGTCAAAAGGTGCCATTTAGTGAAACGGTTAGGCTGTTAATTGAACAGGTAATTAAGCTAGTTGGCTGTGACACAGCTATTTTTTAAGAGTCGTCGTTGGCTTTTATAGCCAAACAAGAATAATATGTCGGGACAATTTAGATAGATTGATAATTTTCATGAAATAGGACTCAAACATTTTATTTTGTTCCCTTCATTCAAAATACTACGTCCATGTCCATTCTCTTGATTGGCATCACGAAAATAAGTGGTGTTTTTTTTTTTCAGACGTGAATCGGTTTGATCACCAGACGAGACAAGTCATTTTTTGTTTATGAATTTCCTCGGTGTGGTTGTTGCAACCATAGCCACCATAATTTGTATCTGAGGTCTAATATAATGTTGTTATAAATAATAATAACACAATATAGGAAATATAGTTCCCTATTTTCTTTGTTAACAGGATTTTTTAAATGATGGTAGTTTTCCAATTACAGCACTAGAGCACATTATGCGGCACAATGCTCGACGTTGAATGTTCCAACTACAGTAACGCTTCGCACAATTGAGCACTCCCAAAAGTAATGCTTTCGCGTGATACTCGCAATCAATACCAACTCAGTGACAGAAAAATCACTAGTGTTTTATTATTTAAGTTGGCATTGATCGAAATTATTGTTAGTAATATTATTTATTGTTGAAAAATTTGTAAGGCTTTCGTTTCGTCGTAGATTTTGTAAATAATCAAAGTTATTTCAAACTGCTAAAAATATAAATATAATTAAGTATAATGGCTCAAATAACTCATCTGTTTCATTAACATATATATTTCCAATAAATATATCACTTGATAATAAACTAATTGATTTATTTAAACTCGGAGCACTCGATAATTCATCGTGATCACTATCATTTGGATAAGATGATTAATTAAAAAGTGTATAATTTATTTAGAAATCATTTTTAAAGATCCAACACTGAACTTAGCGCACTCTGCTGATGCATGAAAACTAATTCACGTTCCAATTAAGCTTCAGCATAATTCGGCATTGTGCGCCACTGAGTCGCATTATGCTCTGTAATTGGAAAACTACCGATAGTTGACACTGTAAAAGCGAACTCTGTGAGTTGACATTTGACTTAATCTGTTAAACAAAAAGAAACAGTCAGGCGTGCTGAGATAACCTCAAATTTAATTTGATAACATTGGATTCCTTTGTAAAGTGTAAACTTACAGAGATATTTTATTTTTTAACCTCAAAACAATTTATAATTCTGAAGTATTTACATAATTTTAAACATTAAAAATGGCAGAATTAGTTAATCAACGTATTGAGGGGATGATAAATGAGTTGGAGCAAATGCGACGTATAGAATTATTCGACGATGAAGAAATAAGGTAAAACATTAATTTCTAAAAATTTTACCATACATTGCCTGTGACATTATATATATAACGTTCCATTTTTACATTTACAGTGATATTTCGCGTAAACGCAAAGAATTTGAATATAGAATACAAAGAAGAGTTAAAGAAAAAGATGACTTTGTTAAATATATTACATATGAACTAACACTTCTTGAAGATATTTCACTGCGTAGAAAGCAATCTAAACTAGTAGATAGACGTAAAGGCATAGAGTATGCTATTGCAAAACGTGTAAACAAAATTTTTAAACAGTTTATAATGCGATTCCAAAATGATGTAGAAATATACTTTGAATATATCAAGTTCTGCAGAAGTGTTGGATTTGATTATGCAGTGTCAGCTATTATTGGACAAATGCTACAAGTGAGTGTTTCAAAAATTCATAATATAAATTAAAACTTTGAAAAATTTTAAGTTGTAATATAAGTATTCATTTTTAGATTCATGGAGACAAACCTAAAACATGGCAACTAGCAAGCATTTGGGAAAGTAAAGAAAAGAAAGATCTAGATACAGCTCGTTCATTTCTTTTGAAAGGGATTCATAGACATCCTCAGGCAGAGGTTTTATATTTAGAACTGTTTGAAATTGAACTTAAAATAGCCAATAGTGTGGAGAATGAAGAAGAAAAGGTATAACACAGTGGTGACATTATTAAAAAACTCATTGCTATATTCAGAGTCAAGACTTTGTGCAAAGTACAGCTTCTATTTGTCAAAAACTAGTCAATTCTGTATATTAGACTTTTTTTTTATATCTACAAACATAGCTCTATGGTAGACTAAACAGATTATGATTCCATCCAACCATACCAATTTTCTATATTATAGTATTGCATGTATATTTGCAGGTAAAGTTTTTAAAACGAGCTGAAGTGGTTTGGAGAAATGGTATGAAAAATATTCTTGATTCTAGTTTTTTGTTTAAAGTTTGCGATATATCATTGAAGTATAATAATGATGAACTTATTAAAAGTATTCAAGAAGAAGTTTGGAATAGAAAAGAGGATAAAAATGTATGGGTTTACATAGCATCAAAAGAACTTGAGGTATTTATTAAGATGTATACAAATTTTATTATCATTGTTTTATTTATTTTTTAATAATTCTATATTGCAAAACTAGTATTATGTAATATATGAAGGGGTTTGAGGAATGATAATAACATCGTTTGAAACTTTAAGTTGCAGTTACTAATATTTTAACCGTTGTAAAACATTAACAAGTCCTTTGATAGATCCAGCCAAACTCCAGCAGATTTGCTACTGAAATAACTGAAACATACATTCATCCTTTATGCAAAATTTTGCAGTTACATGCTGACTTATATGAAATAGAATCACTGTATTATGGTTGTTAAATTAGTCCAATTGAATACCAATTAAATGGCTTTTTTAATTCTATGTAAAGGGTTACCACTGGAGTGAAATAGAAAAGTTTGTGGAAGACGATAACCATTATTCTAATGAGCTGAGATATTGTATAGCTGTCTATGAAGAAGCATTGCAACAGGTAATTTTATATATTCTTTCTTCTATTGAAAGAGAGTTATATGATTACAAATAGTTAGGCCGCTACTGATGAAATTTTATATATATTTGTGAAGTCTTTGTTGTTGATGAACTATTTATAGGCTTGTGAAGTCTATAAATAGTGGATGGTCCTTAGTATCGCTAAAGCACCTTTGCATATAAATGTTTCAGTTTCCAGATGAAAAGTTATGTACAAAATACATTCACCAGTTACTGGGATTAAATGATAATATTTGTACAGATACCCAAAAGATAAATGTAGTAAAACATGCATGGACTTATGGCCATGAAAATGGATTATTATCAAATGATATGTACACATTCGGGATATCTTTTCTGAAATTAGAAGACGAAATATCAAAAGATGATTTTATTCAGGTTAGTGTCTATATAGATTATTTAACCAAAATTAAGTTTTAAAAAAGTTAAATAAAATACCAATGACTGAAATGAATTTTAAAACCTTTTTCAATTAACTTTTATTTTAACTAGAACTTTACTTGAGTATTTAATACATATAATATTTTGCCCAAGTCCCATAAACCCTACCTACAATTGGGTACAGGGTCGTGATGCTTTCTTTCAACACATGAGCAAGAGTGACTGCACACAAAGGAGAACTTCATTGTTTGTAGTGACACAGGGATTCAACATTGTCAAATAATTAAATCAATTTTAGATGTTGGATACAGCACTGGTAAAAATCCCAAAATCTAAAGAATTATGGGAAGAGAAGTTGTTACTAAATAAATCGAATGAAAGTAACATGCTATCTATACTGCAAGATGCTGGTAAAGCAATGAAGGGGGATGATTTATTGCATTTATGGAATTTTATGTTGGAAAATATAGAATCAACTGTAGTTGTAAGTAAAATGCATATTTCTATCTGTAAAATATTGTATTCATATAGTTAAATTAGTATCCACCATTGTAAAAGAAGCATAGATATTTTTGTTTCTTATTACTATTATTTTGCTTTCAGTTCAAAAATGTATACAAAAAGTTTCAATCTTGTGAGAGCATAGTTGTGTTATCTTTGAAACCTAAGTTTTTACAAAAAATTTATGAACATAATGGCTTGAAGTCGGCTAGAGATGCTTATGAAGATTTTATTAAAACACCACCAACACAAATACAATTGCATAAAATTATGGTTGATATAGAAATGTCACAGGATAAACCTAATTTAAAATCGGCAAGAAAATGTTATGAATGCCAAGTACAACAACATGGAAAAGACAGTGTCCAAACTTGGTTAGATTACATGGAGTTTGAATCTCAAAATGGAAATGCCCAGGCTGTCCCGCAAATACATAGACGAGCCATTGCTACTTTAAAAACAGATTTAGTAGATGAATTTGTTAAAATACAAGCTTTGACTAAATTGAAATAAATATTGTGTTTTAAAAGTTTTAGTTTTATTTTTACCGTTAAGTTGAAATCATAAACCATTCAGGAACGAAATATTTATTGAAATATTATAACACCTTCCACAACATAGTAAAAAGAAGAATCCACATAGAACACCATTTATTAATACTAAATTATTTACATTTAATAAATGTACACATTTGTCTACAAGTCAAAATCTCTACTTTGGTGAATGTGGAACAACACTTATGCAACGAATAAATACAGATAAATGCATTTTTAATCACATTTTATAATTATTGCATTGCTGCAATTGGAGCAATGTAGTATCTAAAGATTAAAGACGAACCTCGCTTGTGCTGCTTATTTCTTACTAGATCCTTCCAGCAAGCTTGCCATGAAGGATACTTAGGCATTGCAGGTGGGTTTCCAGCCTTAAGACTGCTGCCCACTACAGCCATGCAAGTGGAGACAACCATCAAGGGATAAGTAATAGTACTTGTAATAAAAGTGAGCAGAGGTACAGTATAGTATCTCAGGTCCTTAGTCTTCACAAGATATTTGTTGACATAATATGCCAGAACCCCGGTAATGGTTACACAAACCAAATCACCCATCAATTTAGGCACTATACCATGGAAGAATCCTAGTATACCATCATCCCTATATATTGACACAATAGCTCCTATTAAAGAGCTGTAGTCCTCTTCTTTACCAACAAATGAAGCCATCATTCTCACAGTAACCACATGAAAAGGGTAGGAAACTACAAGAGAGGCACTGTGCATAATCATATCACGACGAGCTAACTTATAGTAGTCTTCAAATTTCGGCTCATCGTCATTGACAATGTTAGGAGGATCATTAATTTCGGGCAAGTCAATGCCGCAAACATAAATTACCTTTGAGGACAGCTGACTGGAGGCGACCAAACCAAGTATTCTAGCTGAAAGGCCTCGGTAACATCCAAAGAAACCATCCGACTTCTTAATGTGCTTGATGTATTGAAAAACATTAGGTAATATCATGGCAGGCCTTCCAAACAGAGTAGTTGATCGGCGCGGCGGTAAAGGTTCGTAGCCCAATTGAATCAAAACCTTTGCATATTCCATGGGGTGGCATATTGTGGTGACTAGTAATTGCGATGGCAAAGCCGATATCTTTTCTTTTTCAATTTCATCCATATTGTGACAACTTAAAATCACAATTTTTCTATAATCAAATTTGTAATTTTACTTATTTTGACAAATACCCTATCATAGACAACTGACATATAGAATTTAGTCATACAGCATACTCATCCTCAAAGAAAAGATACAGATACTATTATTGCTTCCTATATTTTGAATAAACAATTTACATTGGCGAGAGAATCTTTGAAATATCTGTGACTATTAAAACATATTCTTAAATTTTAATAAAATAAAAAACTTTAAATGACTACGGCGACTACACAGAAGTATTTGATAAGTTTGTCCGACGACTGGAAAAACATTAATATATTTAGAAATAATTATTTAGGTAGCCTGAGCTTCTGTGTAGATTTTTCTCCATTCTACGTGTCCAGCCTAGAATTTAAAATCAGATTACCGCTTTAATGTTGGGGTGTACACGACCTCTCTCTCTATATACGGCTATGTTAAATACTACAACTAAATTGGCTTCTTATTTATTAAATGTAATAGTATTCATAAACGTGGAGTAGTGGTATGTATAAATGCATGTTGCAGAGAAGGCTTGCCCCTTCCCATAAAGCAGCTGAGTCTACTCTTCCCCCACAACTATACCAATTTATTAATTGTTCAGGTATTTTATAACATCACTGTCTATGAAATTACAAAAATTAAAAGCAAATTCGTAGTAGTAAAACATTTTATTAGGCGTTCGATGTTAGTTCAACAGAAGATTCTTCATCAATTTTAAACTTTAATGTTCGCACTTTCCTGTTTTCATCCGGATTATCCTAAAAAATAATATAATGAAATAGTTATATTGATATAACGAAGTGTTTTTATAGCAAATAGATTTTGATCTCGCTTACACATTTTTTGTTTCATACGTTTCATACTTTTTCATTTGTAAGGTAGGTATATCAAGTATGCAAAAAAACCTTAAAAATTAAAAAAAAAATGGTCCCCTTATACCTCCTCTTCCAAATCGTTGCTATCCTCCGAGCTTTCATCAGCATCATTGTCAGATGTCTCGTCCTTCTCCTCCAACGGTACCCATGCAATTTCCTTGTCCACCATATCTATTAAGTTAAAAAAAAATATTAATGCAACGGTCAAACCCTGGAGCACGTAATTTGTATCAGGCTGTAGCGTTGACGTCATACCGGCAATGGCAAAAAATCTACTGTGTAAAGAGGTGTAGAGTTTTATTACCTCTAAATCTCAGTGAGCCCCTCCTACTTGGTGGTTTCTCTTTCTCTTCGTTAGCCTCAACTATTATAGTCGGTACCACGTCTATGACGACACCGTTTGATTTCTTATCTCCTTCTTTTTCAGTCTCTTCTTTAATCTATTAAAATCGATATAAAAATAGGAAATACATATACATATTTACGTTTTTTGGTTCAGCAAATGTTGTTGAGTCTATCATATTGTAACAAATGGTTAGTCCGTTCGAACCTATAAATGCCACGATGTCCATGTGCATTATTAAGCCACATAAGCGATAGATTGCAGTTAATCTATCATATGTTTATTTATAAATTGAATCATGAACATTTGTAGTGTTAAACAACAGAACATCTACCTATTCTATTATAGTGTTATCTAGGGAGCGTCATTTTACCAACTTATTATCACTATCACTGTTATCTAACAATATATTGTTAATTGCAATTTTTAAATAAAAGTAAGGACATATTCCTCGAATGGGAAATGTCGTATTTTTTTAATAAAAAAAGCGTGCCTACAAAATACAGATATGTAGTTTCAAATTAATTGGCATACAAAATTATTTGGTTTGATTACCTGCAGGAATGATACACTAGGCTCTTGTAGTTTAGTGGCCTTCTCTTTATTTCGTAATATATTCTCGTCAGTCTCTTTTTCTAAGCGCAATTTGTAAGCTTTTTGTGTTCGCCACATCTATGAAAAACATGACATACATAAAAAAAAAAAAAGGGAAATAGTTGCGTACCCATTTTATCAGCATTAAAGTTACAAATCCCTAATTACATTTGAAATGCAATAAAACATATTAAGTAGTTTGTTAAGAAACATCACTAATAAGTTTTTGCGTAATTAGAATTTATTTCAACGTAACTTGGAAGTATAAATTCGGCATTTTTAACAGGCCATTAATATTTCATATGTAGATTGGCGCCAAAACATGATCGAAATCGAGCCGGTCAGGCAAGGCCGGCGCTGTCACAGATAAACCAATATTTTTTGTTGTTGGATTTAGTGCAACTAAAAAGTTTTTTGTTCTTGATTAGTCATATTAAAGTTCTTGATAATGTGAAGTACTTCAAAATTTAAAACTTAATATTGACAATCCTAATTTATTAAGAGTTTTATCAGTGAAATATTAATACATTCTTTTGTTTGGATAGTAAATGTTATGATATTTATATATATTTATTGGAATGATTGGCCATGAGGTCGGCCAAAATCGTATTCGACTACTAAAATGTAATGTATCTACTTATGAGAAGGTTTTTATACCGCTACCTATATATTTTTTAATTAAAAAAGCAAAGTACTAATAACTAAAATAAGTTGGTATACTCTCTTTTCGCTAATTTCGCTCTTTTTAAAGATATACCTATCAATTCCTAGTATACTCACATGTGAACCACAATAGCATAGACAACAAACGAATATAACAATTAGTGCAATGAAGATCCTGTCAGTACTTTCTTCCTCGGCGTCTGGTTGCGTATGAAGGGAATCAAATGGAAGACGCGATGGTGGGTCTTCCACCCATGTTTTGTCAACACTCTGTAAAAAGTATACAAAATATAATTCAATAATACTAGTGTTTACAATCACAATAATTAATTTGATACTATTCTTATTATTACTTTTTATTTCATTTAAATTAAAAAGAAAGATATACTATGACAATACTTAAAATAGGATTGTCGTTTGATACGAATTGGAATACGGGTTATTGTAACCATTTTTGCCTTACAATAAGGAAACTGCCATTATGCGTGGCTCCTAGTTGATCGTGTTCCGGCCAAGCTTCATCAAAATCTGCAGAGCACTGTGCGCTTCTGACGCCCTGAGCATTTACAGCATTAACTGTCTCTGAGTCAGAGCGAGTGAACAACATGTATTCTTCTAAAGGCTTCATTTCGTATTCGTTTATTTGTACCAAAATATCTGAAATAAAACTTCGTTACATTACAAATGAGAACACGTAACATAAACATTCCGGCCGGGAGGCCTATCGCTAACAAGCGATCTCTTTCAGGCAACCCTAATAAGAAAGAAAAGAAAATAAAATTCTAATGGTTAAGTGCATAATCAAATCAATAAAAATACAAGTGATTTTAAATTATTACCAAACTTAAAATAGAATAAACTAAAAGCTGTGTCAGCTACTTACTTATTATTCTTATTTCATGAACCGTAAATACAAATCAATACAAAAGAAAATACATGAATTATTACAAAAGTCATTGAGCAGGATAGGATATGGTTGGGAAGAACTCGTGATATAAACCAATACTATGGAGCGGAAACATTTTTTCACTAACAATAAATTTATGTTGCATCCGTAATAGAAGATAGAAATTTCGGTTTAAAACCCAAGGTGTTTTTATATCCAATTTGGACTTATTCATAGGAGTATAAGTTATCACCAAAATCACCAAAAAATGTCGAAAGTAAGTTGTCTTAGTATACGATTACGAGTCAGAGATAAGAGATTTGACTAAGTATGACTTCCGTATGTCAGCACTTTGGACTCACACTATTCTCTAAGTTTTAACTATGAACCTAACCTCAAAATGTAAGGCAAACAAACACTGGGTACTTACTTGAAAGACATCCATTATATCCCTTGAAGATCTTAAGCCGTGGATCCGAAGTATTAAGTCCCCCAATTTGCACCTCATTGGTCCCAATATCCACTACTTCCCACAGACCCTGAGGCTGTAATTTCTCTAACGGTATCTCTATTCTATCTATCAATAGCTTCGTCTCATTTTCTATTCGTGTGTAGTAAACTGTGTGCCGGGCCCCTAGATTTAATTAAATATATAAATGCTTGTGTATTATTTATGAATATATTACATTACATACAGATACATTTTAGGTACTAGCATTTAGAGTTTTAACAAAGGTGAGGGTGTTGTGGCGTGTGATTCTCATTCTTGAGGTTATGTGTGCTTTTAACACGTGCTTGGTGAAGAAAAGAATCGCGAGGAGGAGGCATTAGACCCAAAAATACGATGGTGTGTCAAGAACAGAAAGCTGATCACCTACTTGCCTATTAGAAAAAACAAATGATCACGATCATCATCAAACAAATATAAATAAATCTCAGGCCCACATCAAGGTTGTAGCGCCGCTGGTTTTTTTACAGTTAAAAGAAGTATTATATTGAGAGATAGATGTTTTTTTGAATTAGGTAAATAGTTTTCTAGACTAAACATGCTTATCACAGCAAGAGTCACACAGTGTAGACACAAGTTTGTAATATATTTATAAAATAATTCGTTTTTTTCAGATAGGAAGTGTAACCCCACATAAACATTTTTTTGAACATTAACAAAGAAAAATGTCTCATGCATAACCCTGTAGTCTGGAGTCTGGACAGGTTTTCATTTCCACCTGTGATCGAAGAGTCCTAAAATATTTGCAAAAGAACCAGCATTTTAACTAATTTCATTGTGAAAAGAATAAATTATGGCATCGTAATAAAATCTAAATTACCGTTTAAAAAGTTCCGGTTTTTAACTTCCGCACCGTATGCTGAATCTTCGCGGTCTTCTTCAAATTTGAGATAACCGTCTTGAGTAATCGCTACTAAGAGATAATAACTTCTTCTAAAAGTTTAAAGAAAAAAAATACATTTATTTAATAATATATGTAATTATTATTACAAGTTAGAATTAAACAATACTTTTCACTTACTTATTTTCAGTTTGAACCAGTAGCAGTACAGTATTCTTTTGCCGTAAATCGTTGCTTGAAAATGCTAACTTTATTTTTACCTACAATAAAATAAAATATATATTTTTTAATTTTTTCAATGTCATTTGTCATCATGTGATAAAGGAATGAACTATAAATAATTTACTATAATTATTATTTTTTAGGTGGTATTAAGTGGACACTACGCCAGAGGGGTCGCGAATTCGTTTCCGGCCTTTTAAGAATTGGAACGCACTTTTCTTGAAGGACCCTAAATCGAATTGGTTCGGAAATACTTCAGTGTAATCATAGCTTTATCTATGAAAACCATTGAATTCAACAGATATGTAATCTGTTAAATTAATAATTTAATAGATTAATAAACTTGTGCAAAACCATTTTTTTGATAACTTTTTGTAAATTTATTATAGATTAATTCCTGTGAGACATCATTACAACAGCAGCTGATATTTTCTTAAGAGTTTACAGAAATGTGTATCGACAAAATACCTTATTTATAGTCTGTGGCAGTACAAATTTCCTTTCCAAAATGCTCTCGCCATTAAAATCAGCTCCCTTTTCCTCCATACAATACTCCCCGAAGTAACTGGTGAGATCACAGTCACAGCTACTCTCCTGGTTTGTAAAGTCCTCGGTACATATTCCTCCGTTTTTGCACGGTTCCGAATCGCATTTCATATTGCATTCCGGTAATACACCAGTAAGATCTAGTAAAAAAGTTTTTTTTTACAAAACAGTTTTTTCTCGAAATTCTGTATCTAAACAAAAGATCTAAAGTATAGAGGTGTTTAATTATATTACGGTTCTTTATTACTGTTTTCTTTTAATTAGGGTTGCCTGGAAGAAACTATTATTTACTTATATCCAAAAAGTATGTATTAATAAATAACAATATAGCAACGTTTCTAATGATTTACATTTATAATCACCATTTTATATCTATTGAAAATATTGCAATTAAGTTTAATTAAATTAAGCTATTTTACTGAAATTAAAAAACGTTGAAAATCTAATATTGTTTAATACCTTGATCAATATTCTGCTGAGCCTTCATTGGTAAATCAACTACATGGTCAGCGATTTTAAAGCCTCTTACACATCCCACATAGCCACCTTGAGGAAGAATTGTGGCTCTTGGTGCAAGGTGTAAGGAAAATTGGTCGTACCCTCCAAGATTCATTTGGAAGTAATCTGTTGGTGGTGCTGGAGGCCGTTGAGGACGTATTACCTCTTAAAATGATATCCATTAAATTAGAAAATAAACTTAAAAAATATATAAAGCTAAAACAGGTCTATGTGAAAGAACAATAAAAACGAAAAGCGTAGAACTCTAAGAATAAATGTTTGTATGGCAAAATGGAAGGGAATCAGAAGTACGCAGATACTTTGTTTATTACCTGAGCAGTAAAGAAAATATTATGTGCAACTATTTATTTCGTAATCCTACAGCTAACATAAATTATATATAATTACAAACAAATACACTGTAAATATAGCCAACGATGGAATGCATTATACATTTCACTACAAAAAGAATTACAAAAGGGAACAAACAAACAAAAAGTATACGATACATTTTAAGTAAGTGTTATTCAATTTATTTAAATAAGCCTAATTTGGCCCTGTTGTATGATGATGTAAAAGTGAGGGTATGTACGTGATGTGTATATGGGGTTGTTCTCATGATGTAATATATACCTAAATATATGGAAAAAATGTGCTTTTAAGCTGCCAGAAACTGAAAAATCGATCAAAAAATCAAATCAAAATCAAATCAAATCATTAAATTTATTAATTCGAATTAATCGAATAATTAACTCGTATAGTTTGTGTTTACCTATCAATGAAAAAGTTGGTGAAAATAACCTTTCACTAACTAAAATAAAATGGTTAATCTTTTGCAATTAAATAATGAATTAGATAAACAATATGTATTTAGAACGGAAAACGGAAACACGATAATATTTTAAGAAATCGTGATTTATTTCTTCGTAATGAAGAATCACGCTCATTAATTCTCAAATGAATACTAAAGTTAATCTATTTTAATTTAGAGCAACGATAACATAATGTAACAGTAATTATGCAACGTCATATTTTGAATGTAAATACAGACAAATAGCGTGGATTTCAAGCTAACAATTATTTTGTAAAATGGTAAAATTATCTAATATTTTTCTTCCTAATATTTTTTAAACTTATAATGCGCAATATCTCAAAACATTACTTATTACCCAGTATATGATAAATAAAAACTAGACTTTCTTATAGAGTGTACTAAATGAAATTATAACTTATTCAAATTAAATCATATAACACAAAAACAGCAAAAATACTTAATGAAACTTGAAAAATACAGCTAAAAAACTTAAATTGGTCTAGATACCATGTCTGCGTTCTCGTATAGCGAAAACGTAAAAAGTTCTACACAACCATCTAACTATACCAAAAAGAAAAAAACGTCAGCAGTCGGGTCGATAAATAAGGATGCTTTGAACATTGCATTTCCGAAAATCGCACTATTTGACAATTTGAAGCCTGCTAGCGTCGATTACAAGTGCCGAGATACGATATATGTCTAAATATATTACAAATGTGTCATTTTTTAAATTATTTTACTTCTATCTATTGTTGTATACAACTGCTGTTGTTTCTATGTTTATTTTGTGTTGGAATATCGTACTTCAAATAGTCTGTGAAACAAATAAGTAAAGTATTTGTACAGCTCGTGTTGTGTATTTTTGACGTGACAATGTCTTATAATTCGATGGAGCCGGCTGCAAGCATAAAAACCTGACGCATGCGGCATCACCTCGCTCTTGACGCATGCGGCGTTACCGCGCTCTGAGGCGTTACTTTTAGTCCAGTTTGCATGAAGTGCAAGTGAGAGCGCAGAAGGAGCGACAGAGGCACAATCGACCTCCGAGTTTGCCAGAGTGTGTTCGTTAAAAAATTGTCATAATTGTATTTATGCGTACAAATAAATGTAACTCGATCAATTCAATTGTGATTTCCATTAACCTCCTTCTCTATATCCATATACAAAATATCTATCTAACAAATAAAATTACAATTTTCTTTTGAAGAATGCAACCGTTCCATCAGTATTTTCTTATGACGTTGTCACGTTCAACTATCGTCGGTAAACCAACTTTACGGACAACCTACTTTTTTTTTCATTTTAGCGGCAAATTAGTTTCTATTATTGAAAGTAACAGACTTACCTAAATCCGGGTTCTTCCACGGCTTGTTTGTATAATTCAACAAAAGCTTTGCAACTTTATCAATTGTTGTATTCTTATCATTAACATGTAGCGTAGTGCTATTATCAGTTCTTATAATAGCAATCTGTACACTTTCCCCTTTATTTATTTTCTCGTGGGTGACATTCATTTGAATAATTTCGTCTTCGTGATTGAATAAATATATTATTTCTGTGCCATTGTGTATGAATAAATGTATGAAATTATTAAGATTATCATTAGCATACAGTACTAATGCGTTGTCGTCGTACGTTCTGAGATTCATTAGGACGTTTTCAACCATCATTTTCTTTAGCCTTATCTTTTCGGCTTCTGTCTCGTTGTTTACTAAGTAGTTTTTCTTCAGATATGCTTCTTTTGTTTGAAATGTTAACGCTTTTTCGTTAATATCTAGCAAAAATGTTAATATTTTTATATAATACAGGACACAAAATTTACTAAGCGTTGTTTAATAATTTAAATAAATGTCTCTTGAATATTCATAGAATAATAAACCAATGTTTATGAACAAAAAATCAGTAGATGTTTACTAAGCCGTATATTAAGAGTATAGTAATAGAGTACTTTTTTTAAACAACTGGCAATAGGGCGGTGGTATCACACATCAACACTCACATTGCCAGAAGGTTTAAGTGCGTTGCCGGCCTTATACTTACAAAAACGGTTACTTTGCGCTAAGTCTTATCTAAGTTAACGATTAGTTAAGCTTGTGTACATCTAAGAGTAAATATCAGTCATTTAAAAAAAATATTTTATAAAACTTGGATCGAAATAATTAAAAGCAGATGTAAATGTCATTTTCGGAATATATTTCGTCTCAATCACACTTACTTTCTTCACAGTGAACTCCCAAATGTGCCCAGCGGTTTTTACAGATACACTCATATGTGGACCAAAGTTCTTTACAAATGGCTTTGTTTTGACAAGGATTCGGCACACATGATGGCTTGCAGTCCTTTATAATTTCAGACAAATGGACGGACATGTAACTATAGATGTCTAGGATTTCGCCATTTACGACCAAGCCCCTAAAGCAGCCTATCAGTCCCTGATTAACTGCGGACTTTTTAAGGTGATCACTGAAAATTTCTCTACGATGAACTAATTGATTAATCGTTAATTACATTTGCTTAATTATTAGGGATACAACATTTTGTTGTACTTGGGAGGCATGAGCCTAAACATTATGTTTTGCATAATAATTTATCGACTTAATGTCTATAACAATGTTGCCTGATCTTTTGTTTTCATCACCTTAGCGTTTCTAACGTTCTTATGGGCCTCTATGTAAGATAAAAAAAAATCCACGGTTCTTCAAGCTTTCTATGTATGGGCCTCAGATTTCTGTATATGGTTCATGATCATTTGTTAATCTAACAGGCAAGTGATCTTCTTTCTGCGCCTGGCGCACGCCCTCGGTTTGTTAGTTTTAAGGCAAGTTTCCTCGCAATGTTTTTCTTCATCGTTCGAGAGAATGTTAAACGCGCACATAGAAAGAAAGTTCCTTGGTGTACAGCTGAGCATCGAACCTACGATCTTAGAGATGAGAGCCGTACGCTGTAGCCACTAAGCCAACACAACTCTTTCTAACATACATTCTAGTACTAACAATAGGAAAAATCTATTAGGAACTTAAAAACATAGATTTAGGTTTTAGGACGAAATCACTAGAAAAAAGTAATTTTTTAAAAGATATAATGAAAAACCTCGAGTAGATTTTCGATATTCCCCCCCTAAACAATCAAATAATATGAAACACTGGCCTAGGTATATTCGGAATTTATGCCCTTAAAACATCTAATGCGTTGTTTTAATTAAAGTATTCTTTCGTCTCTTTCAGTCAAATGGTGTATAAATATAATAATACGCTGTGATAAAATAAGACTTATTTTAGTATAACGCAGCTGAGAGTTTCATTTTATTTAAAGAGTCAAAGTTAAGCATTATCTGTAGTTATTTTAGTATTATTAATTATCATATTTATTATTATAGACTATGTTAAACAAAGTAGTTATTGAAATTAAATTATTGTCTGATGATAACACATATTTTATAATCTATACTCACGCAGTAGCACCCCCAATAAACATAGACCCTTCAAACGGACCAAATTCCTCTTCCAGTAATAAGTTGAGCATTTGATACTCTGTATTAAGCATAAATCTCACGTGATAGAAGTTATAGTCGATCCAGATTTTGTGCCATTCGCCTCCGTTTAATTTTCTTTTTGAATTTATAACTAATTTTCTCGTTGTTCCCGTATTCAGAGTGAAATTAAAGGTTAACTCATGTTCTAAAACAAACGTGCATTATGTATTATAGTGTAATTATCTATTTTGACAAATACAAGATGATTTAAAATGTTTAATATCAACGGCCATTGATATAATAATATTGTCTTTGGTTTACACGCCAACTGCATAAAATTATTACCTGTGTAGTACAGGTCAGAAGTTCGATTACTAATTATTAATTGTACGATATTGAGATTTATAATTATAAAGGCGCGTACGAAGTCCCCAGTACCACATAATGCATAATCGCGGAGGTCAAAGAATCCGTCTTTAAAAGAAATGTACCTGTTTCATTTTTGTATCTACTATTATTAAACTAAATTAATAACATTATTCAATTCAGTAAAGTGATGTTCAAAGACACATATCGTACTTACTACTTTTAAGAAGGGAACGGCGCGTACGCAGTCCCCACTAACACATAATGCATAATCGCGGAGGTCAACTAATCCATCGTCTTTAAAAGAATTTTACCTAATTTAATTTTAGATTTGTTTTGTATCTGTAGTAAATTAATAATATCGTTCAATTCAGTTTAGTTAATTAGTTTCAAGTTTGTAATGTTCTAAGACTCATGTTGTCCTTTAAAGAGGGGGACGGCGCGTACGCAGTCCCCACTACCAAAAATTACGCGTCCGAGTTATCCACATTAGGGATAATCGCAGAGGTCAACTCATTCGCAGTGCAATGAATGAGTCTCGCTCTGGGGGAACCGCCTTAGTGATCACGGTATCCCCTACGCCAGGTAAGTATGATTTGTTATTATCACTGAGACGAAATATAGTAAGCCACATGTATTTAGGAAGCGCGTGTTATAAATTTTACTTATAGTCATACCGACATCTATTGAGAACTTGGCAAACTAAAATAAATTTAGGGTCGCGAAACAATTTACAACGTGCGTAGAATATATTAAAATATATTTTTATAATATATCCTACAAATCAATGTTCTAATCTTCGAAAAAATTAAATGTAAAACAGCTATTTGGCTACCGTCCATGTTTAGCTTTAAGTCTTATAGGAGAATGTTCTTCATTGAATATTTATTTTATTCCGTAGTCATAGTCAAATGATTTTTAATAAAAAATATATTTTAATATACTCTACGCACGTTGTAATTTGTTGTTTTAGTTTGCCAAGTTCTCAATAGATGTCGCTTCTCCGTGAGCTCCGCGATTAAACTTTTTGTTGTGGTGGGGACTCCGTACGCGTCGTCCCCCTCTTAAAAGTACGATATATTAACTTAATAATAGTAGATACCAAAATAAAAAACTATCATAATTTAGTTTATAGTTCAATTTCTTTTAAAGACAACGGATTCTTTGACCTCCGCGATTATGCATTATGTGATAGTGGCGATTGCGTATATGTATTCGTGAACGGGTGCCACTTGTGGTGACTGACTTGTGGTGTTGTTACCACGAGAATAAAAGTGCATACTCCTATTTCACCATGCCTCCTGCTGATAGAGAACAAATCTTTGTTTTTAATTTATTTTATTATTCTTTATTAGTTAATATTTCATATAAAACATGGTGTAATGGTTGCAGCTCCTTACGAATGTTGAGTAAAAGAAAAAACTTGGCGATTAAAAAGAGTGGCGGAGAGTTTATTGCCAGTTCTTCTCCTCCGTTCTACGTCCTTGATTTGAGAACTGGCAGTAAATGTAAAATTAGAAGCATTCAATGTATATTTCTTTTCTGACGTTCATAACATTATGTTACCTACATGAATAAATGATATTTGATTGAATGATTGATTTGCGTACGCGCCCTTATAATAATAAATTTCAATATCATACAAATAATAATCGATCTTATGAACTGTACCACACAGTTAATAATTTAGCGTAGTAGATTATACACCCGTCCGCTAAAATTCCTATTGTGGTTGTGGGGACATGGTAATCATTCGGGAAGCGGATAAGGCTCTACTGTTACCGCATCCCGCATAAGGCGATTGTTGGTGGCACCTTGGGGTTTTAGTGGGTATGCACAATGGCGAGTCCCACATAATCCTTCTGCACCAAGCAGTCGCGCCGCGGAAGGGTATGCGCAATGCATTTCCCCAAGTAAAAAAAAAAAAAAAGACATGGTTATCATAGCGCATTACTGCATTGTGCTTATCATGTTAGTACTGTCATCGTTTGAATAATAACAGAACTGATAATGATACAAAAAATACGGAATTACATTATTTCGTGTGTTCTATCGTATATTCAACAGAAACACGAATTAATTATTAACAATCTCTTCATATCAATTGAACACATACATATTTTTTTATTATTATTAATCATACAATCAGTCTTTGGCCTATAAGATATGTTGAGTGCTTTTTGACGCACATACATATTTAGAAATATTATATCAACGTAACATACATATTGATACACAAGAATAGCTGGCAGCTACCTCGCACAAAGAATTAGTCTAGCTATTAAAAGGGGGAACTCTGCCAGTATCTTCGGAACCTTGCCTAAAGGGACTCCTTTTTATAGTTTATTTTACGGTTTGTTCATGTTAAAGTATTAACAATAATAAAGATTAAAATGATACTGAGAATTTGGCACTTTATTATTTATTTGCACGGGATTGTGATAATAAAGAAAAAAATTCTTGTGTATTCTTTTGTATTACATCGCTATTAGCTATTCTTGAATATATTGATAAGCTTTTTAGTTTTAGTTAGTTATTAATATTCTGTTTTTTATTTTAATTTATTGTTTTCTTTTCTTACTAGGGTTGCCTGGAAGAGATCGCTTTTTAGCGATAAGGCCGCCCGTTGCATCCCTTGTATTTTTTATGTATTGTTTTATTTGTGTTGCGAAGTGTAAATAAATAAATAAATAAAAACATCAAATTTCTTGAGAACTGTTAAAGTTATTTAAAAAACTTACCACTGGTTAGGGCAACCATAAATGATGGATAATTAGGTCTAATAGGCGGTTGGAATAATAATATGGCGCTGGTCCCGGTAGTTCTGAAACTAAATGCGATATCGCCCTTCCTCCATCCCGGGACTTCGATGTAGGACTGAGAGGTAGTGAATGTTACAACGTAGCGTTGAGTATCTGAAACACATTCATTGAATAAATAAATAAATAAATCAGTGGCGCTATAACCTCTTCCTTAACAGGGTCTTGGCCTCAGATTTCTGAATCTGTTTCATGATCATTTTTTAAAACTAACAGGCGGGTAGGTGATCAGCCTCCAGTGCCTGACACACGTCGTCGACTTTTTGGGTCTAAGACATGTCGGTTTCCTCACGATGTTTTCCTTCACCGTTCGAGCTAATGTTAAATACGCACATAGAAAGAAAGTCCATTGGTACACAGCCGGGGATCGAACCTACGACCTCAGGTATGAAAGTCGCTGAAGCCACTAGGCCAACACTGCTCACATTCACAGTCATTGAATATGCAGTCAAAATCTGTTATAACAACACTGAAGGGACTACTCATTAAAAACCGATAGTCGTAACAGCCGATGATGTTGTTATTAAGAACCAAATACAATAGAATTCCGCCGGAATCTTGGTCAATGTAACCGGTATGTTGTTCTAAACGATGTCGAAACGGTCTTGACTGTATTATTTTTTATGTTATTTTTCTTATTTCATTTGTTTATTATTGTCATACCGGTTGTTACATTTTCCGTTTCTACAGTAAGTAAGGAAGTATGATGGTAAAGAAGGAGTGGGATATATTTAGAATAATTTTATAGAAATTTGAAGATTGAATTTTATTTTCAATTTTTCATATTATATTGAACTGTGTTTTCTATAATACGTAGCGCAGGTCTTTATTTAAAGTGCAAAAACAACAATGTTTAAATCGACATCGGAATCGGTATTAAAGTTTGAAAGATTAGACGATAAAAAATAAAAATGAATCACAACCAATACTTCTTCCTACGAACTAAGAGTATTCACATCATTTAAGTATAGATTTAATTACTGACTTGTTTCCACGCACTCCAAGGGCCCCAACGTGATCCTACCCTGCGCTTCCTCGGTTAGGTCTTTCTGCTGCAAGAAGAACATTTCCGTGATACCCAGGCTCTTCGGGTCTACTAAGGTCCCTTCATCAGAATGCCATTTGTCCCCATTCGCGTCACAGTTACATGACTGCGTTGGATTAACACACGTTGTGTTAACACCACATGGACAGTATCCTCTACAAATATTAGAATTATATTTATTTTACTTATATTTACGTAAAAGTTCCTGCGCTAACTTATACGGAGTCCAGAGCCTAATGCTTAAAAAAGATAAGAATTTATGACGTAAAATTTTTTTCACAAACGCACATAAATTTCATGTCATTTTTTTGTAAGGAATCTCGTTGTTGGCCTTAACGGCCTTTACAGCTCAGCTCGGGCTGTTTTGGCGAGCTTAGCTCGTCCTGAATGGGTGGTTTTCCCTAGACTCGCCCAAGGGCGTCTATTGTGAGACTCAAACCTTGGGCCGTCGCAGGGTGGTCAATCACCTGAAGGACAGGACGGTAGCTAACTGGAGTGAGCGAAGTACGTAGTAAAGGCGGTTTTTACCCGAATCTGTTTATTGCTACTATTTTTATCGGTCGCACGGGCGGCTTTTTATTTATCGTTAGCTACTGTGATTAGATCATCCGGATCCGTTAAAACGTGTCGGGGAAAATTTCTTCAGTTTTAGTTTTTCAGTACATATTAGTTAGGCAAGGCTTGACTTGTGAACTGGTCGTAAATGTAAATTTAGAATAAATTTAACATATCTTATGTTGACGTTCATACGTGTACTTGATTATCTAAATTAGGATAGAAATTACAAACTAGTAAGGAAAAAACCACAGTAGTAATATTAAATATAAATTTAAAAACTTAAAAGCGGATGAAAAAAGGTATGATAATTAGAAAGATTGTTGTGAAATATTTTCATGAATGTTAGTAATTAAATTGAACAGTCGTGATACGAACACTTAAGCTACTAAGCCATCTGTACTGTCATTACTGTAATGATATTATGTAAGGAAACTTTGATGTTTTGTCTTAATATCCGTCCTTTGATGTTTCAAAATAATAACGTGGTATAAAACTTGTAATGAAATCAGATTGATTAATGCAAAGAAAATTGGTTTGGCTACAAAGTGAGCCTTGCTGGTTCAAAGGCCGAACCAAGGTCAAGAAAATTTATTAAGGAGAATATGAGTGAGATTAGTTTGTATCGGAGAATGAGTTGAAATTTATATTATCTTCGGTTTGATGGTAAAAATGTTTTATTGTATATTATGTCACTGGCCTTAGTATATATATAAGTTACTTATCTAAATATTTTCGACGTCCTGGTGGACAGAAAAACTGTGTCCAGTTTGTGTTTCCACCACACCAACTTCTTCTATTTAAGATTATGTAAACAATAAATAAATAAAATATAAAGAAAAAGTAGAACAAGACGTTTGTCGTGGCGAGAAACTTCTTAATTTATGGTACGAAAATTTTATATTTGTTGAATTTTAAAAGCATGACGAGATAAAAATAATTCAAATAAAATGCAGCGTTTTCTACAAAACTTGTTTAAAAATAGCTATGAAATATCATATTCACGTTCTTATATATAAACAATTTGAAATGTTTAAACTCAAAACAAAATCCTACTCAATTGAGACGAAAAACAATAGGGTTTAAATAGGTACAAAGCCTGTTCATTTTTAAGACATGCAGGAAATATAGGAGAAAAAAAAATTGGTTGCCTGTAAAGTCGGTATACGGGCGAAAGTTTTACGTGACAACGACTTTGAGTGGTAAAATAATTTTAATGTGAATATTCATTCGTATAGTAGGAAGAAGGATGAAATAATAGTAACAATTTAAAACATTTATTTATACAAAGAATTATATTTAAAACATTAATTTATACAAAGAATCTCGCACTGAATTTCATATGTCTGTCTCTCTCGCTCTTAGGCGGGCTAACCATGCCCGAGTGGAAGGGACGCGTGCCTCTCACTCGCTCTCATTGTGAGCGCATAACGTGAGCGGAGCGTAACGCAGTTTCTTGAAGTGTTACTCGGCAAACCAATTTATAAGACGTTGTCACGTCAATATAACAATACAGAACACACATCAATAATATTAGAATAATGAATGTTCTTGGAGGTATAATCAAATATATCTTAAATGAAACTCTTTCTTTGAATGTGAGTGTCAGATGGCTTTAGTTGTTTGAAACATATATGGGCAACCACCGGCCGGATGCGGCCCGCTGTAACACATGATCTGGCCCGCGAGACATTTTGAAAAATCCCAATTATAAAAATATTACATTAGATTTAATTAGACTACTTTAGATTAGATACTAATTAGACTATAATTTATACAAAAAATACCTAAAAAAGACGAATCCGCAGCTTAGAAAATCGCAAGATTGATTTGCGCGTTAGGCAGTACCCATAAATGCGAACAGTTCTTTTCATTGATGTACAAGACTGACTGACGAAAAGTTCTTTACGTCTTTGTATCATAAATCCAAATATCGATGGATAAGTTTCCCAAATCCAAGCGAAAGTGTCTCATTGATTTTGGTGTTTCGTAGTTTGTTGCATTTTTTTAAATTTCTTTTTGCTATTTTAATAAATTGTACCTATCATCGTCGTATTATTTCGATGTCTAATATCTATCGCAAAAAATATTATCACTACTTTAAAATGCACTAAGGTATTTTCAAAAGCAGCGTGAACTTATTTACGCACGTTAAAGTTTGGCCCTCAACATGTCAAAGGTTAGAGTGGTTTAAACCATGAGCTTATAACTGACATAAAATTAGAGATGGGGTTGCGATGCTGGATTAACAAAAACTGACTTGGCTTATTTAAGGGTTCTTAAATCTAAGTAACACTGATAAGTGTAGTCGACCTATTGGACATATGGGAAACGAGAATTGTACCAATGTGATGAATTGTTGACGAGTATTGCAATTTATGAGTGTGGGAAAACTTAAGGGATTCAAGTGTGCTATTGCGAACATTTGGTTCGCGCTTCTTAGTGTATGTAGAATATTATAATAACGAAACTACGAATGAAAATAACCCTGTGGATTAGAATCTTTTAGGCCGTGGCACTAATTAATTGGGCCGTGGCAGATAGTACCGATAACCCCAGAGCTGGTGTTTTCTTCGCTCAACGAATAAATATCGCAATACAGCGAGGAAATGCTGCCAGCGTTAAAGGTACTCTGTCACAGGGAGCAAACTTTTTAAATTTGTTAAAAAAATTTTAATTCATTATTTTTATTAATACAATGTGGGTTAAAAAAATTGTAAATAAATAAGCCGCGTTAAAGTCAATTGTGTCGGTATATATATATATATATCAAATATCACACACAGTTTTTGGGTATTGTTCTTACATATATTATTACGGAATTATAAATACGTTTGGTTATGTATTTAAAAGTGAAAAGATTTGTAACGCATTACTGTAATCAAAATCTAGTCTCCCAGTACCTTTGAACCCGAAATCCTCTAAAAATTTTCTGAAATATATTTCTAAAGTATTCAAATACTCTTCATTTAGATGATAGCTCTAAACGTCCTTTTACTAAACCCTCGTTTTAGCCGACGTAATGAGAACGGTAAGTGATTAAACGGATAACGGCCCGATACTTTTTGTATGACCTTTCCGAATGGAAAAGTTTGAAGCGTAAACCAGCGAAAACCTTTATAAAAAATTAATTACTTTTAAAGCATTTAACAACAGTTAAAATTAATTCTTGGGAAAGAGCATTGTAAAAACGTAGACTGAAAACAAAACACGGCTTTTGGAGCTATGAAGTACTAGTAATCCTTTAAAAAAAAATGTGAGCCGTCACGGGACGCCTGGCAGATGTGACACATCGAAATTATTTTGTGAAGTAATATGCAGAAAAGAACAGATTGTGATAGGAACTAAATATGTCATAATGATAAAATAAAATTTTACGATTTTGTTTTCCAGATAACGATGACTATTTATTGAATAAACATTTATTTTCATTAAATACAAAAATTTACAACTGCATATAGATTGTATGTATATACCATCATATAGCGTGGCGATGCGTCACCACGGCATGCGTCGCCACGCCAGAAATCGGTTTTACGTGCGGCTATAGATGTTTCACATCAAAAACAGTTAGATTTTTTTTTGTATGTCAGTCACGTAACAAATTGTGTTTTGTGTTTAATTTCGTCAGAGGCTGCTTTTCATCGAAGTATGAAATCTAGTATGTGTGTTTGCATAACTAAATACAAATCGCACGTCTATGCAAGAGTTTGTTGTTTGTTAGCGTATTTGGAACCGTGCCCTTGCTGTAACTTTTAATATCTACAGCGCTGATATCGCTGGAACGCGAAAAACGAAAAACATATTCGTTTGGTCGGATACGCTGTCGGTATCGCTATTGAAAATATCACAGTAACTGCCTGGAGAAACGTTTTTGTAGATTTCTTAAAATTATTTGAATAATTAAAGGTAATAAAGGAATTAACATTAACAATTTGTATAGGTTTTATAGTCAGTTATAAATTTGAAATTGTTTTTTGTTCATTGTTTTAAGGTTAAAGAAACGTTTCGAATATATTGTTTGATTCGAACAGAAAGGTAAAATCCATAGTACATGGTTTATATAATAAACAGTACCTGGATGCCCGAGCTTTGCTCGGTATTTATTATATTTTTATAAATTGTGTTTTTTGGAAATTATATTTCAGTACGAATTACATACGAATAAAATGATGAAATATGAATATAATTATCGAATAAAGATAATTATATTCATATTTAAGTTTTTATTTGACTGACATCTTAAAACGAGCAATTCTATGTCTAAGTTAATAAAACACGAATAAAATTACATTTTCTAGAAATGATTCCTAGCTAGATGGATTTATGGCCCCCGAAACCCCCCTTATACTAAATTTCATGAAAATCGTTGGAGCCGATTCCGAGATTCCAATTATATATATATATATATTATATATATATTATATATATATATATATTATATATATATATATATATAAACAACCGTTCTATGTAAACGTTGATCTAGTAAGATATTAAAAGAAATGTTGATCCACCTTCTTGCAGTGTATAATTGGCTCTTTACAAATATAACTGATATACTTTGATCGGAATTAGAAATGGAAGGCTTGTTTGGGGATCTGCATCGGTCGCTTTGCAACATACTTGCCATCAAAAAATACATTAACATAATGTTTTTGTAGATCCGTAACGGTCGCCAATATTATACCGACGAGTCAAATGTGCATCCGTTTTATATGCGAAATCTTACTAACTAACGTTGATCCGAGGGCTTTTGACCTTGAACCGATCCATTAATCATAGCATTTGTAGGTGCCATAAAAGAAATTGTGTAGCTTTGATGAACAAACAGGCATGGTCAAAATTATAAGCATACAATGCAATTGGGAGTGGGAGATTTCATCGAACGCTGAGAAAAGTAGATAACGAAATCACTTAACGAAAGAAAAAGTCATGCCGTTGGACAGTGACATGAAAAACCGACAATGCAAAAAATCCATAAATTGGAAATTAAATATGCGAGCAGATTGAGAAAAGATAGATGTGTTTTAAATTATGAATTATTGTGCATAGTAACAATAGCTCACATTATAATGTTGGACCGAAAACGTTCAGGTGACGTAGCTGAAGTTAAACTTACGTTTTACATCAATAGAAAGAATGAAGAAGTGCCCGAAAAGGTTTTGGAAAGTTTAACAGTAGAGCAGAGGAAGTATAGTGTAATAAAGAATTAGACGTATTTCAGATTCCCGGTAAAAGAACAAGGGGTGTGCCTATTTTGCTAACAAAAATAATGCGAGAAAATATAGATTTAATAATAGCTTGCCGTGAAGATTTAAAAATTCCAAGCTCCAACCAATATTTATTTCCAAGACCTGGTACACAAGAACCTTTTGAGGGCGGTAAGTGTTTAGATATGATAAAAAAACAGTGTAATTTGAAA
Organism: Pieris mannii; assembly: GCA_028984075.1. Taxonomy (NCBI): domain Eukaryota; kingdom Metazoa; phylum Arthropoda; class Insecta; order Lepidoptera; family Pieridae; genus Pieris; species Pieris mannii. Next base: position 9,579,412 of record CM054779.1, on the reverse strand, counting down.
GGCCCCGAGATGATTACATCAACCGGACATGCTACAATGTCCCAAATTCATTCTAAACAAAATTATCATTATACTGAGCAATTGGCAGGATTTCTGGGGCATAATATATCAGTTCATGCACAAAATTATAGATTGCCTATGCAGGTACTCCAAAAAGCTATTGTAGGATCTCAACTCTTAGAATATGAAAATACATTAATGGAGAAGAAGAGTAACATAATAGAAACGATTAGGTCTCAATCATACCAAGAAACTAAAAACTTTGAGGAAGAGACGCCATCTTCAAAAAATTCGGCAATAGAAAGCGACCAATCTAACATCTTACTTACAAACCCCAAAATATCTATCGAAACACCAGAAACTACAGTCAATAAGAACATGGACGATATAGAAATTGGAGACTATAATGAAGTAAACGATAAAAAACAAGACAATCATTACAACCAAGATCCTAAAAATAAAGACCCCAAAATTAAGCCAAACAGAAGCAACACGACAAAGAAAATGGTCAAGTAGTACAAGTGAAAGCGATGTTGATGATGATAAACAGATTCAGAAACGAAGTAAAACTAGACGAGCCAAAGAAAATAATATATATCATAAAAATTCTAAAAATAAAAATATCAATATTAAACCAAATAACAGAAAGACAAAAATAAAATGCCCAAGTTTAAGCGATAGTGATAGTGATAATCCAATTCAGAAACGAAAAAAAACAGTCATAGAAAGTGGTCGGATGTAGAGATACAATTAGTCAAAAAATATTTCCAATCATACATTAATAAAAAGATACAATCCAGGCAAAAACAAATGTATGAAAGTTTTAAATAAAGAACCTATTCATCAAAATAGGACTTGGATGCAACTTAACACGTATGTTAACAATATTTATAAAAAAAAGTAAATATATTTTAATGAAGATTCTGTGTGATACAACAAGTTCCTCATAATATTAATAGTAATTATTATAATATATAATTAATATATTATGTATAATAATAGATCTCATAACAAGGGCACCTTAATGTTACTGGTTTAGTGATAGTACCTATACTATCACTATATTATTATACTATTGAATGTGTAGTAAGATTATTTGGTATGTGATTTTTTTCTACCTGTTAATAATTATAATCTTTGACCGACTGATTATAAATATTTTGAAGATGTTTTGTAAGTTATATTATTCATAAAAATATTGAGAACATATTTTTTCTTATTATCTGGCTAATTATAATGTTTGTTATAAATGTTATAATTGTCGATTAAGTACCTATAAACGAAATGTTGCTTATGTTGTTTTATTTTCAAAATTATTAATGTTAAATGTTAGTAATGTCTAACGTATTAACTATGTTATATAGTAAAAATATGACTGATAACAAATGTTTTTTTCTAAATGTCATCCAAACTCAACTTTGATATGATGCGATAAGATCATTTTTTGCCTTTCTAAATTATCACTTTAATTAATATATGTAACCATGCCACTTAAACATTATAATAATTGTAAGACTACTAGTGACCCGCCCCAGCTTCGCACGGGTGCAATGCTGATGAAAAGCAGGTTTTTATTATGTAGGTATTGTTATTTTCGTCGCTGGAAAGCTCCGATAATATACGCGACATATACCATATAGACATATACCATCACGGACTTTTCTGTAAACCTTTTCAATGTGTACAATACTTAGTACATTATTTTGATAAAACTCGTAGGGTTCAGCCTGCGTTTGCAATGTAAGCGAAAAAAATGTAATTTACGACATCAGATTAGAAACCTCAAAAATAACAGTACTTCTCCACTATTTAATGGATGTTATTATACTTATAAACCTTCCTCTTGAATCACTCAAAGATTTCATAGTTTCAAAGATTTAAGCATACAAAGGGACATAGGGACAGAGAAAGCGACTTTGTTTTTTACTATGTAGTGATATTTTATATGTATGTAATCAATCTGTTTTCTGTTTTTGTACCTAAATGTAAAAATAAAAAAATAAATAAATAAATATCGAGTATTGGTAGGACTCTTGCGAAGGCCAGCCTGAGGAAAGGCCAGCCCTTGTCAGTTAATCAACGGCCAAGCGGTAGCTAAACAACGCTACGGTGTCCCGGGATGAAGGGCATTATTTGCGGATGTTATGAGGCAGTGACAAAACTTGTTTTTAAACTAACAAAAACTTTATTTAAAATTATGGTTATAAAACTAGAGTTAGAGTGAGAATATGGAATGGAAGTGTCTTTCAAAGGATCGGGGCTTGATACTTAAAGGTTTGGGTATTGTCGTTTAAGAGTAGGGATACATTTAGTGGAACAAACTAATTAATCTTAATTTATCGTAAACAGATGGTTAAAAGAAATTGTAACTTGATACTTAAAGGTTTGGGTATTGTCGTTTTAGAATAGGGACACATTGAATGGAACAACTAATAAATCTTAACTTATCGTAAACAGATGTTTAAAAGAAATAGTAACTTGTCGTTTAAGAATAGGGATACATTAAGTCGAACAAACTAATTAATCTTAACTTATATCGTAAACATATGTTTAAAAGAAATAGTAATAAGTTAAATAGAAATATTAATAATATAGTGGGGACTACATAACACCTCCCCCCTTAAAATAAAGGTTGCGCCTGTTGGCGCGAACTTTTTGAGGAATTTTGTAGGGTGTTTTCTTCTTCGTCGTTCGAGCTGATGGAAGCCGTCGTCGTCGTATTGAATGCAGACATCGGGATTTCAATTTGTTGTCGTCTTCGGGATTGGTCGAAACAATTATTAAATATTTGAATGCATCCTTGTTTGTGAGAGTTTCTTCTTGGGTAAAACTTGTAAAGAGTATACATAAGAAGGATTGAGCCAGGTGATAAACTCATTTGAGTGAAATTATATGGATGTTCTTGAAGGATATTTTTTCTTGATTTAGTATTTTAGAGTGATGTTTGATCTCGTCTTTAATAGTATTGAGAGAGTCTAAAGAAATCGTTGATTTGGATAGGTACGAGTTCTGGATTATATCAATCTGGAGTCCCTTCGATGAGGTATTTTCCACGTCGACAGTAACAATGGGATGACTTATGTTCTTCGATGTCGAGTCTTCAGCGATGAGTGTAACCATTGGTGTATAAAATTTGCATTTAGGTTGTAGCAGAATTATTCTATGTCCAAATATTTCGCCATGTGTGGTTTTTCTGTTGCATTCTATAGCATATGTAATTTTCTTCGAAAGTATGAAAATCCATTTGTTATTTTTCAATTAATGAAATGTGTTGAAGTACGCGGAGAATGTGGATACCGCGCAATTTTGAGGTATGTCTTTAGAATTCGTCAGCAAGATGGAGACTTCACAGATAGGTCGTGCGTTAGAGTTGTAGACTGTGACCTTACTGCATACATGAAGGTTTAAAGAGTGTTCTTTACACTTGTCCACGGAGTTCGTCGTCAGGTAGCGTTGACTGTTTTTGCTCATGGCAAGATACATGTGCTCAGGTAGGATTGTGGAATATAAGGAGTATGTATTGTAGGAATTGAAATTAAATGGTATAAGGTAAATATGTCATTTTTGACTTAAGGAAAATTTAATATATATATTTATAATTTTGTTCATGTAAATGTATGATGTAATTGTAGCAGAGTTTAGAATTTTATTGATGTTTTGAAAAGTCACGGTTACTACTAGGTTACCTGATGTTCTAGCTGACTTGATGCTAATGATTCTTTGTAAAGACTTACTAAAGATAAGACCGAAGGATGAACTGTTCCCGATTTAATTAATATAATAAAATAAAATGCTTCCAACAATATCATCGATTTGTTTTTCTAAGAGAAATACATTCATTTTAGTATTCGGCATCTTTTACGTCTGGTGACACCACCTTAAATATGGAAATAACTACTTTGCAAAATCTGATATAGAAAATATTCAATAACAGGGCTACGACTTCTTTAGAATTAAAATTAAACCTATTTGTCTTATCCCTTTATAATTATATAAATTTTGTATAATATAATGTAAAATATTTTTTTTTTATTATGGGACATATATGATAAAACTAAAATAAGGATTATTCATTAGTGTATAAAACGAATATATATAATTAGGATGAGTATTCTCCTCTGTGTCGTATATAAAAATGAGAAATGCCATAGCAATTGGTTAAAATTGGTTTGTAAAATATAATAAAAATAAATGTAATAATGGTAATTATTCTAAATAATTCATGATTCATGCAACGGTCTTAAACGATTTGCATGCACTATTTGATTCCTTCCATTCTTTCTGATAATGTAGTTTTCATTGAATCCTATTCTGACAATAAGATACGGACCTTCCCATTTCGAATCTAAGTTATTAGGGTTAGGCACTTTGAGCATTACATAATCGCCAACGTTATATTTAGCGATGTTTCTAATATTTTTATCATAACGTTCTTTAGCTTTTTCCTTTATAGCCTGTAAGTTACGTAAAGCAACGTCACGAGAAACTTTGAGTCGTTCATTAAGGTCATGTAAATAATCACAGGTTGTGTATTCGTTCAATTCTTTTAGAGAGTAAAGTGATCGAGGTTTATACCCAAAAAGTAATTCGTGAGGTGTGAAGCCTAATGATTGATTGACTGCTGTGTTATGACATATAACTGCGAAAGGAATTATTTGATCCCAATTGCAATTATTTCTCTTATGGTACAATCGTATATGATCTCTAAGAGTAGCATGGAAACGTTCTATAGAGCCATTACTTTGAGGGTGATAAGCTGTACTTAGTGTATGATTTGAACCTAACAATTTCATTAATTGTTTTATGATGCTATTAACGAATTCTGTTCCCTGATCTGAGTGGAATCGTTTGGGAACACCATAATGTTGACAGAAAATTAAAAGAGTCTTTGCTACGGTAATGGCTTGTTTATCTACAATAGGATAAGCTTGTACAAACCTTGTCAAATCGTCTTGTAAAGTTAAGATGTACTTATTATTATCACGAGTAACTTCCGAATAAGAAACTAGGTCAATAGAGACACGTTCAAAAGGTTCTGTGGACGATGAAGTTATTATCATTGGAGCTTTATAAGTTTTTCTTTGTATCTTACTCCGTTGGCAAATTTGACATTTGTCAATATAATTTTTAATAGTGTCGGTCATACCTTTCCAAAAATACTCTGATCTTATTTTTCGTGTGGTTTCGACTATACCACGGTGACCAGATAAAGGGTCATTATGAAAAGATTTTAAAATAGAAGGAATATCTTCGGGATTTGGAGTCTTCACTTTATTTTCACAGATAGTAATCTTACAATTATAAATGTCTGCTAAATAAGATGTAATATGTAGTTGTTCATTGCCTTTCAATTTACAAGTTGTGTCATCTTTTAAGTCAGGTACGTAAAGTGATTTCAAATCGTTATTCTGTAAACAGCTAAGAAGTGACTTAAAATAACTTTCAGAATCCCAAGGGTCGAAATATAAGGGTCGAGAATAGTTAAAGTAGATGTTTTGTTTTTTGTTCGAAATCAATAAGTCAGTTTCGTACAGTGATTTAGACTTTTTTAAAAGTGGTTCCACTTTAGAACACATTGAAATAGCTTCGTTGAAAAGGTTGTTTTTATCGGAAATGTCACAAGAAATAGGAATAAATATGTCTTTATGTCGTTCGTCTAACAGCTTATCTGGTGAAATATGTAGATTTTTAGTGTCGAAACTATAATCTGAAGTTTCTGTAAAGTGTTGATAGGTTAATTGTAAATAGTCGTCGTGAGAATCGATTTCGTTCTTATCAGTACTTTTGTCACAAGTTAAGTCGATAGTATTTGTGTTAAGAATTGGGGGCCTAGAGAGTGCGTCGGCATTGGTATTATTTTTACCAGCTTTGTAAATAACTTCGTATTCGTATTCTTCGAGCTTGAGACGCCAGCGAACGAGACGACTACCTGGGTCTTTTATAGAGAAAAGCCATGTTAATGGTTTATGATCGGTAACGATCTTGAATTTTCTACCAAATAAATAGGGACGAAAATGCTTAACAGCCCAAACTATGGCTAATAATTCGCGTTCAATTGTGGAATAATTTGATTCTGCTTTGTTAAGAGTACGTGATGCATACGCAATAGGTAAATCCTTACCTATTTGCCCTTGCGATAAAACAGCGCCAATCGCATAAAGTGAGGCGTCTGTTGTTAAATTAAATTCTTTTGTAAAATCGGGATATTGTAATATAGGAGGATTGGTAAGGAGACGTTTGCATTCTTTAAAGGCTAATTGTTGAGTTTCACCCCAAACAAAAGGAACATCTTTCTTAAGGAGACTAGTTAAAGGTTTTGTTAAACTACTAAAATTAGAAATGAAACGGCGATAATAGCCGGTTAGGCCAAGGAAAGACTTGATGTCTTTGCATGATTTAGGAACTGGAAAATTATCGACTGCGTGAACTTTATCGGGATTAGGTTTTACACCTTCGCTAGAAATTATATGACCTAAATAGGCTACTTCTTTCCTAAGGAATTCGCACTTATCTGGTTGGACTTTTAAACCACTTTTCCTAAGTCGATTGAAGACCTCGGATAACTTTTGTTCGTGTTCTTGCAAACTAGAAGCAAAGACTATCAAGTCATCGAGGTAGATAAAGCAACGTTCACCCTGTAGTCCATAGAGTACGCTATCCATAGCACGTTGAAAAGTGGCTGGAGCATTCTTTAATCCAAATGGCATCCTTAAAAATTCATAATGTCCATACGGCGTATTAAAGGCAGTCTTAGGAATATCGTTTGACTCGAGTTCAACTTGGTGAAATCCAGAAGCGAGGTCTAAAGTAGTGAAATAAACAGAATGTCCTAACTTGTCCAGTATATCTGTTATGTTAGGTAAAGGATAACTATCACCTATGGTTATATCATTCAGTTTACGATAGTCGATTACGACACGCCATTTTTGTTTGCCAGAGGCGTCTACCTTTTTAGGGACTACCCAAATAGGACTACTCCATGGTGAAGTACTCGGACGTATTATATTTTCGTTTAACATTTTATCGACCTGGGCTTTCACCTCTTGTTGGTGTATATGTGGAAACCTATATGTTTTTGTACTAATTGGAATATTGGATGTCGTAGGAATTGTATGCTTAGTATGGTTTGTAAATGTCAGTTTGTCACCTTCTGTATAAAATATGTCAGCATATTCAATTATGAGTTTATGTAGGGAGTTCGATTCTTTCAATAAGAAATCTCTTTAGTTCATCCCACGTTTCGTACGTTTTACACCGAACTTCTGAGGCCGCGATGCCTTTAATATTATTAAGAGCACAAGTTAACAAAGTCTCCCTTTCGGACGGAGATGACAATTTAAATACAGTATCACAGGACCGAATGTAGCCGTATATTTCGTCATGATTGTTTGTGTCGAATAAAGGAATTAGATTGATAAGTGTTGTAATATTTACTGGTGATGCCTTCATTATGTTTTCGGTCTTTAATGAAATGTTAATGATTATAAATGTAGAATGCGTGTGTAGTTAGATATGAATAATGTAATTAAATCATATATAAAATATAGTAATATAGGATTGAATATATAAAACACAAAATATAGAAAAATAGGAAAAAGAATGAGCCACAAGTAAAATGCCACTTACCACAGTAACACGAACCACAAGAGCATAGTATCGGCGAAAACTATTAAAAGCCTAAGGCTACCGTACTAGGCGATGCTTGTCCTTTGTACGTTTTTTTTCGTCTTGCTACACAAGTAGATCCTACCGACTGCGCCAAATTTGTTATGAGGCAGTGACAAAACTTGTTTTTAAACTAACAAAAACTTTATTTAAAATTATGGTTATAAAACTAGAGTTAGAGTGAGAATATGGAATGGAAGTGTCTTTCAAAGGATCGGGGCTTGATACTTAAAGGTTTGGGTATTGTCGTTTAAGAGTAGGGATACATTTAGTGGAACAAACTAATTAATCTTAATTTATCGTAAACAGATGGTTAAAAGAAATTGTAACTTGATACTTAAAGGTTTGGGTATTGTCGTTTTAGAATAGGGACACATTGAATGGAACAACTAATAAATCTTAACTTATCGTAAACAGATGTTTAAAAGAAATAGTAACTTGTCGTTTAAGAATAGGGATACATTAAGTCGAACAAACTAATTAATCTTAACTTATATCGTAAACATATGTTTAAAAGAAATAGTAATAAGTTAAATAGAAATATTAATAATATAGTGGGGACTACATAACACGGAGTAATAACAGGGCTTCGAGACTCTAGATCTTATATCTCAGGGTTACTGAGTGCAATACAATATCAAATACTCTGTATGACATTGAGCTGCTGGCATGCATGCAGCTGGCCACGAAGCTTAACATCGGGTAAGCGACAAGCGCGTGTATGTCCAGTAGGAGGATTTGCTGACTTCTGATTGGCCCATTTAAATCGGATCAACAACTATCGGAGTGGATTTGTATATTGGATCAACATTTCGGTTGCGTTTTCTAAACTTCAACGGAGTAAATCGTTGGTCCGGTCGGAACCACATTTGTATGAAAAATATTATATTGGATCAACAAAAACCACCCGGATCAACATAGGTTTTCGGATCAACAAAGTGCTCGCGATACAGCACGCATGATCAACAATTGACGGATTGGTATAACTATTCTTATATATATTATATATATATATATATATATACAAGAATTGCTCGTTTAAAGATATACGATTACGGAATCAATATAGCGATGTATATAAATAGAGAGTGAACACCACGAATTTTATATTTGTTGATAAAAATTGTAAAATGCTTTGAATTTTAGTGAAAGGTATTATATATGTAAAGAAAGTAATTAGTAAAGTGTGCAGAAGAAATTAACCAAACATATACGTTTTAAATCTATTACACATATTGATTAGTCAATTCTTTTAACTTAGTTTTAATTGAGATATAAATAATAATACGTAATCTTACCTTTTGACGTTGCCTATGTAATCAACGGTATCATTTGAAGAGGAAATAAACCAAGTTGCACTATGTAACTCCAAGGGTGCCTTCAGACAATCATACTTTATGTACTGGCGGCAGAATAGCGAATGGGATATTAATTCTTGCAGCATTTCTGCTGTGAATTCTCGGTATTTAATTATGAAACTGAAATCTTGGCCGGATGCTGATCGTACATCCTGAAATATTGAAATATCGTAGAAACTTAGAATTCTTTAAGAGAAATTGAAATTTTTAGTATCTAGTATAAATATATAATTATTTTAAATGAGTGTTTGTTCTCGTTTCATAGTTAATCTTATTAAGTGTTTTTCACGAGTTTTTTTTTTCAATGAATAGGAAGCGAACGGGCAGGTGGCCTCAGATATAAAATGATATCGTCGCCCATGGAAACTGAGAGATAGCACGAGAGTACGGCGACTTATAAAAATTGTTGCGTTCTTTTCTCGGAGGGTCCTAAGTTCAATTGGTTGGTAAATACTTAAGTTGGTAGTTGGTTCCATATTTGGCGCGGTATAAGCTGCCTAAAGAACGCTCAGTTGTGTAACGGCGGACGTCGAGATGATACGGGTGGAATTTTGCGTCCGATGATGAAACGCAGCTGCAGTAATCTGAACAACTCTGAACACTCTCCATCGTAAATGCGAATGGAAATGTATAAAATTAAAAACAATGCGACCATCCCCTTTTAATTTTTTTTGAACTAACCATTTAATTCTTATTATTTTATTTCTCTTAGAAGTAGATTTAAAAAAAAAACAAAAAAAGATATTCAATTTTCTATTTCTGTTTTTGTTAACGTATATCTATCATTATTTACAAAGGTGAAAAGAATGTTGGTGTTTGAATGTTTTAGTAAAACATTCAAAATCGTAATTTATTTATTCATTTTAGTAACTATGTACTGTAATCGTACAGCCTTGTACCTGGCTGACACTCTATAACTTTCTGCTAAGTCAGCTTTTCCCATCAAGAGATGATCGTCGCAGACACACGTTTTTTTGTTTATTTTCTAATATTAATAAGAAATTCATAAATTTTATAATATTTACAAAGTTCAGTGGCAGTTTTTTTTACCCACTGGAACGGTCCTAATGGGACGTTGATAAAAAATCTAAATTTAAATTTATAAGCTAAGTAAGGTTTTTTTACTTACCACCTGACTTGGTAGATTATGTTCTACAACAGTAGTAGATGAATCAGCTTCTATTTGAAACTCGCATTTGACGTGAGCTGGAGGAAATTTCCCGTTACCATCAATATCTATCAGGTATACGTCATTCCTTGTATAGCCAAGTAGAGCCAACTCTTCACAGGTCTTTCTGAATGTGGCAAAATGGCAATTTTCACCTATATAACCTAAAAATTTTAAACCAATTTCGATGACATTATTTATTTTGAATAAATCTTACACTCTTCTCTTTCTTTAAGAAACTTGACGTCATATGTATGGCGGAGCCAACTAGCTTACATAGCCGTTTAATTGACAGCCTAGCCGTTTAACTAACGGGCTGAAAGATGTTCAGCCAGTTGATCAAACAGCTAGGCAAATCACTTGGATCGAATACGTTTCATTACTTCTCTAGCATGTTGACTGTTAATTTAAATTTACTTCCACTTCCTGCCACTCTTAAACTTGAAACAAAACTCTTCAAACTGTCAATATGCCGCAGGCAAACCACAATTTTGATGGTGTTTTCCAAAGTTTCATGGAAAACAATAAGTACAATGGAGTGAAAATAATAATGTGAACTCATCTATTATATATGGATTGTTTCTTCTTTCTCCTCTAGAATAATGAATGTCAAGTTCATACAGTACAATCCCGATATATCAAACTGGACGTAAATATTTGTTATGAAAAGTAATTCTTTGAACTGAGATTTGTTATTTTGAGGTTAGGTACGTCTAAAACTTTACATCAAACAAGAACGAAAAAAAGTGTATAGAAACCTATCGCGACATGAATACTATAAAATTAAGAGTCATACATACGATATGGAACTTCGTATTAAGGAAACTTTATATAGGTACTTTTTCTTGAAAGTTGTAAATTCGGTAGAGAGGTTGTTCGCAACAAATACATTTTACTGACTCTTATGGACAATTCAAGGGGATTACTAAGAATTTGTTAAATCGTTGTTATATTAAGTATGCACTGTATATTGAAAAAAATATGGCCTGACGTTACTTATCCTAAATTTCATTCATACAAACTTACCCGTATTATCACAATTACAAATAACTCTATCTTCCCTTATAGAGCAAATGCCGCCGTGTTCGCATGTATTGGGTCTTGTACAAGGGTCTACGTATTGACAGTCATCTATTGCTACTTCGCCTACCACGCGCTCTGTATTTATAACGAACCTAAGAAATCAAAAATAAAGAGATTACCGAAGATACTCAGTGTTGTAGCGGTGATCTACGTTGGATCCCTGACTAAACACCAATGGTCTATTCTTACTATGTGCATGAGCATTTAACTATCACTCATACGGTTCCTATACTTAAGAGCAAGAGTTAGTAAATTGTATTATACCAATTTGAGTTAGGGTCCTTCAAGAAAAGAGCGTACAAATTCTCTCTCTAGCATCGAGAGAGTCCATGGGCGGCGGTATCACTTAACATCAGGTGAGCCTCCTGCCCGTTTGCCCCCTGTTCCATATATAAAAAAAACCTGTTTAGTTGTGATTTTTTTGGCTTGGAATTACAGATAAAAAATTCAATTAATTGTAACTTGCCACAACTTGAAAGTTTGCGAGATAGAGAGGGAAAACAAATAATTGGAGTAGCGTTCCATAATTTTCTCAAAATCATCAGATTAAAGTAATAAAATCTGATAAAAGCGAGGCTGATTAGAGATAGGTGAGAAAAAAATCCTTAAACCAACTAGACTTTAGTACAAAAATAAAATGACGAGAAAACCATTATATATATTAGATGAAATTGACTTGTAAATCTGGTGGGTTTTGAGTTAAGATAACATATATTTGAATTCAATTATACATTGATTCTGAACAGTTAGCTCATCCTATAAGTGGCTATAAATTTAAAAGGTTTTTTTGCTTCAAAAAATTTACATTTATTAGGCGTGATTTACTACTCAGTCTGAGTTACCTTGAATAATAGATAATCAAATTTGGTCGTTCAGGCCAGTTATCTTAATAACCATCTGGAGTATATACCCTTTCTTTAATCCACCCTACGTTATAAGTACTAAATAAGCCTTTATCCTGATTTTTACCTCAACAGACATACGTCGCAATACCTACACAGATTTAAACTCCGAAGTTTAATTACATTAGTTTGGCCAGGGCCGACCCTGGCCAAGACGTAACTGCGATTGCAACACCAAACAAACATATGTATAGCAAACATTCTGCTGGATTGACCGGCGTATGGGGGATCCCAGTACTTAGAGCAGAAACTAAACGTCGCTATTACTGAAACTGCATTGCCCCATATGATACAATCCCGAGCACAGAATGTGTGCGAACGGAAATATCAGCAACGACACATTAGATACAAAAATTAAACAGTCTTGTAGGCACTGGGTGGTTTGGCATGATTTACTCTATATTTCATATAGAATTATGGTACAAACATGATATACTCTATAGTAAAGTATTTTCCGTGTAAGATATAGAGATATGCCAAGTACCAGAACCAGCCTGTTGTACAGATGATTGTTATCGATGACAGTTAAAAAAGACGGTTTACTGTATGCTATCTGACACTAAAGACATCTTTATATGTTCGCGAAATGAGTTTACAATAGCGATATTGTGCGTCTTATGTATATTATTTTTATTTCGACATACATAAATATCGCAAAAATCTTGTCTATTATAAAGAAACATAGACAAAAATCTTGTCTATTGCAAGAGAAGTAAGATACAAATCTAGTTTTAAAAAATTACACAGAAATAATCAGTCAAACAAATTGGTATATTCAAATAAACCAGATAATTTCGAAACACGTTTCAAATTACGATTGATATTAGTATTCCCAAAAGAGGCTTAAAATTCGACGTGTTAACACAAATTTGCGTTTAAATTCACGTTATCGAGTTCGGGGGATACTTATTTAGGTGATTAATCAAATTTCTGTTTGATCACACAGCAATTATAGCGATATTGAATTATAATTATCTACGTCAATGTGCCAGATTGTATCGGGAATAACATTATCGGTAACATAATTTTGTGAATGGAAAATGTTCAATTTTAACTCCATATTGGTACTTTATATATTAACGAAACAACATTTTAAATGAAATTTCTGGTTTTTATGTAATAACTGTTTATATATATATTTGCTATACTATCTATCTAAAGATAGATTCTTAACAATTGTTAAAAAAATATTTTTACTCAAAATTTTATTTGTTTCAGAGTAGAAGAAGGTCACATGAAGAGGAGAAGGGGGTAGACCATTCCTAAGGTGGGTTGATGAAATAAGAGCCGTGGCAACGCATGGACCCGAATTGCCCTGGTCAGAAATGTATGGAGGCAAATGGAGGAGGCCTTTGCCAACAAAAGGCAAACAGACAAGGTTCTCGAGGGAAAGTAAATTTTCAATTATATTAAAGTGAATGTTTCAATACTAAACATGTTTTCTCTAGCTTAAGTAAATATTGTACTTGTCTGAATGCTTATATTATTATTATTATTATTAGAAGAAGAAGATGTGCTGTGAAAGATTACAATTCGTAACATGAAATTTATAAACACTTTATATTAAGCCTACTATAAACGCAATTTATTAAATAAATTAAAGAAATATTATGAAATTGTAAACATTAGTTATAATTACGTAACGCACCTCGGTTCAATAAGGAGTCCATTAATTTTAATATTCCTCATACATCCAATTAGTCCAAGATTAGCTGATTTTAATCCACTGCCTATAACCACTTTATCTTGTAGCTGAAAATCTAAACCTGTGAAATAAAACTAAATTATCAAACATTAAATTGTTACACTTTTAAAGTCATACTCAGAGTTGATAATGTATTAATTAATCCATTCTAAGTGCCCTTAAAGATATGTTTTACAAATCTTGCATAAATTTCATAATTTGTCCAAAAATTACAATTACCATTTTTTTTTATTTATGCTTAATTATTATTATTAACGATAAGAATATCGTAAGAACTGTTTATTTGTGTTATGGAAATTATTATTTAGGAATATATATATTTTTTAAGAACAGCTATATAACTAAATGCAAAGTTAATTTAATGGAATAAATTAGTAATTAGAGTTGAGAAACGAGCTAAAAAAAAATTCTTAACCTTAAGATGAAAAAATCCTTACCAAACATTTGCGCGTGTTTATTATGATGATCGACGGTTAGCTTAATTCTTCCTTTCCTATAATCAAGTTCAACGTTGTGCCAATCGTTGCTAACATTGAATTTCACTGATTTCAAAACTGTCACATTTTTACCTAGATCTGGTACCAATTCGAATCGTATCTCTTCTTTCACCATTCTGACCTTTTTATTTCAAAAAAACAAAAGATTGGGTGATATTCGTCTGATTTATTAGGTTTACAAAGCATTTTAAGGTATTATTGTAAGCAGTGCCGGCTTAGTGGCTTCGGTGCGACACTAATCGCTGAGGTCGTAGGTTCAATCCCCGGAAGTGCAACACTTCATTATATGTACGCATTTATCATTCGCTTAAACGGTGAAGGAAAACATCCTGAGGAAACCGGCTTGCCTAACAACCAAAAAGTCGATGGCGTGTCTCAGGCACAGGAGACTGATCACTTACTTGCCCAGTAGATTGACAAATGATCATGAAACAGATATAGAAATCTGAGGCCCAGACCTAAAAACGTTGTAGCGCCACTGATTTATTTTAATTATCCTAATTTTAGTTCTTAGTAATAAACTTTAATATATATCGCGATATGGTCAAGTGCCTTGACCATGCGGACTTTTCTACGTGCACATTTTACTCGGTCGTAGGGATGATGCTATGCCATTGGATATCTGATGGGACATAAATCAACACTGTTCCTACATATATTAATTCTATTACATTCTCTCTTTATGCTACGAGAATATACATTCTCTTTTAAGTAGGTGTTCAGCTTTTTGCGTCTACTAACCAAAATTTTATTTTGCCGGGGAAGCTAATCATGCAGGCAGGGCATCAGCAAGAAATTCCTGTATGTTATAGAATGTCTTATATTTTAAATAATTACCTCAAAATATCCCTGTCCATTAATCTGACAATACGCCAAAACAGCCATGTTTTTACTAGTCTTGAAGTCAAATATTATGTTCACGCTGTACGTCGTATTAATAGGCCACCATATGTGAGACGTTGCAAATGGATACGTTATAGGTATCACTTCTACATCCATCTCCTCAAAGAGAGGATCTAACACCCCAATATAATGCACCTTCGGATTATTCTGTTTCAGTTCATACAATATTGACACATCATTATAATACACGTATTTGAGATTCCCAGCGAAGTTGTTAAAGGATTTTAAACCTTTCATTTTATACAAATCAGGTCCGCCGCATATGTAGATTTCCGGATCGATACAAACGAATTTAGCGTCGCCCGGGATTTCATATGTCGCAATAATATCGTCTAGATACGCAAACACTATGTTTTCTTGTACAACAATGGTTATATTATGCCATTTATTGTTATTCACTTTTTCACCTAAATAATCTTCAACTGGACCATCGCCTAGATCTATTTGTATAGCGACCTTTTCCTGATGTATTGATAGTGCAATGTAATGATGTTTATCGTCGATTTGACCGCTTGCATAAAACAGGGCGGAATCATCAAAACGGGTCTGAAAGGTAATGGCTGCGATATTGAAATTGACATTTAAGACTAATAAAGTTAAGTAATAAATCTTTAGTTTACGAGTCACATGTCCATTTTGTAAAGGAATTCCAGTCTTCGCAATACATTTGGTTAGACATTTGAGCTATATAATCTGTTGATAATGGTTAATTAAAAAATATTTTTAGAAATAATCCGCTCATAATGTACGTCTTCCCTTGTAAATGCAACCTTCAATTGTTTTAAATGTCTCCTTGGGCTGTTGTAACCGCCTTTATATCTGTCCCGTATAAAATGGGAATATTTCTTCTAGTATTTTAATGTGTCATTAAAATTAATAACCTAAGAATAATTACTGCAAGTCACAGATCACAGGTGCGTGCCACTGTGGCTTGAAGGAGGACGCAAAACTAATCATAATAATTGCAACTTGTCAGTTGCGGTACTCAAATAGTTTGTTTACCAAGATTATTCTAACAGTTATAGAAAATATAATTTTGTAGCGTTGCATTGACATAAATTATAAATTACTGATTAAAATAATTAGTTATTTATAATTTATGTCATATAAAAAAAAACATCGCACAAAAAAAATAATAAGATAGAGAACAGTGCAAAGGAGGCCTTTGCCAAGAGGCACACCGAAATTCAAGATATAATGGAGTGTCGGAATTAAAAGGCTATATTATTAATTAAAATAATTAGTTAAATTATTTTTGTTAACACAGTATTACTAGTAGGTATTCCGAGAAGTTTTGTTAGATACATCGAAGCTTCAAAATCTATACATATGGATGTTATAATAAAATCCGTGAACATTCTAAACCGTATACTGAAGGATATCACTCCTAACAAGCTGAGTAGCATTTGAAAAACATATTTTTAGCAAGCAAAATGAAATTACGTAATAATAATACCTTAAAATGCAGACTGATTCTCGTGTTGGTGGAGTGAACGCGGTCTTTCCAATCATAAACCCGATAGGACACGTAACTGGAGCCACGTAATGTCAATATTGTCGCCGCTGCAATACGTTGCGTCATTAATTAATATCTGTTTTATATAAATTCATTTTCATATTTAACTTGGTAAAGCTTAGGCGAACATGACAGTGGTGATTTCTACATAAACCAACGAAAATAACCTAAATCATTAAGGGCTCCTCCGAATTCTTGCATTTCTCTCTCAACTTCGCTTCTATTTTCCAATCTCTCACCCCTATCTATTTTATTTCAAAGATTACTTCCTAGAAACAATATGAAAAAACATGTAACAATATTTCTTAACAGAAATCTGAACAAAATTAAATAAAAATCATTTTAAAATAACCAACGCTTTGTAAAATATTTAATTCTGTAAATTATTTAAATTTTAAAAGATAATTTACTCATATTTTCCTTTATTATCTCTTAAGTGTCATATACCCGGTAGCGCACGTAACTCAATATATTGTCGCGAGTGCAATACTTTGCGCAACCTTTATCTACCGGCTTATCGATATTTAAATATCATTAGTTTAATTCGCGGTTATGATTACAGTGAAAGTCCATTTATAACTGCGCCAATATACTTTATTGTTTGACACAAGTTCAAAATAAAAGAGTGGCTTAGAAGTTATACTTCTTCGGCTTATCGAAAAAAAATCTAAAATGCAGTAGTCACTAAGGACAAATAATAAAATTAATCAAACTGATTTTATTACTAATTACTATCACCGTCGTAAGTGAAATTGATATAAAAACACCAAAATAATATTTATTTATTCACAGTGTTTAATTGTCCTGTACTAATGAAACACGAGTTCTAAATATAAAATTACTAGAATATACAACTTGAACATTGTCGATTTTCATGCCACCTCGACCTAAGTTCATTCTGTTAATTTTGTGTCACGATCGTAAAATTTTACTCTCATCAATTTTTCATAACGCGCCTAAAGAAGTATAACTTCAAAAATGACTATTATGATTATCTTAATGTTTTTAAGTCATGGAATTGTATTAAATTTCTATAGTTTAAATAAGCTTAACAGTTGTTTCAAACATTCTCTATGTACTATGATTAATTAATTTGTATTTATTTATTTATTAACACTTCGATGCGAGATATAATGTAATTTACAATATTTTATGAAAGCCAGGTCAACTGTCGGCGTTATCGATTTCATGCAATCTCTCCCAGGCAATTACCGTGAGAATAAAAAAAAGTAAAGTTTTATCTTTAAAATACAAAATAAACATACAATTCTAAGAAAACGCTTATAATGCCTACGTATAGGCAAGATGGTGACGTATTTTGGTTTGTAAACACGTAAACAAACATGTATTTTTATCATTATTAAATTACACATAATATATTCTTTCGTCCAAAAACAGTCTCCGACCGTTCTTCAATGTTTTGTGTCACGTGACTGACGTTTTATACTAAGCTATATATGTATATAATTAATGATTATATACATATAGGCTTTTAAAGCCATGATTAAACACATTACTCGCAATAAGACATTTTAATACTGTTTTATCCCAAAAAAATAAATACTTACTGTAAACATCGCACAGTTGCTCTTCATATAACGTCCCAAAGCAATCACACCTATATCCGTTATATTCATTGATACATCTAGAACCTTCGAAGCACAAATTTTGCACAGTTTTACACTTGTTAATACAGCCTTCCTTGACGTTTTCATGTTTTGTGGCAATTAACGGTACAATTGGGAGGAGATCGGAGGCAGCTTTACCAGAACTCAATACCATATCACTGATACAACCGACGAACGATTCTATTATGTACTTTACTCCGTGGAGCTTCTCTTCGGAGCTTAGACCTAGAAATTATGAGGGTATGATGAATATTTTCTATAAATATTAATGGATTAAATGGTTTTTATCATAAGGTGGTGGTGGCGAAGTGGTGTTGTTACATCCGTCCGTGGAACACATTTAATGTCGGGGTCAACCGAGGGTCTAAACTAATTTATATCCTAAGAAAGTTATCACACTAGATGGCGCTGCACGTGCATTAAAACACGCTAGCGGTGATTAGGGAACAATTGGTAACATAACGGTATATTGTTAAAAATTTTATAACGTTAATGTAAAATAAATGTAAAGAATTAGGGTCTGTTTCACAATGGCTGGATTTGTGCCAAATAAGCTAATTAAAATTATTACTTTCTGGTAGGATAAACAGTATTTTTTCGTTTCACGACAGTCAGAATTCAGATAGCGCTATTTGTCATGAACCGCGAAGTATCTTATTGGGAACTTTTATCTTTCGAATAATTTATGTGTTGCTTTGCTATTTGTTTCTTTATCCATACATTGTGAAACAGGCCCTTAGCATAATATCAATTGCCAAATTATACGTAGTACATAGTCTGCATTTATGCATATATATGCATCACAAAGTCTGTCATAATTGTAAATGAAAAGGAAAAATAAAATATAAAATTATATTTTATTACAAGAGATAAAATCAAAGATATAAATAATAATAATAAACTCGTGACTGTATTGAGGAAAAAGTGATAATTATATCTATTTTTACCTCCAATGAGAATCACTGACGTAAGGTTGTCCGTAATACCATAGTTCGTGTCGAAACTGAGTCCCTGCAATTGAATTGTTTTATTTTAACTTTTTTTCTAAAACGAACCGTTTTTATCGTTTTATAGTCTCTAAGAAAAAATATCAAGGAAACGACTGGTGCTCTTTACTCTTCTTACAATCATAAAACTAATCGTATATTCTGTTGATCAACAATTATGTTTTTAACTCGGACATTGTATAAACATAACAAAACACAAGTCAAACTCCAATAAATATTTAACACATTGAATCCTAAAAACTATAGTTAAACAAAGTAATAGCCGGAAACCAAAACATTTTGTGGCGAATTTTGATTAAATATATAGGAATGTTTGAAAATATCTATGAATGTGTTATTTTTATTTAAAAAAAATTCGGCACTGAACTGCGGCAATAATTAAAAAAAATTAACGGGACGCTCGGATACGAGTGGGCGGCACCAATACTATGACCCCACTCCAATCGGATCCGAGAAAAGAGCACATACCAGATCCGAGAGCTAGGGATGGTAGTAATTAAAAAATGAACGAGACGCTCGGATCCGAGTGGGCGGCATCGCTACTATGACCCCGCTCCATTCGGATAGGAGAAAAGAGCACTTTAAGTGTACATACCTTTACATTTGATTTATTAATCATATTGGTATGTACACTTATGAATGTCAATATTAAAAAAAGGAAGATTTAAAATTTACTATATTAAATTAAATTTTTAATTAAATATAATTAATAATTGGCTACCAGTTTCCAAATCAAACGGGCGAGAGAACTGACAGGAATCTCGCCGACACTCATTCTTACGCCAAGTTTTGGTTTACAAGCTCATCAAAGGATTTACCTTCAAATACACTTCTTCCTTCATATGATCGACTTTTGCTATAAGCCTTGCTCCGTGCACGTCTATAGTGACGACTACACTGTGCCATTGGTCCCTATTCAGAGCTCTGCCCACTGTCACTGAAGTGAGGTGCTTTCCGAACACGTGAACCACTGAAAATATATAACTGAATAGTCACCTAAATAATGCACTCTTGACGCACGTGTCTGAATCTTACCCTGAAGTTTGACTGACGGTTCGTTGGCCCTTATTGAAATTCATATTTTCCGTGTCGTCATTCGACGTTGATGTTTTATAGGTTAAATGTTCTGTAGTTCATTATATATGATACAATAATATATATATTGAAAAAATTATGCCAAAATGAATGGTAATACATTTATCACAACTGTTAGACAATAGTTTCAAATTGCATCAATATTATCTTGTTTTTATCTAACATTTTAAAATAACATTGATTGGAATATATGGTTGATACTAATTATATAAGTTTACTGAACATTTTGTATTATTATGTAATAAATTTCATTTAATGTACTAATATAATCCTACGTGTGTACAGTAGAACTACTCTTAAACAGCTGGACCGATTTGAATGATTTTTTTGTATGTTTGGGTGGGTGTATGCATTTACCTTTTAGTTCTCCCTTCTCCACTATGACATACAATGCATATGGCTGCATTTTGAAGACTGGGTTCTTAACATTATGATACACCAAAAGACCATGCGGAAGTCTGGTGCGAAACTTAAATGATATTTCTCTACATAATCTGAAAATTAATAAATAATAATGACGAAGCTTTGAACTTTGAAGGCACTTGCAATTATAGGAAAACTATAATGCAGGGTTTCTTTAGCGGAAAACAACTGACGCCTAACGAAAAATTATAAAAAGATACAGAAAATTGTTTGGCCCATGCCTTGTTTGTGGGCATCGGTACCCTATACAAAATTTTCGTTGAAACGACTGGGAAGTATTTGAATAAACAAACAAAACATAGACTTTATAATAAATAAAAATATTGTTTCAAAGTAGCAAAAAATTCAGTTAAGAAAATTTGGGCTAGGTGGCCAGTGTTCACTTATAAAGTAATTATAATCTACACATTACTAAGCACTTAATTACATTTTGTTAACAAAAGACAAAACATAGGATATTAACTAATGTAACTCTGACATTGTATTGTAAAACACGAATGCCAGGAACTTAGATGCAATGTCTTATATTTTTTTGTTTTATTTTTCCTTGTAATTTGTTTTATTATTACTCAATTGTTGTAAAATGACTGAAGCTGACGGTAAAAGACAGTATACAGTATGGGACAACTGAAAATCAGTGTTGCTGGTAATGGTGATTGCAACTTAAACTTGAGACCCATGTTTTTTTTATAGAAAGCAAGCGGGCAGGAGGCTCATCTGATGTTAAGCGATACCGCCGCCATGGACCATCAACGCCAAAGGGCTCGCGACTGCATTTAAGAATTGATACGCTTTTTTCTTGAAGGATATTAAGTCGAATCGGTTCGGAAAAACTTGAGTAATTTTGTGTTTATTTTTAATAAAAAAAACATAAAATTTGAAGTAATAAGTAAACAACCTTACTAATTGTTGCCATAGTTTCGTTTCAATTAGCCTAGATATTAATTCAAAGTCATTAATTAATGAGACAAAGTCATTAAACTAAATATCGCAACGTTTCAAAATACAAAATCTATTACCTTAACTGAAATCTTTGTATAATATCACCATCCAACTGTATATATGTGTTGTCCTTGGCGAACATAAAGGTCTGATGATGACCGGACTCTGCGAAGGTCAGGTACCGATCTCTATTACTGGGCGGCACTGGCGGAATGGCAGTTGCGTAGGTGGTAGTAATTGTCGTTGTTGGGAGAGGCGATGTTGATGTTTGACCTTGCGTTGTTGCTTGAACAACTATATTTGAAAATAATTAATCTATTTATGTAAAAGAAGGAAGAGATAAAGCAAAACTGTTTCTAACACAATTCAACGTAAACTGATAATTTTGTTTTTTTTTATTTGTAAAACATTTTTACTGACTTTTCGCTTCCAAATCAAATATTTTATTTATTCACACATCGTTGCAATACTTATAATAGTAATAAAAAAATAGCACAATACATAAAAATTACAACGGGCGGCCTTAACGCTTATAAGCGATCTCTTCCAGGCGACCCTAGTAAGACAACTACTAAATCATAAAAATAATGAGTGAACCTTAATCTAAAGATATACAAAAAATATAATATTAATAAACAAACTAAAAACTAAAAAGATAATTTTACGTCATGAATTGTAAATAGCTATGTAATACAAAAGATCCGTGTATCCGTGCTGATGGCGCTCGGAAACAAAAAGATAAACAGTAAACTAATACTGGAGTGTCATGAAGCAGTGGAGGCTTCAACACTAACCAATAGGGTTACCTTGCAGTGGATAAAAGGACACAGTGGCTCTCTCGGCAATGATGCTGCCAACGAACTTGCGAGAAGAGGCTCCGGAATGACGCCTGATGGCCCGTATCCGCTCCTTCCCTTGGCCTTCTTGCTAGTGCGAACGCGGATTCTCCGGAAATCCGTCGAAATCCAAAATCAACGATGGTCGCATAGTGCAGACTGCAGGCAGTCCAAAATGGCTCTGGTAGCAGTGAACCCACAACTGACTAAGCGACTTCTAAACTTAAACAGAACCGATCTCAAAACAATGATAGGGACAATTACGGGCCATTGTCTCCTTAATAAACATCTATTTGTCCTAGGCGCGACGGACAGCCCCATGTGCAGAGGGTGTTTCAGCGCAGAGGAATCAGTCATCCACGTAGTCCTGGATTGCGAGGCTGTGGCTAAACAACGTACGAAAATCCTCGGAACAGTGAGGTCGCTCCGAGAAGCCAGTAAAGTGCCCAGGAGACTTCTGTGCTTCTGGAAGGTGCTGGGCTGGCTTAAGTAGCCAGGGCTTTACGCAAAACGGACCAATTTCGAGTCTAGTTGCGGAAACTGAGACCACCTACCTTACCTTACCTTACCAATACAAAAGAAAAGGAAATACAAAAGTTATACAGGTCACGATTGGATAGAATGTTTTCATGGAGATTAACCCGGACGATACGACCCGGAGATATATCAAACTGTTCTAGACTCTTCTACTCAAATAGAGAATTCAATATAACTTCAATTCGAAATCCATTTCGATATCCATTTCGATATAATGACTTATAAATGAAGGTACAAATAAAAATAGAGGTTTTAACTTAAAATTTATAAATAACTAGCAGACTCGGCCAAGCGTTGCTGTGGCTAAGGTTGTTGTTATTACATAGTAGTAAACTATTCAAGGGAAACGGTAGGAGAACTTATGTGAAAGGCAGATAGCTGTCTGTGTCTGTGAAACGTTGGTACTTTTAACACAGCGCCATCTGTTAGAATTGTGTCAAATAATAAACAAATAATTTGCAATAAAATAAAATTGCGACTATAATTAAAGATCTAAGCTATCCTATCTCTTAAGCTGGACCAGACTGCTCACGGTGTGCCAATTTAATTTAAAATTCGTTGAGTAGTTTAGGAGTCCATCGCGGACAAACATCGTGACAGGAGATTTTAATATATTAAGATGAGTAACTTTAACGACTTAGTCATTACTTATTTAATAAAGTTTTTAATAACTTGGAAATATAAATATTGGCCATTTTCAGCGACTCGTTCCCGAGTCCGTAGTTCAAATCAGTTCGAATGGACTATCTATATGCATTTTTACACTCTTTTGGTAATGAAAAACATCGAGTGGAATCTGGTAATCCTTAAGACTCAAATACTTGACAGCGTGTTAGACAGAAAGGCCACCTATTTCATGATCACGAAATAGATACAGATATTTGACCATTAAAGCTTTTTGTTGACGTTCCTAAGTGTACATTATGTTACCTATGTGAATAAATTATTTTTGAATTTGAATTTGTAGCGTATATGATATAGTATTTTTAATTAAAAATTCACCTTTTTCTTCAGATGCTATATCGACAGGGAGACTTGTATTAATATCAGCTATCCCATATAACATTAACGTAAGTAGGGTGTATAAGCCTCGTCTCAGCCGTAAGCCCATGTTTCTCTATGTATATCATTTATCTGTAATTAGAGAGAAATCAAAAATTATCCACTCACAAATGACGCAAATTAGTATGCGATCTATAAAAATCGTTTTCTTTTTAAAGCGGTATAATAAAACTATAAAGTATATTTACGTGTATATTTTAAGTATTGCAATACAGCGAAGGCAGCTTACCTGAGCGGTCCTAGTAACGGAGACCGGTAGACTGGTCTAGGTAGGAATAGTGCTGGAAGATTCTTATATCAGAGGCTAAGAAACTTTTTGGAACGCCAGCGGAGTAAGTGCAATTATAGGATTGATTTTATTGTCTACTAGCTGACCCGGCGAACTTTGTTCCGCCTTAATGGCAATAAATAAGCAGTTTTTTTTTTTTTGAAAAAATACAAAAAAATTAAATACCTACATTAATCATTCATTATTATTTCTGTATTTTAGTACATAGGTTGCTCTTCACTTAAGTACCTTGTGATACACGACATTTTTTGTTTTATTATCAGGCGCAACAACAAACAACGCAGATGGTCTTCCGACCCGTGAACATGCCACGTATAATTGACCATGGGAAAAACATGAATGTTCTAGCTTTAAAGCACAAACTTTATTTTTTGGCTATTTATCGATTTTCCATTTTTTTCTATGAATGTTAAGAATATTGCAAATACTGTATAATTATGTGTTGGAATTAAATTTAATAATAAAAGAAAAATAAATATATTTCTTATTATTTCGAAATCGAAAGGATTATCAAAATCGGTGAATACTAATACTCGACTATTGTGATTTGACATCAACTTCCAAAAAGACGCATACGTATAAAAAATTAATTATGACTTATTACTTCCCGCCGATTGCTGGCTTTCAGCTGCAGCAGCTGGGTATTTGTGCCAAACCCCAGTATCTTACATACGTAATTTTTGGATATGAAAAAAAATAACTGTAGGGTGTGAGCCCTACGTTAGGAGAAACTGGTCTGGATTGTCTATGTGCACTGTCCAATTTTGGAGCGATTATGATGGCGTTAAAGGTCGGTTCCGTAAAGTCCCATAGTAATTCTACGTGCATTTTCACTTTCATGGATTTTTTGCTTTATATATAAGAAAGACACGCTTTTAAATTTAATTTTCCATGAATGTTAGACAAATGTAATTCCATACCACGTTGATGAGCCATGTGGCCTTTATTTCTACCATATATTTTATGGTATCAGACTTCTATGCCGACTAAGCCAAAACAATTTTTTTTTGACGGATATGAACCTTTGGACCCCGGGATTGTACAATATGGGTATTTTAAGTCATGGAGACAGAACTTAATTAAAATTCCAAATATTAATTATTTCTTTTTTCTAAATCTGGATGTCGATTTTATACTTATAAAAATAAAAAAAAATAATGTAGTTTTTAGTGTTTAATCTCTCAAAATTATTAAACATTTAATAGTGACATTTAAGCCAATGAACGGGTAAAAGGCTAAAGTGAATAAAATTGAAAAGAAATTTCAAGCTTTCACCTAATAGGTGTGGCATTATTACGTCAGAATTTCATAAATGTTGCATAATTAACGGTCTATCGAACTCATCAGAACTGCATATAACAGCTAGTTTCTAACGTAAAACCCGCTGTAATTTCCCTAAAATATCTTCCACTCGCGTAGTAAATTCTACTTCAATTGACATTGAACCTTTTGTCTTTCATTTTAAAGCACGTTTTACACGTTGCTCAATTTCAGCTTAGGGTATAGAGCGGAAGCGTAGAATCAGTAGACGCACACAACGGTACGTTGGCTAAACCACGGTCAGTGTAAGTTGAACTAGCCCGCTGGTTTATTATAGTATTTGTTACTTGGGGTGACGGGAATGCGAGAGTTCATATGTATCTGGTCGGTGAATGCTGCTAAATTGGCTCAAGTAACCGCTTCGTTTCAAGATGATTTTGGGTTAACGCATTGGTGTATTCGACAGGAGATATCGAAATCGCTATTATGAATATTATTATTTAATTTATACTCGAACTTTCATAATTTAAACTCGTAGTAATAAAATCTATTCTTCCTGTATGACAAGGTTTAAGTGGCAAAGCATTAACCTCTTGATCATTGATAATCATGTTATTATTTGTAAATATATTGCAAATTTATTTCCTAGATAGGTACTTTGTATTGAGAAGGTCTCAACTCGTTAAAAGAAAATATATTCGTAGCGTTATTTTTTAAATGTTTATAAACTTACATTTTCGGGACGCCGGACAATGTCTCTGTGTAAACCAATTTTAACAACACATAACACTTAACTAAAAATCACTACAATTATCAGGCATCACTAAAAATATAAAAATTTCACAATATTTTGACAGTTGACTGTGTGGAAACTGTTACCGCCAATTTTTCAGTGACATAGACTAAAAAAACGCACGGATTTCTTTAAATTTCGAACAGGGTGACGAGTGACGCCTCCCGTGTAGTCAATCGCGGCGCACTGAGGCGAGGCCAACTGTCATACATAATAACACCTACAAATTGTCGTGGGTCAGACCTATTGCCGGCCCGAGGGAACACTATTGTAGAGCAAAACTTTGTTATACTTTAAATAATGTTTTCGGGACCAACCGATAATTTCAGTATAGACCCAACTTCATAATAAACATTGTATTTTAATACCACAGATTGTATAACATACCTCGATGTTTTTATCAATTCATTTTTTTTCTGTCAATGGGAAATGAAGAATTTTTGTTATTCACATAATTTATATCCCAATTGTTATAAAACCAGCTATATGTAATATTTTAAATCAAGAAATAATTATCTATCTGCTAGATGATTCTGATCGTGTAATTGTTAATTAAAGAGTTTAAAATGAAAAGTCTAACTAATTATCTTATTAACTAATTTATATAACTTGCTTTCGAATTACGTAGTATTTGTCCGAGATTCAAATTAGAGAGACAAAAAGGACAAGATCGATCAGTATCCAAGCAATTTGGCAAGTTTTTGAGATTTGGAATTTCTTCCAGTAGGTAAACTTATAAAATCGACTTCTGACATCTGACAACTCATGTCAAGTAACTATATTAATTAATTAATAAATAAAAACTCACTCTATAAATTGTACGAAGGATGCGGCAGTGTATCACGAGATGCATTTTATGAAGCATATTGACCACGAATGCTTAATTGGCAATAAAAGACAATTATACTTTAGCATCACCTTGATTTCGACACGAATTGCAACTTAAAATAGATGATAAAATGATGCGTTTGCAGTGAGGGGCACAGACGAAGCTGATTTTTAAGATAGTATTATCTATGTATACAAAAAAACAAATAAATTCGTCTAATTAAAAAGTACAGGTGAATAATATTACGTTTATTGTAAATATGGTTATGTGTGGCTTCAGAGTCCCTAAGGTCGTACATTCAATCCCCGGCTGTGCACCAATGGATTTTATTTCTATGTGGGCATTTAACATTCGCTCGAACAATGAAGGAAAACATCGTGAGGAAACCGGCTTGCCTTAGACCAAATGTTGACGGCGTGTGTCAGGCATCGGTCATCAACTAAGTAGCTTAGGTTATCAAATGATCATGACTTTTGCAAATAGTGGCAATTATGACTTAGGATGTGTATGACGTTTAAGTGTAACTGGTGTAAAAACATCAGCTTCATCACGTACGATAAAAAACTTTCAGTATCCATACAACGTTATTTAATAAAGGCCTTACCTGATTATATTTATCGAGTTACGAAATTCGTGAAGGCGACGATTATTTGCTCAATTTTTTGCTGTATTGTATTCATAGCGTCGTGAACTCGTTTATCAACTTTCCTCACAATTCTTTTTACTGAATTATGCACGCTTTCGTCGATTTAACTAAAATTATTTATGTTTTGGACGCAACAAATCATTAATTAACTCTTATAAATAATATATTTTTGAAAATTGTTGCATGTTTTTAAAGTATGTACCCATGATTGATACAACAGTGAAGGGGAGGTAAGATATCAAGAAATATATTATATTTATTTATTTATTATATATATTTATTATATTATGGAAGCTTTTTGTGAAATGAGCGTATATACCTATACCAATACTAGTCAAAGCTGTGGTTAAATTTTAATATATAAAATCCTAATTACATATTCTTTATATTATTGAGTTTAACGGAGTTTAATTATTATATTTTAAATTTAATATACAAGACACACACTACTATTTCGAAAGTCCTCGGTCTAATACAAACTATTTACGAAACTCAGTCGTGTATCGTATACCTTCAGATTATAACACACATTACCAGCAAATAGATATATTTAATGTAACTAAAAATGTTAAAAAAATTATTTAAATAACTCTGGTATCTTTTATTGATAATGGATAACTAGCTTACCTGACAAACGTCGTTTTACCATGTATATTATTTATAATATAAAATATGGGTCGATCGTAGAGGGGTGAAAAAAATATATACCTAATAATTGTAAAAAAAATAATTTAGGGGTGGACTACCCTTAACATTTAGGGGGATAAAAAATGTTGTCCGATTCTCAGACATACTCAATATGCACACAAAATTTCATGAGAATCGGTCAAGCCGTTTCGGAGGAGTTTAACTACAAACACCGCGGCACGAGAATTTTATATATTAGAAGATCGTTGAATCTTAGAATTTATAAGAAAAATATACTTTGTTATCTTTATGTATAAATAGATAAAACTGTGCTTTATGTTTGTATTCCGTTTTTTGCCTTTTTTTTATAATGTAATTGTTTTGCTTTAGGAAAACTGTTGAGCAAATAAATAAAATTCCGCTACACCAGCGTTAAAAATAACCAAATATTAAATTGTTATTATATTTTGTAATATCAAATAAATTTATTTCAGTACCAAGTATATTGCAAACTAAAATAAATTTAAAATATTTGGCCTTTGTGTCAGTGTACCTTTAATGCTGGCAGCAACATCACCTTGATGGCTGGAAATCTTCCACAGTTCGTTTCACAAGGCATTTTCTTTTGCGAACTAGCGAACTGTGGCATCGACTACCGGCGGGGGTCTTCCCTGAGAGATACGACCTCCAACAATTCAAAATCCGAGCGTACTTTCTTAAAGGCCGGCAACGCACCCACTAAAAATGGGTGTCTATGGGCTGCGATGACTGCCTTTTTGGGCGTCCCGCAGGCTTGGTTGCCTATTATATATAAAAGAAGCATTTCTTCGCTGTATTGGCGATACTTATTCGTTGAGCGAGGAAACAACTGGGTTCATTGGTACTACTTATTTTTAATTTTTAATTTATTGGTCAATTATATTGCATATGTGTCCTACGACCAACGATAATTGCGCATTACGACATAGCATTTCCAAATTAATAAAAAGCGTACAATAATGATGCTATAATTAATTAGCATTTATCGACGATATAAATGCATTGAATTGCAGTATTTCGTTAGTCGTCATTAACAGTTGCATAAGAGATCTTTTACTGTACATATTTACTTCATAACCTGGGGTCCTTGACAAGTTTTTTACGTGACACCAGTATAAAGTGTTTTGACTTTGATGATGAGTCACGTGACCAATGACCATATTTATTATGGCTAATCACACTGTCGAAATATATTAAATGCATCAAGCGATATTTTTGATCGAAATAAACAATGATATGTATAAGGAATTTGTGTCCAGTAATTATAAATTGTCTCCATACTCACATACGAACACGCCAACATACTTACATAGACATAGAAAAAATATATTTGTAAGTATTATATTTTACTAGGGTAGATTTAACCGGTCATAGTGATTCTTGGGTAATAATTACACGCCTGATTTTGTTATTAAAAAGCCAGGTGTACATGGAATTAAATAGATAGATATTGCCACGAAGATTATAATAGTTGAGCTACTCCAACTAGAACATGTACAATCTTATCGTGTTTGCTTAAATCTAAAATTGCTTCTTATCATATCTTGTCACGTCGCATATTTTTTGCCGTGTCATAGAACAATGCAACTAAATAATTTAATACGAGTGACGGATGTGATGCCGGTCTGTCCATGTTCATCCACTGTCACAATCGACCTAAATACTCCAGACGAAATGGACAGTGTTAGGTTTCAAGTACACAGCATTAATTACAGTACGTATACATACAAAGTGAATACTTAAATAGGAATATAATGTATCAAATAGGATTCAGAAATATACATTTGCTATGTAATATTTTATCACATGGAAAATCTGTGGTAGTACATATAATTATATCCGTAGACAGTAATGAAGTAATGCTTTATTGAAATCGATATTTTAAACGTACATACTGGACTACTATTAGTTCTACTAAGATGGAGTGGGAACCTTATAGTATAAATACTGGACGAAGGTGTCGAAAGTTTTTGTCTTGCACATTGTAAGCTTAGTTATTTTTACTTGCCTCTTCCAAAAACTTAATGATGGTTGAAATGCTGAAATGAAACTTAGCGTGAACTATGGCTCCCTTATGCGTCAAAATCTAATACATTTGTGACGCACGGAAGTCAATCTTTGCGCTGTTTCGTTTCTGAATCTTACCTCCATACTGGCTAATATTTTAGTTCGAACATAATATATAGTGGGATAGTTTTTAATTCAAAGTTTTAAAACACAGATATTCGAGCAAAGGTTACACGCAAAACAAATCCTAGAGAAAATGTATTAATAATAAATTATTTATATGTTTGATATAGAGAAAATTAAAAGAAGGAATATTTTCACGCATTCCACTGAACATTTCCATAGTTCTCATACTAAGCGCCTCCCATTTGGTACTATTTACACATTCAAACACGTACAACATTCTTGTTTTATGATAACTAGTACAATGTTAAAGACACGTAGCTCCTTCATTCTTTATCAACACTTGTGTACACGTAATATAGAAAGTGTGTGGTCCTGCGATGTCTATAATTTTTACGGCGTGGGAATATATATATATCATTTATTCTTTGAAGTACTGTGTAGTTCAATTTAATTTAATTAATACCTTTATTCCAAAACTAGGTCTTAGTTGCGTTAATATTTTGTTCTTATAAGTTTTGTATTGATACAAAGAGCGACGCCAATCGATTGTCAAGGGGAAAGGAGCTCAGTTGAAGTAGGTACAAGGGATGGGAAAAGTAAGAGTTTTAAAAACCAAGTGATAACATCAACGTCTTCTTGACTGTATAATAAATATATAATTAATTAATATTACATTATACACTACCCTCCATCTTCACCGACATATAGACCTAGAACAAGAAGAACTTATTCGAAAATTATACTCGTAGGCCTATTTTGTGTTAAATAGTTCATTTATCAATAACGCTACGTTTACGAAACCGTCATCACAAAAATTTTTGTCTAGATTTGAAAATCTTTAAGATATCGATATCTATGTGATAGGTTAGATTTGACTCAATCACGCACCCAGAATTTTATCACTGCAAATGAAGAAGCACAAGGTTTTTGAACATTATTTATTAATTAATACGGTATAGAGCGCTCAGTAAAAGAGAAGTGAATCGCTCGCAAGCCAAGACTCGAATTATAGTAGGTGTCGCTAAAATATCAAAACTTATGTGATTGCGCAGAATATTCATAAAATACTTTTTAAATTTAATATACCATACAGCCTAGGTATACACTATCATTACAGTTTAATATACTTAAAATTAGGATATAATATTTAATGATGTAATGTCTACATAGTCACAGATAATTGTAAGTTGTCACGACAAATATCAAAGCGAA
The DNA here is from genome assembly GCA_028984075.1 of Pieris mannii. Taxonomy (NCBI): domain Eukaryota; kingdom Metazoa; phylum Arthropoda; class Insecta; order Lepidoptera; family Pieridae; genus Pieris; species Pieris mannii. Next base: position 9,547,257 of record CM054779.1, on the reverse strand, counting down.
TTTTAAATGTATACGTAAAATTGACTGGCTACCTAGTCTAGCAAAGGGGAGATGTGAAAAAAAATTGAGCCTTTGGGTTTTAGTAGGTAGGGGTTTATTGCACCTCACATACCATAACCCCCCCAATGCTACCCGCATCACTACAATATTGCCTCGAGCGGGTCTGTAAGTTTCTCAACATTAATTTTTGTTATATGTATACATAAATGATTTTTACCTTAACTCTGTGTACTATTCGCAATGTAGGCCATATATATAATACAACGTACAACACTACGCATTTATATCTACGCATCTATACTGTTATAAATTTATTTTCTAACCAGCATGTCATTAATGTAAGTACCAGTTACATAATATTATCAAAGTATTAACAAATGTACTCGTAATATTCTTCGCGTGACCAATTTGAAGGAAAGACATTTGGTATTGCTTTATAATAGGTTTTGTTTCTAAATATTTGCTTTGATCATATGTTTCAGTGGAATTATACTTTAATGGTCGTTTTTGTGGATTAAGAAGATGTCTTTGTGGTTTATTGGTTTACGCTTTTAGCGTACAATCCTCGTTCAGCGTTCCATTCTCGGTGTAATAATAATTGTTACATCTAGATCGGGAAATATAAATAAAGCAGACGTGTATATCCGCTGTTGGAGATGATGCCTCGCCTCGCGTGTGTGTTATTTAGTCTGTACCTTAGCAGGCGTTGACGAAAAGGGTAACATTGTAAAAGAAGACAGCACGATCAATGACTTGCTTAAACTAGTAATGGGAGTCCCCTCTAACGACCTTTAGACTCAAAACTGAACGTGATAAAAAAAGTTTGCATATTCTGTTCCATTTGTGTACAGTCTGTAGAGACAAAAAAAAATTCGGTCTTAAACAAAAGTTTTTTTGAGTTTGCCACATTATTTATAGAAATGAACATAAATTATAGGTACCTATTGGGGTTAATTGCAACAAGTCTGCGTTACATAAAATGCTATTTAAATCTCATTGACAGAGGTAATTTTGCAAACTTGCATAAGAACTTACGGATATTTTTTTGACATGTTACATTTAAAATACAATTGTGTGTGAATGATCTGTGACCTTTACTAACGTGAAAGTGACAATATTTTAAAGGTGTTTTTAGATAATACTAGCTGACTTATGTTTTGTAATATAAAGATTATCATAATATTTATATCGCTTTTTAATGGTGGTTGGTGGTAGAAGGGTGAATATAAAAGGTTATATGACTTTTTAAATATAATATAAAAATAAATCTTAGGAGATAATTCTAAATAAAATAATTATTCGTATAGTCATTATTTTATTGTAATTGGTTGATAATTTCGTAAACTGCAGGTAGTAAGATGTTCCACATACCCCTTCAAATAAAAAAAAAAGAAAGACTGTAACGAATAAACGTAACAACGTCTGGCCTATTTAAAAAAAAACATATTTCACAGAATGCGACATTGCTCCTGAATAACATATCCAGCCGTATTAAAGCTAGGCTACTAGTAAATATAAGTATATTCCTAAACAATATAACAATATTAACATTAAATACTATTCAGGTTTATCGCTGACTAGTATTACTCAGGAATACGGTTGATAAGACCATTAGTTTTCATTAAATATTCTTATTAGACTGTTCTACTCTTGCTGACCTTTTCCTAGCAATTAAGCCATGAATTAAACATTACATTGCATAAGCTAGATATTATTTCTGGAATTAAGTTCCAAGGCAGTATATTCAGTGAAAAGATCAATTAACCCACATCTAAGTGTCTAGTTTGTGCTAAAATAACTTAACGTATGCATGACAATTGACACCGATTTATCTATTCCACTCCTCAATGAAATATAGCATAGAAATGTGTAAAAGTCAGTTGCGTCTAGAATTCTTCAGCTGTAACGGTTTTCGTGTATTTAGTCGAAATATAAAAGCACAGAAAACTTTGTTTACAGATACTGTTGAAATTTTAATTGCAACATATTTTTTACAGTTGCCATGCAACTAGATGTTCTGCAAGGAAAACGCTGAGGTTGCGAAACGGGTGAGCCGTGCGGCGAAGGTGAAGGCATCGCCAGTCGCTTGCACGAGAGAGCGGGAAAACGACGCTTGCGCGACGCAACTGGCAATACAACGCGCGCGCATTTTCTCAATTGCTCGCTGCACCATTCGAAATTCAAATTTTTTCGTGTAACCAGCCAGTGAACTGTGGATTTGTGTGTGCCGACTGTTTAGTGTTAGACTAAGTGACGTGTAACGGTGATCTGACGGTCCATCGGCTGATTAATATCGAATAAGTGTTGTGTTAAAAGCTGTGTGCCAGAATTTTAACGGACTGCCTGAGCGGAGGTAAGATCGGATGTTTACAGTTATGTCGTATTGTATAACCTGCGATGTGAAAGCTCCAACAGGTTGCATTTGATTATATATCATAATACTATGCTATTATTGGTGTTATAATTTCGTTTCTCACGATTTTAGGCTGTTCATATCTTGTAAAGATTCACGTAAATTTGGGAGGTAAATGCTAGTTAAAATTATGAATATGGATTCGGTACTGGGTTATAAGACAATACTGGTGGAAACAACGGGTTAACATAGGCATGAGAAAAAACAATTTACTAGTGAAAAGGTTCCTGACTCATACGCCGCGCTCGTGAGGCTTTTGTTTGGAATAAATTTACGTTTAACGTGACTTGAAATGTCTATTTAGTAAACAAGAGACGGTGTCGACCTTTTCTTTCATTGTCTTATTGGCATTGAGATTTTAAATTTAACTTAAGGTCTCGTAAACAGATACGAAAAACATAATTTATTATTATTTTAAATATAGAATGGTTTTATAGAAACTATGTTATATTTGAGCATGGTTCATCATTCTTTTTTATGACATGTAGGACCTACTGTTTTGTTATTGTGATAATTTTTTCTTGTAACTTAAAATATAAATGAGATATAATTTATTTTCAATTTAAAAGTAATTAACATTCTATGGTCATTAGCGGGTAGTAAATAATTTTTTTATAGGTTAAAGTTTACATTTAAAAACCAAACCTATACAAAATCCTATATAAAACTTATTAATATGCACATAAGTATTAGACTGAAATATTTATTTGTCATTAATCATAAAATATGCACATGTGAAAAAGTGTGTTTTAAAAAACTTAAATTTTAAGTTTTTAGAAAGAATGTTTTATTTCATTTTGTAATGGGTAAACAAATTAAGTGACAGACCAAATTGCTGGTAATTAATCTAGTTTATTAATACAGTTAGCGTGCAGGAACTCGCGTTATTTGCATACTTACTAACAATGGTATAACAGTTTAACTCTTAGGTCACAAACTAGAAAAAAACACATGTTTACTCTAGAAATATAAATCTATTATAAATCAATAACACCCTATATTCAACCAGTTAGTTGTATTAGTTAGTAGTTTTAAGAGTTTCATTAAAACGATTGATTTTGCTAAAATAACGAGACATTTAAAAAATCTGGGAAACTGAAAGAAATGAACGCATACAAAGCCTCAGTTTAAATATGGTTATGACGCTAATAAAGCGAAATATATGTACTCGTATGTGTTTTACAAAAACTAGCTGATCTGGCTGAATGTCTGATGTCTAGCTAATAGCGTCTTTATTAAGCCAGCCTTATGAAATATTTTTTTTTTAAATTTATTTATTAGCCGGAAAAAAAGTCCATTGGCACTTAACAAAATATCTTACAACTTATGAAATCTGGACTATAGTCAATACCATATATTATGACTATTATAAAAATGGTTACCATGGTAACAATGGAAGTTTTTAAAGGCCGTGCGAGTTTATACTTATATATTTAAAGACGTATATATTATTACGTCTTTAAAAATATACAATTGATAATGTTATTGAGTCGGTTTTAAAACGAATAAATTCATTTAATTGCTCAAACACGGACGTATTTAAGATTAACGATAGTAAAATGATTTTCATAACACGTTAGGAATCAGTTTCGTCATCTTCAGATAACGTTCACGCACTTGCTTCGAAGCTAATATTATATTCACATTACATGACATCAAGTTAATAACCTCACCACTATAATTTGCGGAATAGATTTTGTAATGAATTTTCAATTTGATGGAATTGATAATTATCAATCAGATTATAATCTCTCGAGATGGTGCAATTAACAAAGGGTTTACGTCTTTAAAAGGCTTCGTTGGCAATAATAAATACTCTCACATTGGTGGGGTAAAATTTCACCGTAAGATCAGACAAAGATAGTAATAACGCCTCAGCATGTTAATTCTTAGTTCTTAGACATATCTTTTTAAGTATGAAATAAATGAATTACGACGAATTTTCTTTCTTTATTTTTTTTTTGGTGTTTCACCTGGGTTCACCGGGCCTCGAACTTACTACCTCAGAGATGAGAGTTGCTCAAGCCACTAGGTCAACACTGCGAGGACAATGCTAAAGCTAACACTAAATATAAAACTATCAGTACTGAATGAACTTTAGCGTACCCAAAGTTTGAAAAATTCGCGTACAATATATCAATTTTAAATACACGTTAAAGTTATATGATTTATACCAACCACGAAAGAGAAGAAAGAAAGAGAAAAACGTTTAAGTCGGTACTCCATTTACCCACGAAAACCTAGCAAGCATTTATAAACTTGATACATAATTTTAAAGGCCAAGCAGAATAATTTCCAATCCGGGGGCGTAATAGTCCACAATATACCTAAGTAGGCATCACAAACTTGTTTCGCCATGTTCAATATTGTGCTTGAATTGGGTCGTCCAATGAGTCAGAGAATGGTGAAACTTGTCTCTTTAGTTAAGTCCGATTAAGAATTAAACGCACTGATAATAAAAATAAAAAATAAAATAAAAATAAAATACGTTTTAACATAGAATCATAATGATATCACTTATTCCACGTCATTAAATTCGAGCCTGTTGACATCCCTACTCATCGGAAAAGAAGGTGTTGGCCGAAAGAAAAAGCCGGCGTAAAAAACTCTCGGTACTCTTTTAAAAAAAACGCAAATCATCAAACAATTCTACAATATTTAAATTTTAATGACATAGGATATCGTAGTATTTGTAATATACTTAATATTCTTATAGCTGTTAACATTATGGAAAAAAATACATTTTTGTTTGTTTATTTTGAATTGAACTATTTTTAATCTGAAGTATGACGGTAGCATACCAGTACCATCTGTGTATATAGGCAGCACTAATTTCTGTTGTTTGTCCAAAATGTGCTCAATATTTACCTAACATTAAGTGCACAAAGAAAATAAACCGATGACAAATTCGTAACGGTACTTTACGATTTGTTTGTTCTTTTTTCTGCTGAAAAGGCTGCCAATACCCTGACATTATACATATTTTCAATAAATACTTTAAGAACACTTGGAATTCCGTTCAAGTCACGTAAGTAAAAAATCCGAGATACCTCTTTCTATGATACATGCTGTTTATGTTATATATACGAAACTATTTTATTTGATCATTACTAACGACAACCATGCGTTCCCAAAGTCAAAAGTTAAAATACTGGAACCCACGTATACCTTCACCTACCTCAACAATACCGGCCAGTAACTTTCAATATTGGTCCCGAAATCAATATTACGTTTTTGTACAACGCAAAGCTTGCGTCAGCCACCGTATTCTGAAATGATCGCGTGCATTTACGAAGTCATTATACCCACTGTGGTGATTGGTCGATTACGCGTTTCAAACCAATCACAGAGCTAAGTTACACCCGAACCCAATAATTAATCCTCAAACTCGGATTGTTTTCAATGATGATCAGAGCGTGACAGTCGATAGATCTCCTACCTGCATCTCAATAACCAAACCCTACGAAGACAATTCATTTTTGGCGACGGATAGAGTGCAATCTTTTATTTACACTCATATTTCATTATCAATATAAACCAAATAAAACCGTACAAACAATATATCAATAAAACATATCAAATAGCTTGTTAATTATTTTAAAAACTGGTGTAAGTTAAATAAAATCTTAAGATATTGGTACAGTTGAGCTGTCATTTTCATACAAATCCACACACCGATCCGACCTACCATGGATAGCTTGTATCGACAGATCTCTTTTACAATCCGTCGATTTGTTATCGGCACACTTTTAGCAATAGCTAGTGAAATCTATCATTGACATTTAGAGGATCGCCCAACTGTTGTACCTATAAGGACGTCAATACAAACGATATTGTTGTTTGTATTATATCAGCTACAGTTGGGGATACCATTCCCCGTACCCTTGTCACTTATCAGGAGCTTTATAACGTCCTTGTTTGAACGTTAAAGTTAACACGCGTTCCTATGATAACATATGTACATAGATAAGAATGTTGACGTTCAAAGAATGTCTGCTCCACTTATCTCTATCGTTTATGTTTATGGGACTCGTGGATTAGTTAAAATAATTGTTTAGGTGTATTTATCTTGTACATTATCAACTAAAATAGGTGACATAAAACTGTTGTATATACAAAAATGGTTTATAATTTCATGGCTTTTAATTTCATTCAATCTCAATGTTTCTTATTATTTAGAAAGAAATATGTACGTGGCGCCAGCTAGTGATAGTTTTTGAATGAAATTCTTTGCTGTGCGTTTAGTCAATGGTCAGCATTTTGGTCATCACCTGTAACGATGTAGTGCGTGATTAAACAAAATGAAATATAACCTAGCAATGTTCCATTTTTAAAACTTACCATTCCTTGACAATTTGACATAAAAAAGTGACAGTTAATTTAACGTTAATGTCCCTTTTGCATTTTCCAGACTAAATGGATAAGCCAACAAACCTGAAATGACGTAAATAAATGTAAAAAACAACAATCCCATGTTTTTTTCTATTTATTACAACTTAAGTGCTTAATCTTGCTATGTATTTTGTTTTTATTGTATGCAGTCGCCAAAAGGCGTAAAATGAAATTCATATTGTCTCTAAATCCAAAAAGGTCAAGATCAAAAAGTTTGACATTTAAGCGTCCGCGTTGTTTGCGAAGATTTTATTTATGTATGCTTAATTGCGAAGCGATAATGACGTAGGCCGTTCTACGAGTTATTAATTAACTATAAACTGATGTTTGAGCTCTCTCGTGTCAAACTTGTTTACTTAGTCTGTGGGATATTTTGTTTTCCATTTAACAAGAACTTGATCGTCGCTTGATTTGATGTTGAATTGTTATTTTTCTTGCGTTTGTGAAACCTGTTAATGTTTTAATGCATTGCTAGTCTGCGTTTAACATTATATTATTTTTAAATAATTATCTTTTAAGTTATAATTTGGAAATATAGACTCAGTGTAAATCTAAAGGCGCGTATGTCGTAATTAAATAAATAATTCATTTCTTGGTCTTCCCAAATAAGTCACAAATATTTTTAAAGGTTAAGTAGGGATCTTAAGCGGAATTGGTGACTTCTTGCAGAATTTGTTAGCTCTACTTAGGCAGCAGGGCATGCCTCTGGGATCTGAGATCTGATACTTTGGCCCGAGTTCTATCCCTCAAAACATTAAGTTTGCCGAAACTTAGATATATCAAGTCCGTATCTTTCTTGTAACAAAATTTAATAAATTTCAAATTCGTTCAAGCAATTTGGCGTCTCATAGTAAAATAATATTAATTGTTCGTAAAATAACTACTGGAATATTACATGAAATAAAAACGCTTTCTGTGCGTCCGAAGCATGCTTGTTTGCACAATTTTCGCCCACATGTTTATTAAGGGCATTTAACTGGAGCAAGGCAATTTTTTTATAGAAGCCACTTTTAAACTTGATTTTTAGTCCCGAGTAATTTCATATCACACTGGAAAAGTTCAGAAGCTTTTATCAAATTGATTAATATTGCTAGCAGCTTCGCTTTTTAAGACTATGTTTTAATTAGAGTTCACCTTATCATATATATTGCTATGTCGACAGTTTATGTTACAAGCTATATTTTCTAAATAAAATGAGAAGTATGTGAAATCAAATTAAATGTTACAAAAAAAGGTAAAAAGTATTATACTTCCAATTTTACTAGTATTTTTTGCCTAATAATAATAATCTACTAAACAATGCTTTTTTTAACGTAAAAGATACATTTTTTTCTCTTTATTTTACAAAATAATATAGTATATTATATATGTTACATAAGAAAACCACTGTGAAACTTACCAACCAATCAATATGTATTAAGAAAAAATTGCTTAAAAATTTAAATCAAAAAATACAATATACTAGTTTTTATGCCTTATTCATGATTATACATTAGTGATCTTTAAAGCAAACTAGTTCAAACTTTATTTTGTCTCAAGGTTTAAAGAAAAGGCAACACGGATCTGTAAAAATCGTGATCTTGGTAAGGTCTCTTGCATCAGAGAAAAATGGCGCCATTTCGACGCGTTGTTCTTTATTTGTAATCACAAAGTAGACTATTTAAAGATTTATAGTGAAAAATGTAATATATACTTCTTTATTAATTTAAAAGTATTTATTTTAAGGTTTTAACAACATAGATTGTATTTTAAAGAGTTAAGTATTACTACCACAATATTATTATTATATACCATAATAATTGTAACATCTATGTAAACTTCCTTTTAAGACTAATTTGCACGCCAGTGTGTCAGAATATGTCATACCTAACATTTCTATACTAGATTCTTGAAAATTAATTATTATTATTTAATAAAAAATAATATAAAAATGTACTGAAACATATAATTACGTAGCAGAATTAAAAAAAAAATCAAACCCAATGCCATTCAAGATAATATTGGGGTTAACGCCATCTAGTTAACGGTAAAGGAAACTCTATAATTCAATTACATATTATCAGAACGAAAAGTAGATATCGGAGCTTTTATTGTGTTTATTCAGTGGACTGTCGGACCTCGCGGCGACCTCGCAACAACCTCGCTGAGTGCATTCACCAACGCCATTGGCTATACCCGATCGCAGCCAAATATAGAGTTTTTATTGGTATCAACCTTACAATAACTTTTCTTTTTGCATTCAATAATGTCGCAAATCATATTGTGCAAATGTTATTTTATATTTACAGATTTAAAAACACTCAATACGGCGGAATATTTTCTATATGACAGTATTGTATGCACTGTTTATTCGATAGATTTTTATTTATTGTTTTGTAATTATAAAATAAGTTTTATATTGGTTACCACACTTAAAAAATAACTATAAATTCACTCTTACATGGTCTGATAGGTCTCTAGGTGGTCTAGAGAGATCTAAAAGCAAAATAAATTTCTACTCTGGTAATAAAAGTATACTTTTATGTAGGCGATTGTACATATAAGATCATATAAATATGTAAATTACCTTGGAGTTAACGATATAAATGTTACGAAACGTGAATTATATCATAGTTGTAACTTGTAATGAGGGTCATTCGTTCGCACGCTTTGCCCTTTAATTATGATTTAAATATAATAACAGAGCACTAAGGTCAAAGCGATACATATTTGTTTTTATCTTTATACAAATATAATAGACAATTTTGCGCCTTAACGATTCGAATGTAGCATTAAAAGCGTATTTAAAGTATCGTTTGTGAAATAACATTTTTTACTTCTTTCTTTCCAGCACTATGCCGATTCACGTTGGCCGTCTAACTTGAACAAATAAGTATATTTTTCAAAGAGTTATTATACAATTAAGTATGATAGAGTGGTATAAATACTATTTTATTGTCCAGGAGGAAATTAACAAATGAAAGTCGAGAGATTAGTTTGTCAGATTACGTATCAACGGAATTATTGAATAGCTTAAGGTCTGAGTACGAGATATTATTATTATTATTATTATATTCATTTATTATCAGAAAACAAGGTTCCATAATTATTTGTTAGTAACAATTTACTTAATAGCTATGTTAGTACAATACATATTGTAGGTCGTGTTCTTACAAAAACGGGGATAGGTAAAATTTTTATGTGTAGCAATAACACGAATCGTGCTTGACAGCAACTGTTACAATTTTCATTATCTTTCGACACACATGTAGAAACTAGAGACGACAATCAATTACAGTAAATTATTATGTCAAACTTTGGTTAAAACTTTGCCATAGTTTCATAAATTTTAGTAAATTGTAACCGAGATATGACTAAAGACAACGATGCAACTTGCGCTTAAAGATTTTCAATTACACGTTTTTTGACCTTTATAATAAGGTATCATTGTAAAAATAATTAGAATATATACATAACTTTGGTGTAATATTCATCAACTATAGTACACTAGAAAAAGACATTAAAGAAAAAAATGTTTGTAATTTTTTTGCAACCTTTTTTTGGGCTCTGATTTGAACGATACAGGCATTATGCTGATTACATATTAGGCACACTTTATAAGCTTTATTTAGGGTTAGAATTATTCTTGTATCACTATACATGTACTTTAATTTTTCTTTTACATACACATCAAGATTAAAATTTATAAATTTTAAAGTTACATTAATTAAAATATCATAGTGACCTCAAACCGGAACCTACAGAGTGCCCACTGCCCACTGCCCACTTACCAATTGTTTTGAAAACAATGGCCAAAATCACTTGCACGCATGAATCTCAATTGTTTTGAAAGTGACCTGCAATTTGTATTTAAATTGTTTTAGCCTTGTATGCCCTAGATGCCTAGAGGGTCTTGTGGCTTAGGGGATTCTATTTGTTTTTGTCAGATTATTATTATTATATATAATGTTTTCTAAGCCTAGAACTTGACTTTCCGTCCATTCTCTAAGAGGTATAGTGAAATGAGTTGCAATTGCAATTGTAATCTAGTTGTAAAGACGTTGATAATTTAGTCAGTTGTTTTCAAACAGCGGCGACAAAAAAGCAAGTTTTCCTGGATTTAGAGGTTTTATGCATACAAGAACACCGTTAAAGTTAGAATTCAAGTTTTTATACTTCTAGTTTTTATTACCGGTATATTATAGTTCCTTGTAAAAAAATTCTTATTGTTGTATACAATTTTTCACCTAAATTAAAATTGTTGAAATCGGTATAAACGTGGCAAGAAAAGAATTGTCAAACGTATTGATTGCATGTTAATAGAGAATTTATTGAATTAACGTATCAATATTTTAATCGACAATATTATTATCTAATATCAAATAGTTGTGATTATAGTGAGAAAGCGTCATGGGCTCACCGCCTGCTCATTTGCGTCCAAAAAAATTGAAATATAAAGACAACTTATACGGATATAAAACAATCATATACGTAGTTGTTCTCAATATGGCAAGTTTTCCAGTAGAGATATCTTTAGCAATGAAATGTGTCAATCATGCATATAATTTATACTGTGTGTATCTGTAACGCATTCCTAATACATTCCTAATTACTGTACACTTGAATTAATAGTAGAAATTCAATGTACAAGGTTTGGATACAAAAACTTGTTTGTTCGGCTAACATTTTTTGTAACGAAATTCGCTTTTTGTATTCACTCCTGCATAGATAGAATCATCACGATTTCCTAATATAAGTGCGTGGAAAATCACGTTAAATCAACATGGAGGTGTTAACAGTTTTGTTTTGATGGGTATGTTTCCAGCTGGGTTGGCTATACTGGCCTTTTTGTGTTGAAGTATATGAAATATGGACTTGACCCACTAAAGGCTCTACCAGATATGATTGGCCTCTACCTACCTCTAAGGGTAAGATTGATGGGTCGCTTTAAATTTCAACTTTGTATCCTAAGAAAGCGTATGCAATGTATTTATTTATAAACGATACATTGGTACACACAGGTACATTGGTACAAGAAAAACAAAACACAATGTATGTAACAAGCACTCATAGGCAAACTAAACGAAAAGCAAAATCGATTTAAAAGTCTGAAAGCTAGCTCGTTCATTAGAATGTTTAATCTGGATTTGGGACGGACAAATGGGACGATGGGTCTGTATAAAACATCAGGTGTTAACTAATTTATAAACGAAACCATAATTTAATATATATATATTTATTTATTTTTATTAAATATGTTAAAATATAATGACGCAATTTTGTGAGTCTGTTCAATAGTGTCATATATGATAAGCTATATTTTGGACAACCGGTCTTCTTACATAACCTGGTGAAATTGGAAAGCATATGTTAGGTTGATAATGGACTTTCTATATCTTGTCGCTGCAAAACACCTTGTATATCAACTTATTATGACAACGTGATTTACGTATTGAAAGGTTCATTGATGCCTTTAATTTTAAAAGTTTGAGTTAATAGTCTTGCAACTTCGGACAAAAAATTATCCTACTAATATAAACGCGAAACATAATTATGGATCGATGTTTCCTTTCACGTAAAAACCACTGAAACTTTACCATAATATAGCTCATACATTATTATAAGACATAGGCTACAATTATTTGTAAATTGCGTCAATTGTCAAAAATAACAATTAGGTAGGAAAAAATCTACCATCTGCGAGCTGTTCTGGCGTGCACTAGATTAACATATACGTATTGTATGATGGAAATTGTGTATTTAAACAGTCAATATATATATATAGCAGTTTTTTAATACTGTACGCTAATATAAGCTACTCATAATACTAATCCTGTGCAGACGAAATCGCGGGCTCCAGCTATATCAGTATTCAATAATGCGTTATGTTGCGGTAAAATTAATAGTAGTAATTTGCCTCAATTCCAATACTAAAATAAGGATTAAGTTATTTTTTTTAATATTAGTACATGACCTCCGTCGGAGTGAAGGCCTCTTGACATTCCTCCATTTGTCCCTTATCTTCGCTACTATTCAAAATTCAAATCTTTCCTCTCTTTTAAGTTTCTTAATGTTCACGATGACCTTCATATACTAACAGTTAATGTTTGCATACAAACAAACATGCATCAGCATGAACGTAGAAGTCACATGAACGGTTTTCAAATTCTCTTATATATCTTCGTTATCGATACCGGATGTATAACTTGTTCAAAACAAACAATAACTAAAATATAATTAACCTTCTTTTACCTTTAATCTAAAAGAGGTCAATGTCATAAATTATTTGTACATATTGAAGTGAAAAAAAAAACTGAAATAGTCACGTGTTTCATATAATATACTAAACTAAACGTTAGTTCTATTTACCTCAATACATGAGAGTCCCTAAGGTATTGTGATGCTTGCAACTGGCTCTAACGGTATCAAAGTTGCATTGTCTGTATAATTACTGACAATGTAACTAATATCAGTTTACCGTTTTGTGTCGTACAGAGTAATATATACAGTATGACAAAACTTTCCTATGTGCAACTAAACTTCAGAAATATATTTTCCTTTGAGGTATCAAACAAGCAAGGTGACGTTTTATAAAAATATTAAATCATATACATAATTATGAAATGAAATCGTTTATTTGCTAAGATAGGGGAGGGGTACAGTTGGATAGATTAATTATAAAAATCCGCACAGTGATATCCTAATCTATAAATATAACAAAATAATATATAATATAACATAGTCATATAATAAGAATACATACATAATGTCATGATGAAAAGTTACTTAGAATTATATATTCTTAGTTATATAGGTGAAAAATAATTATAGAACATAACAAAGAAATTGTGAACTAAACATTTTCCTTACATCTACCTAATAGTGTTCAATTATAATTAAATCTCAGAAATATTAATTAGGTTTACTTAGTATGAAATCATGATTGGTTAACTAATTAAAATAAGTATATTTTCCTTAAATTAGTGGGCATATTTGCCTATCTGTTATGCAAATTAATTATATTATTTGATCGATTGGAAATCAACAAGGAAGATTAAATTTAAATAAAACGAAGTTATGTAAATATTTTGGATAAGCATGAATGAGTAATTAAATGAATTTAAAATGTCTACAATTATCGCATGCTTTCCAATTTCACGCGTAAAAGATTTCAAAGTCATTTTGTTAAACAAAAAAATTCGACAGATGTTCATAATTGGTAATCAGGCCGTTGTCCTATTGTAACCTCACTAGTCTGACGATTATCAGCAATATTATTTAAGCCTTATTTGATTTGATATAAATGCCATAATCGAGTGATAACATTAACCTGTCAATCATAACAATTGTGTGCTGTTGTGGCATACTGAACTTTAGCTTTTACTTAAACCCGTGAGAACTTAATTTTCTTTAATGTAGTAACATGGGCACTGGTTAGTCAATTTTTATATTTCCCAAATAGGTTAGGTTATTAAATAAGGTTGGATATTTTTATATAACAAGAGGGTAGGATGCTCCCCTGATATCAAGTTATACCGTCATAAACATTGCCAGAGGGCTTGTACGGTGCTTATTAAGAATTGGTCTTGGTCTTAGGAATTATTAAAAAAGTATTTTAAATTTGGAATTATAAATATTTTAAATTTGGAATTTCAATACCGAGTTTTGTGTTGTGATTCTTGGATTTCTTGGTAATGTTTGGATCATTGGGTGGCTTTCAAAATATAATAATCCTTTATTCATTCACTTCTTATTGACATTCGTTAAACAAATATATACATATACAAATATAACTTTATTACACCAAACTCCCTGTCCGGGAGAAAGCCTCGTCCAACTGTCCATCCTACTTTATTTTTGTCTTCATTCAATTTTTTCCAGCTACGTGTTAAATAAATGAACATTAAATACTTTATTTACATATAACCTTATCGTTATGTGCTAAGATATTCTCATGACTAAGTCTGAGAATCGACCTATGGCTTTTAGAAAATTAAATGCTAAAACAATATACACTTTGCTTTGGGAACGTTAAGTTATTTGACATATAAAAGGAATTTAAAAATGCTTCGAACTAGGCTTGTTCTTGGTCAAATTCAGACTTTTGAAAATCTGGGCACGACAGTTCACCCACCCTTTCACAGCTGTACTATCCTTTTCTCTAAGAAGTTCGTGGCATTTTTAACAACATGTGACTTTGTACTGGATACTATTAGACCTGAATTTTCAGTTAACAAGCAGAGCAGTATAAACGATATATAACTTTTTTCAAGGAATGTTTACATTTAAACAACAATACAATGGCAGTGCATGTTTTGACTTTCATCCAACAACTTTGATAGAAAACTTATTCTTGAGAAACAAACATTTCAAATTCAATACACAATTATTATTGATTTTTCTAATTTTAACTTATCGTTGATTTTATACATAACTAGAATCCTATATTCGAGTTTGTATATATGATTTTTTACACTAGCACTCGCTTTTCGAAGTAGTCCTAGTTCCCCTCCTCCCGATTCTTCTACTAGTCCCCCTCAGTCGCTACAATCCCTTTTATTCCATTCCCAGATTTCTGGTGGGCGTCCTCTCTTTTTCATTCCCACTTTCTCTGGATTTTAACCCATCCATAATCCACAGTTGCTGGCAATATGACCGGCCCATTTCACTTTAACTTTTTTGTATGTGTTACGACATCTTTTATATTTGTAAGGCTTCATATAACACCATTTTTAAATTAGTCTTTAAGTTTCAAAGGAAGAATAGAACGCTCCATAGCCCAGTAGCATACTCCAATCTTCATTATTAGCGCCTTATTGAATAACAATATTGATACTAAAACAAAAAGAAAAATACAATTTCTAAACCTTTCCATACTTTCCACGTTCTAAACAACATCATACCAATTAAAGCTTATCCGTTATGTTACTTGGAAGTGAAAAACTAACGTAGGCAAAGTACAAGAAGACATTCTCAAGTACATTTATAGACGCACATGTGAAAACGTCGCGTGCGCATTCGAGATTTCTTTTAACATTCAAGGAGAGATACGAATGGTAGGGCTGTCACGCGCTTTTCATCTTATACTTTTGCCGCCACAATTTTTATTTCACACTGAAGAAATAATAGTTTTATTCAAACGCTTTTATTTAAACGGCGGTAAAACATCTTCTGAACTCCTGGACTGCTCTCCCATAGGCCACATCTCACTCTCTCACACTTGTCCACAAGTTCTGTACAAAAAAGATAAATTTATTTGAAATTAAGCATTCCTTATACTTAAGAAAGTATGATATTTTTAATTCTCTTTTCTTTCCTAGTAACCATAAATAATACTCCAGATATCCAGCTTGTGATAACCCTATTTGTCTCCATCGATGTTGTAAATGTTGAAACTCGGATACGGCCTTGCCTGTTTACTTGACCAACTCGCGTTGGGATTTTAAATTATTATAAAATGCATAATGTATGATGAAATGCATTAAATTGCACATTTATGAAGGTCACTTGTACGGCTTGCAGCCATTTAGAAATTTTCCATCCAAAACTTGTCTTTGGTTTTCAAACATCTCAGTGTCAATTCAATTCAGTTTTTAAACCATCCGGACTCAAATCTAGTAATGGACTTATCCTTTACATGCGTAAAGTAGGTCAATTACGTTTTTATTACATGAAAATGGTGATTATACCACAGATAATTATGACATACAGACTTCTAGATATCTGTGAGTCGCTCATCCAATGCCATATCCAGGCGTTACATAACGTCCTCGATCCTTAATGCTCAATTAGTTTATAATAGCTTGCATTCACTATGGGAACGCGGTAAATGCTGGTACCGAGCTGTTGTTTGTTGCGCAAGCGATTATCGCCCATGACACAATTGCTAATATGTATTAAAAGTGCATTTGTGAATATTACGTAGGATAAAGGAAACGAGCGTTTACCAAGCTTTTAATACATATAAAACCTCTTTATCGAATACCTGAAGAGGTTTTATTAAAACGTAAAAAATATTAATTATTTATATACTGCCATATAAATTGATACCTCACCGAAGGTGGAGGCAGGAAGGAAACTACAGCTCAGTTTGGGCTGTTTGATGAGCATTGATGACTGAAATTAGGAATTTTTCACGCTTAACAAAAGGCTGTCTCTCTGCGAGGCTTCTACCTCGGATTTAGCCGTCGTACTGCGTTGGCGGTCACATCAGGTTGATAGGTAGATCTATTGAAATTTTGCTACATTAATCGATCTTTCGAACGAACTTTTGTTTGTTGATTGTAAACCTCTTGTTTTGTGTAACCAATCTTAATAAACGCAGAGACTCTTCGTAAATAAGTATATTATCGGTCTAAGTCACCACTTGTAATGAAGTTTTACAAGGTTCCATTTTGCGACAAATATCGAAAATATTTTACCTAACGACCTGAGCTCGTGCAGGTGTTGCTAAATGTTAGATTAATGGATGGTAATTAAACAAATTGACGAAGTTTAAGGTGAATTGGGCTTTTTAAAATATACACTGTGAATACATTTTGGAGCTGTACTGATAATCTATGGATTTAAGTTTGACATATGACATTTAATTTACTTTTGTTTTATCTGTCACCTTATTTACGTTTGTAATGTTTTAATCGTTATAGTATTCGTTTCTGGACTACATTTTTAATTAATGACTTAAAAATTTAATTTAATTTTTTGTTCTCCAGTATCTTCGGAACCTTGCCTAAAGGGACTACTTTTAATAATATATTTTAATTATTAAATTTTAAAGTTAGCTATTACGTATATTAAAATTACTATAATTATATTTTTATCTTTTAATTAATATTATGTACTATATTATTAAAATTCAATGTTAACAAAAAAAATATATATTTTAAGAAGATATTGTGATGTCATTAACAAATTTTAAATTATTAGGGACCAAATTATATTCGAATTTTTTTTTTGCTTTTTTTGAAGGACCCACATTTAATAGCGGCATTACTTTTCAAACATTCAGCAGTAATGTTCTTTATGGGTCATTGTGGTTTCTCGTGTCTCATTTCCTATGTGAAAAAATTTCCCAGCCTCTGGAAAGGCTATTCTTGCTTATGCAATTACCACGTGAGAGAATTATTAATCAAAACTGCGGTTGGTTGCTTACAATGAATAATATTTTTTACAGTTTCCATTTATGGATGTAGCATTACAAACCACTTTACATAACTTTAATTCCGAATACTGAAATTCTTTAAATTGATTTTTATACTATTTATAGCAGTGATTCACAATTTTTTGTGCCTTGCCCCGCCTTAGTCACATTAAAGGCATATATAACAAAAGTAATTTGTAATATTAAAATATATTGAAGAATCAATATGGTAACGAGTAAGTATAGGTTTGAAACAGAAATTGTTAAACTGAAACTGAAACTCCAAATAATGTTAATTAAAAAAATCTGTATTATAGATTTGCTGTTTGGAGATTTTAGAGCAGTGTTGGCCTAGTGGCTTTAGCGTACGACTCTCATACCTGAGGTCGTAGGTTCGATCCCCGGCTGTGCACCAATGGAGTTTCTTTCTATCTGCATTTAACATTTGCTCGAACGGTGATGGAAAACATCGTGAGGATACCGACATGTCTTAACTTTTCGACCCAAAAAGTCGACGGCGAGTGTCAGGCAGGCTGATTATCTACTTGCCTATTAGATTTAAAAATGATCATGAAATAGATCCAGAAATGTGAGACCAAGACATAAAGAGGTTGTATCGCCACTGATTTTTTTTTAATTTGGATGGAGATTTTACATTAGGTTAAAATTTGGTTAGCTTCAGTCTCAAGTCTCCACATTGTATATCCAGCCGATTTCGATTACCCCCTTTCACAATTGCCCTCCCGCGGGGCGTGTGCCTGGGAAATCACTGATTTAGAGAATCGTTTTATGATATTTTAGATTAGCTGTAATTCTTCTCCGGCTTCACTCAGGTAGGCCATTTTTTATTATTTTAAAAATAAATATTACTTATATTACTCAGGGCCAGATACCTTCTGTGAGCATGTTATACTGCAGAAGAGGCTGCTCAGCGATTGAGGGAGAATTCTGAGGGTTGACCGTAGGCTGGTGGTTCAAGGCTCGGTCTTGAGCGGCCCGGAACCGCAAGGTGTGATTGAGCTGTATGTCGGATGTAATATGCTGGGGTGTTTTTAGTGGCCCCACCCACTAAAAACATCCCAGGATATGGGGTGGGGTCTCGCTACCCCTCTGAATAGCATACCGCTTTGAGTTTGGACCAAACCCCTTAGTCCCCGCTTCAAGCTTGTCATCCATGGCGCGGGCCTGCGTATGCGCATTTTCACCCCATTTAAAAACATTCTGATAAATTTATGAAAGCCGTTCAGTAGTTTTTGAGCTTATTTCTTATAAAATAACTTCCAAAACTTTCACCTTTTAAATAAAACATAGTCTGGCGTGCCATACTGTGATCAAGAAACAAAAAATACATTTGGGCATTATGTAATTATTTAATACTTGAAGTGTCTTTTGATGACACTAGATTACTTCCGATGAAACTTTCTCAGCTTATTTCCGTTTAATGACAAGTGCTTATGATAGTTGTTTATAGGAAGTAATTGTTAGAGGAAATACGCGAATGATTTTTATCTCATTAAGGTTGACCAGTTTACGTTAAATGTTATATAGAGCTGTGAAGAAACTAACACAATCATACCCGTCCCGAAACAGCATGTATGTTAAGAGGTTAGGTTTGGTAACTCTAAAGCCTCTCTCCTCCTCATGAACGGCATGTTCACAAGGAGGAGATTCTACGCCAGATATTTTATAAACATAAAAATAATTATATTGAATAAATAAAGAAAAAACAGACGCACGCGTCTTTGAGTGTGTATATATTTTATTGATTAATTGACAGGTCAGATAAATTCTTATCCTATGATTGGCCCTATTATGCGAATCACCAGCAGATTTTTATATGAATCGTACTCGATAAAGATGATGAGCAGTACTCTTCTCGAAATATTAATATAAAATACAGAAATAATTAATTTCATCAATAAAAGTTTATTAATATCATTGTTGAGTGACCACGTCACAAATAGAAAACTGAATAAAAAGTATTGAGGTCTGCACCGAAGCGTGTAGCGTCTTGTATCGCCATTGTTTATCGCAACGCATTTAATGTTTATAATTGACGCGCTAAACACTAACGCAGAGAGAAAAACGCATGTCCATTAAGAAATTGTTCGTAATATATCAAGACGCATTGGTGTATTATTTCATGTAATGTGTATATTTTATTGTAAATTTTATTCGGTGCTTGATTTTTGAATTGGTAACGCTACGTACTGGAGTAGACGCGGATCACTTGACCGTATATATGGCCATGTGTCGATGTTACATTACCCGTTTGGCGGTTTTTTGGACTTCAATTATTATATAAACGCGCATCGAAACAAGAAATCGAATTTAGTGCAATTTGAAATGAAATTGTTTATTTGCTAAGATAGTGGTACAAATAAAAAAGAAATCAGTCCAATCGCTACAACCTCTTTAGGTCTTCATGATCATTTTTTTAAATCTAATTGGCAAGTAGGTGATCAGCCTCCAGTGCCTGTCTGGGTCTGCCTGTTTTGGGTCTAAGACATGTCGGTTTCCTCACGCTGTTTTCCTTCACTGTTCGAGCTAATGTTAAATGCGCACATATAAAGAAAGCCCATTGGTGTACAGCCGGGGATCGAACCTACGACCTCAGGGAAAGTCGCACGCTGAATCCAATAGGCCAACAATGCTGGTGGTACACTTATATAGATTAATTATAAAAATCCGAACAATCTTTCATATATAAATAGTCATGCAAATATCATATTAATTGTATATGATAATATAATGTCATATGATATAAACATTAACATAATGTCATAATAAATGGTAAGTTAAGTTATTTACAATTGGTGTCCAACGTTTGATCTAGATACTCGCCCACGCTATAGCATCACCTTCCCCTTGAAAGAATTGCACGTCATCTATAACTTCTAGGAAGGTGATTAAATAGTTTAATAACCATGGCAAAGGAACTTTTTGCATACATCGGTGCAGCATGCAGGTACCCACAACTGTGTTGGATCCCTCCGTATACACAGGCTAGTTCCTTTAAATGTTTTGAATTTGTATCGAAATCGATAATTTTATAGAAAATATAATATAACATTGGGATGAAAATTAATGTTTGATCTTTTCGTCCCAATGAGTTATGAATCGCAACAATATATACTGGGTATGGTATTAAAAACATATTTCTACCGTTATCACAAAAAAAGTATAATAATATTTCCACTTCAAAATTTCTATTAATATTTTAATAATCTCTAAATTTAATAAATAATATACTCAAGCAGTGTAGGGCTGAAAGAAATAGGCCCTTGGGGTCTAGTCAAGACAGCGTAACAGTAGTGTATGTAGTAGTGGTTGGTACCAACTGTCGACACTAGCTGTCATTTTCATACAAATTTCGTTTTCGACTTTCTCCATACACTACTGTTAAGCCGTCTTGACTAAACCCCCTTGTCATGAGCTAATTATCGTTGCTCCTTAATTTGTATAAGAAATAAAAAAAGATAAATATAAGAGTCTTTTCTTCAACTTTGATTTTGCTCCTTTTGACGTAGAGGCTCTTGGGCCATGGGGTTCAAGGGTATAGGCCCTAATAAAAGATTGACGCCTGATAGATAGTGGTGACCCTAGAGATGGTGGCTTTCTCGCTCAATGAATAATTTACCATACTTTTTAAATTTGTATAATTTTATATTTATCTTTTTTTTATTTTCATTATTATTACTATGTAGATTACGAATATTGTAAATACTGTTTATTTGTATGTTGCAAAAATCAACAAATGTGTCTATGATTTAACTACACAATCTGAAAAAGAATATTGTACATTACAAAGAACTATAAAAATCAATCGTTCTCAATTATCTGACATAAAATGTCACAGATATGCTAAATTATTTAAGATTCGCCTTGCTTTACTTTCAAATTTGCATTTGCAACGCGGCATTTTATCACGTAGTTTAGCAGTAGTAATCTTAAAGATGAGTTTTGAAACAATTGATTCTTATCGACGCCGTAGGAACCGTAGTTTTATATTAGTGGGCGATAGGTGGATTGCGAAAGTCGATGTGGGGATTACATGTACTTTAGTACATTTATAATGTATTGCTAATGTTAAATATAGTTAAGAGGGGAGAGGGATTAATTATGAGGTATTGCATTGTACGCCAGCTGAATACTCTTTTTATCTGTGCAAAAACCAGGAAATCTAACAACGCAACGAAAAATTTTCAATGCAGGAACTCCTGCATTGAAAATTTTTACGCAAGTAACTACTTGCGTGAGGCATATTATAGAGTTATGCAAGGACATATAAATTTTCTATAATTTAGCTATACTTATGACCTTTAAAATATTGTATTAGGGAATATGATCAAAGTTAGGCTTGATTTTTAGTCATATGAGTAAAAAGAATCGATTTAAAACTACGATTGGGAATTTACTCCATTAAAGTAAATAATTTTAAAATTAAAAAATTTCAAACGATAATAAATAATGAGAAACTTTCATCTGAGCTAATTAGTCGTTGACTGAATCAGTGAGGCGTAACCAACAATTTTATGTAGACACCGAAACAAAAACGACTCTTATTGTTCGGAATAAAGGTTATAAAGTGAGAAATAAGTTAATTTAAAAACAGACAGATGTTTTTCGAAACGTCTATTCTAGTGGAAAATCGTTTTATTGCCAGGTCAATAACCTTTCTTCGGTTCGGTGCCTGTAAATGTAGAAAGAAAATCTATAGTCTAATGATATATATGAATATTATATAAATTGCATTTTCGTCTTCCTAAAGAGATATGTCTGATAAGAGCACGAATCTTGGCAAAGTTTAACTTTTATTAAAAAGCTGGCAACACTATCATGAATGATCAGAGTCTGTCGTCGTCCATGTGCTGTGGTTCTTGACGTTTGATGGCTCATGGAAAAAAACGATAAGTAAGAAATATCTCCGATTTTTGACGTTTTGGTGGCATGACGTACCTTCAGTCGCTAAAAACCGATAATTGTACGGTCCTGCTATTTAGTACCACAGAAAGCAGGTCAACTAAATTGTTCTATCCTACTTGTTATGTTAGGCTAAGTTTGTTTTATTTATACTAATTTAAATATCACGCATTTATTTTTTACTCCAGACTTTAGCCTAATATTAAATATTTCAGACTTGATTAATGATTTACAATTAAATTAACTAATCTAAAGTTAATACACAATTATGACTAACTATTTGATGGCGTTACAATATGTTTACTATTTTGCAGAAAATAAAACTCGTTAAAACATATCTACCTAAATACTTTGTTTCTTTAATATTCTCGCTAAGTGTGTAATTCTCACTTCACTACGTTGATAAATCTCTATTGTCTATTGACAAAGCTTTGTGACGCAATTTCTTTGTTTTTAAAGTCAAGGACCTTGTGTGTTTTAACCATTTCCAGTTTCATAGGACGTGTGTAGAAATATAATCGGATCTTAGATTTCATGATTGTCTAATTCGTATAGTCACGAATCGTGATTTACATGTTAAACGCTTTTGGGCGCGATTGTCCGTTAGTTTTATGGATTTGGTGTTTTTTGTACGAACGCATAAACTGGGGCATTGTACTCGATTTTTGTTAAATTCCGACGGTCAGTGAACAATATGGTAATATGTGAAATATTCTTTATTTCGTATAGCATACATTTAAATTTTTAATTGACGCAAGACTAGGTATGTTTGTATTCGTAGCTGTATTTGTATGTTCTAAATGCGTATATTTGACTCATTTGACTTATTTCTTAAGCGCCCGATGACTACTTTTTAATGCTTAAAGAACTTTATTTTCCATTACAAAAAAATATATTTTAGTTATATGAGAAACTTAATATTGATATGTATATATACGAGCGAGATACACATCGCCATTATCCGTCTCGTCTTTTAAAGCAAGCGTAGCCGTATATTTTCTTCAAATCTTCCTTTCCTGTATAGACAGGGCTGAATGTGCATTATTTCCTGCATGGCCAGTTTCAATAGATTCGCCAATTTCAAGGTTATACTGGGGTGTACGAGATCGCTTCGATTTGACCAGTTTTCAGATCCGGCTGTGGTTTAAGTGTCAATGTCGTGGCAAAGGATTGTTGATCGTGAGAATCTGATCCTTATATTAAAAAGTATAATTAATATATGCGCTTGCATGGACAGCTACTATAATTCAAGAATTATTTTAGCAATAACATTTAGTAGTTTACTTTCTTTGAACTTGAAGTATTTAAAGTCAGAATAATGGGATCGCAATATTTATATTACAGCAATAAACATAAAACAAACGCGAACAATAAAATATTGTTAGAACATTTCCATTCATTTCGAGTAAACAATTTTTATGATAATAATAAGATATAACAATAAAGTAACGGAAATTATGTAGCTAGACTAGCGTATACCTTGTTATGT
Organism: Pieris mannii; assembly: GCA_028984075.1. Taxonomy (NCBI): domain Eukaryota; kingdom Metazoa; phylum Arthropoda; class Insecta; order Lepidoptera; family Pieridae; genus Pieris; species Pieris mannii. The sequence goes on along the minus strand of CM054779.1, from coordinate 9,522,921 downwards.
AATTATGAATTAATTATTTGTTTTGTGTTTTGTAATACATAAATAGGAACCAGTAGGTGTAATATCTATATATAACAACGATTTGCTAGTTTATTTGCAACTAAAGAAATATCCATACGCATATCGTCATTTGTTTTATTGCAGTTACGTTAAGCCTGACACGTCGTCGAAACTTCTTTAAGCTTCATATTCGTTAAGAGAAACAGCACTAAGTGTCTTCCGTATGTCAAAAGTGAGTTACATTTGACACAGGTTGACATACCTACACAGTGATAAGACTTGTTTCTCACCAACCAGTGTGCAAATAAAAAGTCTTTTATTTAAAAAAAAAAAGTATATTTTAATATAACTTTTAATATAACTTTTTCAATTCACCTGATTGAATACCATAAATGACATTTGAGCTGTCATTCAAATGACATCATCTTGGCAAAACGGGACACTAATTAAGCTGCGGGGTACTTTGGAAATTATTTTAAATTTTGCTTTATAATTAATAAATGTAAACGAAAACTGGAAGAGAGATCACATCCGTACATTAGTTATTTAGACCAGACGTGAAGAGTACAATCATAACAGTATCCATACATTACTTTTACCTTGCGAAACGCATAAGATTGGATTCCATTTTAACTGTAAGTCCTATCGTGTTTCATATCGAGTTACTGTCAATGTAACCGATATTAAGCGGGTGGAGTGTGACTTGATCAAAATCAATTGCAACACTAAGACGACATCGTTTGGAACAACATACCGGGTATATTGACCAAAGTCAATCAGTACCGGCTGAATTCTATTGTATTAGGTACTTTATATCATCGTCATCCACTGTTACGACTATTAGTTTTACGACCAAATGTAAATAAGTCCCTTCGATATCGTTATAACAGATTTTGACTGTGGATAGATCGGGTCTGTTGTCCACCTTTTAGGGAATCGTGAATTTCTTTTTATGACGTTCATAAGTGTACGTTGACCTATATGAATAAATGATTTTATAATCGTTTTATGGGCATACTTTTCGACAATGTTAGAGTTATGACAACGTGAGACTTGAATCAAGACCCAGAAACATTTTAAATTTATTCTTTAACTCCGTGATTTCTATATAACCTCCCAAAACAGTATTCAAAATGGAAATTATACAATTACCTTTGTTACAATGTTGCGCAATATAAATACTCAAATTTCAGCTTTTGAAAAAAGTGTACTAACTTCCATATTAGTTTAACTTTAAAAATATTTGATGAGCATTCAGGAGTCATATAATATAGGCCAGGGTGTTTGGGCATAGGTATTTAAATATACGATAGATGCCTTTACTCAAGGTCGATGACGAAAGAAAATTCGTATTCAGTCTTGGGAAATTTAGGCCACTGAATATTTAATTTATCTTAAATATGCAAAAATAGGACATAATTTAATCGAAGGATTTGTTTAATTTCACAATTATATTGTATTAAATATGTGCACATATTTGGATCATAACATTTTAGTGAGGACAAACAAAGGTATATAGATATATATATACATATATACATATATTTTAATTAACAGTTTTAAGTCCACAAAACTCTTAGGAACGTATATCGTGGACCGCATTAAATAAAATCAAAATAATAGCTTCTTTATATATATAAATTTCTTTATTTCATTGAGAAGTGATTAATACGTGCTAATGCTTTAATTTACATACTGTTATGCGTAAAGCAGTTATAACAGTTATTACAGACATGATTGTAACAAAAACTAATTAGTGAAACGATCTTACGTGTTTCCGTGGCTCAATCGTATGAAGATATCTTGTGAGAAAAAGGAAGTGTAACTTTCACCCGCCATTGTAGTACGTTGGTACATATTTGTCTAACAATTGAGGCCTGACTTGTGTCGATTTCGAATCTCCGCGTATGTGGAGATATACTGCGTGGAATATCTTTACGTAAAAATGTATCTCTGTAGGACGGGAACAAGTTAGACGAAAACACACCTTATGAGAAGTTAAATGAGGGCTATTAAATAGCAATTGCGTTGTCTGTTTACGTCCGACCCTATAATTGAATTAGACCGTAACAGTCGATCGATCTGCTATTTGCATCCCAATAACCAAACCCAACGAAGACAATCTATTTTTGGGGACTGATAGAATGCAATCTCTTTGCTCTTAACACTCATATTTGATAAACCAAATAAAGTAAATCAAGCCGTTCAAATAATATTAAAATATACATGTCTATGTTTAAAACATATCAAATAGCTATTTAATTATTTTGAAATCTGGTTAGTTAAAATCTTAATATAGGATATCGGCACAGTTGTCCTATCATTTTCATACAAAGGTCTATCCACATACACCTATCCGACCTACCATGGATAGCTTGTATCGACACATGGCTATTATCAATATTTGGATTAAGATGTCCATTTCAGATGGTGAAAAATGCCTCTTGTTCTATAAAAAAAGTAGTATAAATCTATCTAATCTATCTAATTAGATAACTTACTACAGTAGCACTAGCGTAGCTTAGTGGTGGCAACCCGTATATACAAACATTACAAAGCCGGCAACGCACTTGCTCCACTGGTAGTGTTTATAGGCAGCGATATAACTTAACATCAGGTAATCCCTGCCTGTTTGACTGTCATATAAAAAAATTGTTCGGCGTACACCGAAATCTGATTGCTTGCCTTGACATATATACCATAGCTGACTACTTTACGTACCATCTAGTTATAGTTCTTTAAACCTAGTTACAGAACCCTTTAAACCATTCTTCCGATCTCAGACCAACTAAACATTGTATCACCACGTTTTCTTACCGCGTATAGTTTCTACTGTAGTATTTTTGTACGTGTCTCATTGTTAATTCTTTTGTGTGACATATTTTTAAGCGTTAGAAAATCTTACCACGTCTAGCTTTACAAGTGTTTTTAAATTGTTATGTAAATTATTGAAAAATGATTTGTGACACCAAACCTTCATAGTTTCACTTATTTTATTTTTGCATAGCCATTGAACTCGTAAATTATCTTGTACATTTGTACGTATCATAACTGAAAAGCAATGAGATATTTAAAATCAATGAAAATAAAAATATGGGAAATTATATATAAAGTGTCTAAAGTATTAGGCATGGGGTTAACACTTCTCTTTTATATATCTTTTGACGTGTCTTTAAATTTGTTACTTAACGGGGAAATCAAAAAACCTGTTGATAACAAAGACAGTTTAGTGTAGCTTCAAATTATTCCTCTGAAAATCTATTGATAATAACGTTATATTAAAAGTATTCAGGTAGAACACACGGCCGTATGCAAGAAACTACCTATATGTTAAAAATATTATCAATTTTTTGTAGTCTAGGGACTGAGACATATCGCGACGTGACTTCGGTTCAAAGATACTTTATTTTCTCAAAGAATCATTTAGTAAGAAAAATTAAGGTTAGGTACACTATTAAGCGAACATGGTGTTATCAAATTATTAGAAAAACTATAAAAAATAAAAATATTAGACGCTCTGCTTATATTAAAATATAAATTAAGTAATTTCGTGTAAAATTAATTCGCTAAAGTATAGAATCCAAAATAAAATTATGTACAATATTCTGTCTGTCTTTTCGCGATTGATCCCTACGACCAAGTTTAGCGCACAGAAAAATATAAACAACTTGAGTATCGAATAGTGCCGAAAAGAAAGGCTTAAACATTAATCAAAAATCATAAACTATGGTATCCGTTCGCTAGGCGTTAAATAATATGACACATTGTTTTTTTCTTTGCACAGATAACCCAACCATCACACGCGAGTCTGTTATTAAATAGTTAAACGTATAATGGATGAAATAACTGATTGTAACATGATTATTAACTTGTCTTTAAAATGTCATGCTTAATATAGTTTATTATGGTAATAATAAAGAAGTATGTAGCACATACAAACATAGTATATTGAAACAAGGAGTTTAAAGTTTGACCTCATTTCAATGTTTTTAGATTCTTCTATAATAGTGATATACAGTGGAAAGAGCAGGCCGAAATCATGATTCCAAAATATCAAATAATTTTTAGTCAGCATAAAATTACATTGTTTCTCAGTGTTTGCATAAATAACAAAGTTATATTCGCCGGTTTCAAATTGTGCTGTATCTCAATAACTATTGACTCAAACTTTCAACAGTATTCATAGAGATCTATAGCCCATATTTTCTACTCTTAATACTTGTAAATATTTTATAATAATAAAATATACTTTCTAGCAGGTTTTAAGTACGTAGTCTGGCGAGATGAAATACTAAACAATCAATGTAAAATATCTCCTGACTTTTGAAGAATATTAATTTACATAGCACAATATAGGTCATACAAGAAATGGCACCCTAAAAGCACGCTAATGTGATCTCTAACACGATAATGTACGGAATAAAATCCAATGTACCATAGGGTCATTTTCAATACACAACGCATCGTCATTGACAATATGTGAATAGAAAGCACGTGAAATGACATTACGCGTGGATTAAATTTGGTTAAATAGATATTGAAAGTGGTTTTCTATTGGCTAGTTTCTAGATCGCTAAGAACAAAAGAAAAGCTGTCTCCATTAGAGATTCAAATAGAACAATAGGTTTATTGGCAAGGCGAATTTTCCTTGCATTTATGGCACTTCATCTTTGCTTGAACTTTGCAAGGATTTTGAATTTCTGTGCGTATAATCAAAAATCATAAAACAATGCTTAAGCCTGCATAGATAAAAATGTATATATTGGTAATACAAATGAATCATGAAAAGTCTGTACATTTTCTTCTCGTCGCAAGACAGCACTTGTTAGCAGAAAGTCGCTTATTGAAATTATTTTAAATGTATCGTTCCAATTTGTTATAAAAAAAATATTATGGTCGTCATGACAAGCTTCAACCTTCTCATATAAAAGCCGAGTTCGATTTGTATATTTTAAGTAATGATTTTAATTACACTAGGACCCTTTTTATTTTATTTCTGTTTTTGTTATGACGGTTACGGTGGGTAAGTTTTGAGTTAACAATAGAGAGAGGAATCAAGACATAGAATAAGTAATAATGGTATGCTCGAGATTTTTACTCAGAAACTTTATATACGAAAACAAATAAATTAAAGCAATTATTTTAATCAGTGTAAACTATTACAGAATCTTTAACGCTGAAGATAAGATCTCTTAAAGATTACGTTATAATTATAATAAATACAGCAATCAGAAGTATCTAATTTCATTTCACAGTAAGTAGATAATTATTGAATTAAACTTGTTCAAGCCGGATATAGTATTATGCAACGTTATGTTAATGTAATAATTGTTTTCCGTTTAAGTTTAAGATAAATACGGTCGGCTAATGAATGTTCAAAAAAGTTACATAAAATTTGAATACTGCCGCACCCAACTCTGCCTTCATACATCATTAGTACTAAGCGATACACTATCGCTTGGATTCATTATTATTAACATGTTGATTTTTTCTATGAATCGTGTTCTTAACAATCGACTAGTCTATAAATACAGCTCGTATTTCAGATTCGTAATAAATAATTATTTTTTCATTTGACAACAATTTATTATGTATAGATTTGGGAACCCTTTTAAGTAAAAAGTACCTCTTCAGAAATGAAGATATATATATGGTATATATTGGTGTAACAGACATAGGTACACTGGTGGTAGTGAGGCTCATAAAATGTTTACTCCTCTAAACAAAAAAGATCAGGACAAATAACAAAAAAGCCCGTACCTTACAACCTTCAAGGTCCGGGACTCAGATTTTTTTTATTTCTAGATTCTGTTTGGCCATCTTTAGTTATTTCTAAGTCGGTGATAAGCCTTCTGACCCATTATTAATTGTTAAAATCTAATGCGTGCTTTAACGTTTAAACAGCTATTATATTAATGCATGGCTATTTTCGGTCTTCTGCAAAACCGCTTTATATTTGTGTAACACCCTTTATAAGGCACGGAAATTATTGAGTAATTAAAAATTATATAACCAATATTGATGTAGTTCAGTGAATCAGTTTAGACGTATAAGGTGCGCAAGAGTTAATTGCTGGTTACAACGATTAGAATTCAATATGCGTATGAGTTCAACGTCTTATGATCATGCCTGTGGGCGACGTTGGTCTATGTTATAAGCGGAGTCTGTTGAATTGACAAATCAATTAACAGGTCAATGTAAACTTGGATCATATTGTCTCTACATAGTATAACTGAATATTTACATTACGATAGATAGATTTTTGATATTTCTCACAATTTTGTCAAGATTTGTTTTATCTTTGAGTTATTCATAGTTTAGTTGTTTTGATATGTTTCTTTTGTTACCTAGCCTTTCTTAACTGTGTGCAGTAGTTTTAGTTAAATTCAATAACAGTTTTTTTTAGAACAAACATACAGGACATCAGGTGACCCTGATGTTAAGTTATATGCCCATTTACAATTTCAATGCCATATGGCTCGCGTGTGCGTTGCCGGCCTTTTAATGTCATGTTATGTCTCAACCCTTTTTTGCTTTTTAGTAGATCAAAATGAAGATTCCGGCCGCACATAGTACACAATAAAGTACAGTACCTACATAGAAAGACTAATGCTTTAAAAATGTTTTTTTTTGTAATACGTCAGTTATTGTTCAAACAGAACGTCATTGGTCGTTTCCATACGGAAGAAACAATTGGATTAATGGATGGATTAATTTCATTATAGTCGTAAAATTATTTCGTTAGTATTTCCGCCTCGCGCCTTTAGCATACGTCCGGTGTCAGTGTACTACTGAGATTACGTTCGCGTAACTAAACAATTATATGATGTTTTATTCTTTATAATAAAGAAAGTATTTAAAGGTTTATCTTAGCACCAGTAACATAATTATAAAAATAATAATAATTGTAATAGTATCGCAATATCGCGAGGAAATGTTGCCAGTGTTAAAGGTACACTGCTATAGGGACGAAACAGTTTAAATGTATATTTGTTTTCTGTTAATTTCTGTAATTATATGTAGATATCACTTCATACTATATTTTATATTGATCTATGGATGTCTTTGAAATGGGAATATTGGATTTAATAAGCAAAGCTGTTTAATTTAAATAAGCCACTACTATACTAATTATTCGACTTAGGAACAATACTTAGCGCGAACTGCCATATGTCAAAATCCTTTTTGACGTACGGAAAATTTATTCGTGCCCTGCAACGACTTGTTGACAGTGACGCATAAGGTTCGCGCGTGACCTTGCTTTTGTTCTATGAGTAGAACTATATATATTAACCTTTCATATGTTTGATATTATATCATATAGGAGATCTTGTTAAATTTCTGTAAACATTATAATTTTCTTCAGATTTTAAACTTTGCCTATAAGACTAATTACCGAGTTACTGGCTCTTGTAACAGTATTTTTTTGTAATTGATTAAAGCCAACGTTCGGCACACTCATACATTGGTAAAAGAACCACAATATACAATTTTAATGTGACAAGAATATATAGGCAAACATGACATTGACGAAGAGATTGTACAAAAATTAAATAAGTTTTTTTTAATGGCTTTAATTTGTGCCAACTGGGCACAAGGTACTTCGCCAGTGTCGTGTGGATGGAGAAGGCACGAAATTAAATTAAATAAGTAATTAAAATCACAAAAACAGTGAGCCAGACAATGCTCGTTTATCAGAATGCTCAAGAATATCCAGCATCGGTGAGCTTTGACCAAAACGCGTTATTCGGAAAAGGGGGGACAAATTTGAAATGAGTGAAAAATAGAAAAGTCATAATTAACACAAGCTGTCACACATAATGGAATTCAAAATTATAAATAAAATTTCATTATTAATATGGGCATTATCTTACGTAGCATAGAAATATTTTAACGATAGTTATATATGTATGTTTCCTATAACTCGTGAGAAACGGGATGTCTAAATAGATCCAAGATTATTGTAATTGAACTGACTGACAGATTAAACAACATGCATATTAATTGCGCCAAAACATGTCCGATTACATAACGCTGATAGTTATTTAATAATTAAACTATCTCTTTCCCACATACGGAATAGCATATTCTCATCTCACGCACGGCTTTGTCAAAATCACCAAACCTGTCTGATCACCTGTAACTTTCGTTATTTTCACTTTCAATAAAGCAATGTTGCATTGCGTTACCTAATTTGGTTGGGCGTGTTTACTTGAGATGTTATTTATGACATAATTACTTCCTGAAATAACTATGGAAACTTCCATGCTCACGACTAATAAAGAATTCGAATTTTAATTTTAGCATTGTGACAGTTCAAATGCAATTTCGTTCAAATTAGCTGACATTTGACATTTAAGTATAAATGGCAAAATACTGTGGAGGACGATACAGATCACTTTTGAAATAATTTTACGTAGGAACTATAATAATAATAATAAAAGTCTTTACTCATTTTAAGTACATTTTCTTTTCAAAGTGTAAGATTTGCGAACCCTTTTAAGTAAAAATACCTGTGTTAGCGTTCCCAGCTCTTCCATAACAAACTTAATTACTGAAAATAATGACATTATTTAACCTATTTTTTTTAAACCGTTTCCTTTTTATTTTCTTTTTTGAACCGTTATCACCACACCTGAGTGTGTGTACGAGAAAGTGTGTGGGTGTAAATGTGTGAGAGAGTGAATGAGTGAGTGAGTGAGTGAGTGAATAAGTAAAGTGTATTTACATCGTGGGTCTCAAAAGCAGCTCTAACACTGCATAAGGCGTGATCATAAGCCAGTCCTTTATTAGGGTTTTTAGGTTGTAGGAACTATACGATAATGTTAATTTTTGACAGATCGAACGTCAATTTTCCTTTTAGGGTTTGTTTAGGAAAGAAACAATTCGTAAGTTTTTTTTTTCTTAAATACAAAATATCTGTCGTTACTATTTTCAAACATTTTATACGTGTTATTTATTCGTACGGATATTTTTTTAATCGAAAGTAATTACTTCAACTCTGTGTCGGTTTTATAGGAACTGTCGTTTGTTTCAAAATTTCGTATAGTAATGTCGTCTCCGACGAAGTTTTCGTTTAAAATTAATAATAATATATTTTTTTATTTCAGATTTTTCTACTGAAGTTAGCACCTCTCTTTACGTTCAAGGTAAGATCTTTGTTTTTTAACCTCGAATTACATCACCTGTTTGTATATATGTGTGATAATTTTAATATTTGTCTTCGGACACGCTTGACTATTATCAAAGACATTATAGCGAAATGTTATTGATTTTTACGATACATACTCATACACAATTTTGAGTTCACGGAAAATGTAGTGTTGTGTTAAAGGTGCAATGAACAACTCAGAGATCGCCGTTTGATTACCACTGCTAATTGAGTTAACTGATTAATACAATATACCGATTTATATTATGACTAAAAACTGTTATAACGTGGACGTGTTAAAATGTCAAGAACAGATAGTGCCAATCTATTCATTATATATTCTTTCGGAAAGGTCGTGAGAGTAGAAAAAATTGCAAAATGTGCTCTTGACATTGAGTTTGCTTAAATTTTTATGCATTACTAGCTGTCTCGGCAAACGTTTTTTCATGTATATAATGACTAGAAAACATTGCTTTTAGTTCAAGAAAAATAACTCTACTAGAATAAAAAATAGGTGTTGTAAATGAAAAATTTAACCGCCCTTATTATTTAAGGAGACGAATAATAGATGTTCGGATTTGCAGACCCAACCGATGCACACAAAATTTCATGAAAATCGGTCGAGCCAAAGAGGCTAGCAAAAGAGTCGAAAAGAGGTCGGTCGGAGTAGTTTCATGACAAACACCGTGACATTAGAATTTTACATATTAGAAAACACAGTGGCCTCTTATATATTTGAATCTATTTTTGTAGACAATTTTTGTGTAGACTTGCCAGTTTCTTCACAATAATGTGTCGTTCGGGAAAATGATAACTGCGCATATAAAAAACCTCCACAACGCCCAACTTTAGGTATACATAAAAGTCTGTACAGTATAAAATAATAGTATGAAAGTAAAAGGTTTTGAGTCCAAAATTATACGTTTATTCGACATTATTTAATGAAACTTCTTATTCACGTGGTTACATACAAAGCCTCTTAATGTAGGCTTTCAGCTCACAACATCGCGCTGCGCACACAATAAGCCTGCGGGCGAGAAAGGTTTTTTGGCTAGTAACGGCAGGCACATACCATTGGATATATGGTTCTAAAATAAGAAAGGTATATAAAGGACAGTAATCCTTAGACCTTATTAACACACAACAGTTAGATTAAAAAAAAATATATATAACATATATTTGATCAATATAGTTATTGGTCTCCACTAGTCACCACTTTACGAAATGCATGTAAATACTATGGACGCAGTTCGAAAACATTTCTACACTTGCGTGGTGTATCGCAAACGTTTGGACTATTTCAAGTTAGATACTCTAAAACTCCGACATGACTTCATTGATCTAGTTTATTTATATAAAATTTTAGACTAATCTTCTTACACAATTTCCCTTTCTTTGTAATCCTAGAGTTACTCGAACTATAATTCTTTCATAGGTATATACGGCTCGCTTATCTTCTTTTAATGCTCCAGTGAATTGGCTGTCTAGCTCTTACAACTGAATTATAAATATTGATGTGTTTTGCAAGTCTACCAACTTACCGAACCTTTTTTTTGCAGACTCTTAATGTCATATTATCTGGCATTTCTAGTTTTGGTTATTAATCATTGTTAGCCATTATTATTATTATTATTTTTGTTGTTTGTTTAGTTTTTTCCTTTGATATATTGCTTATGTTCTAATCTAATTGATGTGTTTGTGTGTTAAATTTGTGATGTCACATTTTCTTGTATTTTTAGGCATACACAGTGTTTTAGAATGTATGTAGAAATAAATATAAATAATTATAATATAATATAATATTATTTGATACTAAAAACGGCAAAACCTTGCTACCTACATACACACAATAAAATTTATGTAAATTGCTTTTCAAGATGATTTCCAAATTAAGTGGAGTCATGGTTGTGTTCCGCTTATCCTGAGGGTATTATTATAATCGCGATAGCATGCAGTTCGATAGTTCTTCATTATTCCTTTAATGGCTTTCGAAATTGGCGTGATGGTGATGCTTGTCTAATTTGGTATAATTGAGGTTTAAGTTTTTAGATTTGGTTATACAAGTGGTTAGTTCTATAACAGATGACATTATAGAACTAACGGGGAACCAGGATGAATGTTGCTCTTGACAAAGAGAAACGGAAAAATATGGAGGAGGCTTTTACTAAAAGAGGCAATACAAAAACTAGACCACTAAAAATTAAAAAATAAATCTAACTTAAATTTTGTTTAAACTATGATGATTAAACAAAATTTAAGTTAACTAAAACTAATATTAAGAAATGTAAAGTTGCGTTCTCTATCAAATGTTCAGCAAATGTAACATTTAAATATACTAAAATAAGTACATAAGTGTACTTAAGTACACGCAAATGTTTTTTTTACCCATACTGGTAAAGGGCTTATAGGTTGAAAGTAAACCTCTAGACTAAGCTGTCAAATCATTGCTCATCCTTGTCTACTGCCACTCACGTCAATTACTTCCTACGAAACATGCATCAGGGCTGTCCGTCAAAGTCATAATCTATGCCCAGCCGGAGATGTCCATTTGCATTAGTGTAAATGCAAATCCGTGATTATTATTAGTGTATGTGAAATTATAATCAAGAATCAATGATGGACATGTTATTATAGTGGTTAGACACGGGGCCTGTCGATTGTGCTTTTTTATCTACACTAATATTATAAAGAGGAAAACTTTGTTTGTTTGTTTGATTGTAATGAATAGGCTCATAAACTACTGGACCGATTTTAAAAATTCTTTCATCATTCGAAAGCTACATTATCCACGAGTAATATATAATATTTAATTTTGAACAAAAATAGGGTTCCGTAAGATATTAGGGTTTTTCGGACACAAGGTGTAAAAAATCAACCAAAAAAGTTACTTATTTTGCGTACCCTGCCTAAACTATTAAAGATAGAACCATAAAATGTTCTAAGTAATTGTAGATCTTATAAATATCTACAAAAAAGTCCGCGACACGCTATACCTATCTATGTCGAGTGAGGCACAATAACCATAAATGATATAAGTACATGGCAAAACGATGTTTGCCAGGTCATCTAGTAATAAATATTTTTGCGTAATTCACAGACCTTACTTAAATTAATTATAACGTCCAAATTTAATGCTCAATAAGCTAACGCCTGATTAAATTCAGTGAAAAATCTTTAGTCTATGACTAATCATAATTTATGTCAATCTATTACTACACTAATTATATAAATACACTATTTGTAACAACTGTAACGGCAGTGTGTAATAAATAATACATATTTTTGTTTTGTGTACATCAAAAATACATATTATAATGGCAATTTTTTAAAATTAAACACTTTTTGCTATATTCTTAATTGTCTATTACCAAGATTAAGTGTATAAAGTTAATAAAAGTTATTCAAAACCATATAATTATTCCATGTTCAATAAACCTTGTGTAACATAATTACTGACCGTAGTTCCGTAAGTAGTTTTAATTATGATTAGATGCGTAGTTTAATTTAATTTTATATATAAAATCCCTAAGCTTCATGTTCCTATCGGGTATGAACACGAACTGACAACTGAATGTCAGAGAAAAGAATGCCAAGATTATGATTGGTATCTCTAGCGCAATGACAGAAACGTACTCTTTGACATTTTAACCAATAATAATCAGACGAGAAGAGATATCGTTTTTTGTTTTGTTTTCAATTATAGATCATTAATTTAAAGGAGAGGCCAAAACCTGGCTTGAGGTATTACAGTACGATAGTATTATTACAATTTTATAAATTTAAACTAACGGTGTGTCAAAGTCAATTCTTTTAAATGTGTGTTCAAAGTCCTAAATATATTTATTAATCTTTATAAGCTGACAGCTGCAAATGAATCAAGTTTATCCTTTCGTTCTACAATTATTTATATAAACTCAATTAATCGTCGGGCAACCAGAATAAAACGAGCAAGAAGTGGTTTAAGTATTTTATAAATAGCATGAGAAATACGGTCCGGACTTGACAATTCAGAGTTGTTGCGTTCCTAGTACCTGTCATTTATACAAGTTAAACATTGAAACTTATGTGACGTTTAACATATGTATATTATATTATTTATTTGTAACATACAGCTAACATAGATAACAATATATATGAAACAGAAAACATAAATAAGTACAATCGACAAAAATATTCAAGAAAATTGAATTTTTACATTATACAAACGACAATTAATATTTCAAAGAAAAAAAAACTAAATTCTTTCAGGTAAATGAGTAAAAGTCTATTAACCAAATATTTCCTCACATCCTCTTTGGTAAGGTGGAAAATATCCTCATAATTGTTTTCATAATTAGATAAAATCCAAACAACCCGCCTTTCGATCATACTACAAAGTGGAGGAATTCCATGCCTTAAAATACAAAGAAACGAAAATTATATAAGAACATTTTTTTTTTAATTTACTCAGATTAAAGATAAGGTCACATCATAATAACATAATTCCAATATTGCAAAAGTTCGCGTGACCAATTCTCGAGTTATCACTAATCAGTACGTTGTACGTGAATGCAAGGTTCTTAGATTCGGCAATCGGCAAACATTTAAACGAAATATATTATTTCCGACTATACGGTCTAACAATCTAGAATATACTATAATTATGACTAGACGCATTAAGGTTCCTAATTTATAATACTTGATATTTTGAAGGGACTGGCTTTTATATGGGATATTACTTGTGTTATTCCTGTCTAAGCCCCCCTCGGACAAGCACAAATACTGGCGGAGCCGCCAATATACTTACTAGCCGTTTATTATTTTCGGGAGTTTTAGCCACGCACAGTGGAACCAGCTGTCTACTGAAATATTTCCGAACCAATTCGACTGAGGATCCTTCAAGAAAAGAGCGCGTAAATTCTCGAAAGGCCGGCAACGCACTTGCGAGCCTTATGGCAAAGTGCCGTTTGCCTCCTAATACATAAAAAAAATATTCCTCCAACTTGATTTTTTTTCCCATTGGAGTAAAGACTCTTGTGTCGTGGGGTTCAAGTGTACGGCGCTAATTAAGACTTGGCAACTGGTAGATAATTATTATTATTATTACCATGTACTTTGTAGGTTCAGAATATTGTATATATGTACTAGTTATTAACTAGAACTAAGATAATGTTTATTAATAATTACTTAAATATTACTATTTCTGCTTAAATTATGTTGAAGATTTCTCTCTTCCGTCTGTACTTTATTGATTGACAAAATTATTACTTAAATTATTATTAAATAATGTGTCATACTTCAAATAACATGACGTCAGCTATGTCCCGTTGTGTCCCTAACAACAACGTTAAGTAAATAAGTTCCAAAAAGTTTGCTTTACATGTGATAATTACTCAATACTGTGAATTGTTAATATTGTAAAATTCTTGCACAATATTTGTGAATCTTGAAGAATAATTTTGGTATAATAGGATTGTTTTGCTTCTAAATATTTTTTTTTTTGTATTCTAAAACCAAATTATAAGCTTATCATCTCCATCAGGAAGTGCTATTTTTTTAATGAACAGGGGGCAAACGGGCAAGAGGCTCACCTGATGTTAAATGATACCGCCGCCCATGGACACTCTCAATGCTTAGAAAACATTGCGTAATACTGAGGCATCCTAATAAATTCCTGCAAAGGAATAATATTCAGAACGTTAAAAACCTGAAATGCAAACCGTGTTTTTATGTATTTTACGCGGCAATATTTTTAACTAAACAAAAAATAAGGAAACATTCGACGTGACAAATTAAATTTAAAATATTAATAATGTTTGCATGGACTTTGGGCAGACGCACAAAAAATAGGATCAAACCGATATTGATATTGAAACAAAAGAAGTAGGTAATTGGAGCTTGTTACCTTTCTTCCGTGTTGGGAGGTCAGCCGTGACCAAGGCGAATTCTTCAAGTGAATAGATTAAAAATGGCGGCCATTAAAGGGCAATTAATCTGGTGGATTTTATACCTAGTTTTTATTGCTTTACTACGGCATAGATTATTCGCGTTTTTACTGTCAACTCAATTATGGTCTCTAAGAAACCTTATTATTTTTGAAGTTATATTTCTTTTGGCGCGATGGAGAAAAATGATGAGAGGGAATTTTTACGATGCGCGCGCACACCAACATCTAATTTCGACATCGTAAAGTTAGGTCTAGGTGGCATGGAAATCGATAACTATATTCAAATTGTACATTCTAGTATTTTTATATTTAGAACACGTGTTTCGTTACAGTACAATTAAACAGTGTGAATAGATAAATATTATTTTGGTGTTTTTAAATCAATTTCATATACGACGGTGATAGTATTTACAAATAATATATTTATTTAAATTAAATCTTTTTGATTAATTTTAATATTTATCGTTAATCACTACACTGATATTGTGTTAGTTCATAAGTACACACACTCTTTTTTATATACATATGTCTTCACTAAGATATTATGGAGCCTAACTTAAGACTAATAATTAATTTAAGTTTAACCAAATTGTAAATACAAAACATTTTGTGTTTTTCTTTAACCAAATTTAGAAAAAAAGGATTGTTATCATAAGAAAGTATCCAATATCACTACTTACAGTCTCTATTAAAGGGAAGACACTCTGTTCTTGTGTTCTATTTTTTCACTCACTGTTCAACTGCCTAGCTTTTTGTTTCAATCTTCTCACTAGGCCCGTAGTGTCAAGCTGTTAAATAGCCTCGACATTCACGTGATGGTGGACCCTGTGTTCGTGGGCTCCATCAGTCATTTTTATTAATGTGGCGACGTCCTCTACATTAAGGTCCCGATGGAGCTTGTAATTGCGAATGTACCAGGCAAAACCTTATGACGTCTTTTTATTACACATTTTAGGCCAATATTCGTATCTTAAGTTACAATCTTCGCGTCTTCTCCAAATCTCTTAAGTGGCGTTTGAGATCTGGTTATCAAAGTGTCTCTGGAGGACGTATTATATAGAACCTAGATGAATAATATACCAATATATTATAGCTAGCTAATTACTAAAAGCTACTTGTTCTTGTGTCTTAGGTAATTTGCCAGAAACTTTGCAAACTTCGGTGCTAGTTATCAAAAATAGTAGTAGAGTTGTTATAACACTGATCATTCCGTAAACATCCTTCTCATGGTTTTTTCATAGAAAGCTACTTGCGTATAACAACTGGTTCTTTAATATAAAATCTCGGCTTACTTTTCTATCAATTAACCTTGAAAGTGTTAAACATACTCGCAATTTCTAAACAGAAATTTCCATTGTTGCATGTAAATTGCGGATAGGAAGTGGATAAAATGACTACAATCTCATTTAAATGACCTCGCCTACTTTCCTTGGTGCCTTATAGCATTATGATTCCATTATAAAACCATTAGTTAGATAGCTCTGCAGTTCTGCGTCCCTTTCGAAATTGAGTTTGCATTTTGAGGTAAAAAGTGAGCGATAATCGTTGACAACAAAGATTTTATTGTATTTAAGCAAATTTACTGTCGCTATTTATGATCTGCTATTATGTATTTGAAATCAAATAGCTTTAGAAGAAAAACCAGTGGTGCTACCACCTTTTAGGTTTTGGCCTCATATTGTCTTTTGTATTTGTTGCCCAAAAATAGTCGTCCACTGTAGCCACTAGGTCAATATTGTTCATGAATAAGTTCAGAAGGCTTATTAAAAATGAAGTTGAATTTAAACTAACAGTATTGTGCAAATGAAACAGACATATAGTCTAAGTCTCTATAGACAACCTTGTCTTGAACACATTTTATATTTCTATATTATATTACGTAGGGTCCTAGCGCGTTAAGGCTTTTTAGGAAATTATCAAAAAGGTTAGTCGACATCACAGGAGAACGAAGAGCTGGCAGCTACCTCGCACAAAGAATTAGTCTAGCTATTCAAAGGGGGAACGCTGCCAGTAACTTCGGAACCTTGCCTAAAGGGACTCCTTTTAATAATATTTTTTAATAATTAAATTTTAAGATTAGTTATTAGGTAAATTTTTATTTATCAATAAATATATATATTTTTATATTTCATATTCTATTTAAGCATAACTTAATTAGATATAAAATATATATACTAATGTGTGTATTTTGTAGAAAAACATAAATAACACCTCACATAAATCTTACTTTCTTTGGATAACAGTAGATTAAATATATGAAAACTGTATGTAATATATTTTGCCGTTATTACAATAACGTACACAAGTTCATATAACACACAGTTGTGAAATATTACTCCGCAAAAATCACGATTCCGACATTTCAAGCATCGTTTATGGGCTAAGCCTGGCATTTGTACGCATTCCTTATGAGTCTCCTACAAGTTCACTTGTTCTGTAACGTATTCAACACTTGAATATAGAATTTGATAGTGGCATTCCATTGGCATACTGTCTGATGTTATATATTCAGTAAAGATATTTATAAAATCAAACTGTCAAACAAAAAATACCATTCGTTTGACATGACACAGACACGTTAGATTTTTAATATAAAACTTTGACCGTCTCTGGGGCTCATAAAAAGTCCTCAGTTCGGTTCCCTGTATAACAATTATGTTCTTTGCGCGACTTTAAATCGTTCTGCCATTTTACACTTGCGGATATGAAATTTCTATTGTGTTAACTAGTTTTATTAAAAACAATTTAATATATTATGCAAATATTAAACAATGGATAATTATAAAACAAAGCTAATAACGAACCGCTTATCTGGTTAGCCGCAGGTGTCAATAATTCATTTTGTCCACATTATCAAAGTAATTAAATCGTAATTGCTATGATTGACTGAAGTTAATTCACTTTCGCTTGTCATTGTATTGGGTTAGGAAATTAAATAACCTTGACTTTTTTATTCATTTGTTTCTGTTGTCCAAAGTATTAAGTATCAGTATTGATCAGGCTTATATATGTATAGTGTATACTGTATTTAATTTCTAGTTCTTTAATACTTTCCAGTGCATTTTGGAATATTATATTATAATATTTATTTTTCATCGGTTTTATCTACACTGTTAAAGAAACTTAACAAACATTGGAAAATTAAAGAACTTGGTAATTTTATTTAATTTAATACAAACATAAAAACAGAAATTAAATCCTCATCCCGTCTGCTAAATACAGACAATATCTTAGATATATTTATTCACGGACAAAGATAACTGTATGTTGTGTTTTTAAAGATGTTGTATGGATCAATAGAAGCAATTACGGGCTACTGTCTCCTAAATAAACATCACCTGGAGTGCGTGGCTATGGCTTCCCAACAAGCAGAAACTCACGAAGAGTCCAGGAAACTTCTGAGCATCAGGAAGGCAGGAAGGTTTAATTATTAAAAATTACGTACAGTGGACCAAATGTGCGTCTAAGTATGAAAACTGAGTTCTCCGTACATTCACGACCATAAACCAGTAAGATTCAGAGTTTAGACTAAGATTTTATATATAGGAGTCATAGTTCGCACTATGCTTCGAAATGGAGATCAAAAGTCACTCGTCTTTTATCAAATATTGCATACCTGCGAGCGTAGTTAACTGTAACAATCTAAAGTATTTACAAACACTTTGACATTTGACATTGTTGCTTGCCGGGGTCCAGCTAAACACGTTTAGATTGACATTTCGTTAGCCTCATACGGCTACCTGCTGCCATCTCGTCCTCGCACGCCCTTTACTAGAATTCATAGGAAGGAATTGCAAGACTTAATATTATGGAAATATTACAATATTTATAGCAAATTATACATAGGAAATGCTTATATTTACGCTTGTATACTTACGCCCGAACCCAATAACCACACCCTACGAAGACAATCCATTTTTGACGACGAATAAAATGCAATCTCTTCGCTCTTTATACTCATATTTGATAATCAGTATAACCAAACAAAGTAAATAAAACCGTACAAATAATATTAAAATATACATGTCCGTATTAAAAACATATCAAATAGCCTTTTAATTATTTTCATACGAAGGTCTATCCACCTACACCAATCCAACATACAATGGATAGCATGTATCGACAGACGGCTATTACAATAGGTCGATTAGTTATTGGCACATTTATGAATATTTGGATTAAGATATCTACCTCAGATGGTCAAAAATGGATTGAGATATGTTATTGGGTTTGGGCGTTAACCGATAGAACTTTTGATACGCTTAATTTATTTGAGATCTTAATTTTTGTTAATGGAATTAAGGGCATTTACAGCTCAGTTTGGGCTGTTAGTTGTTGTTAAGGAATTACAATTCCATTATATGACTACTACTAGAATACTAAGGAATTACCGAGGAACTACTAATTACTAAGGAATTACTAAGGAACTACTAATTACTAAGGAACTACTAATTACTAAGGAATTATTAAGAAAGGAAACAATTTGACCCAAAGGGAAACGTCCAAAGTGTATTTTTAATATATCATTCCCTGTAGAAAAAGTTAAAACCTATTGTATTCTCCGTTTAAACAATACGATCCGGAACCACTAGAAGTCGTGTTCTTGATATTTCAACACCTGGCTTATTATAGTACCTATATATAGAACTAAGCGTATTAGGATCGTGAATGGCGCCCACGCCAAAAGCGTTGCGTATTCTCACGCTGAGCGTCAAACGAAAGTGAAAACATTTAATTAATTACATCTAAAAAATTAAGTTCAAAACTTCTATGAGCGATGACGCAACGCTTTCATTACTTATGCACGAGATCGGCGGGACTATTACGTTATCTCGTTTTATTTACAAACGCCATTGTAAAGGTCTGGGAAGATTGCGAAAAAAAATTCGATCATACTTTCATCTTTCTCACTTTTGTTTTTGCGTTGCTTTCACAGTTGAATGTTACTGATGTTGTGTAATGTTCTATGGAAATAATTTTGTGATTATAACTGAATGGCGTTGATAGATTAATTTTTACCAACTGTTACAAAATTGTTTCTACTCGGGCCTTGGGTTGATGGATGACCTGCGCGTTGGTATATTACTTTTATTTCGAAATATAAAATAATACATCTGAAATAGTGAGATTAAAGAGTTTTATAATTTAAAGAGTGACAAAAGCTTCACTTGCCCAAAATAGATTTCTCCAAATTCAAATGTTATGAAATGGTGTCACGGTTTTTGCAATTAAACACCTCCAAATTGACGCGACCAATTTTTGTGAAATTTTTTTTGCATATTAGGTTAGGTTAGGTTAGGTCTGCGAATCGGACAACATCTATTTTTAATCCCATATTATGTTCATCCCTCTGCGATCAATCCCTGTTTTTAATGTAATGAATTAAAACTTATGATATGAACTCTGACGTTAATATAAGTTACTATAAGTGATACCTAGATGATCTTATGTTCCAAAATAAACGTATAGACACAAATCACGAAAAAACCTCAAAGTTTTCTTTCCGCAAAACGGGACTGTCTCTGGGGAAGCATAGCAAAATATTCCATGTTTGAGTGTAATAAAAAGGTAGGTTAACTTAAATCACATTATGGAAAAATGACGTTTACGGGGGCCGCTAATTTTAGTTTCTAAAATTAGTAATCATTATATTTAGAAAACCTTGATTGTAACAGCTCTATTACCCTAAGTCTCGCATTTAACATTCCATACAGACCCTAAGTCGGCTTGATACATCAGGCTGACAACCAATTTTGCGGTTTAAGACAAATAATTATCCAAGAAGAAGCTATAGAACTTCAGAGTTCCGTCAGGTACAGAAAGCCTTAGGGCTATGACCCAAGGTTATAGACCTGGCTAATAATAACGCTATTATCTTTTCACACTTTCACCATAAACTAGAAAAACAAACTGGTCACTAACAACCAGCCCTCCCTCGCGAGCATTACAATTTACAGTTAGAGGGAAACCTGAATAAGTATATTCAGGTTATCCTAAGAAGTATCTTATTGTCTGTATTTAGATATAAGTTTAATAGTTTAACTTGTGATATTGACCTATACGCTTCAAGCAAGGTAAGGAGAGAACTAACATCTGAGCTCCTCAGTGGAATAAATTGTGAAAATAGATAGAATGAATAATCATAAGTTTTTATAAGTGTATAAGTTATACTAATCTGTTGAGTGTTACTTCACCAATTGCTACGTATTTTATTACTTTATTTGATAGAATATATTTATATAGTTGAATAAAATTATTTATTGTTACCTATCCTGTTAATATTATAAGTACTTGACTAAATGTATAGATTATTATTAATGGCGTAAATAGAACATTATATTAAGTATATTAGTAATAAGCTGTAAATCTTCATGAATCCTTAAGATTAGCTTTTTAGTAAGTTATTAATATTCTATTTTTTGTTTTTCTTTAGATTAAGGTTCTATAGATAAATATATATATATATATATATATTTATCTATAGAACCAGAAGTTATATAATATATATTTATATATTATATAACTTCTGGTTATGCACTGCTTGCATTCATAATTTTTATTAATTTTTACTTTTCCTTACTAGGGATAGCTTTATCCTTAGTATTGCCGCCCGTTGCATCCAGTGTAGTTTTTATATATTGTGTTATTTGTGTTTCTTTGCAAGAAAGTGTGAATAAATAAAAATAAATCTTCCTCAATAAATAAAATGAAAAAAATATAATTACTTTGAAATAATTTGTTGCTTTTAGTTTTTTTGCTATACATATACATAACGCAATAAAATTATGTCATGTGGTAATGCTAAACAGTCGATATGTACGTGGTATGTTTGTGAAATGGTGCCTTCTCAAATCAATTAAGCTTAAGTAAGCTTGCTTATTAACTACAGTAATTGGTAATTACTAATTACTTAGTCCCAGATAATCAGTGTTGACGTGGCGAAAGCACTCACATATAATTTAACTTACGGCGTGTTTGTCAACTTGTATAATTTAATTTAAGCTAAGTTTATGTTGAATTTAAGAATCTAAAACCATCGGTGCTACAAGACTTGGTTATCACATAGTATTGTCTTTTATTAACATTAACTTTACTTTAACTTTACCGACGTTTCGTTATGTAAAATAATTATAAGTTTATATATAATACATAGCTTCAATCCGTTGTAAACGTGTTTTCTTGGTAATTACATTAGATTTCAGCTTCCATGTCCTTTAATTTTTTTCGTAATGGACATAAAAGGCCCTACTGTGCCTGGCACATGTTTAGATATCTGTTTCCTTAAAGTTATTAATTGGGTACTAAGACACATCGATTGATCCAAAGCGCAACTGTAAGCACTTTACGACCAAGAAATTTGGAAGTACGGAAAGAGCGAGCGGATTCTGTAGCGCCGTGGCAGTGGAGATTTCCGTATCGAACCGCCATCAATGACAGGAGCTGGAAGTCCTTTTAAAAAAATAATTTATTTTGGTGTCATAAATCAATATTAGACTGACTGTTGTTCAGTTCAATCATCTGCAAATATTCAAGGCTGCTGATGTGTAATTGAATGACCCTTTCAACGTTATACCTGAAATTTTAGGGATGTTGTAATGATCATAACACGAACGTACGCCCTCAGGATACAAAGTAACTTGAACGCTCATATTTTATAACAATAACGCTTTTGTTAAAAAATATTTTGAAGAAAACATTGTTGGATTTTAGTTAGATTATACAAAGAAAGTTTAAAAGTGTTTAGTTTATTTGGCTCTCACAATATTGTGAGTATTATTTTACTGGTTTAGTTACATACCGCAGGTATAGGCTGGCACGCCTATGATAGGCCCATAGAAGTGCTGTGGTAATAGTTGTGTGAAAGAAATTAATTTAAAGTTTACCTCAAACGGCGATGAATGATAAATTTCCTGTTGCATCGTAGTCAACGTTTTTTAGAAATTAAAAAAGCTAAGCACAATTATTTGTATTTTGACTGTAAATACTTAAGAAGAATTAAGATAGAAATATATGGATTTCAAGAATTGAATCTAGCCTCACCAGCCTTTTTGTTATATACTTCATAACAGAGTACTTAAAACCTACAATTGAGGTTTAATGTACACAATCTGGTTATTGCAACAATGTTATATGTATAAATGTCAAATAGGAATGACTTTGTATGTCGCAATAAAATGTTTAATACACTATGAAGTATCAATAAAATATTATGCGTGTAATAAAATTTAATATGGCCTTTGAAGACTATATAAGGCGGCGTGAACAATTGTTAATCAATCTGAAATTGTCATATATTTTAACCCTGTTTTTAGACATTAATCCTTTTCATTACAAGAACAAATAACTTTAACTATCGGGACTGGAATTAACCTTTGCCTTATTAAATAGAACTTTAATTTATTAAAACCATTACATTGTGAATATTAATAAGAGATAGATAGAAAACGATAGATTTTCCAAAGTTGCAGTACACGATTTATATAAGTTAGCGTGGAAAATGTTTCTCTCTCATTAGACGGACTTTTACTGGTTCTACAAGGAGATAGAAGAAAGAAAGAACATAGCAGGCGAAATTGAAAAAAGTTGCGATTGCAACACCTGTCATATTGATAGTCAAATCTTACGCGTGAACGAAAGAACATAACATCATTTTATTAAAGAAACAAACAAGAACTAGACAATGAACGGAGGTGAACGTTTACCTCCAGTTTGATTGATAGGTACAAAACGTATGTATTATCATTGTTATATTTGATAATGAGCTTATATTATGTGACCTTACAGCTGGCCTCACGTACGAATCACGAGATTTGGGAAACGGCCTAGTTTTATATGTGATTTTGATGACCTACATTGATGTTTTAAGATTGATACCAGATTTTGGAATTGTACCACGGCAAGTTAAATAGACAAGTTTTAAATGTGATTTTTGTTTTGTTACTTGTATATCAGAAAGTTTTATAAATTATGTGGGGATTCACCACACCTATGTCAGTTAAAATAGAAATAAAGTGGACGTTTTTTCATATTTATATTTTCATTTGGGTAATCGATGATGAAAGCATAGTAAGTAACAAATTATAGAAAGCCCTGTCGTCATCAGCGGTGCGCAAACCTATGTGTATGTATGTAATTAAAAAGGTATATCTGTCTTTATTTTAAGAACATTTTTTTAACGTTCTAAAATTTGTTCTAAATTATTCAATAAACAAACACGTTTTTATTCAAATTAATACTTCATAATTAGGTAATTCTACACCTACGCGTAGACGTTACAAACATTACAATTACAATACTTTACATAAAGAATAGAATAGTTAAAAATAAAAAATGTAATGAAATAGAAAATTTGTTTGGGATAATATAAAATAATAAATAGGCTATTTAAAATTTGTAACTTCAGTCTGTAATATTGTTGAAAATTTAATTAAAATAGAAAATCTCAACAATAAATATTAGTTTCCATACTTACCTAAATAACGACACGAAATTTATATCTCTTATCTAAGTTTCTCAAGAACACTTCAAAATCATTGTCGAAGTTCATACGTACTACGGTCTAACCAATTGCAACAACTTAATAAATTAAATTATAAATTTTACCTTCATTTAGTTAACTATAAAATATATAAACATCTAACGACAAACAACGGAAGGAACTAGCATTTATGATATAGGATTACTAGTTTAAACGCTACTGCTGATAAAAGTATATTATGTATAGGGCGATTTTTATTTATTATTTTATTTATTAAAAAAACAACCCTAGGATATCGGTGAATCCATTTTTTTGTTAAATAAAATAAATTCTTCTTGTATTTGTAATATGTGTTTTTGCACTTCTTGCCTACCTTATGTAATTCAATGCATGTTTTTTTTCCTTTACTCACAGTGGTTGTCTGGAAGAATCGCTCGAAAGCACTAAGGCCGCCAGTTGCTTTTTATTAAATTATGTTTGATTTTTTTTTTCTTTTATGTGATGCAACGAAGTGTTAATAAATAAATAAATAAAATGTTTGCCAAGTCAGCTATTTAATCTATACTACATTAAGGGTCTGTTTCACAATGTCCGGATAAGTTCCAAATAAGCTATTTATTACTTATTTGTAGGATAAACAGTATTTTTGCGTTTCACGACTGTCAGATAGCGCTATTTGTCATGAAATGCCAAGTATCTTATTCGGAACTTATATATTTCGAATAATTTATGTGTTGCATAGCTATTTGGCACTTTATCCATACACTGTGAAACAGGCCCTAAATATATATTATTCAACAATGACCTGTGCTCAATGTCATTCTGTAAGATGTTTCAAAGCGATACGATAGTTTCCAATAACTCTGTGTAATTTCATCGGTTCCGGCTATCAAAGCGAGACGAAGCGTCATGGATTCTAATCAGAATGTTCCGTCTTTCAGTGCATTGGACATTGGAAGTACATTTTAACAGACTCATAAAGGATACATTTGGGTATTAAGATCGCTGATATATGTTTTATGTCCTAAATCCAAGGCTCGATAGAAAGCTCGTTTGAAGCTCGTCATCTTTTGCTGTTTCTGTGGGGGCGTAGACTTGTATGAAAAATATCTTGGTATACTAGAGAAAAGAGAAATTCCAGTGAAGATTTCAATTCTTCTGCGGTAAACATTTTTTTAAAAGTCGTCTCCATGTTGACCTTACATAAGTCCTGCATAACGGAGTATACTATATTCTTAAATATTTGTTGCCAAATGTTGCGTTTTCGGTTATACAAATATATCGTATATTAATATTTTTGAGCGCCTCTGTTAATAAAAAAGACACAGGGTTCTGACATTGTGTGTTAGTATGTAGAGTGTGATTAGCAGCAGATAAATAGAAGTGGGACATTTTATATAATATAACAGATTATTAATTGAACCAATGAACAAATATATTTCGTTTTTAAAGGGTTTGATACCGTCTGCTTTCAAAAAAACGGGTCCTTATGAATTTACTATCAATAAAATGAGATTAATAATTGTTACCGATTCTTATCATGTACAATAAATCTTAATCACTAAACGACGGCACGAGGAACTATTCATCATCCCGTATCCTAATCGAAAATAATTTAATAGCGGAACTACAAGATAAATGATCTGTATTGTGTTATTAATGAAACAAAGCGCTGTTATTGTGTGATAGAACTCTTGTTATTACTTAAATAATGTCTTTTGGTGTTGAAGTGTTAGATGACACCTTGTGAAAACATACAATTTCTGTGTTTACCGTATAACTTCGATAGTGTGTTACGGACGTTTTACAGTATCAAATTGTCATTTACTCATTTAGGTAATACTATGTACACTTATGAACGTCAGTAAAGATGTATGTACATAATAAGTGTTTCTAATTTTTTATATATAACCAGTTCTACGGACGAGAACTGTCAAACTGCGATTAAAAAGAGTGGCGGAGTATTTATGCCAGTTCTTCTTTTCGGTTCTCGACACTTGATTTGAGAACTCGCATTTAATGTATATTTATTTTTTCACGTTCATAAGTGTACATTATGTTACCTACATGAATAAATGATTTTTGAATTTGGTTAAACTCTCCGCCACTGTTTTCAATCGCCAAGTTTTTTTTTATTCTCAAAGTTTGTAAGGAGCTGCAACCATTACACCATGTTCCTCATGACATCTTTAAGTAATTAACTATAATAATAAAAAAAACAAGATGTTATTAGCAGTAGGCATGGTAAAGGAGCACACACTGAAATTCTTGTGGGAACAACAAAATAATAGAAATAGATAGATTGTGTATCAGAAGGAGAATCAACATGAGGTTCAACGCACGAAGACTTTCCCGGCTACCACCTAAAGGTTTTCCTTATAATAATTTATAAGGAAAGAAATTCAGAATAATAAAAGGTTGAATTGCCAAAGGATGTCTAAATTGTTACATATAATTTATAATGTAACAGCTGTCGGATTTGACTTCCGGACAGGTGAATTGACACCCTCATAGTCATTAAAGTTGCAAAAATACACAGAATTTCGCTAAATAAATGGTATTCTAGCTTTGAACCGAACTAAACAATTGCAACTTAGGAAATAAAACTTGAAGCGGGGTTTTATTTTCTTCTTCTTATTTTTAAAATATTTTGGTACAATAGGAAAGCTCAACACATGAGAGTTTCGTAGAAATAATTTTTTTATAGAACTGCGGCAAACAGGTAGAATGCTCACCTGATGTTAAGATACCCCATGGACACTCAATGCCAGAGGGCTCGCTAATGCGTTGCCGGGTTTTTGAGAATTGGTACGCTCCTTGAAGGAGCCTAAGCCAAAATAGTTCGGAAATATTTCAGTTCAGACGTTCGTTACTTGAATTTTTATTTTTAATCACGGTTTAACAATTCCCTTATTCCTCGATTACCTTCGCTGCTTAATGGGTTTCTCGACTCTTCACCGGAGAGCGTATGGTGGTAGTATACTCATGCGTGGATAGCATTTACTGGCAATTTTGTTAATAATTAATTGTATTTTATTGTGTTTTATGTTATTTTATAATTAATATTGTATATTTATATATTTTATTATAGTTTTAGTCTGAGTTTGGCCATGGCTGTAATTGAATAAATAACAAAATGAGACAAATTTTACGCTTTAAGTTCTTAAAATTGTAGCAATTCTACGAGCATATATTCTAGATATTAGTGTTCCCATCAGCACATATTTCCCTCCATACACGGATCATTTATGATTTATATTAGAAGGAAGTATTTGCACCAAGGTGGTCCGCCTCTCACTGTCCGCACCCGGTATAACCGGTACATGACAATAAGTATATAGTTTTTGTTTGATCTTAGAGTCTTGTATTATTATATTAATCGTCATATTAAGACTTCAATAGCGGTTTGTATTGTTGACTAGTGGACCTGACAGAAGTTGTCCTGTCTTTTAAATAATGGTTTCGAGTTTAAGCAACATAAAAAATATTTCAGAAACTATGTGTTTATTAATCTAATGCTTTATGATACAACATTCTTTGTTTGTTTTTCTGGCGCGTATATAAATAGTTTGTTGATATTCCGACACGGGAACAGGCTATATGGGGACATGTGAAAAACATCGATTTTCAAGATTAATGCCATAAACAATTTATTAGCGACTGTAATCATTTTATATGTATTTTATAAATATATAACTCCGATCGAAGCATTTGTTTTAAACGATATTCATTTGTCTTACATCCTCTTAGAAAATCGTTATGCACTGAAAAAAAAATTGCTATCGTAACATAAGTCAGTATTACTTACTTAATAAAGTATTCCTAAATTTTGCAAATTTGCGCGCAATTAAAAAAAAAAATTCCCCTTATTTATATTATTATATATATTTATATAAGAACCTTGTCCTGACATTAACAAACACGGCAAAAAATACGAAATCGGTCAAGCACGCGTAAACGTGATGCCGTGACCAAGGGAAATAGGGATTCATTTTTATATAAACAGATAGTACTACATTTCAAAATCCCACTAATATTTAATGTTACCTAGTAATTTGTAATAACCATTAACACGTTGCGACGTGTACTGTGAAATCCTTAAGTGTTTTGTCGTTTTAATAAAAATGTGTATTAAAAATACTTGTAACATGCCTTATAGTTACGCACAACTTAGCCTAGATAGACAAGATATAGATTGTAAGCTAAAATCGCTTAGCTACCGTTCATGGCTTCTCAGGTTTCTCTGGCACAATAGATGCTATCCTCAACATGAAACCACAAGTAGGTCGCTCTGAATGATATTTTTAGTTCACCTAACGGTGATTTAGGTTCATAGCTTAATCGTACACTAGCTTTTATATTTTACTTTTCTACATATCATGGCAAATGGATTTAATAGATGTATTTTTATTAGGTTCATCAGCTTTTGGATTTGACAGTAAATGGCTCTAGAATCTTAGGTGTACTAACAGTAGATCACGGACCTATCCGAAGGATTCTTTTAGATTAATCGAGTTTGTTGACATATTTGCTGATTTTGTCAAACAAAGCTTCTTTAAGTTAATATTATAATTGGATCTCGTTTTGTAGTAACTGTTTGTTATTTATACGGTATGTTATATATATAACACATACCAATATTATGAACTAATTACATTTATATTTAAGTTTTTCGAAGCCGAAGTAAAAACATTGAAATAGTTCCATTTAACTTCAAAACAAATTTCGTAGATTCACTAGGTAAGGCATGCAGTGCAATAAAAATACTTTTTAGTACTTTTCGCCTTAGTTCATCTTTAGCGGAACAATTTCTTACGTAAGTAGATGGACTCAATACCAGAAAATACGAAGAGATGATTGCACAAGATTCGATTTACATATTAGGTTCCGTACCCGCTGAGCTATATTTTTCTGTGTTTATTTAATAGTTTTTCTTAATAACTGACTTTAAATAATAATTATTTATTTTTAACTCCTTTAATTTGGCTTGCAAAAATATATCACTATCGAAAAGTGATATTAATTTGGCTTCTTTACCTTGAGATCTACGATTCATTAACTTAAATCGAGACGATAATATTAAAAGTAACGAATGTATGTGTACCCATCCTAATGTGTTTTTTATTTATTATTTACTCTACTTAATACTAAATTTTATTTATTTTTTTGCCATCGTGTCCAGGGACATTTTCTATTTAAAAAAAAAATAACAATATCCTACTATGTTACAATTATGTATATGCCCTCAATGTTAGCTAACTATTAGAAAAACACAAATTTTATGAATCGTTTCTTAAGTTGCAATATACTTGGAAGTCCTATCGACTTTTGGTTTTTGAAATTTGTGGGCAAACGTATATTTAATTTAGTGCTTGCAAGTCTAAATAGAACGTTATACTCAAATATTACGACTTTGACAATATCGCAAACATGTTCCCTTTTTTGAAAATAGTTCTACCCCCAACCGACTGTAGGATACAATAAAGGAAATTAAAATTATTATCTATATCTAAATAAGTAAAAAATTTAATCACAATAAAAACGGAACATTTTAAATATCCAGTTTAAACGAACTAGATTTGATCGTTTAAAAATCGCTTTCTTATCAGGCTTCATCGGTTTTCCATGTCCAATTTGCATTTTCAAGTCTATTTACTGAATTGTCATAGTGTTCCGGCATAGAATCTGGTTCAGCTTATTGTACCGAGACTATTGGCTTTCTATACTTTATGTAGGAATAACGTGTTATTTAGAACTCCAATGTGTTGCTAAAATAATCATAGATTATTCTAGCCGTCGTTTTTAAAAAAAAAAAAAATCTTAATAAATAACCAATAACTAAATAAATAAACCTGATATATTTATAGAAATAACATTTAGATTGTTGTTAATGTTATTTCATGAAAGTTCTTCAGAACAATTTTAATCATATTCCTAATTTAAATTCGAAAATACAAAAAAAAATCTTGAAAAGCTTAAAATGTCAAGCCAAAACTGTCGTCTTTTTCCACAGACTAACGAACATAATAATATTACTATTACATACAACCTCAGTTTTGACTAATGACTCTAAAAGAAATATTTTTTCTTTGACGTATAAATATTTATATTCCAGTATAAAAAAAAAACCGGAAAACCAAGGCGGTCGTTTGAATTGAATTCAAAGCGAAGAAACAATTGAATGTGCGGCCAATAATCTGCGAATAATAGACCTAAGTAAAAGCTATCATTTCACTGACAAGATAACGGTAGACTTTATTGATAGCACCGCTTGCTTTAGTGATTTATTTTGCTTTGCTGCGTAGTTCGTGGTTGTTGCTAATGGATATTTTATATGAATCTAATAGCTGATACTTTCAAAGAAGGATCACGAATTTATCATTACTTTCTGGTACTTTTGAAAAGTATAGACAATTGTTGAATTTAGACCAACACAACTTGAATCGATAAATATTGTCTACGTAAAACAAAAAAGTTTTTATTTTAAATACCTTAATTCCATGTTTTGATTCGTTTTATGGCAGTGACTTAATGGTTTTCGCTCTGCCCTTTTGGAATGTTTTATATAAAAATCGTTCGTTAGGTTGGTTAGCCAACCTTTTAAGGCCTAGGCCTCAGAATTATGAATCTGTTTCATGATCATTTGTCAATCTGATAGGCGAGTAGGTGATCAGACTTCTGTGCTTGGGACACTCGACCTTTGGATCCAAGGTAAGCTCCCTTACGACGATTTTTTTCACCGTTCAAGCTAATGTCAAAAGCGCTAATAGAAAGAATGTCCATCCAGTCTTTGGGATGAGAATTGCACGCTGAAGCTAGAATTAAAGGTCAAGAATGCTCTTTTTGTTTTTTGTCTTTCATTATAGCCTAAATTTAAATGTTTGTGTCTTTCATTATAGCCTAAATTTAAATGTTTGTGTCTTTCATTATAGCCTAAATTTAAATGTTTGTGTCTTTCATTATAGCGTAAATTAAAATGTTTGTGTCTTTCATTATAGCCTAAATTTAAATGTTTGTGTCTTTCATTATAGCCTAAATTTAAATGTTTGTGTCTTTCATTATAGCCTAAATTTAATATGACTGAAGCAAAAGAGTATATCAGTTAGGACAGTGCAATAATACTGATTTATTAATAAAGTACGACGTTAAAGTTAATAGAAACTGGTGTTAACTTGAAGTAAAGAATGAGATCACCAAAACACGGAAATGCGAACAATGCAATTTACTTTCATCTATTTGTAATGTGTCCGTTTTTCAATGGACCGATTTGATGCTCCGGTGAACGTAAGAATGGCTTTCGGAATGATGAATGGAATTCTGATATATTGCTATGATTTGAGTGAAGAAAATTGAATTACTTAACTAGTATGGGGTAATCGTAGATAATTTAATAGTGTATTTTGGAGGACTATGAAAAACTTCAATATGAACGTGTATAACGATAGTCTAGTCAGGTTTAGAAGGCTAAACACTTACTTTTATTTGAAAAACAATCACACCCTTATTAATACAAAGGAAATAGGAAATCGAGTTTATTATGCTCCACTCCGCTAAAATGCATTTTATTAAACTCATGATTGTTAAACTATATAGATTTGTGGTTTGTTCAATGAATTTCAAAATTTATTTCAATTTTAATATCTATAAATTACGGTTGATTCAAAACAATTAAGTTAGGCCCATCTATAATTTCATTAAGTAAATCTTGATAGACCTTTGTTTCACTTTATTTAACAATTTTCGGCTGTATAAAGAAGAGCAAATAACACATGGCGATAGAATTTAGGTATTTGCTACCGCGGCTAATAAATGGAGTACCCAGTCAGATAATATACATAGAGCCTAACGTTAATAAATATAAAAAATTTAGGTAATTGAAAAACTATTTTAGTATGCATTTGTCGCGTTCGTAAATAAGACTCCTATTTCATTTATACAAACCACAGCGGCTTTCCTATGTAACAAATTAAGATTATTCAGTAAAATAACTAAATTAAAAAAAAACGAAGCGTCGATATGATCCGAATCTGGAATTTGAGGCCAAGGTTCCAGGTTTTCTAGTACATACACAGATCTTTAAACATATAATATTAAATTATAAAATCAAGATTTTCTCTGACCTACCATAATTTTTAAATAGGTCTTGCTATAAAAAGTGAGATATAAAGTCCATTTTAAAACCTCATAAAACACACCAACTGCAATTCCATATCTTCACAGAGAATTATCGTCAATCAAGTTGTTTTGTTTATCTACTAATTGTGGTGTTTAAAATACTTCACATAGAACAATGGCTGTTTATTGTTACAAGACAATTTAGAAAGTGGTAACTGCTAACATAGAAATCGAATTGTTAACTGTTTTACGATGGCTGTATTACAATTAGAGACTTTAAGTGGTGCGTGAAATTGACTTTATTTTTCAATGTTTTCGTATGCAAATTGGGAACAAAAGTTTGGCCTAATAGAACCATTTGTTAGCTGAATTGTAACATAAAAATGTATTTTTATAGTTAAGTAATGCTGTTAGCCTAGTCACTTGAGTGTTTATAGCCAGTTCTTCTCTACGTTCTACGTTCTTGATTTGAGAACTGGCAGTAAATGTAAAATTAGAAGCATTCAATGTATATGTCTTGTTTGACGTTCATAAGTGTACATTATGTTACTTACATGATTAAATTATTTTTGAATTTAAATTTCAGTAAGAGCCTTTCAACACTAATTCCGTGAGTTAGAAGCACGACTCTGTACCAGATTTTTCTATGTACGCTCTTAACACTATATAAAATTGAGAGGATAACGCTATGCCTTGAACTTGTAAGACACGGGACAGATAGAAAAATCTTGTGTTGTTCACTGGATTTTTAAGTAAGTTTAATTAAAAAAACACCCCAAAACTTTTGTAAGACATTGCTTATCAGTCATAAAAACCGAACTACCTTCAATTAATACACTGTTTCAGTGTTTTTCGTATTGTTTTATTTTGAAGGTTCCCTATTTGCCTAAGTCCATACAATTATAAAAGTAATAAACAGAAAGAGAGAGATAGAGTAAAGAGCTCATCCAGATTGTATGCCCTCGGTCGGTGGCTACAAAAGTATATATTTAGGTATTTTATAAAAAATCGTTAAGTATTAGGTGAGGTTTAGGAAAGCCTTTTTTTGACAATGGTGAAGTCGGATTGTAATTTAAGTTCTTTGAAGACTCCATGGACATTCGATATTTAAATATATATCTGAACCTAGGAGCTTCGTTATCATTTGCGTATTTATCAATTAAAAAAATATTTCAGACACATCACAAATACAAGAATAGTAAAAAAAATACAAGTTATATTTATAAACGAGTCTTATTTCTGTTTATAAAAGAAACGAAAGCTAGTAAGAAAAAGTAAACATACTTTTTCTTACTATAAAAGTACTTCCGAACCAATTCGACTTAGGGTCCTTCAAGAAAAGAGCGTACCAATTCTTAAAAGGCCGGCAACGCACTCGCAAGCCCTCTGGCATTGAGAGTGTCCGTGGGCGGCGGTATCACTTAACATCAGGTGAGGCTCCTGCCCGTTTGCCCCCTGTTCTATAAAAAAAAAACAATTGATAATACATACACAAGACGTATATAATTACAACAATGATTTTAAAATGCGTTGAAATCATTAGCGGAGCACGAAATCTTAAAAACTTTGCAGAAGTCACTTTAATGTAATTCCTACATACGTATTAAACATACATATTAACTATATCCTATATAGGTCAGTGTTGGCTTAGTGGCTTCAGCGTGCGACTCTCATACCTGACGTCGTAGGTTCGATCCCGGGCTGTGCACCAATGAACTTTCCATGTGCCCATTTAACATTTGCTCGAACGGTGAAGGAAAACATCGTGAGGAAACCGACATGTCTTAGTCGCAAAAAGTCGACGACGTGTGTCAGGCACTGGAGGCTGATCACCTACTTGCCTTGATTTAAAAATGATCATGTAACAGATTCAGAAATTTAAGACCAGGACCTAAAGAGGTTTTAGCCACTGATTTATTTATTTTAACTATATCCTATGTATTACCGGGAGGCAGTAAAACACTAATTCAAATCCAAAACAAATATTAAATTACACATTGTGTTCTAGTTTAGTATCTGCCACAAATTGTTGAATGGATTATCAAATTCTACCAAATTGCGTTTATTATCGACATTGAGATCAACTTTCTCTGGCACTAAATGTAGAGTAGAATTCGAACCGTCAAATTGCTTCATATTTGTGGTAAATTTTGTTAATTTCGCTTTTGTAAAAGCAAGAGATTATTTCATTAAAAACTTACCATAAAGAAATGTTTAAGGAACCTAAAAAACATGTTTGTTTTCTTGTGTAATCTGGTAATAGACTAGACGATTCTAAAAATCAAAACTTTTCGTTTGTATTCGGAAAGTCGAAAGCACCCATAAATATCATGCATGGTAAATGACATCTCATGAAGCGATAGAGGTAATTCAGGACCGTAGCAAGTAGAGATCAGAGGTCCGAGAATACGACGAGTGTATAGATGGAAGTTTTATTTTTAATTACTTTCAAGAGTTATTTTTAGACAACGAATATTCGGTTACTATTCGGTATCCGGCCTATTCGGCTGCTTTTATTATATTCAGCCAAATATCGAATACTTAAATAATATATTTTGTCATAGAGAAATAATTGGTAGAATGAAAACTTTAAATCGATTGATTACGTATATATTCATATTTTCATTTCTGTTATAATCATTTAAGTAGTCATTGGAACTTATCATCTTCTGAATTGGAACTGCGTAATCTATACCGCGTAGTACCCAGCGTGTGCGCGGGCGATGAGCACATTAGAACAAAACAATGAAGTGCGAAACAATCACGTCTACAAGTTTTTGCTTTGGCAATTCGATCAGAGGCTTCTGGAATATTCGGTATTCGGTATACTGCCGAATATACTATTCGTTGCAAGTCTAGTTATTTTAAAATGTTGAATTTTGTCTTAATTGCGTTTGAAGAACAACTGCATAATTAGCTAGAACTCTGAGGTTGCAGAAGACAGGTGCTGTATCGAACTTAAGCATATTAATTGCCCCTTTTACTGCAATGCAGATGCAGTCCACTGGTATATGTGGTACTAACAGGTACAAAAGTACAAAGTTAGATGAAGTTTTTCACGGAACGTTGTTTGACGTAGGACGTAATGCACGGTATAAAAGGGCAAGTTCAATACCTGAAGGTATGTTATGTACGATTGAAGAATCATATGTTTTTAATGCGTCCGGAATTAAGTGTTAATACGTGGCGATATTTAATTTAAATTTAGAATCTTAGCCATATTTTAGGTTTTATATTAATTAAGAAGCTTTTTTACTTAGGTCTTTAGAATAACATTGCTAACCATTAATTTCTCATGTTACTATTTTTGCATGAAACTTTGAAGAAAAATTAATAAGCAGAAAGAAATAAAAAAGAAAGAAAATTTGTTGTAACTTCGATTATAATTTACAGCCATATTTTACGCCCTAAAAAAACATGTTACAGGGCATGATAAAAAAATACAATTTAAATCTGTTATATTGATAAAAATAATGGTTGTATGTAACTCAATTATAACAATTAGAAATTCGTGCTTATACCACGAAGTGCACGAATTATTGCAAAATTATTGTGAAAACGTAGCGAATGGGCAGGCCTAAGACTTTTGGTATCTACTTTATTTAACATTCCGTATATTTTTATTTCATTTTAAGGGTTATCAAAGATCTTATTTCAATAAAGTCAGAGTGTTCATAAAGAAGTCTTGTTTATTAAAGACGTATTGTATTTTTTTGATTATTTCAATAAATGTTAAAACTTTAAATCTATATAAGGTAGAAACTATGTCCAACGGTGGACAAACCAAAACATAACTAAATGATAAAACATTCCTAAATTTTAAAGTTTTTTTTTTTGGAAATAAACGCTATTATTATTATTATTAAGGTAGAAACTATTTCTCAGAAGATTTGTAAAGAAGCCGTCATACGTCAATCATAAAATATAAAATGTCCAACTGACCATTCCATCAAATCCCAAGCATAGTAAATCGTAAACTTTCTCTTACGAATAATTGAAATGTTCTTTGCAATTCAATAGCGCCGCTTATACGAGTACATAACATGTGTTATTCCAGCCTTGACATACCCTCACCTTATTTTTTGTGATTCGTGTTATGTTGATAGATTTTTGCCAATATGTAAAGTGTACAACCGCGTTTACACGTGACGTCAGTTTATCAGTTAAGGGGTTATAAAGGTAAGAAAAAAGACATATATTGTGACTTTGAATCAAATGTGCAAGTGAATTTAGACTAGGTATACATCTTTTATATTCTATAGACATTTTGTATATGTTTTTTCTCAGCTTGCTGTGTGTTTAAGATTAAATAATAATATGTATTCTATTTTGCATATTTCTAAATTAAAATCATAGTAAAATAAAATTATAAATATTTAGTGAGTACTTGCAAAAAAGTGGTACATTAAATAGAATAATTAATCAAAAAATTAAATCAGTACAATCAGCCATAGAAAAAAGCCATGCAAGTGTCTTAATAATTTTTATAAAATCATATAATAAGAATATTAATATAATTGTTATCAAGCTTATAGTCTAAATACTCGCCCAGGATATAAAGGCCTTTAAACAATTAATCACAATTCAAGGGGAATTCTTATAATATCCCCCTTCAGGTCTTATTAAAATAACTGGATTAAATATCTCTTGCTACATTGATTTAAAATTATACTCACAAGACATCTGTTTCTGGTGGTATTGATTCTGTAATTACTGTTATAAATAATTAATTAAAAAAAAAAGTCTTGATACTAGAGTTTCTTACAAAAAATGTATCTATTACACAACGTATTGCGCTCATATTATGTTTACATTCAGTACAGTTGCATACATCTACAGCGCTCTATTAAGATAAAATTATTGTGAGCGTTTGCGCAGAATTCGACCTACATTATGCTTGCATAATGCGCGTTTTGATACTATAATTGAATTCGCTTCCGCGTTTGGAAGTTTCGATTTTTCGACAATTAATCGCCAGTAATTGGTACTGTTAGGTTCTTGATGTAATCATTGTGATGTAATTAAGATCAAGTCAAGCGTTTAATTTTTAATTGAATAATAATTAAGTATTCACTAAAAAAAATAATGACTGCCGATTTGTAGGGTTTTTGCTATTTAGTAGGAAGGCATAAACGTATATAGAAGTTAAATCAATAAGGGCAAGCCTAGTGATTTAGTCTAAGCATATGATTAGTTACCCTTATTACGAATGATTGAATTAGTTTACTTATTTACGCTATTAAAGTAGGTTGACGATGAAGAAAACGGGAGGAAACCGAAGTGTTTTAGATATGACATCGACAAGTTGTATCACCTTACTTTCTCGTAAAACATTAGAAGCAAAACCCTAAAAATGTCTCATTAGGACTCATTAGTATTTAAACAAAAAAGCAAAACAAATGAGGCTACATTGAATATATGATACCAATATTCAGATTTTTGTTTATACATCTGAAAGCGTTGGTAAGTAAATATTGTATATATGTGTTTTCGATATTTAAATCCAATTGATTTTACTCGAAATTTAACTCCGATGTTATAAAAAATAGACACTGAATTTGTTACAAAAATAACTTGTTAGAAAATTTTACTGAGCTTTTTTATGTTATCGTGCGATTGCCATTTTATTTTTATTGTTTGAGATTGCGTGTGTTTTCTTTTGCCGTATTTTTGCATCGACATCGCGTGAGGTACTAAACGTTTGCATATAATTATCTTGAGACTTTGTAAAAATATCGTTAGCATTAGCTACCTACTTGTCGAACGATTTTATGCACGTTTTTGACAGCTGTGGTTTTGTTTAGGTTTTATTAGTGTTTGAATTGGCTGTGATCTAAGTTAGACGTGAAAAGTTTCAATAGGATTTGATTCAATTGTTTTTACACTGGTAATGAAAGTGGTGGCCATAGTAAAATAAATACGCGATTTAAACGGTGTTTGAGGAACTCTGTGCCTTGGATGAGAACGAGAAGCAATTGAGTTACTATCACGACACTCCAATGTTCATCTCAACAGGATAAGATAGCAGTGGAAAAGGTGTACTTTTTTATTACGTATGAATGCTAGTATATTGGTTAACTGTAATTAAAATAATTCAAAGCCCTTAAGTATTTAAGTTTCAACTATCTTGTAATCGTGGTCTCGTGTCTGGTCTATATTAGGTAAGGTATCGTTTATTAAACATTTTTATTATGAGTATTGTCTTTTATCAACATAGCTTTTAAACATTTAAAGAAAACACTTTTTACCGGATTGAAGTTATGTATTATTGTAATTGTGTACTCCGGGAAAATAAATACAGATGATACAACTTTTTCTACAGCTGTGATACTTTTTTGAAATTCAACACCTTTCTTTGTCTTCAGTTACCGTGACCACGCCAGCTGTAAAACACGCGAAACGTCGGATAAATTTAAAATTATGTTAAATAATTATAAGTTTACAAAAAAATAATACATTGCTTCAATCCGGTAAAAAAGTGTTTTCTTTAAATTTTTATTATTATTGAAAAAATAAAGTCATCCAATTTGTTTCCAAGGTTTCAAAAGCTTAGACTAATGGTTAATTATATTTTTATAGTTGCACTTCAAACTGAACTTACTACACGCAGAAGTTAAGTAGGCACCTCACCAAGTGTAATTATCGTCAAATCAGGTGCTAAGTTGATTTGTGCGTGTAGTACTTGTTTTTTTTTAAATGAGGTGAAAATGCCCTCGCTATGGATTTTGAACTCAACGCGGGGTCTGTGGGGCTGGTTCTTCACTCAAGTCCTTTGCTTTTCAGAGCTCTCACCCACGATAAACACCTCAGCACGTTACATGCCCTTAAGATGGGGACAGGGTTCGAAAGGCATTCTACCCAAATGCTTTTACCTTACACTGTCTCTCATTATATTAACATCTACAATCACTAATTGATAATGTCTTGTTTAACAGGTAATTGGCGGATGTCTCGTAAGTAACTCTCGTACATTAGAGTCAAACCAACCAGACTAGTTAATTAGGGGTGACAGAAGTCCTTAGATATACAGCATCCGATGATCTATGGATGTGTCAGCTTTTAGGAATACCTACACATTTCTCTAGAGTCTAGACCTTCTAACTGAGTACAGAAATTGGCATTCTTTCAACATTAATATAATTGTAGCCGAATTGAGTAAAAGCTGCTTAAGCACTATCTATAAGCCTGTATCATATTGCTCATATCCTAGACGACAATTTTGACATGATAACACTAAATTATTATTTGTTTATGCGCCCGCCGTTTCGAGACAAACGCATTATAATATGTAATTCATCGCTCTATTTACCAAGTAGGCTAACATAACAATGGCCAATTAAACTGCGTATGTGCCTGTTACATTAAACAGGTGATACGCTTGAAACAGGATAAATTAGCATCTCATTAACTGAAAATGTTAGATCAGACCTTGGGGCATATTGGGCATATTTCTTTCATGTTGCTCACTTTCTATAAGAAGATAAGTACTGAGTAACTTCTAATAGCGACCGTGACAGCGATTTGACGTTTTGTATGCTGATTCTGAATTGCGATGTTGTCTCAATAATACAGTGGAGTAACTTCTTGGACGAAAACTCAACATTGAAGAATTGAATGAATAAAGAAGAATCGCGGAACGAAAGAAACTTTGTAATACCACCAAAATTAAATTAACTGCACTTATTTAGCATATATGTGCTTAGTTTTTCTTGCAATTAAAAATTTAATCAGTGATCGCGTATTTAAATGTTAAAATAATTTTTTTAATCATTAATTTTTGAGCCGATTCGTCACAATTACAAACATACATTCCTCTTTATAATATTAATAGTATAGATAAGTTTATCTCTTAAATAAGTCTTATTTGATAATGAAAAGTTTATATATTTTGTAATTGATACGATTTAATTAAAACGAATTAACTGTTTTATGGTGACCGTTACGCACTATCGCTTCGATAATTCGTGACTGTTTCCGGTAATAATTATTTTTTAAGTATCTTTTAAAAGTGCCACTTTATAGTCAAACCATATTAAAATGTATTACATTTTTCAACTTTTTTTATTTTTACTTTAGAGATGCACTCTATATCAGACACGCACGGTGCAGACGGTGTAGACTCAGAATGATATAAAATTATTACAAAAATCTTTATCCCGTGCCCCATAATGGTTAGTGTACTTTTTATTCCCAGTTTAATTCGGTTTGGTAAGAAAAAAACTTGTTAGTTTCTTATTTCTATCTATTTATATATTATATAGTCCGTAGAATCCGACGCCATTCAAATTTTCGTATAAAAATAAATTTATATAATTATATATATATGAGTGCTTTTTTTTTATTTTTAAATTTATTAAAATATATTATAACCTTAAGGCGCGAACGAATCTCAGCGAGCAACGCATGCTTGGGAATCCGTTATATATCAATTTATATATATTATTAGTGATAGTATTATTGATTACACAACAATGGTATTGTAATTTAGAGCCTTCACATCTGCCAGATACGCCAGAGTCTTAAATATTGTATTATATCGTATTTATCGAGTAGTTTGTAATGAGTTTCCTATTTGTAAGTAAAGCTCTGTAGCATATCACCGGTCTACCACATACCTAGTTTTAATTAAGGACAGCGAGCTTGCAAGTTGGCACTATTATCTGTGGCTTTGAGAGTAAGATTATAGCGATTATGTATTCAACGCTATAGTAAAAGAAGGGCGGTAAATAATCGTTTACTTTATTTATAACACATAAAGAATTTAGAGCTATTTCATCAAATGTGTCGTATTCTATTAATGAATATTTTTAGTAGGGAAATTAATAAAAAAGGAGATATCTCCACCTTCGATCCGACTATGATGTTTTAGCTTTTCTAAATTCAAATCCTTTTATTTTTTATCCTTACATAAAAATTTAATTTCTTTTTACAGTTTAATAATAATTAGAGGCATCTTTTGTGTCATTCCAGTTATGCCGTTTAAAAGTATTTTAGGCATTTTATATATTTGTTTTAGCGGACGGTTACAAAATTAATGAATACTTATTTACCAAATGGAATTCTTCATCAAATCTCGCCAGTTTCATCACATACACCATACGCCATTTTTTATTTGTTTCTACCGGTCTCAGTAACGGTGATCCCATACTAATGGCGCTTCGCATTGGGCATTATTAGCACTGACCTATAACTGCTAGCTATAATTAATTGCTATTTTGTTCCTTCCGCTTCTTTATTATCTAATTATGACGATAAATCCCATTACAGATAGCTGGTCATGAACGGATATCAATGTAGCTCTATCACGACTCAATGGATATTGTATATGAAAATTATATATCTGCTTCAAATGCTTATAACAGAAAATTTCAACTTTCTGTGGTTATGTGCTAAATATTTCGCCCTAAATAATATTTTGTGAATTAAATTTTTTAAATCATGAATTTATGCAAACTTAAAATTTATATACTTTTTGCATTTATTCCGTAACAATAAATAATAATAATAATCTTGTAATACTACAAGATGGACTAAGCGTGGGGTCGAGTCGGACGCACTAGCATAGTTCCCATCCTCTTCTCTTATATGAGAAATATAATCTATATAAAAAAAAACTTAAAACGGCTGGTCCAATTCGATTTTAATCCTTGAACACTGAGGGTATTTTTATGAAGAGAAAATATAAAAAAGTTGTTTATTTTACTTAAGTTAATATTGCGGAAAAGCGAACTGATACTATAGGATGGCATAGCAAGTTCCATATATGTATATGTAGCCACTAAAAAGGCAGGCTAAGTAAAAAAAACACGTTGAGGCAAAACGAAGATCGCGGAGGCAGCTAGTGACTCAATATTTTTTTAATAGCAATCAATGGGCAGGAGGCACTTCTAAAGTTAAGTGATATCGCCCATGGACACTCACATTGCCAGAAGGCTCGCAAGTGCGTTTCTAGAATTTGAGGAATTAGAAATAACCTTTCTTGAAGGACTTAAGTTGATTTGATTTGGAAACACTTGTGGTGCGCGACAAAAACAGCATTAAATAATGCTCATTGTTCGATGATGACACAATGATTTTCGTCTTTTTTTATCAAAAATATGAGTGTTAGCTTAGGTCTTTTTAGATGCTTAAACTTTAATTACTCAGCTAATAATGTCAGACTACTGAATGTGATACAGTGTGTGAATTTCGAGAATGGAAATTAAAGGTAGTTAGTTATTAAACAAGTTTATAATAATTATAATAGTACAAATACATACGTATAGTTGTATTTCCTGTAACATATGGTGAACGTAATTAGGAATTATTCACTGTATATAATATAGTAGTTTTGAATTGTCATATAGCAGAACGTGAGAAAAACTGAAGTTATGTCGTAAACAGTTTAAAACGTGATTGTAATAAAAATTAATAGAAGCGCGGCGCACGCGCAGTTACGTTATATCGAGTGAGATAATTTCTAACGGACACGTAGCATCATGTGCGTTTATAAAATATGATTATCTCTCTATTCATGGAATAGATAAACATTAATAGAGAAACATCATTTTTCACCTATATGCAATATCTGCGAAGAATAATTGTTTAATCACACGGAACACTTGCAGCACTTCTGCAGTGCCTACTGTGTTCATTCATAATTATGTACTTATTAATCGTGCTATCTGTACCTAAATATTGGTATCTATATTAAAAAAATTCTAATAACAATAATAATACTTCCGGATTTCTATAAACTGCCGAAACGAATTTAAATTTATTGTTTTTGACATTAATGTATTTATATACAATTAACACTACGATACTACGACTAGTACCTGCATAAACTACAAGAAAAAAAACAAAATAAAAGAAAAAGACTTTTCATAACAAATTTTTATAATATATTTTATTGCAGTATGCAGAAGGGTTTATATGAAAAGCATGGGTTAGGAACGTCACATAATGCATATTTCATAGATACTAGATAGTCAATAGTTCTATAGTAGTATTGCCTAACGAAGTGAGTCTAAATAGGCATAAGTCGTATTGGACATTACGCGTTTCTCCATACTAGAAAGCGGAGCTGCACGGTGACTGCTAATGCAGTTTTTAGTTTGTTTTTCGTTCCGGTATTGACACCCTTCGGTCCAGTGACCCAGTTACAACATTGTTCTCATAATGTATCGAATGTTAAAGATTAACTTATATGTTTATAATTATTTAAAGAACAGTGTTAGGCACATTTTAAGAACTAAAAAAAATATTGGATTAAAGATATATAAGAATGGTGTCCTTGACAAGGGGGCGCGTCAAGTAATAAGTTGGGCAGATGGTCTGCTGAAGAGATGATGCTCGGGGTAGAACAGAATGGTCAGCAGGATGAAAGAAGTCAGAAGTCAGAAGATAAAACCATGCCTTCAAAATATCAAATTTTTTGATTGTTGAGCAAATTCATATATCAATTCTTGCTTAGTACTAACTTATTTACTTGTGTTTGTAGATGTAATCTTCGGTTTCCCGACAAAAACGACTTTAGCACTACGTGTAGAAGTGATTCAACAATTATAATTCCTAGTTAGATCTAATAGATCAAGTTCTTTATTGTATGCCCAAAAAGTAGAACTAGCTTTTTAGTTTTTAGTTTATTCTATGATTTTAATTTTTGAACCCTTAAGGTTGGTGATTCTATATTTTAATTTTTGAACCCTTAAGGTTGGTGATTCTATATTTTAATTTTTGAACCCTTAAGGTTGGTGATACTATATTTTTTTTATTTCATTTGGTAATGCATTTCTTGTACTTTACCCATCATATTTATTTTTTTAGTTTTATTCCTAGTAGGGTTGCCTGGAAGAGATCGCTCGTTAGCGATAGGGCCATTCGTTGCATCTCTTATAATTTTTATGTTATTTGTTTTTCTATAATTGTGACGAAGAGTAAATAATAATATCAATGAACAAGACGGGAATATATATTAATAATATATCAGTAATTGGCACTACAAAATACAAAATATGTATATTTATAAAGTTTGGTGGTATAAAACATTTTAAACGTAGTTTAAGAAT
Source organism: Pieris mannii (assembly GCA_028984075.1). Taxonomy (NCBI): domain Eukaryota; kingdom Metazoa; phylum Arthropoda; class Insecta; order Lepidoptera; family Pieridae; genus Pieris; species Pieris mannii. The sequence goes on along the minus strand of CM054779.1, from coordinate 9,478,201 downwards.
TTAAAAAAACTGTTTCATCTTTGAAAACACACAAAAAATTGTAGCAGATGATAGTAAGAAATAGTTTTAAACCAGTCTCGAAAAATCACACCTGTCTTCCACAAATGACATTAAAAATCTTTGCGTCAAAGAAGATATGAATAAACATTATAATTAATATTAATATGATAATGTTATAATATATATTAATAATGTGATATTTTATCTATGTATGTTCTTTGAAAATTCCTTTTTAGACAAATTTTTACGTTATAATGTGTAGTGTAATCGGCAGAATATGCGAATCTTTGATTGTACATTTTTATACCATATTCTTGCGGATATTATTAAAATACGGAACATGTTTATTATCATTCTCTGATATACGTTGTACTCAACTAAAGTACTGAATGAAAGTACCCTTAAGTAGGTTAATTAAACCAGCTGTGTTATATTAAAAAATGTGTTCTGTTTAAAAGTAGAACTCAGCTTAACGAATATTTGAGTTTCTGTACTAAACCTAAATTTACGTGAAAGTTAGTTACTGTAAAGTAAATTTTAGTTTAATATGTTTACTCTAAGATAATAATTTATAGCTTTACCTACTTTGGTGAGGTACTCTACGCGGTTTTATTGATATACAAGTTTATGAATAAGGGTGTTAAATCTTTGCCTAATTGGTTGTTGCGATAACAGGTTTATCTAGTTATTATAATTAATACCATAATTGGACTTAGATTTATAATATTTTAGTTAAGACTTAAGTAATATTATCTTTAAACCCAGGTTAATTAACGTGAGGCAATATATCTATTGCAAATAATGCGTGCCTTATCATTATACACAAAAATATTCTGTTGAATTTAGGATCTTTTGTAATAAGTGTATGAGCAGTGGCTTTGTTAGTTACGGGTTTGGTTAAAATCTTCAACATTGGACAGACCTGGATATGTCAAAGACAGTATAAGTAAAATATTACAGTGATTATTAAAACAACGCTAATATGTATTTACGCGAATTATTAATTATCAATTCTTGGTGAAAAGTAATAACTAACACTTTAATAACGCGTGTCATTATGACAAGGCAAAAGTTTTTTGTAAAGCATTGTGCAACACGCTCGCATCCGTAGATAGGTCGTTGACCCCGCTTCCTACAACCACTGAGTTTCCCACACAGGTAGTTTCTTAGTACTTGTTAGTGGTAAAACTATGCATAATACTCGAATAATTACTGTGGTTCACCAAAGGTATTCGTTTTTCTATCTTAACGGATTATTAGGTACCTGTTTAGTTTGATTGTTCAAACAACCTGCTTTGAAAAATATAAAACTATAGCCAGCTTGGTTACATTACAGTTAATATTCTAAAATTTATTTCTTCCGTTAAAACTAAATCGCTCTAGATAAAACTGCTACGATATTTATTACTTTGTTTTAGTTTTTCCAAACCAATAATATATAAAAGTGAAAGTGTCTAGTAAAGAACTTAGATACGTGTGAAAAATGCCAGAAAATCCTGCCTGTTATGATATCTTAGAGTTAATTTGTTTAAATTTTATTTTCAGAGAAATGTCTCGGTGGAAGGGTAAAGTGAGGTAGCCGGCAGATGGCAGCTGTAAGTGCGGCGATGTTCCGGCCCGGGGGCGCTCTTGACCCCCCTTGCTACGCGTCTCAAAGGGTACGTAGTTTGACCTTATTACACTAGATGGCGTTTAAATAAGTTATATTGTTTGAAAAAAATATTTTACACATATAAATTTTGTTAACCTATATGTTTGTGCTATTGTAAAATTAATTCAATTCATACCTTACACTTGTTACTGTTCTTATAATACACATGATGTTTAACGAATAGTATTATATCGAATGAGAGTATTTCTAGTTCACTGACAAAAACTAGTAATAAATCTTGTATAGGTTATGCAATCCAAAATAACCATTGTATGCCCAATTAATTATGCGAATATTATTGTTGGCAATGTAATGATTATGCGAGAACACGTGCGTGTAATCGCCTGTGGCGTGTCGCCGGACAAACCCGGTTCGACGGTGATATTAATGGATTTCGAGTATACCTGACCTAAACATGAGTATTATGTCATCTTCGCTCATCAACAATACTGTAACACCATTATTTGATTAGGGGTTGCTAACTATAAATTATGTAAGTCTCTTTGCTGCCTGCAGCACAAAACGTTTTAGATAAATATTTTCCCGTCGTCTGATAATGTGGTGGCATTATATGTATAATTCTGTATAATCTTTTTTTATTTATTTATTTTATTTCATTTATTATATGCGATCGCGACGATTTACAGGCCCAATCTCCATTGGGTTGTTATGGTTTAAAATTTAAATCATGTCTGTTTCATTATATTTGATTATAATTAAAATAAATTATTATCATGTTGTTTTCACTAACCGACTTCTATATGTGATATTGTTGAAATTGAATATTTAGGTAATCTATTAATGCTTTTGGGTGTAAAACTTCGTAATTGTACCTATGATTACAAATTATTTATCTTTAATATGCGATGATTAAAGAGTAGTTACCTATTAAGTATCGGATCTGGGAATGACCTTTGAATATGTAATTGTTGAGTTCTTTTGTTTCTTCATTGCTTTTTTTTATAATTCCATCGTAATAAATATGACTATATTTAGTCATCGTAATAGTAATAAAATGTTGGCCCAGTGGCTTCATTGTACGACTCTCATCTCTGAGGTCATCCCAGGTTCGATCCCGGCTGTGCACCAATGGACTTTCTATGTGCCCAACATTCGCTCGAACGCTGAAGAAAAGCATCACGAGAAAACTAGCTAATTCAACTCAAAAAGTCTACGGTTTATGTCAGGCACAGGCACATCACCTACTTGGTTATTAGATTAAAAAATGATCATGAAACAGATACAAAAATCCGAAGCCCAGACTAAAAAGCCATTGATTGATTGATTTATTTTTTAGATTGACACTGCACTGTATTGATATAGGTATGATGCGATGAAATATACAATCTATCTAAAGCCATATGTTTAAATGAGAAAACTCGACATCGTGGGAATGCACATTTGTTTATGAAAGTAAATGTGAAATAGAAGAAAAGTGAAAATTTACTTGCATTACCACTTTACTAGTAATTACCGCCCAAGATACTGCAATTATGTAGTTATATCGAGAATACACTTTATGATGCTTTTTGCTAATAATTATTGATATCTTAATTGTACCTCAAGATGTGCGTGCCCATACTATTGCTAATTCGTGCATTTTTAACACTTCAAGGTATAGGAACACTCATACATAAGCCGCTATGTATTCTAAAATATGTGCCAGGTATAAAATTGACCATCGAATGAAATGTATGCAAGATTAGATATAAGACTGGTAGTACAGTTTTATCACCAATGTTTAGAAAAAGCCAGTAATAAAATAAATCGGTGGCGCTACAAGCTTTTTAGGTCTCGGCCTCAGACTTCTGTATCTGTTTTATGATCTTTTGTCAATATAATAGGCTAGTGTGTGATCTGCCTCCTGAGGCTAACACACGCCTTCGTTTTTGGGTCTAAGGCAAACCGGTTTCCTCACGCTGTTTATCCTTCACTGATCGAGCGAAAGTGCGCACATAGAAAAGCAATTGGTGCACAGCCGAGGATCGAACCTACGACCTCAGGACTGAGAGTAGCACTCAGATACGACTAGTACATGATCAGGAAAGCGGTTAATTAAATTTTAATTTAAGGTTAATTAAAATTTAAAAAATACTTGTAGTTTGACCTTTCGGAAGTTTTTACATATTTAAGTAATATAAGGTGGTAGAAGAAAACAAAGGACATAGGATATCTACATTTTATTTTCTAATTTCTAACTTAATTTCAATTTAACATATATCTATAGTTAATATTATTTCCATATCAAAAGCTCCCATATTTCGACAGAAACTTATGACATCGTGTAAATATTATCTTGAGTAACTTCTTGGATAATGTATTCATTTTAACCCGTGATTTCCATTTCAACGATAAGCAAGGATTACAACTTTCGGTATCTATGATATTATCATAAAACTGTATGTAAATAGCATTCCTTGGAAAGTGAATACGCGTTTTGCGCGAGGCGAATGCGTAATGTTGAGGTTAGACATGTTCGCCGAGGTACGTATACAACAGTACCCTAAGTAAAACTTTTTGTTAGTTCTATTTGTACAGAAAAGAGAGCAAACGGGCAAATGGCTCAACTGATGTTAAGTGATATCGTCCATGGACACTCCTATCTAGGACTTATGCAACCTAACATTAGTTAAGTTACATATATATATATATTAAAGTAAGTGAAATATGATATTTTCGATGATTGATTAGGCCTTTAGTTTTCACCACACTGGTTAAATGAAATTTAACATTCTCATTTCCGATAATATCGAATAACATACGTGTCTTAGATTTACGAAATCTTCAATGAGTCAACTTTTTTTAAACAATTAAAGCGAGTTGTTACCCAGCTTCACACAAAGTGTTTCTTCAAACTTAACCCGATAAGCGAACTCTAATAAGTCGGTTGAGGGAAAAGTTATTGTATCTAACAGCAAAACTAACCCTCAACCACCTAACCTAGGTCCAATGTATATTTTATTTTTTGACCCAATAAACACAACATGTGTAGCTTATTTAAGCTTACTTTCCTAGGCCGTGACGTAAGTCGCCGGGGAGAAAGGCCCACTAGCAATAAAAAAAACATAACCTGATGAATTTCCACAAATATACGCGCGTCTCAATTTTTTCTCACAAACTTAACATATATTAAATTACAATTAGTTGATAGTTGTCGCACTGTCAAATTAAACGTTAAAGAAATTCGATTGTGCTGTTAATAAAAAAATGTTTAACAAAATTAATCAGTGAATTAAAGTTAGAACAGAAATATAAAAATGCTATCCTAATATAAGAATTTAAAAAATGTTTCGAATTCATTTCAAAGGGAAGTGATTAGCAGGTCGTGAACCACGTGACCTCATTTCATTATTAGAAGTCGTGATGTCTAGATTAGGTTTTCAGTGCACTAGAGTAATATCGATCGAGCTTCGAAAGGAAGGGTACTTATTAAATAGAGAGTGTTTTGAGCTTTGATACTAATTGCAGCTTTTCTTAAGATTTTTCTGCGAAAATAAAGCGTTTACATTTTACGATACAATAATTTATTTAATTATTTAGGAAATTCGTATTAATATTAAAATTACAATTTACGAAGTAATGTATCAAGTAAAAGGAGATCGTTGATATAAAGTTTAATCTTGGCATCACAAGTTTATAAAGTGGGAGTTTTCTTAAGAAAATTTTACTTCAAAAGAAAAGTTTTATACGTATTTGGATAAACTCACGCATCGCAAATTAAAATGAGATATTCCTTATATATTTGTAATTCAAATATTTTAGATAGTATTCATCACATACTTATCAATTCACCTTGGACCGATCAACATGTAGGTTTAGTGGGTTACATAGATAAGATCCGGTGAAATGGTCGATTATTCTAATTAAACAATTTGTGTTGTTAGACGCAGCAGGCTGATCACCTAAAACTATAACTATTTACTATATATTAATAGGTATCTGTCTATATATATATCCATGTCCTATTGGTTGTGCGAAATCTTGTGTTGCGAAACCATTCTACCAAGAGATATGTTGATAATGTGTCTCGGTCGTAATATGTTTCAATATAATATCAATACTTAGCAAGTCAGTAGGAGGAACTCGAAAGTAAAGGCGGTAGAGCAGGTGCTTTTGTCAATTAACACCCACTAAAGCTTTCAAATTTCGCGCTATTGTTCTCACAATTGCAGTGAGGCTGTCTTCAACAGCTTGCAAATGAAGCGTTGTAGCCACAACTGCAATCTTTTGAAAGTTTTAATAATGTAAGAGAATTTATTTCATATTATGCAATGATTTCAAAATCGAGTAAATGAGTAATAATTATTTATAATTGGTTATAATTTCTTTTTATAAATTTATTGCCATCCATTGCCATGACATTTGTGCATCCCCATGCGCAAATGATTTCCAGACAGGGGTGCCCCCAAAAGTTGCAGGGGTATATGGGACTCGACCCACATCAGGATATCTGCTATTCAGAGACTGGGTGGGACTTTAAAACCACCTCGAGTAGTTCCTACAAAGCCGCATTATAGAAGGTTGCTCACGTATTCTACCGGGACCTCAACAGCATGTTACACTCAAAAATCTCCGATGCAGTACAGACTACGTGGGAGGTAGGAGATGGGCATATCTTCTCCTAATTACTCCCCGTCTGCTCTCTTCACTGATTATGGAATAGTGATTTTTTTTTCAAGGGAAAAGTATTTCAGTTCATAATAAAGTCTGTACCACTGTTTAGAGATTACTATTTATAGTATTCTAAACTAATTGTTTGAATAAATAAAAATTACATGTAGGTATGTTGAAAGCAACGTAGGAAAAAGAAATGTTATCAAATTCCAGCTTTATCACAGTGAAGTCACCCTCGGTCTCAGTGCAATTTTGTTCCTCAAAAAGTTATTGGACTCCAGGCTATTCGGTTACAACTTCGTAAAAAATTAAAATTTTGTTTCGTGTATCAGCTTGGCGTAAATCTGTCTATTGATTTTCTTAAATTAAACTTTATTATATATTCAAAAACTTAGTTAAGTTTGGAAGTTCGGTTACAATATTCGGTTACAACTTTGTATCAAATTAAAATTTTCTTTCGTGTATCAGTTTCACGTAAATCTTTCTATTGATATTTTTAATAAAATTTAATTCAAAAAATTCACCTAGATAAGTTTAGCAGCGTCCAAACAATGTGCATTCACACAATATAAATTATAGTTATAGTCCTTAACTCTTATAATTAACAAACAAATAATTATTTTTCCATCGTATTAAAAAAGGATATGACGAAATATTTAAGGAAGCGGAAATACTTTATTTAGCAATAGTAACAATGTCTTTTTACTTTAAAGTATTAAATTGTACTTATTTAAATGCCCGTGTCAGTTTTTTTTATCTATTCATAAACTTATAATTTCTGTTTCGTATATTTTGTTTAACAATAACAATAATCGATTTTGGCTAGTTTCTTTGTCGTAATTGTTAATTTTTTGTCGTGTTTATTTTTATAATTAGTCCCACTTTATTTCGTGTCAATATAACTGTATTATGAGCAGTGTTGGCCTAGTGGCTTCAGCGTGCGACTCTTATACCTGAGGTCGTAGATTAAATCCCCGGCTGTGCACCAATGGAGTTTCTTTCTATGTGTGCATTTAACATTTGCTCGAACGGTAAAGGAAAACATCGTGAACCGACATGTCTTAGAAAAAGTCGACGGCGTGTGTCAGGCACTGGAGGCTGATCACCTACTTGCCTATTAGATTTAAAAATGATCATGAAACAGATTCAGAAATCTGAGGCCAAGACCTAAAGAGGTTGTAGCGCCACTGATTTATTATTTATTTTAAATAATATATTTTATATAACTGTATTATAAGCAATTATTTTCATAGAAGCAAACAAAACGTATCTTTGAGCGTTTAGCAAAAAGTGAATTTTCCTAGAGCTTGCCCTAATTACGTCGTTTACCGATAGATGACGGTGTCCACAAAAAGTGCCATTCCACATTGCGGTATAATCGCCGATGTGGAGTAATGAAACGGGCTGTACGGGTTAATGTTCACTCTTTAACAGGTTATCGCCTATCGGAATGAGCTTTTTTCAGTAATGTCCAAGGCAATTTATGGACAGGTTTATTTAACGGGGTATCAGTTATTCAGGACAATTACGTAGGTATGGGCTACATTATACATAGTCTCAAGTATTTGAATGTTGTCCGTATAAGTAGGGACCTTCGCTCTGTTGCACTGTAATGTTGAAAATTTTTAGTTACAAAATATGTTTGTTAATTGTATTTATTAAAAAAGACCTTTAATTGTTTATTATTTAAAATACGATTATTGATTTGTGGAATAAATCCCTCAAATCTACTAAGGATTTATAACTTATTGTATTTGTAATATGACAATCAATTTCTCAAATACTATTTGTATACAATTGGATGAAAGAAACAAGTTAATTAAAAAAAAATCTAAATCACTTTACATTATAATAATACAAATGCAAATATTATAATACTAGCTAGTATACGTATACTGGTACGTAGAGCCCCTCACTAAAGTCAAAGCCTAATTATGACATGGTACTTAAAGCATCTTAATTCATACACACCATAAACAGTAAGGGAAATGGCCCATATAAACAGATGTGAAATTTAATTGAAGTAAAAACTTCGATTGTAAAGAAACCTCTTAATTGGAGTTTCGAAATTATTTTGTCAACTCGAATGTCGGTTGCAATTTTAAATTGTGATGATGTAATTATTTAAATCGTAAGTCTGTCATACATTAAATGTATGATTTTGTCTCTTGGTTGATTTTTCTTGTATCACTCGGTAAAGTATCTATCAATCAACGTCATGGATCTACCAATTTATTTCTAACTGTGTTTATATAAGAAAATAAAATAATAAGAAATATTTTCGATTAAGTAATACAAACAAAAAATAATAATTACAAACAATTTAATCAAAAGTAGTCCCAACTCAGTTTTGTTGCTGTCTACACACAACAGGTTTTTTTTTGACCACTTCAAGTGACAACTGTACGCTAACGATTGCATAAAGAGGCTGGTAGTCAAGTGAGGTACCTATGTGGTACCAGTACTTGTGTGGTACCAGAACTGTATGGTACCAGTACTTGTGTGTTACTAGTACTTGTGTGGTACCAGTGACTGTTTGGTACCAGTACTTGTGTGGTACCAGTACTTGTATGGTACCAGTACTTGTGTGGTACCAGTACTTGTGTGGTACCAGTACTTGTGTGGTACCAGTGACTGTCTGGTACCAGGGCCTGTGTAGCACCAGTACCTATGAGATACCAGTATTTATGTGGCCGTAGACCGCACATAGGTACTAACCTACGAGGAACCAATATCTATGAGATACCAGTACGTATGAGGTTTTCAGTACAAATGAGGTACCAGTCCGATCAAATCAGAACGCGCTTTGCATAAGGATGATTGGCACAGGGTTAGGGTTAATAGTTACCTACTTCTAACTGTCAACCACGACTACCAAAGCAGTCAAGTTTTCTCGTATACATCGTACGAAATCAAAAAGTTAACCACACCTTACCTGACGCAGCATTCTAAAAATCACATAAATTCTACGCTCACAAAGCTATTTCAAGTTTCAACATTAACAGAGTTAAAGTTGTTATTGTTGGTCTCCACAGAAATTAAAAGTTTTGCTTCATAATAGAGCAGTAGGAAAAGAAAATACCAAACGTTCTGGCTGCATTTTATAAATCTTCCGATTCATTTAACGACGTTTTCCATCAATTCATTTATTCAAGAGTTTTTATAGCGTTTAACAAATAAAGTTTCATAACAGATATTAAACTTTATTTAGAGAAACCCTTTAAATTACCGTTTTTTATGTATTTATAAGCCTTGTCTATGATGAAACCTGATTCATTGTTTATTTTTCTATACGTAAGAAGACTTGTCTGACATACGCGGTTGACTTTTGGGTTTCAAACGAGATACATAGCTAACATATATATAACAATATATGCAATATGAGCAAGTAAAGTTTTAGTAATTTATATATTTAAGAATGAAATTGCAAAAATTGCAAAAATTGCGCATTGTCAGTTGAAAACGAATGTCTTTTTACATAGCTTTCACTTTAAGTATTAAATGTCCAAGGTATTTGCGACACGACAACACCTTGAGTAAAATAAGGACCTTCGAACATACGATACCATTATTTTAATGTATTTATTAATTTATAAATAAAGTTGCTACGAGCGTCACTGTTTCTTTACCTCAGATTGCATTCCTTTGTCATTATTTTTAAAGTAGACAAGCCGCTAATCGGCCTGACAAATGTCGGTTCTTAGACATGCCGATTTCATCTGATACCTTCAAAATCTAACCAATATTAATTGCACATATGAGAAGAATATACAATGGTTAACAGCCGGTATTTTAAGGCATTACTAATGTAGTTTGCAAAATTAGCAAAGGACATAACGATCTTTCGTTTAATTAGAATGGCCTAGCATAATAGTCTTATTAAAAATTAAATTAAAGAGTTTTTATATGTCCTTCAAATAATTACTTATTACTTATTCATTAACACTTCGTTACTTTACAAAACATTGTTATATGTTGTATATATGTTGCCTTATAACATATGTAGCAGGCTACATAAGTTATAAGGCAACGGGTGGCCTTTGTCGCTAAAAACCGATTTATTACGGGCGTGTAGGCTCCGTGGGTGTTTTTTATTTTTCCATTCTATGAAAAATAAAAAAACACCCACGGAGGATACTGTACAGGAAGTGCATAACGAATTATTAAAAAATGCCATAAAATAACACGGTACTAAATCTAAACAAATAAAACAGTATAAACAAAATTGTAAAAGTTATTCTTGGGGATAGTCACAATGAATAAATATATGTATCTAATTATGAGACAGAAGATAAATGCTCAAAATGATTATAAATTTTAAATAAAGTTTATTTTGCTTAGTAAAGCAGGTTCATGAGGGGTTTAAAAAATTGAGATTGTCAACGAAATTGAAAAGACAATTAAATTACAATTACTAACAAAGGCTTATTTCTTATGTATCTTTAATAAGATATGACTATTATTATCTATTTTATTAAGGTTTGTAGTGCGTAAGGTGTACGGTCACCTTAAGTATTTAATAAATAAATATGTATTTAGACTCACAGGAGTAGGCGTAATCGGACAACCGGCTTCTGTACTTAATGGCCATTTATTAGCGTCTGATATTACTTTGATTATATGCCACAGACACAATCCATCCCATATTATATACTATATAATAATTCAATGGCGCTAGAATATTTGTATTAGACCTCAGACAGTATCTGTTTTATTGGTAATTTTTCTTTTAAAAATATAAGTACATTATGATATTTTTATTAAATGTTTCTCCACATTGTCGTATTGGCATAGGCTGTAAAGATAATGTGTATGTTTGAAATAAATAAATAAACATAATATAGCTGTTGATTTTTGAATATAACGATGTCGATTTCTTCACGACGTTTATCTTTCTGGCTTCAAAACGTGCTTTGATATCGATTACATAACTGAGGATTGAATTTACAACCTCACTTAATATCTGCTTATCCAGTACTTGGACATTATTTTTAAAACAGCTGATATTCACGGCTGTATTGCAAAATGTTGAATCCTCGAAGACGCGTAATACAATTATATTAGTGACATGATGTGAGTGCTTTGTATACTCTTAGTATTAATAACACAAATTATTTTACAAAAATAATATGTTTCTTGAACTTTATTTTTTTAAGCCACAATTGTTTAGTTGGTACTTTAAGGGCCTGTTTCACAATGAATGGATAAAGTAGCAAATAGCTTTGCAACACATCAATTATTCGAAAGATAAAAGTTCCGATTAATCGATTAAGATGCGTTTCATGAAGAATAGCGCTATATTCGTGAAACACAAAAATACTGTTTATCCTACCAATAAGTAATAAATAGCGTATTTGGAACTTATCCAGACAATGTGAAACAGGCCCTCAGTGTCAAAAATAAATGTTAGACAAATATAATGTATATAGTAAGATTAATTGGTTCATTATTGTGTGATAAACACCTTTATAACATCATTAAATGCGTATTCATAATGTATGTCGAGTGTTTAGGTACATATTAGATTTACACATTTAATAATACTGTGACCATGCTGGCCAAGGTAAATATTTGCAAGGAACTGACAAAAAACGCATCGAAATGTCAAGGCTTGCAATTCGATTAATGCACCTATTCAAAATTAACGTTTTATTAATAGAAAATTGTGTGAAAAAATTATAATATTAAATAAAGTTTTATATAATTTAACTCTGCAACTTATAGCAACTTTATTGTATGGATTTAGAAAAAAATGGTTCGTAACTAGCTTTTCTTGTGTAGTTTTGAAGGTTTTTATTTTTACTACAAATACTTATGTGTAACAAGTCGCTGTAATAATAACAAACCCTATTCTTCCTAGACGATTAACTTCGGATCGCGTATAAAACATAGGTTTGTGCCAAAATTTAATACAGCATTTATAAAACAGGCCTCATAGCTACGCTACGTGACATTTTTTTTATTTCTAAACATCAAACATTTCGCATCTAGTAACAGTTTTTGTTGGAATATTTAATAGTCGATTTTAGAACTTTTCTTTACTTATATATTTTATTAAAGTTTCCCACTGTTAAAACCTACCTAGAATTTCTACAAATATTTCAAGATCAAATGCCAAATCGGTCCAGCCATTCTCGAGCTTTAGAGAGACGAACCAACAGCAATTATTTTATATCCACTTCTATCTTATATAAAAATTATCCATCACGTGGACTCGTACCTGGCATCTCCTTACAATCCAGTAATAGAATAAGCAATGTATATAACCATTGAAAAAAACATCGTACACATAAAGATTTATGTGAACAGAACTAGATAGTTCTGGTATCTTGAGTTTATTGTAACCGCAAGTTAGTCAAGAGTCGAAGGCCTGGCGAACGGTGAGAGTAAAACGATTTCGAAAGTATCTCGTGGCCCTCGCGATTTGTAAATCTTACTTTACAATGCTGGAAAGCGTTTGAGAATTGGGAAATTCATATAAATTTTACTTTAGCATGGACAGAATTACTCTGTCTTTGTATGAAGTGTTGATGAGATTCGTAATAATTAGGAATGTTGATCCGGTCTCTGTTGCTCAGTGATATTGTAGCATTCTATTGGATTTAATTTTAAAGCGATCTAGTAGTTGAGTTTCCAACAAAATTTTGAGATGCCAATTTCACACACAAAATGTATAGTTCATTGCAGCGACTAATTAAAACCAACTGTAAATTGATAAGCGAAGTCACGCAAACCACTTCTGAACCAACAAAAATAAAATCTCTCTTAAAGAGGAAATAACATACAAAGATAAAATTAGAAAAAACAATAGTTTATACGACAACATCACGGTTGCCAAAATTAAAAGTAAACTCATTTTTTTAATATACCTTGGATTTTATGGACGAACAATTATTAGCTGTAGTACCTTAAATTAGTTTACACTACTAAAATTAATCTTAAAATCATAAATAACCTTAAAATATTGTATACACTCCATTCGACGCTTGTTTGCACCATCATTCACACAGACGCAACGAAGTAAAGCGGTCGAGGCATGTTGTACTTTGTAAAGAACTATGGTACAGATGTATCGCTCTTACTCCGACCACGGAAGCATCCCACATTTTATTGTTGCCATAAATTTTACCTCCCTGTAGCAGTTGAGATTGCGAAGGATTTTTGTTCATCCCAGATGTAGGTTTATTGTCTGAGATAGCTTTGTTTGTAATTAAACTCCTAAAAGTTTTACAGGGAACGTAAATATTGTATATTCCAGAAGTACGCTTTGGAAGTCGTTATGGAAATAGGACACGTACTAATTTCTATATATATATATATATATATATATATATAATATATACATCGGTTTGTATATTACTCATACTCTGTTGTTTCGTAATGAGAAAGTATTTTAAATTTAAATTTAATTTTTTTTGCTAAGGGTCAAAAATTTTACTGGTTTAAAAAAAGTAGTAGGTTAGTTTAAATGGTTTTTAAATTAATAGGAACTAAAAAGAAACAAACTCTACTTCCACACGGGAAACATTGGATTTGCAAGTATGTTTGGCTAGAAACAACTGTTTAGTAAGTGTACCCGTGTTCGTCATGACAGAAAGTCTAACAGTAGCACGAAAATAGATACAAGAATAAAGAACTAGTTGATTTTAAGAACTATGGTATAGAAAATCAAACACAACAGAATAACAAACACGATACTAATTAAATTTTATCAAATATAAAATTATTATTTTTGAAAATGGAATATTATTACTTCCAAACAGAAATAATATTGACTTAAAGTTATGAATGGAATATAAATATTATGATATTGCTTTAATACATTTAAACTATTTATTTAAATGACATAAATGATAAGCTTCTTTTTGATCATTTTCTTTCTACCTCGTAATTAGTTCTGCTTATATATATTTATTTTTATAGGTTAACCTTTTTATTTGCTTTTAAATTTTTGTCTATAATTATTTTTATTTATTATTATTGCTATTTTTTCTTTGATTTTGTTTTATTATATTCAATTAGTTATAGTAACGCATGTTTTAAGTTTTTAGTTTTTTTGTTCTTTTTGTTGCTTTTGTTAATTGATTTTTTTTTGTACTCTACCCTCTGATGGTGTTTCTTTAACGTTGTTTCTCATTAGGGTTGCCTGGAAGAAATCGCTTGTAAGCGATAAGGCCGCCCTTTGCCTTATATCTTTTGTAACTGTTTTTTTTATTTTTTTATTTTTTATTTTTGTTATGTGTGTTTTTGTATAAGGCAATAAAGGATAAATAAATAAATAAATGAGGAAATACATTCGCATATTTTCATTAGAGCAATTCGTTAGGCTTAAACTATGCGTTCACAAAAACGTGAAGGCTATGATTTGTTTGTTTAAACCGAATATTAATATGCAAATCCAAATTCAATTTATAAACCTATGATAGATTGGATACAGACTAAATTTAGCACAATTGTCAATAGTCGATTGACGTGTGTAAATTTTCACGTTCATCGTTTTATAATTGTGTAACACATATACTAGTTGATAAAAAGATATATAATTTCTATATTTATCAATTAATTATTCCATCATCACTTTTTTATAAAAATAAATTTTAATATGGAAAAAACAAAAAATCTTTTCAAATAAGCCATTCATTCGTTTTTCACTTTTATTACAATTATATATTTAGTTCTATTGATAAAACTGACGATAATCGAACCTAGAACAATTTATTTCGTAATTAGCAGCTATCATAAATTATATAAAACAAAAAACGATTGTGCCAATGATATCCAAAGATGGAATACATAATATGCACTAAAAGGCTCAAACATTTGCAAAACGAGCAAAAAATACAAGGAACATCTAATATTTGGATGTGTAATATTTATGTCGCACTTTTATTTTTCTTATTGTTTGTAATATTTATATAATATACCATTATTGTAATGTATTTTAGAAAATATAGCTTCTTACATATGCTGTAGATATAAAATACATGGATTTGTAAACTAAATAAATAAAGGAAAATATCTGTAATAATAAATAAGTAATACCTACATCAGCTGTGTTGTACGATAAATCACACATTTATATTAAATTGCTTTGTTAGCTGACAAATAAACGTAGTGGTATTGTGATATTTAATTCTTCAGACAATATGACAAGTCTAACATTGTTAGTTTATTATCATAACTGGAATAAAAGCCTGTCATTTATAGTGAAGGGAGCGGAAAGGTAGTGTCTATACATGGACTAGAAAACTTGATTTTCTATAAAAAGATGTACAACTAATTGAAAAGTTAACTGTTCGTATATATAAATAAATGACGTACGCACTGGGTTGATTAAAAAAAAACATTTGAGTGAACTAAGCTAAACTAAACACATTTAACTAATGATATAGTTCCTTTATATGCAAATTAAAAAATTGCAAATTAAGCTTCATAGTAATTTTTACCTTTTTGTATTTTTAAATTGAGTAGTTTCGCGTTGTTCCAAGTGTGGATTTGTCTGCAAGTGTTAACTGCTTTTAGCACTAAGACTTTGTTTTCATTAATTTAATTTTTTATGTTATCGTAATGTAATGGTATTATTAACACGACAGTACGTAAAGATTCATGGGCTAATTTACTGCTAATTCTAATGCAGTTCTTTGTATGAAAAATGTATAGCCATTCTAACCGGACAGATAAAAAATTTAAGTAAATAAGACGTAATTTTTATACGAACTCGGTGTTTTGACAGTAACAAGTTTATTTGTCCTTAACTGCTTCAAGGCTACACTGTAAAAAAGCATCCAAAATTGTTTCATCATTTACAGAAACATGCCTGTTTAATCCGAGTTTTCCAACAGGACATTGTGTGTGGGCTATCTATTTGATCACCTTCCCAGAAGTTAAAGATCACTGCCGTGTAAAGCTTTCAAAGGCTGATTAGATTTTCAAAGGCAAGGTCCCTTTATATATATATGTATGGGCAAACCATAAGTTTGCCAATGTTTATATAAACAGTTATAAATGACTTATAATAACTTATTATTATGACATTATGAATATTTATACTAGTTGCACACCTATTTTTATATTGCTGATTTTTATAATAAAATAATAATTAAATTATAACCGTTCTACATTTAAAGAAAAAACAAAAAGAGTGGCGGAGAGTTTATCGCCAGTTCTTCTCTTCCGTTCTACGCCCTTGATTTGAGAACTGGCAGTAAATGTAAAATTAGAAGCATTTATTGTATGTATCTTTTTTAACGTTCATAATTGTACATTATGTTACCTACAGCTATAAATGATGTTTGAATTTGAATTTGAATGTATAAGTTAACATTCATGTTACATAAGTAATACGCTTATCGAGTTTGTCAACAAGTATTCAAGCAATAACCAATTTAGTTTGCAAGTGACGAAGCTGCATCCATCGGAGTTCACACTAAGTACCCAAGTTGCAGATCTGGTAAACTGTAGGTAAACGACGGTACTGTTTTGACTAACAGGTATCACTGTAAGGCAAATTTTGTACAATATTTTCACAACCAAAATTCAGATTTCTGCATCAAGTCCTCTGCTTATACTTGATCAGCCTTTTGTACGGCATCAATTTTTGCGTTTCCTCGCAATGTTTTTGCGATAGGTTTGGAAGAGAAATCCGTTGTATATTTACGATTTTGATTAACGTATTCCTATTGATAACTAGCCAAATAATCCATATGACTACTACACAAAAACGGTAATAATGTTTCGTTATAGGATATATAATACTAGTATTTCGCATTCTGCCTGCTACGTGCATCTTCGCACGCGTGCATAACAATGCGTACAAATTTGTATGTTGTGACAATTAAAAAGTAAATGTCCTTACTGTAAATAATTTTCATTTTATGCTTTCTATTTTTCCAACGACCAAAATTTTTAGTTTCTGCTTTTGCGTCTTGGCTTTTGTATGTATAATAACATAGACAATTGATAATGTATACAGATTTTTCAGTAGATGTAAAGATTTTGATTTAGCGGGATGATTTTCGCTTGAATGTTCGAATTTTAGTTATATTGTATAGTTTGTTTACAAAACTGTGCACGTGTAAAATATTGAGCTTAAAAATAATAAATCTGTTTATAAAATAAATAAAAGTCTAGCGAATTCAGTACATAGTAGTACGTAGTAAATTTTCATAATCATTATCAAAATATCAAAATAATCTCTTCTTTAGATGAAAATTTGAGTAACATTCCAAAAACTCTGCGCAGTTTAGACTGAATCTTTGTATTCGGAATAATTAAAAGTTGTGCATTTATTACTACATATTGTTAGAAAAAACAAATGAGAAGTTTGATATGTTTGAAGTATAAAACTTAAGCAAGTATTATCTTAGCGAAGATATAGAGATCGTGTTTGTATCAGGATCACGTACGTGTTGATGAGACCGTGCTAATAGTGGTTTAACTTGGCTTAATTAAAAATTTATCGTTTAATATCTTCAATCGTTTTAGGGTACCTAATATCAGGATTATTATTCTGACAAGTTTTTTTACAGTAAGTGTCTAACTAAAACTATCTGACGTGAGATTAAGAGAGTTGCCGAGCTAACGTTTGATTTACGCTTCTAATTAGTAAAATATTGATGTAACTTCACTGATACATACATCTTATATTTATACTTGCAATTTATTTTGCCAGCGACTTCATTATATTGATTAAAAAAAAAATTAATTAAGTTCTGTGGTCTAAAAATTATTAAATTAACACGAAAAAAACTGGTCGTTTGTTTACAGGTATGGTACTAAATAGGGTCTAGTACAACGCCATCTTGTCTAGAAATTCAAATCCTTAAAATAATATCAATATAACAATATAGGTTCGATATACGCTGCCAGTATCTTCGGAACCTTGCCTAAAGGGACTACTTTTAATAATATTTTTTAATAATTAAATTTTAAGGTTAGTTATTAGGTATATTTTGATGTATTATGTTATTTCTTAGGTTTAATTTATGTAATAAATAGTATCTGCATTTTGCTTACTTTGCAAAATGCTAAATAATGTGTAATTATTAATATATACTTGGAGTATTTTCATATACTGAATTAGTAAACTTTATTATATATAGGTTCTAGATACTAACAATCTCAAATGGTTTTTAAAATGTAATGTTAAAAATGTTAAATAGCCCATGTTTTGGCAGCCTACGACTTAGAAAGAACGATACATATGCGTGTCCCTCTCAAGCACTGAATAAGAGACGCATAATACAAATATTAAATATTATATAGTAGCAAATATTATATAAGTAGTATATTAATAACAGTAAATAAAATAGTTATAGGTAAATAATATAGAAAATAAATTAAAATAAGAAGGTATTAATTTTAATTAGTTAAGTAAGCGTTTGGAAATGGGTCAATGTAAAAAGTTATATTTGTAAGAAATAAAAGGCTTTTTTATTTTTATTTTATTTTAATACAATTATTTATTTATTTCCTTATCCTACACCTAACGTGAATAATATATAACAAATAACAATTCTACGATGAACAACCATTTTCCATTCGTATATGTGGCTATATCTAGAATCGTAGATAGCCACAGATAGCCACATATACGAATGGAAAAATCAATTAAAATTTTTATATTCATTTAATCACTCTGATCGTTTGCTCGCGAGGGTGTGTATGTAGTAAGCTCATGATGCACTGTATATAGCGCTATGGATATTCTTAATACTCTCATTAAATTTTTTTTTAAAGGCGGAAGTTTAAAGGCAGGTCAATGCATAAATAGTGGACATACAATGACTGGGCTGTGACATACAAAATTGAGTTTTTACAATCAATGTATTAATGGGATTACGACAAATCAATACATTGATAGACTAATACTCTCACTGTCGGTGGCATTATATCGCTAATTTAGAAAGTTCTAATGAATACAATACAGCTACTTGCGTGTGAAAGGATCCCTTTGAAGTTCGATTTTCGAAAGTTTGCTAGTAATAGTAATCTAGAACTTCTCGTAATTACTTTAGTATTAGTAATTTATACTACGATTATGATTCTAAGCCAATCGAAGCCGCGTCACACTGCGTAGCAATGGTGGTGATTTTTTTTTAATTTTTGATTGTTGTGTTATATCCTTCGTGATGAAAAATGGACTAATTTTATAAAGTGCGTTAAAAATATACTAACAATGGCTGACATTTAAATTTCTGTATTTCGTGATTCTTTACAATAACTTTGAACTTTTCGGTCTAATGCCGGTTACCTCAATATTTTCTTCACCGTACAGGCGAAATAAGTACGAGCATATAGACAGAAAGCCTATTGATTTGAAAGTTGGAGATCGAACCTAACTCAGGGAAGATGGTCGCACCTTCATAGTACACTGTTCTGAAGTGCTGTATTTTGTTTATTTTGATTCCAGTTGCAGTTTATTTAATTACATTTTATATACTAAAAGCAAAGTACAAACTCTGTGTATTAAGGTCTGGTTAGGGCTTGCGATTTAATATCACTCTGTGAAACAATATCCAAAGAGCTGGCAGCTACCTCGGACAAAGACTTATTCTCAATTCAAAGGGGAAATCTGCCAGTATCTTCGGAACGTTGCTTAAAGGGACTCCTTTTAATTTTTAGCAATTATCAATATTTTTAAAGGTAAGGTTTTAGTTTTAAGTTCTATTATTGTATTCGTTTTTTTTTCTTTTATATTAGAATAATATCACATATGTGATCACTTCCAATATTAAAAAAGGTAACAGTTCCTGATAATTTAGGGACGAGTGTTTAATACGGGCCTAAGATTAATTTTCAGTTTTGTATGTATTAAGGAGTAAAGGATATTTGTAGGCGATCCACTAACTAGATTGTTATGGCAATACAGCCTTATGCTTATCATAGTAATCATGACATTATATATCCGCGGACCTCAAGGGCTTTTAAAAAGTAATACCAACTCAATATGTTACTGTATGTATGTTACGATAACTGATGATTAATAGCCTTGATATCGCGTGTTTCAAGAAAATTGCTATAAGAAATTAACGCCATTTAATTTTATGAATAAAACCCATAATTCGCGTTTGATAAAGATTTTATGTACGTTTTGAGGTCATCGTTCCTCGTTCATTTAGCTTTTTAATTTCTCGTTCATTTCATTTTTTACTTAATACCTACGTATACTTTAAATGTTACCATGTTTTTGTTAAACTTACGCATAATTGGTTTATAAGGCGCTGTTAGTTTTTCTGTTTTTAACTATTTATTGTAACACTTTTAATTTTTTTTATTTTCATTAAATTTATATTACTCGATAACGTAAACAGAAGTTTATTAAAATATATCAAAAAAATTCTACATAATTATAGAAACGGACTTTTTTTTTAAATGTGGACTATGCTAACTTCAGGGTTTCTTGAGACGGTGTGCGCGTGCATAGTAAAAAAATACTCTCATCACTTTTCCCTAACTCGCCATAAGAAGTATAACTACAAAAAAGGTATACAATTACATACTTTACGTAAATTCATATGGATATGAATTATGTTCACCGGTTATTCAGGGGTCCTTTGTCGGAACCGATAATTACGTGGCCTATACCCCTGAGGTTCATCTTTTGACAACCCTTGGTCGAGCGCATAATTTTGGCTGGTAATAAATTTACGCGCCGGATAGAATTAGCTTGAACACTTTTAATATTAATTTAAAAATGATTGTCATGCTAAGGGTATGTTTCACAATGTATGGAAGAAGTACCAAATGCAACACAAATTATTTGGAAGATAAAAGTTCCGAATAATAAACTTCGCGTTTCATGACGAATAGCGCTATGACAGTCGTGAAACGCAACAATAGTGTTTATCCTACCAATAAGTAATAAATAGCTTAATTGGAACTTATCCGGACATTGTGAAACAGACCCTAAATGTGTTAGTAAAAACCGATAGTTTTTGAAATCAAAGTAATCAAACAAATTGGCACACAATGAAATGAATCTAAACTTTAAAACAATATGTTTTGTTATGTGAAGCATTTTTGCAACGTATTCAGCGTGTAGATGAATATTAATCTAATTATTTATGCAAAGAGGTTTTATACACTTCAACGTTCGAATGCTCCTTAATTTCTTAAAGATAAATTTGGGAGCGAGTCAGTGGAGTATGGATATTTACAAACAGTTTAAAAAAATACTTAAAGGGACGTCAAGAACTAGAACTCTTTATTTTTTTTTTTCTATTTATTTATGAAGTCTTCAACATCATACATATTACGAAATCTACGGATAATTTTATAAAATCTTCTATCTAATATGTACGACAATATATGTAAACATAAGTTTTTCAAAACTTAAACCAGATAACTCTTCGACTATTCCATGGCTGATTAAAATTTGAATGATACAGGAGAACTATTTGTACTGATTAAATACTTTCGCAATGTGTACAACTCATAATAAAGTACCATATGTAATAATATGCTACTTTATTATAAGTTTTCCAGTTATAGTCGAGAGATGTTGACATATTCATTTAACTAATTTGTAAATTTTTGTTTCAGGTATGTAACGTGGAATCCTCACTATACGTATGTATTATTACTCTTTTCATAAAAGGTTTCAAACATTATTACAATACACAAAACTAATAAATGTATTATATTAATCGTATGTTTTCATCAGATAAATACAAATGAATTTTTGAAAAAAACATCTGATGCAAATTAGAACGGATTCTGATTTAAAACAAATTATACCTTTTTTAGAAAGGTTTTACCATTAAATATTACGCTACGATCGAATTAACTCTAATCTAACCACAGCAGCTAGTGCAATCTAAATGGAATATCAACCAAATTTTATTGAAAACCTGAGCTTTGGCGAAAGTATCGTAGGGTTAAAAGCACTCGAACGTTACGACGCTCTTGCACATAAAAATAGACCGATTTTACACATCGGAAGATCTCATACGGGATTTTTATATGAGGACGTAAAAGTTCAATAAAAATTTAATGGCGGACTACGAATCGCATCTCCTTAATACGGCTATCTTAGGTGACCTTATGTTTTATAATGTTGCTCGGATTTATATAATTGACGACTTAAAATAAATAAATCAGTGGCGCTACAACCTCTATAGGTCTTGGCCTCAGATTTCTGAATCTGTTTCATGATCATTTTTAAATCTATTATACAAGTAGGTGATCAGCCTCCAGTCACACACATCGTCGACTTTTTGGGTCTAAGACATGTCGGTTTCCTCACGATGTTTTCTTCACCGTTCGAGCAAATGTTAAATGCGCACATAGAAAGAAAGTCCATTGGTGCACAGGGGATCGAACCTACGACCTCAGATATGAGAGTCGCACGCTGAAGCCACTAGGCCAACACTCCTCTTAAACTTACGTTTACAACTTACTTACTGAAAAACCAATCATTCACCGACGACCTTTGGCATTAAATCACGGGATACGAGTTTCTTTTTGGAATATAAAAACGCTTAGCAACGACACTCGACCAACACAAGCCAAAATCCTTATATAAATTCGTCAAATTATTTGGTTTAATTGCGTTAATATTAATAAATAATAACAATTTTTATAGTTCAATCGCTCGATTTAAGCGAGTGAATTCAGTTACTTCGATAACCAAGGAAGTATCAGTTAGAGAATTCAGGATCGAGTTATAGTAATCTTCGAACATGGATCTACAGAGTAAAGGAGATAGTAACGCCAGTTTCAAGCTGTGATTAAATAGCTACCAGTGGGTCGTGAGGACCTGACCAAATGATCAGATACTGTTAAAGGCGTATGTTGGATACAAAATAAACCAATCCAGCAATTCCCTGGTCAATCGTTGTCCTTGGTAAAACCTTGTCTAACTAGAGCCCATAGGCAAACTACGCAGTTTAAATAAAAAAATTTGCGACCTAAATATATGTGCTGTGTATTATCCATTCAATTTTATCGTAAACAATGGAAAAAAGTCGACGTTTGCTAACCATAATTTTCAATGAAAATCGCGTATTTGCCTCTATTCAAAAAATATAAAGCCTGAATTATACACGAATGCGCTCAATTCTGTGTTGAAAACTCGTTCGAAAGCATGAATATAAAAAAACATTTAGAACATATTATGCAGCCTCGACGCAAATGCGAAGCTTTATTGTTGTAATTCATTATAAACAGAATGATTTTATTTATTGTTAATTATCCGACGATTACAATTTAATTTGGAAAAGCTTAAGAATTTTGCCAAACAGTATAATTGTTAATTGTATGTTATAGAAGGTTTAAGATTTCAATAACAGAGATATAGAATAGAGATTAATCTCTCTTAGTTTTGACTGAAATGATTATAAAAGAAATGAAAATATGAATGAAATATATATACGAAAGCAATCGATTTTAATTTTTAATTTTACCAATTATTTGTTTATGATAAAATATATTTCAGTTTTCGGTATTCGGTCGAATAATATGTAGATATTCGGTATACGGCCGAATATTCGGTGCAAGTCTAGCCAAAATTAAAAACTAAATTCTAATGACATATTTTTGACTAAGCACGTTTCTCCCGTTCCGAGCGTAAAAACAACTTGTCAGTAAGTACTATCGTTACGTGCTCATTATAATTACACTTAACTATTAAAAATGCAATCATTTTAATACTTAAATCCCCAGTAAATTTTCCCCACATTAATTCTATTGAACGTGAATCCCCAATAAACAGCTCGATAAAAATCATGGACTCAGTGAAGTGTGTTCCGTTATACGAATGCGTTCAGATAGAAATGTTCATATATTGACTAGGCGTTCCCCTTGTTCTGTCTGGTTCTTTATTAATCCTCCACTGCGTTAATGGACTAGACTAGTATCCTGTTTATATGTCTCTCGAACAGTGTAAAAACAAAATAAAACTAAAGATATATATACCGCATTATTTCTCGTGACGCGAATCAGCACGTGTTGTTGGTAGGTTCGTAGGTTTGAGAGTTATGGACTACAGAATGCATTTATGCATTATCTTATGTTGACCATAACTCGTAGACATGGGCTACTGACCAATGCATCAGTGTAGAAATTTGTCGCCTATGACTTTGTATTTCGAACCAATTTTAAAAATAGCAAGAGAAGGTAAACAATTCGATGTGTGATTTTTTTGTGAGCATTCTAATTTCAAATTGAAGTAAATAATTGGGACAAAATTTAATCCACTGAAATATAATTTTATTTAAGGACTTCATACTCTGATAAATACAACATATTTTTCATAAACAAACGGACTTTAGTACTGATCCTAATATACTGTTTAGTATTAATATTGTTCGAAATAAATTATATTAATAAACGTTAGGGTAACAATGTTACCTTAATTCTTGCCTTCGCGGTTATGCTTACTCAAGTGTAAATTCATTACTTTCCTTCTTTTGACGTAAAAGCTTTTCTAAATATATTTCAGAAAATAATATGATTAGTCTGAAACGAAAACACTTACTTTAATAATATTATTTAATGGATATAAGTATTTTTTATTATATTAGATAGAGAGAAGTGTTGACCTTGGGAATCCCCTACGCACTTTAATCCCTAAGGGAGAACCCTGGCTACCGTGACTTTTCTTACTATGTCTGCTTTTAATATTAGTTTGGTGAAGGATATTAGAACAAGAAACAGATACTGAAATCTGAATCAAAACTGCTAGTTTTATTTTATTTAAAAGAGAACTATAATATTATTACTATATGCAATAATGCAAAACACACTTGTAATCTTTATTGATTGATATGATTATTCGACGCAAAAATATTTTACTCTAAACCAAATGGGCAGTGGAACACTGTACTTACGACGAAGTATCGCATTTACACACTCGTCCTGCCCACTTTCCTCCTCACTACGGCTGAATTTAAATGCGGTATTTAGTTAAATGAGGCTGGTAAAATTGTATACTAAGGGTGCAACCGATTTCAATAATTTAAAAAAAGATGTAGAAATTTCTATTGTTTGATCTGTCACAATTTTTTGTTGTAAGAATAATTGAATTCTTATTTTAGTGCCTCTCTATTGCTGGAGGTTACCCGTCAGTTTCTTGAAGCGCGTGCTGTGCTGTGCCATGTGCAGCAACTCTTCCGCAATCGCCATACCTGTCCACTCCCTAACGTTGTGAACCCATGAGATTCCCTTCTACCAACACGTCGTTTACCCTAGTGTTAAACCCTTTAAAATCCATTGAAGGTGGTGGTAGCCGTCATGGCGCAATACGTGGCCCGGATACGCAAATTTCCGTTCTTAAATGTTCTGTCAATAAGTTTCAGACTTCTCACTTAGTTGAATTAGTAACAGATTAAATTTAGATAACCTAAGGGCAATTAAAGATGTTTTTTTTTAATTTTGATATAGATGATACGTCTTACATGGAGGCTGTATTTAAATGACATCATTTTGTGTCTAAGCATAGATAACAGAGACAATAACTACGTAAGTATTCGGTTATACATCCGGATATAATGTTAAAAATCGAAATACAGAAAATTTTCAAAGAAAAATTCGATTCCAAAACGAATACGATGCGAAAACCATTAGTTGATGAAAAAAGAATTTTCCAGTGAACCGCAGCTTTTGGTTCTACGTATGATTCGATTAAATGAATATACCACGTTTCTTTTAACATACTTACCAAACGCATACAATATTTTTGTTGTTTTAAACTGTATATTTTAATCTCCGTACACCTTAATGATCAATTTTTGATATCACATTTTTTTAATTATTGTACCTTAGTTGCCTATATCAATTGAGATTGCGTGGTATCTTATACTTAATGTCTAATATTTAAATTAAAAAAACTGCGAAATATAAAAAAATCATATCAATGTAAGCCGCTTATTAATATGGATTGTAATTAAATATTTAAACTATATATATAGTTATATCATATAACAAACGGGTTTAGGTAACATTATAGTACCTTCAAATAGATTTAGTTATGGTAATAAGAGATAAGAGAAAATCTGAAAAGAAATCGCTGCGTGAATTTGATCCAAACTGCGAAGAGCAACCCGTTTGTTACACTTTCGTAAATATGTTACTGTAACACAATATTGTGTGACACTTGAAAGTAATGTAGGAAAATGTGTAATATGATTTACGTAGTGTTTCAGAATTTTATCCTTGTGACAAATATTTTCGTCGTTGTTTCGTTCTCGTTTTCAATGAATTACATTTGAGTTGGATTTTGTTGTTGCTATGGGCTGTTATTCAATATAAATTACAAATTATAAACAACGGAAATTTTCAAATGTCTACGTATCATGTCAGCAGGTATCAATGGTACTTATTAGCTGTACTAAATTAATATAATACCTATAACTAAAGTAATACATACCCAACCGAGCTTGTGAGATATGTTGTCAACAACATTATTTGTGAAAAGTTTGAAGTTGGATAACGGCATACTTATCGAGTTTCTAGAAGTAAAAACGAATATTTTCTCGGGATGAAGTTTCCGACGCTTGCATCTTGAAGGCTTCAAGTTTTTCACATATAACATTTTTATTTCTTGTATAATCAATATCTTGAATATTCCTGCTTTGAAAATATTAAAATAAGTTTATTTTTTTATTGCGGCTAACTTAGTTATAGCCAAGGATGGTATACATAATATATCCAAAAAGGGTCACACACTTACCTAAGTAATACCCGATTTATAAAAATTCTTTGTAATTTATAAAACTATGAAGATTTGTATGGTGTTGGAATGAAAATAATAGCTTTTTTATATTTAATAGAATTAAATTAATAGCTTTTTTTATTATTGAGGTAACGATGCGCTTACGCAGGCCGCGCCATGGATATAGAGCTTGACGTGGGGACTTGTGGCTGGGTCTACTCAAATCCCTCGGCTATTCAGAGGGGTAGCGAGACCCCACACGCCCATGAGATGGTTCCTACCCAAGGAATCATCATCAATATCTGTACAGCCCCTTATGGGCCTTAGCGAAATATCTAATTTATATCTTAGGATTATCTTTCGCCATCGCAATCTATTTCATGCTTCTTGCTTGGAGGTTGTTGACAACTCCATCCCTCCACAGCCTGGGTATACCGGTTTTTTTGGCTTAACCGGTAGGTATATTACGCTCTATTGGGAACCGGTAGTAATAACAGATAGTATCGATCTACTCTATTTATTCAATCGCTGCCGTTATGTTGAGTTTATTAACAATTAATACCACTAATCTACAATATTCTGTAAGCGTGTCAGCAAAGGATTTCACCTTTTCTGATTGGTTTCTGTTGGATTTTTCGCAAAATATAGACTGACACATCTTATGAGTTTGAGTACACTTACGTAATAAGCATTATATTTTAAATTTAATTTATAAATAAATTACGGGAACCCAAAAAACCCCAAAGGGGTATAATTAAATACTGACTAGTAATGAATATTCAATACAATCAATACAAAGGCAATAAAAAATTAGAGGAAACGTAACATATTAAACTTGAAGTTTTTAAACAGAAACAGATGTCGTTCTATTTTCTATCCAGAAATGTGAGAAAACATTATTTGTAAATTGATGCCTATTCATGAATTAAATGCTTAGAGTTATGTTACCTCAGTAACTCAATACTAATGACGGTCTCTTAGCATCTAGGTAAGGCCAGTGTAATGATACTTTAGTATCAGATAACTGACCGCATTTAAATCCTTGCTAAATAGTATCCCGGACTTTTTAATTAATTTTTTTATCTGCAGATGACCTATTTACTTCGCGGATATTATGAGTAATTAAGAATTATTATTTAATTAAAAAATTATAAACGTATTAAGTTAAATATTTATTGTTTAATATTAATTATCAGTTCATTAAAATATAGTATTATTAATTTCGCCACTGCATTTTCGCAGATATTTTTTATAATCTTTCAACCATAAAATTACGATACTTAAAGCTTAGTGTTTGAGTGAACTGAGTTCTAATAAGTGACTTTGATTACCAGCAAGTATCTCAGAGTCCTGTATTATCCGGTTAAATCCATTGTTGTAGTTAATTGAAAACCGCAGAATATCTGCAATACTAAAAGCCTTGCCGTTGTTCACGTTAACTAGGGTCAGACTCTATTTACTTCTTGGTGCCTAGAAGGTTAAAGTTTAGGGTTATAATTGAACGACTTAAGCTTAGTATTCATCAGAATACAAAAGGGGCTTATTAAATTAGGTATTAATTATTTAGTAGCTTAAGCGTGCAATCCTTGAGGTCGTAGGTTTGATACCCGGTTGTGCATCAAGGGAATTTCTATGTGCGCATTTAACATTCGCTCGAACGGTGAAAGAACACATCGTAAGGAAACCGGCTTGCCTTAGAACTAAAAGTCGACGGTGTGTCAAGCACAGGTGGTGCCTGCACCTGTTTGCCTAATAGATACAGAAATCTGAGTCCCTGACCTAAAAAGGTTTTAGCCCCACTAAATTATTTTATTTAAATAATATATTTACAATTCAATGCAGACAACAAAATTATATATAAATAATATAACACTATGTGTTTTTTATATTGTGTTATGTCTGTATTTTTTTACTTAGTTATTAAACGATTTAAAAAAATACGCTATCAGGTAACATCTATATTTTTTTGTGCCGCCATGCATAGCAATTTATATAACAATTTAATTAACAATTTAAAAAATCTCCTAATTTTAGAAATAATTGAACCAACCATTAGTTATATACTTAGTGGAAAAGAAAACAATAATATTCCTAAGTACCTACACTAATATTTAAAAAAACAATAATGATCGTCGTGGTTCATGTAACATCCTCCCTCGCGAGGGGGGGGGGGATGCTTAGGCCCGTTCAGGATATTCTCCCTTCGGGTGGTGTACCTGATGATACAGGGCGGTGCGGGGGCGGGCAATATAGTCCTTGATGGGGGCTGCAGCCCGCGAGGGGGCATAGGCTCGACTCGCTGCGAAGCCAAGACCTGGACTTTCAAGACTAGGTTCTCGAAATACTTGTATTTCTTTGACTTGTACGTAGGTACCTACTTTAGCACGAAACAATGTCAAAGTATAAATGTAATGATGGGTCACGTCTCCTTTTCAATGTAAAAAATCTTGTGAAAATGTAGCAATAGTATTTTAGGTGTTACGTGCTTCTGTCGCCGAAATCTGCGGAGATAGTTGAGTAAATATTTTTTAGTTATAGAAACGATAATAACATAATTGTGTGCGGCTAAAGCATGCTTATAATGCATTTAAACAAAAGCTTTATTCAGCAAAGTTCACAATAACACCTGTCATGTTACACATTCGAATTTCGAAGCTTTACACCTTTTCACGTGTCACAGGCAGCTTATTGTTCAGTCACAGTTCTCATTTCAAAACGAAACTTCCGTATTGCAATCCAGAGGTTTCGATTCAGATCCGACTTAAATCCCAGCAGGGATTGTTCGATTCCAATCACGAGTCCGGATTGTCCGGCACGTGCTTTGTCCAAGCAGATCCCGGAGGACAATACGCCACGGTCACTTTCATTAAGCCACTCACTGAATAGTTAGCTAAGTTTATTCCGAATTTGAAAATTCTCAACTTTAAGATTTTTTTTTGCATGCTAAACTTTTTTATGTTTGACCTGGTAATATACAAAGAATGTTTAATCATTAATCTATTACGGTAATTTATGGAAACTTAAGTACTGATAGTAAATATGTGTATGCCAATGTTTTCCAAAAATCATTTGCTTAAAGCCTGACATGAGAGTACTTTGTTAGTAACAAGTACAGAACAACGGAAACGCTTTGTAAATTAGGAGGCTTTGATAATCGTCGTCAATGAAGGTTTGTTTTGAAAACTGCCACGATTCAGTTTCAGGTTTTAATTGGTATATCCTTGTTTGAATAACAAATGAAACGTTAAGTGAATGAGAACAAACGAAGATTATTTTCTGTCGTTTATGCGGTTTACTGTGGATTTAACTCTAAATATCGCACTAAAAGCTGCCTGGAATATATTATATATATAAATATCTTTTAATAGAAAGTGAAAATTTTATTTATTAAATATAAATATTTATTGTTTTCAGGTTTACGACACGGCAGAAGGTACGCGTCCGAAGAAATGGTCTTCAAAATTGAAACTAAATACATCAGGAAGCAGCAAATCTTCAGAGAAATCACCAGATAGTCCATATTTATATGGAACTATTAGTGGACCAGGGGGTTCAGCTTTATCTAAATCGATGAAGTATGCGGAAACCTGGTTGTACGGGTCTGTTAGGACCCAGACTCCGCCTTTACGGCCGAGCGTATTTACATCTTACCCAGAAAGTTCAGGACCTGTCTTGATCAGTACTCCTCAGAAGCCGACACCACATAACTACGCAGTCATACTATGTTCCTGTCCTGAATACCTTAATGGTACAAAGAAAACCAGCTCAACCAAAGTCAGTATTTGTAAGAAATGTAAAGGATCTCGTTTACCTTTAACAATAACTGACAGCCCACGGTTGCTTGTTGGTGGAACGGTGAGAGGACCACAAGTGAATCGTGATGCTGGTTTATTAAGAGCAGGCACTGTTCGTGTTCAGGGCAGTAAGTCTAGACCTAGCATCCTCAAATCGAATGGAGATCCTGATCCATATGATTTAATGCGTCGAAGTAGATTAGCACCTCCGCATGAAACACGAATCGGAAGTCAATTTTCAACATCACGATCTCGAGCAAAAAGTATAAGTCCATGTCGAATTAAAAATAAAAAACCCAGCCCCGAAGGTTTGATTAAAAATAGAAGTAAATCTGTAAGTCGCGTAAATGAGGTCTGGGTTGATGAAGACATTAACGTGACAGATACAAAGAAATCTATTTTATCGTGTGATATAAATCCATACGATTTAATGAAAATATCAAAATCGAACTCGGAAGTTGAATTTGATGATGATTTTAATGGACCCTTTCAAGATTCAAATAAAAACGGTGGCCATCGATTAAATAAAGTTTCACCAGATAAAAATGTAAAAAATATAAGTGGACAAAGAATAAGAGTTTCGAATGACTCTAAAACAAACATTGTTGATGAATTATCTGTCTATGATCCTGTTAACTTTGATCTCAAAAATTATGACTTTAAATCAACAGATATGTCTTCAGCTTTAAGTTTACCAAGTATTAAAAATGAAAGCAGTAAATTAGGCACACTAAGTAAAGCTAGTAGTAAGAGAATAACTAATACCACCTCAAATCGTACAAAACAAAAAAGTGTTTCACCGAAACGACCTCCTAGAAAACTCAGAAATACAAAAATTGAGGATGATAGCGAAAGTGACAATCAAAGAATCCCAGAAAGAAACTACAAGAAGGCCTCAATGGAACATTTACGTAACGTGAAAAATAAAAATCACAAACCAGATGCCATAAAATCAATTCTCAAAAAGCCTAAAACAAACTCAACAGAATCAACCACGAAAGTTGAAGTAACGGATAATTCAGTTGATCGAAAAAGTATGAATCATTCGCATTTTTATCTACCTAAACCGAAGGACACTAAAAATATATCTGCTTCGCAAAATATTTTACACAGAAAACGGGTTCAATTTCAAGTGGATAGTAATGAAACTAAAGTAATTTTTACCGCTGAACTTAATCTTCACGATGATATAATAAAAGAAATGCCTGAAAATCTTAAAGTAGAAAGCAGTGACGACAGCATTGCGGAAGGTGATATAGTTAGTAAGAGTTTACAACAAACAAAACACAAACCGTTGGCTGAATTTAATTTACAACAATCTGCAGTGATCAACCCAGAAAAGCAAGAATCGTCACTTGATGCTTCCACAATGTCTACTTGTGAAATAAAGGCGGCGCTCATTCAATCTACTGAAGAAAAAATAAATTCAGTACAGGAAAACACTAAAATTGAAGGTAATTATAATGAAAAATATGGCATATTTTCATATAATATTTTCTTTAATTTATAATTTTGTTTTTAATTTACAGATAACGACGTGCCAAAAGTGCCAACACTACGGCGTTCTGAATCTGAGAGATTAACATCAACTATAAATATAACTCCACCAAAATTTTTAGACACTATGGCTTTAAGATCCAAATCTAAACACTCTCATACAAGTCAAGTATTTTTGGAATCTTTTACTGAAAATGATGTTAATTTACAACAGAATGCAGATTCTATTAGTAATATTACAGCTACACTAACATCTAAGGATGATAATGATATTGAAAATCTAAGTGATAGTAGTGAAATAACACGTAAAGTTTTGAAAAATTTACGTAACGGAATAACTGAGTTACCAGAACCCCCACCGAGATTAAAATCGCGTTCTAAAAGACAGAATTATGTTAAAACCCGTTTTGTTCGTAATGATTCTATAAGTTCCACGAGTGATGAGTGGTCAGATTCAAATGATAACGAACAAAAGACTGTTTTAAAAGTTAAACAGTTCGAGTCAGAAGATACTCAGGAAAGTTCAAAGGAATCTACTAGAATCCTTAAATTTATAGATAACGAGCCTAGAAAGACGTCAATACAGATAAATGGGAATGAATGTTATTCCACAATGAATGTCAGTAACGATACCCCAATTTATTTATCTTCAGTTGTCGTAAATGATGGGTCCAGTACTTCATGTAATACATATCAGACAGGAACAACCGTTACGATAAGCGTTGGTTCTCCACAAAATGATGGTAAAAAATCTAAAAGTCAAGTTTATATTGGAGCTGTGTTTCCTGGAGAGAATAAAAATGATGAATTCAATAATACTTATGAAGAGTACTGTAATGAAAATAATTCAGCAAGTGTCAATTCTAGTATTTCTTCAATACTTAGTGATCCAGTAGAAGCTGTGAAACGCAATCTTATTCCACACGTGTGTGGAAAAAAAGATAATAGTTTAAGTCTATCTGATTGTGATACTAAAAAGACTTCAGAAGGTAGAAATCTGGTTGCTAAGTTATTTGACGATCCCTTTTTTGCACATCTGGCAGATGGCTTAGACTCTGATTTAGTCAAGAAGTTAATAGAAAATTCATTAATTAAATTGCAAGAAACGAAACATCAGGAAGGAGTTAATAATAGTAAGGTTACCATCGAAAAGTTAATTGAAAGTTCTCTTATAAGTATGAAAGAGGAAATGAATAAATCTTGTATTATATCTGACGGAGAATCAAAAAATGAAAATGTTACTAATAATCTCGGGAATACTGTGTATTTTCAAAATGAAAATAATATCTGCTCAGCTCCCTATGAAAGTATGGAGTATGAAAGCGGGGTAGCTGGAGTTTTTTCAGACTTGGAACCAATGTCGGATTGTTATAACGCATCTGCAAGTGAACTATCAACAGAAGACGATACTAATTCAACAAGATCCAAATTTTATCAAATGTTGGTAGATGCAGCGATTTGTGATATTGAAACAGCAAATAACACTGATGATGATCATCATTACGAATCGATCCGTCTGAATAGTGATCCAATATACGAAGAAATAGGAGATATGCCACCTCCCCTACCAGTAAATCCACCGCCAAATTCACTTATAATCACTGATGAGGAAAAAAGGAGCGGTTCCCGTTCAATATTCGAAGGTGCATCAAAATATGATATCTTATCATATTTGGTTGATGCTAAAGAAAGAGGTATTGATGATGAAGAAACATATATAACTAATTATGGTAATACTTCAGAACTTCATAGTAATAGAAAAAACGATACAAAACCCAACGGAGTTGAGAGGAATACCAGTCAAGTATCAAATGCATCTGATTCGAGTGAAGACAATTCATTAATTATAACAAACGATAATGCAGAAAAAGCTTTACTTTGTAAAAAGTCATCGACAGAAATTGAAAGAAATGATTCAGGTGTAGGTTCAGAGACAAGTAAATCATCAAGGAGCAGACTTCAAGGAAAAATTTCTCCCAGAAATTCAATAAGTGATAAAGATACTCCAATACACTTATGTGAAGATTGTGATACTGCAGTCGAGACACAAGTTACAGAGCAAGGTATTAATCATTCATTTAAAAATATATATTTTATAAACATTAAATAGCATTTCTATGGCTTTGTGTAAAAAAAAGTACTTTTATTAATTAACGTATATTGGATATTTATTTACAGGTTCAATATACGCACCCCTGGTATGCCGTAAATGTGCCAAAAAGAGAGCAGAGAGAAAAGAAATTATAACAGAAATAGTTGAAACTGAGGAAAAATACGGAAGAGATCTTCAAATAATTCTTGAAGAGTTCTACAAACCCATGCTTGTGGCAGGCTTACTTACCCAAGAACAATTAAGCGCTATTTTCTTAAACGTAGAGGAACTTATTGATAACAATCAGGTTTTGTCGGAAAAATTAAGAGATGGTCTAGAAATTGCCGTGGAACAAGGAGATGAGGTACGCAAACGAATATATATTACCATTGTGTTCTGTATTCATGTATGCATAGGCTGTGTATATAATAAACACCTTAAATAGAGAGAGATAGATATATTTTTCAGTCCTTCTCACAATTATATATTCAAAAAATTCTAATATAGTCGTGTTGGTTCTGGGATTCGAATCTAGAATTTAGGTAAACGTATTGAAAATGTCCAATGACAGCTCAGCAGAAACGAATAGCACATTATATATGTTCAACGCCTTCTTAAGATTTTATTAAACCCTTCATTTATATGAAAAAGTATACGGAATGAAACATTTGCGTATACATTATTAGAGATTTCAATTATAATCTATTGTTTTGTATTACCCGGTACTTATTTTATTTTTTATTTATAGGACTTACTGACCGTGAATGTTGGAAAAATTCTCCTGGAATGTTCCGGAATGTTGACAGCATTCCAATCCTATTGTGTGAAGCAAGCCGGTGCCGCCTTGCTTTTGGCTGGTCTTGAGAAGGAGAAAGAACTTCTGAGGATATTCTTACGCGTTTCACAAATGGAAAATACGGTGTTGAGGCGTATGAATCTAAATTCGTTTCTAATGGTTTGTATTTAAAAGTAATATAGTCTAAGTTCTTCCATAAAATATTTACGTCTAAATATACCGCCCTTCGGACGGCGACATTCATTTGTTTAAATATTTTTATAATAGTAACCAAAGTAATATGGCTACTCAAATACAATGTAATATTCTAGTTTTATATAATTGTAAATAGGTCCAGTGCAGCAGCAGCAGTGTTGGCCTAGTGGCTTCAGCTCATACCTGAGGTCGTAGGTTCAATCCCGGCTGTGCAACAATGGATTTTCTTTCTATGTGCGCCTTTAATATTTGCTCGAACGGTGAAGGAAAACATCGTGAGGAAACCAACATATCTTAGACCCAAAAAGTCGACGACATGTTTTAAGCACTGGAGGCTGATCACCTATTTGTCTATAAGATTTTCAGATGATCATGAAACAAATTCAGAAATCTGAGACCAAAACCTAAACAGGTTGTAACGCCACTGATTTTATTTATTATTTAAATACGTCCACTAGTTTTTAAGTTATTCGTTAAACATTGAAATAATCATATAAATAAGAATATTTATAATATTTGTACGCATCATACATCGAAGCTGAATTTAATATCTGACTCATCCACAAAAATTAAGGAAAGTATTTAAACACTACTATTACAGGTACCCGTTCAACGCGTGACAAAATATCCGCTCCTTCTCTCTCGTTTATATCGTGCAACTGCCTCTTGTGCCTGCGAAAGAGATGATGTCAAGAATGCGCAGCGCTGCGTTGAGTCTAGACTTGAAGAAATCAACGCAGCGGCTGCAGCGGCCGCGGCTGCTGCAAGAGACGTTCCCCTCTGGAGAAGGCTGGCCGCCGCTCGACGAACAGCACATGACCTTCACGTAGCTGATATAAGACTGAGGAAGATGGCGGTTGACGTGCTTGACTGGAATCATGATGATGCCAGGTTAGTTTCGCATTTATTTATTTTTGCGATCTGTGGTAATTGATGAGGTTAACCTCTTAAGCATTAAAGATTAAAACACCTTTTCTAAAATGAATTATTTCTGTAGCCCTTTTTATTAAAAACAAGATCGGCTTTTTATAAAATTTACCTTTTTATTACCATTAATAACATCACATTTTTAATAGGGCTTAGTCAAAATACGAAATATCTATAGCCAAAAGAGTTTATCGTAAAGAATCTGTATTTATAAAATAAAAGATAACGTTTGGAAAATTTTAAGAGATATACTAAAATGGATGGAGTAACAAATTGCTCTATTACGAGAATCATTGCTCTTATACGCCCAAGTTTAAGATACGAGTTTTATCGCTTACCACACTGAAAATCCGAATTATCGCCCTTGAAGTATTCCATTGTGTTTTATTTGTGCGTTAATATTTGTTCTTTTTTGCACTTGAGGGATCTTTTGAAAAGATTTTATTTCTATAATCGGACCTATGTCATAGGGTTTGTAATATAAACAGTTAAATCAGTCCAAAACCTTTCTTTAATAATGTATATATTATGTATATGCTATATATAATCACGAGATTAATACTTATCTATAATTATAATTTAACATGGTTTCTTTCATTTAAAAATGTGTAATATACGATATTATTTATTTGTAATATCGAGACAAAACATAATTAATAAAATACATAAAAAGATAATTTTGTTATGTATACAAAACATAAAGAAACTGCATACCTACCTATACCTAAAATGACATATTATCCGAAGATTGTATAACGTCTTTGTGTAGAAATCACTACACATCACTCGCCTGTTTCTAGACGTATGCACAGCGGGAATTGATGTATTTCAATGTACAGATTCGCTATGGAGGGCAAGCTGCTGTTCACTCAACCGAACGACAACAACTGGCGTAAAGGACGCACTATCAAATTGATGCCGATAAATGCTCTTTTGGTTACTAATGGAAAGGTGAGACTATATATAATTTAAGGTGTTTTTATGTAATTGAACGGATTGTTCTCTAGTGGCAAAAATTACAGCTGTGCACAACAAAAAAAAATGTAAATCCACATGGCTTAGATCTAAACATTGATGATGTGTGTCAGTCATAAAGGCTAAAAATTGTATCGCCACTTACAGAACATCACGCGGTTTTAATTATTAAATAGAATGCTGGTAAAATATTTACGTATTTTTTATTGTCATATTATAAAAATATTTGGAAATTATTTTATTGAAATAATTATTAAAAATACACAACAAATATTGATGTAATATATTACAACTAGGGAAACTGTGAAGACTTAAATAAAATAAATAGTCTTATTTTTGGATACATGTAGTCGTCTTTTAAATTAATACATTTTATTCTTGCATATTCCACATCTAATTAAGACACGAAAACTACTAACATATTGATAACGATCTATAATTTATAATATAAAAGCATATATTTACATTATTCAATTTTCTCCATTATTATATTAGGAACACAAGAGATGTATCAGGTTACAATATCAGATAAAACTCATTAAATCGCTCATCAACAAACTCTAATGAACACTTTAACCTGTTAGTATGCTTGCTAGATATATAATATGTTCGATACAATAATTTGAAAACAAAACATAGGTATGTTGTTTGTTACACAGCATAATATAAGGCTGACAGTACGCTACATTTTTACTTAATAACTAATAAAAAAGTAGCAGTTGGGTCAGTTAGAATAATAAAAACGTATGTTGTATGTTCATGAAGCTCCTTTTAATAAGTTAATAGTTATATGACAATACATTGATAAAACTACCTCCATCCTAACATATTATTATATATCTTTCAGCCAACGAACTCGCACAAAACGAACGAAATACGTGAGACGAGAGAAGCAAGGGATCGTGAGGCTCGCGAGAAAGAAGGGGAGGCTTTATTCGCTAGAAGCGGCGTTAGGGAAGCTGTTCTACTCCTCGTTAGGGAAAAGGCTGGAAGATACACTTTACAGAGGGAGCCACTCTTCCTCGACCGCTGCGTTGTGGCTGCCGATCATGAGCCTGAACACTTCTTCGAAGTTCACGAGATAACTACTAAAGACTCTTATATTTTTAAGGTAAGTAGTGAGTGGACTGGCAATCTCAAAACTTAACTTTCGGGAGAATTCATTTTAATATTGATAAATTTATAATTGCGTTTTATAAACTACACTAGTTAATTAATCGCATGAAATAGGTCAAATGTTAATATCATTAAATTATTTTTCGTTTTTTTGTGAGTTATGGACATTAGGAAAACA
This sequence comes from Pieris mannii, assembly GCA_028984075.1. Classification (NCBI taxonomy): domain Eukaryota; kingdom Metazoa; phylum Arthropoda; class Insecta; order Lepidoptera; family Pieridae; genus Pieris; species Pieris mannii. Next base: position 9,439,713 of record CM054779.1, on the reverse strand, counting down.
CTATCGTTTGTTACAACTTTATTGGTTTGAAAGCTTAAGGACCGCAATATACCGGTACAATTTCTCGAAAATGGAAACCACAAGCATGATCTAAACGACTACAAGCTGATATGTCAAGCTGAAAGCCTATATCCGGTATACCTATAAATCGAAGGCCATAAGTCGATTCGAATGCAAGTTACCTCAGCGTAGAAAAGCAAACTCACTCGCTATACATTTGGTACGAACCATTGCACTCTATTTACGGGAGAATGCGTTTGTTTAGTACTGGAATTTTTGTTATCGAATATAGTTGGATTTGTAGTGAATTTTTTTGTTTTGAAAAATTTCTACGCTTGATGTTGGTTTTCGTATTTGCAAGTGATTTTACAACTAAACCTGTATTATATATTTATGTTATCATCTGTAATTTAAATTATATATATTTGGAATTTTTCAGTAACGGTAAAAGTAGTTCTTTGTTTAAACAAAAAAACTTTTGCCTGCGTACCCAATTCTAGTTAAGGATTCAATTATCCAGTATTAAGTCAATCCAATTTCAAGAGAGGTCTACTTTATGATAATATCTATTACCTTCGCTTTTTCAATTACACAACGTTTGTAAGGAGCTGCAACCATTAAACCACCATCTCATGAAAGCATATGTTTGAAAATTTAATTTATTATTTCTGAATTTCAGGCGGATGAAAGTACACGCACTCGCACTTGGTACCGTCAGTTGCAGTATCACGCACAAGGCGCAGGCGCATGGAGAAAACGTCGCAACGCCCTTGCCAATATTATGATTAACCCTATGTTGACTAGAAATTAATAATCATCGCGAGTTTTTATGTGTTTGATAATTGCACTTTGCCGAAATGTTATTAATACAATGTGTTAAAGCAAAAAGAACAGAATCAAATGCTGGAAACCTCTGCCTATAAGTTCATAATAACTTACAATCCGATCAAAATAGGATTTATTTCATTACGAAAGCTTAAAGTGACAGTTTGAGAAGCGAAACTCGTCTTAAGTTGTTACAATATATTATCTAAGAACACAATAGTTTTGGATAGCGATTGAACTTTACAAAACTTTATTTTATAGGCCACAAAAAGCTCAAATATATTTGAAACGAAATCAGAAATGGGTTTTTAATTGGATATTTGTTTTGATGTGAGCGACTACTTGGAGATCGGTTCAGATCGAATAAGTTTTAGTAAAGTTTAATCTTCATTCACAAGAATACAGCATTTGTACCAAACAAAGTTTCGTTCATTGGATGCATTTATCGAGTGCAAAGTAGAAATCTTTCTGTTTCTTTTTTAAAAGGCGAGAATTCTTTGAAACTACATAAATTGTTGTATTCTTCAATACGTAATATTTATATTTAATAAGTTAATTCCTATAATTTAAGTTAATTTTTGCCACTATTTTAGCGTAATATAAAACCAAAATTTAGTATTGAATAACTTCTGTTGTACATAAACGTAATACATTCTCTTTCAACGTAATAGAGTTAAAAAATATTTAAAACGTTTGTGTAATTCAAAAGATAAAGTAATATTATGATTAACTATAAAATTTAAATATTAAAATGATAGCTGTGATATCCCGACGTTAATGAAAAAAAGCTGCTTTGCAAAACTTATTTGAATAAAAATAGCTGTTATAAATAACTGTTATTTTGTAACTTGTTATGATATCGAAATAGCTTCCTGACTAGTCTTAAGATGTAAATTAAAATTATCATTTAAATTCAATCATTTGTATTTATTGTATGTATCTTATGTAAGTTAAAGTAGAAATCAGCTGTCGCCTTTTATGTTATTGTTCATATTTAGTTGAGGAAAAATGGAAATAAATAAATTAATAAGAAAAATCTTTTGTCATTACAAAATCTAACCTTTATGAAAACGTTTCAACAGACATTTTAACATTGGAAAAAAATATAATAGAATATTAAAGAATAAATTAATAACATTAGAAAAAATTATAGTCGTTTTAAACACACAATTTTATATTAAATTACATACATCCTTTTGTTGGTCGACGTCAATAAAAGCCGTCAATGCTACTTCTAATATGAGGAAATATCAATTAACTACTTACTTAGGGTTTCCTTTGAAGATAGATAAAAAATTGGCGATAAGCTATCGCTTATTAATTTCCCTTTTTTGGGTATTTTAATATAAGGTTTTTAATTGTAAACAAAACTGATAATTTTCATTCCAAATTGAACTATAAAACATTTACTTTAACTGTAGACTGTGCGATTCTTAATCTGAGTTCTTGCGTTCGAATCCCGGCTATGTACTAAATTTTGCCCCCCCAACGGACGTACGCAGCATGTCTCAGCAGTATAATGTACGTATATATATCTTTTAAACTATCTATAAATACCGAAATATTGTCAATTAAATTGTCGTAGTAGTCTAAAGCCAGAACTCATAAATAAAATCCTACCTCTAGGCGAACCAGTAGTGTACATGTTATTAAGCTGTGAAATAACAGATAATATCTAATAAATCACACAACGCGATTGCCCATCACTAGTTTTAAAATCAAATTAATTCCAGGATGAATATCAAACGTTAAAAGCGTTCTTAAAAATACTAGAGCTCTTAAGAATATTCAATGAAGTGACTACAGTTTCAATTTAAAATTCAAGTATGCTGCATTAACTTCTCTCAAGTAAACACATTGAGGAAAATCTTGCGTTCTCAACTTGCAGGTAAATAAAACGCTATCATTTATATTGTCTCGACGATCATTTGTTTGTTGTCTGCAAGATTGTGATTGTATTGGAAAAATACAGTTTTGTCAAAACAATAAGATGAACCGACGTGTAAAATAATAATAAAACTTTATTCATGAGACATTTGCTTGTGACTAAATTGATCTATCTAGCGCACAGTTGTTGGTAACAAAATTACAATTATTACGTGGTATGTTGCATGCTTGAAATAGTTTTTTTAATCAAACAAATGACTACCATGTATACCATGAATGTATGTATGAGTATGGGTGTGTGGACTCAAGATTTTTAGAGTGTGACTTGATATAAAGGTGATCTGTGTCTGTTAGTTTTTGGAACCTCAGAGTCAAATGAGGTAAGTGTTATTATGATTTCGTATAATTCGCTAAAGTTTTTCCTTCTATACGATTATGTGCATTACATCAATTAATTCTTAAATTATGTTCCCCCGATCAATATGGACATTAATCTCATAGTCCGATAATGATGATAATGATTAACAAACCAAAACTTTTACATTTTTTTTGTTTTGTATCAATTATTAATAATTCTTATTACAGCTATGTAGGTGAGGTAATTGCAAATACTGTTTATTTGATTGACTATATAAGTGCATGCTCCTATTTCACCATGCCTCCTGCTGATAGAGGACAAATCTTTGTTTTTATTTATTTTTTATTATTATTCTTTATTACTCAAGATGTCACATGGAACATGGTGTAATAGTCGCAGCTCCTTACAAACATTGTGTAAAAAAAACTTGGCGATTAAAAAGAGTGGCGGAGAGTTTATTGCAAGTTCTTCTCCTCCGTTCTACGCCCTTGATTTGAGAACTGGCAGTAAATGTAATATTAGATTCATTTATTGTATAAATTTCTCTTTTTTTTTGGCGTTCATAAGTGTACATTATGTTACCTATATGAATAAATTATTTTTGACTTTGACTTTGATTTTGATGTAAAAAAAAATTCTTTAAAACAGAAACATATCTCACTATATACACACAACTTATAAATCAAATAGTATTTTGACGTTAATATTCATTAATATTTCGATTTTCTTTCGGTAAATTCAACCTACTATTGAGTGTTCGTTGGAACTCGACTAATTCGAACTGTCGGCAGTTAGTCTACTATTTAAAGTAAGTTACGATTTATTGTTAAATCAGTTTTACTGCCTTTGTTTCACTCAAGCCACGTCTCCAAAATGGCGACATAAAATAATTTTTACGATGGACATCCCTATTTATTATTCCGATAAAAGGTCGCAGTATTCGTTGCAATTTGAATTTAACTGCCACATAAAATAAACTATTGCAGTGGGCTACTGGAAAACTAACTTGCTAGGTTTTGTGGGCAGTTATTTGAAAACGAATTTTCGAATAACGGTCCACGATTTGGGTTAACCAGTGCCCAAAATGGCATTCAATTTTAGACCACTACTGAACATAGACTATATTGACATAAAACTTCTTTCACAGACATAAATATAAACGCGAACACATTCGAGCAATTAAATCGAGTTATGTAAATCTATTTATATATAATTATCATGTGATTGTGTATCACCTGCTGCCCAAATCGGTAGCCCTGAGTGCCAACTTAAAAATGATTAATTCACCTACATAACTTTTATATAAATACAAACGCAGGGTTTCTGCTTATTGAATTAATCACTAATGCAGGTCTTTTTAATTATCAATCTCAGATTTAAGGAGGGGAACTAGGCCTCCACATAAGAGATAAATTCTGACTAATAAACACTAGAAACCAAATTTTCTTTTGATTTGTTTTTATATTTTTGTTAAATACTAAGAGTCTACTTTATTTCACACTAAATTATTCATCAGAAACTCCACTATTTTCTCTAGACCTCTAAATACGGCCCTAGTCAATCTCATTCTCAAACAATGAGTTGTGGAGGAAAGATCGTGAACAGTTTCTCCAACCTAACGTCAGAATCCTCGAACAGAAGTTAACGACTGAAACGAAGGCTCCAGTAGCTAAGATTCAGAAGAGTGTATCTAAATAACTTTGACATTATCGCAGTGATGGCAGCCTATTATGACAGCTAGGGATAGATTTTTTAATGAGGCAAAAATTCGCTTACGCAGTCCCACAGATGGCTGTGGTCTGTGGGACGGGTTCTAGACTCGGAATCTTCAGCTAAACATAGGGATAGCGAGGCCTTCCGCTAAAATGACAATCTCGTTGCCATGGCAACCTGTGGGCAACGAACAAAACCTAACCTTATGTAGAAAAAAAACGTGATCGTCTTTTATTGTTTTGCTAAAAAAACCTTTTTCCTAAAATATTATTACTTTGAAGATTCTGAAGATCTGTAGTAAAAGATATTCATGGAAACACGAAAACAGTTAATTAGTAAATCACCTTACACTGGAGACGGGGCTAGTATTTAAGTTTGTAATTGTGTAGAACTTAATTCCGTTGAACTGTAGGTAAGAACCGCATTTGAGGCTAACCAACGCAAGTTTGGCAAGGCTTGTTCTTGGCCTCTATACTTGGCTCATATCTTGAGGAATATAAACTTTTGGAAATTATATCAGATTGTAAAATTGGGTTTTAATAAGTTGATATTGAAATTGTAAAAATGGTGTAAAGAAAGTGCTTTAACATGCAGTATTCAATCATCTCCCGCCCTCGCTGAATCACTGCTCCAAGATAATGTAAAGGAGTGCAAGGTCAGTTTTATATTCCGACCCATTGGTGCCGACGATATAGTTAGAATATTTAGAACCATTGATATTAAGAACACTACCGATATTTGGGGTATTTCTGTAAAAATAATGAGTAGCATAATTGATGTAATTGCCCCACATCTAGCTATAATTTTCAACAATTGTATTAAAAGTGGCGAGTTTCCCGATCTAATGAAACATAGTAAAGTAATTCCATTATTTAAAGCAGGTAGTATGTCCGACCCCAGTAACTTTAGACCAATTTCCGTACTACCTACTTGTAGTAAAATCTTTGAAAAAATTATATTAAATCAACTTGTAAGTTATTTTAATGTAAACAAATTATTACATAATAATCAGTTCGGTTTTACCAAGGGTCGCTCGACAGCCGATGCCGGTGTTGAGTTATATACATATATAGTTAAGGCTTGGGAGGAGTCGCATGACGCCTTAGGTGTTTTCTGCGACTTATCCAAAGCATTTGATTGTGTCCAACACGAGACCTTAATCGGGAAACTCCGCCACTATGGCATCAAAAATACCGCACTGAATCTTCTGACTTCCTATTTACACGGTAGAACTCAGAAGGTTGAAGTGAATGGTAAGAGGTCCTCTGGGTCGGCAGTAGATATGGGAGTACCACAGGGCTCAATTCTTGGCCCTTTCCTCTTTCTTGTTTATATAAATGATCTACCTTTCATGGTAGAGAAAAAACATCAGATTGTTTTGTTTGCAGATGATACATCCTTGATTTTTAAAATCAAACGACAAATAACGAATTTTGACGATGTAAACAAAGCTCTCTCTTCGATTGTCCATTGGTTTAGTATGAATAACCTTCTGCTTAATGCAAAAAAAACGAAATGCATTAAATTTTGTGCAAAAAATGCAAGGGTTATGGATACTAGACCAATTTTAAATAATGAGGAATTGAATCTGGATAATACAACTGTATTTCTTGGAATTACCATGGATTCAAAACTTCAGTGGTCCCCTCATATCAACGGATTGGCGAAGAGACTTAGTTCTGCAGCTTACGCGGTTAAAAAAATTCGCTCACTGACAGATGTCGACACAGCTAGACTTGTTTATTTTAGTTACTTTCATAGCTTAATGACGTATGGCTTATTATTATGGGGTCATGCTGCTGATGTCGAATCTATTTTTATTCTGCAGAAGAGAGCTATTCGTGCAATCTATAATTTAAAATGTAGGGAATCTCTGAGAGATAAATTTAAGGAAATTAATACCTTTCCCTCGCAATATATTTATGAAAATATTATGTATATATACAAAAATAGTGATAAGTATACTAGAATAGAACATACGCACAATGTAAATACTCGGAACAAACGCAGGCTGCAATTTCCCCGTACTAGACTGTGTAAAGTTAGTAATTCTTTTTTGGGAAGAGGGATAGTCTTCTTTAATAAAATCCCAGAGGCTCTTTTATCTCTGCCTTTTATTAAATTTAAGAAATGTGTTAAAGAAAAGCTGTGTAAAAAGGCTTACTATAAAGTTAGTGATTATCTAGTTGATAAAAGGGCCTGGGACTAGTGGTGGGCAGGCTACTTCTAATTAATATGCTATATTTGTTTTAAATATTGTAGAATTGTTTGATGATTTGCTTTTTTTTTAAAAGAGTACCGAGAGTTTTTTACGCCGGCTTTTTCTCTCGGCCAACACCTTCTGTCTTCTTTGCCGATGAGTAGGGATGCCAACAGGCTTGAATTTAATGACGTGGAATAAGTGATACTCTTATGATCCTATGTTCCAAAATAAACGTATTTTATTTTATTTTATTTTTTATTTTATTAAAATATTAGCGCTAATGAAAAGAGGCCTAACGTGGAAACCTGCCATTCTTCTTTCGCAATGGCATGCAATATTGCATTATTTGCTGAATTTGCAAAAAAAATGTTAATGTTATTTATTACCTATCCTATATCCTATATCCTAAAATAAGTTTAACTTAAATAACAACGATATTATTGTATTTATGTTAACCCAGCTAATGACCCAGTTAAACAGCAACCTAATAAACTATTAACTTCAGACTTAAATAATTATCTATGTTGTAATGATGTCTTATTCTTATTAGACTTGCATATAAGACAAAATATACTAAATTATCTCCAAAAACTTTTACGTCTCTCAAAATAAATAACTATAAAAAATCGATTGTTCCATAATCTGAGCTTGAACCCACGACCCTAAACCACATCAAAATTGGTTGCCTGTAAAGTCGGTATACGGGCGAAAGTTTTACGTGACAACGACTTTGAGTGGTAAAATAATTTTAATGTGAATATTCATTCGTATAGTAGGAAGAAGGATGAAATAATAGTAACAATTTAAAACATTTATTTATACAAAAAATCTCGAACTGTGCTCGAGTGGAAGGGACGCGTGCCTTTCACTTTTTATGTCTGTCTCTCTCGCTCTTAGGCGGGCTAACCATGCCCGAGTGGAAGGGACGCGTGCCTCTCACTCGCTCTCATTGTGAGCGCATAACGTGAGCGGAGCGTAACGCAGTTTCTTGAAGTGTCACCCGGCAAACCAATTTATAAGACGTTGTCACGTCAAAAACGCTCATAAAAAAACCTCGAAAAAGTTTAATAAATGTGTTTACTTCATTCTTCATCTTATTTATATTTGGTTTCGATCTTTAAATATAACAGGAATCTTTTATAATTAGCGTTTTATATGTAAGTGGTATTGATTTCAGACTTATACTGTATTGTTATTAAATGGTATAGGGAATAAAAATTACCCCTCGCAAAGATAAGCATTGTGTATGGCTTGTGATATAATCAGGGCCTCTCGTTACGCCCTTCGGCAAATGAGGCACGCATTCAAAGAACGCTCAAGCAAAGATTCCGAGTCAAGGCTCTTTCTAGAAAGGCACCAAATGATCTCAACATTTTTAGGGACGTCTAGGCGAAATGTACTCTCATATTAAAGAAACTGGAAGGTTTGTATTGACAATAGTTTTATGTTTTGTTAGCGAATACTAATATAGCAATTTACAGAATTGTTACTAACTCTTAACTTAAACTATGGATATAATCTGAAATATATTATTAAGCGAAGTATAAAGTTAGTTCGGTATTACGTGCATTGTTAAGTCAAATACAATGTTGTTAAATTTCGATCGCTAGTCCAAGTAAGTCCAAACAACGTTAGGATATAAATAAATGTAACTATTTATGCTAATATTATAAAGAGGACCGATTTGTATGTTAGTATGTTGGTAACGGAATGGCCCAAAAATTACTGGAGGATTTTAGTAACTGAATAAAGTTATTTTGAGTTTGCGTTGGAGTATTCGTATTCAACGACATATGCGTGCAGCTACGTTGAAAAATTACGCACAACTTAACTTAAAATTAAATTATTATCATATTAAGTGGAACGCACTACGCTTACACGTAACTTTTAACCTTGCGACTCCCAGTTTCTTCACAGGCACTTCTGCTTTAGATTCTGTCAATAGCGTCGACCCTTTTTCGCATTCTCTACTGCTTTATTTATGAATTTAAAACAACTGTTAATGCCCTAATGATTTTATCGTTCTTCTTTATTAAAGATACTGGTAAGTTAGCCGTTGTCCGGATTTATAAATTTTGTGATGTTTTGCTTTTCTCGGTATCATATTTTTTATAAGTGATACTTTTTGTGGATACATCAGATTTATTTTAAATTTTTTTGAAGTGAAACTTCTCTATGGGCGTTGGAAAATTTTTTACCGTCATATTTTTCGGTTACGCGTTATTTCACGGTTGATTTGAAGAGATTCAAAGCTAATAATAACAAAAATATATAACAACGATAATAATTATATAATTGTTTTACAATTAATGAAATTCTAATTCTAATTTTGTAAAAATTATAAAATATATATTTCAGAATTTATATTTAGTTCTTTTATTTAATTTAGAAATTCTCTAATATAACTTTATTTAACCATTCTCTGTAAAGTTGCATATAGTAGATTTTTCGAAAAATAAGGTGGTAAAGTAGTTTTACTTCTGACGTGTGTACGCGTACGTGTGTATACGCACACATTTTTTATTATTTAGATGTATCTGTTTTGTTTCCATATAAATAAATAACTAAACATGTTGTACGTTTTGTTCCTTCTAGAGACGCTAAGGCAAGGGTAGATACTATTTATAGCAGTACATAACCCGACTAAGACAGAATAGCTACAATCAAAGGCTGCGTGAAGCCGTAGAGAATCCACCCAATTCGTCACTTACACTACACTTCTAAGTGCTCCTCGTTTTCATCTCCTTTGTACCGAATATCCAAGATTTCAAGATTATAACTAAACAAACAAAACAGTTTTGTTTCGTACCACTCGTTTATTTAGTGGATATTAAATATTAAACTGGTACATGGCAGAGACTGGCACAGTGCAGACAGGGATGGCGGGATGTGGAGGAGGCCTTTGGCATACAGATACCTAAAGAGATAGGAATGTTAATATGTTCAAGTGTAAAAGATTTACTTCTGATTAATTTGCGATATTAGTTTTAAAATAAGTGTTGTTCGCCATGGTAATTTTGATTGATGATTTGCTATTTAAAAGACTACCGAGATTATTTTACGCCGGCTTTTTCCGGCCTACACCCTCTGTCTTCTTTGCCGATGTCTATATAACGGTCTGCAGGTAACCCTAGTAAGGGTATAAACTTAAAAAAAAGAAATATGACGGCTAAAGTGAAGAAGTGCATAACAAAACCTTATAAAAATATAGAACCTTTAATCGAAAATAATACAATAAAATATTAATAAAACAAACTAAAAACTAATAAGGTAATCTCACGGATTCATGAATTTCGAAAAGAGAAGTACCTACAAGAATTACAGTCACGATCCAGCAGTATAGGATATGGTTAAGAAATGTTCAGGCAGAAGAGTTTGAATTCATGTTATGGGGGTACCCAATCGTATGAAGTTGGGTCCCCTCTATTTCACAACTTAATTGTAAACTATCTAAACATTTTGTTTTTCAATGACAATCGAGTTAATGAGACGTGATCATTTGACGATGGCAAAAAGTGAATTCTATATTGATTTGTGCATTTGCTATCGCAAATCTTGCGTGTAGTTTATAGTTGCAACTTGCAAATATACCTTTAGTTCATTCCAAAGACGGATTAGTGTAGTCACTTAGGTAATTTTTAATATAATTGTGTTATTCCGTAGTATAAACATAAATATATGATAATCATAAATGCAACTTCTTTTAAAAGCTCCATAAAGACGTTAAGACTTTAAGCAACAAATATAGCGATGAAACAATTAAAACTTGTCACATTTACTGACTATTCCCAAGTTTATAGCACAATTGTGGCCAAGTTTGTCTTAAAATATTACTTTTAAAGTTTCTTATAAGCCAGTCCTTTGTGTTACTCGGTGGTCATGCTTTTCGCTATGAAATACATACCTACTATTTTAAACCTAAATATCATTTGTAATATTTCAAGAAATAAACGATAAATGTTATTTATGTACCTCTTTGTGTAGTTTATACGTATAAAATAGATAATAAATCAGTGGCGCTACAACCTCTTTTTAAGGTCCTGGCCTCAGATTTATGAATCTTATCATGATCATATTTAAATCTAATAGGCAAGTAGGTAATCAGTCTCCAGTGCCTGACACATATCGTCGACTTTTTGGGTCTAAGACATGTTGGTTTCCTCACGATGTTTTCCTTCACCATTCGAGCGAATTTTAAATGCGCACATAGAAAGAAAGTCTATTGGTGCCCAGCCGGATCGAACCTACGACCTCAGGTATGAGAGTCACCACTAGGCCAATACTGCTCTAAATATATAACAAAACATGTATATATGTATAGTATAACATAAATTTCAGTTCATGTAAAAATTAAGCTTTTTTTTTAAGATTCACGCGTATTGATTTTTGTACATAACGATGTTTTGAGTTTTTAAGTCGCGATCGATAATGAATGTATAATCAATAATAACGTTTATATCATGAATATAACTTTCTGAACAAAGTTTTACATAAATACTATTTTTAAAAACATAAGACAGAAAAACAGAAAAGTTTTAAAAGATTGCCAACATTTTACGGCGGCTACATATCACACTGAACTGCCGTAGGTACATTTTAACGTTCATTTAAAATTTAAAGTGTTTCAATGGTGCAGTGCCTCGCATCGAGTAGAATATAACAGTATTATCGTTTAAAATAGTCTTAATGTACGGTTTTAGGAAATAGTTGTTTCAATTTTAATTTTTTTTATAGAACAGGGGGCAAACGGCCAGGAGGCTCACCTCATGTTAAGTGATACCGCCGCCCATGGACACTAAAATATATATATAATTTTCATTATGTACCTAATCAGTACATATTTTTTTATTTATCTCTTAATATAAGAACTATACAAGTAAGTCATTAGCAACGAGTTAATTAGTAAAATAAATATTGTACTATACTTATATATTTAGATACAGACTAGGCCTAGACTAAGTAAATTCTTTCATTTATTTTTTTATGTATAAATAAAAACTATTAAATTTTTACTATTTGGCTCAATAATCAATAATTATTCGGCTCAATAATATTTACACAACACAAATTCAAAATTCCCGTGAATCTATATTTATTTTAATATATATAAAATATCCAGCATTGCAACTATAGGCCCCTAGTTATAACATGTTTATTTGGTGCGGGAGAAAAATATATAATTGTTTAAAATATATACGTTTTTAGTTGTATAAAAACTTTGTTAGAAAATAATCTTTAATAATAGCTTAGGCCTCTAATGAAAATTGAGGAAAATTCCACAAATCCCAACGGAACATAATTAGACATCGGTGAAAAATTGGCGTACTGTGTCCGGCTGAGTGATTAGAGTGAGACGGATAGAGGCGTTGATGTGTCCCTAATTACGATCATATATTATGGCCGCCCACCCAATGAGGGCGATTTGCACCCACTGAAACAATTTCCTAATAGTTTTCCGATACTCATTCAATTGCAGAACAAGAATTTAAAATTGTTTTTAAGACTTTATTTGAGTAGAATTTGCACAAACAATTGAATGTTCTTTTAAGTTTCAATACCATGTCGCTAATAATGTTACATTTATCAAATTGCTAGCACCTCACTAGTACACTTTATTTATTATTTTACGCAAGAATGTTAAGACATAAGTAAAGAAGACATCACTATATTTATATCAATATTATAACGTTTCCACCTAGTATAGTATCGTAAATACCAAAAGATGGTACTTGCATCTTGTTGTGTTGTTAGACAATGTTGGCCTAATGCCTTGAGCATTATTATTTTTTTTATTGTAAGTTCGAACCCCAGCTATGCACCAAATCATTTTTATTTATATTTGCACGACTATTTTAACCCTAATATAATAAATAATAATTCTTAAATAACAAAGTTATATGCATTCTTCTTAAATAAGTGCGTACTAAAATAACAATGTTCCAGAAAATAACTGTGTGTTTAATCAAACAATTTATGATGGATTCGATTCGAATTTGATTAAAAAGAAATAAGATGTCATGGAATAAAGCCAACAAAATGTTAATTTATATTTAAGGTACTTTGTTGTTAAGTCCTTAGATCTTTCAAAGAAGATAAGAGATATAATTCAAGAAAATTTGTTAATAATTATCGTGTTCCGGACATTTTAATTTGCAGACAGATGGGAATTTTTGCTTCTCAATATTTACTGATTTTGCTTTTTTCACGTTTCAGTAATTATTATTAGGATTTAATAATATTTAAAGGAAGTTAATTGAATAAGTTATTAGTTTGCTTTCTACGAAACACTTTTTTGTGGTACGTCAAAGTAAGAGATATCTAATATATAAAACTTGTTTTAGCAGAAAATAATTGTATCAAGCGGGTGTTTTGAAGTCTGTTCTTTGTACGCAAATTAGTGCTTTGGTTATAACTTATAAGTTTGTAAGGATAAGCTTTGGAGTCGCGAAGTGCTAAGTATGACTCTCACGTGTCAAAACGCACTGCATAAGAAATGGATGAATTGGACTTACACAATCGTCGATTTGTCAAACTTACCCTAAGGCGATCCGACAAGGTCTGACGTCTAAAATAATAGGATTATTTTAACCGTAATAAATAGGGAAGTACATAAACTTTATATGTATATACGAGTAGTATTTACACAGTATTTTAACGACAGTTTTTTGTACATTGCTAGGATAGGATACCAATATATTGTAGTTAATATTATACCATAAAAAATAAACCAAAAAATTCTTCATTATCAAACAATTAACGAGTGCCGAAAAACGAGAAATTAATTTTGAATTTTAACAAGCCTCAACACTAAAACAACACCGAGGCAAAACCATGAGTATATTTTCATTGCAGATAAAAACACACCATAATATTGTATGGATTTGTTATGTATGTATAACAAAACGAGAGATGCGTACTACTGGCTGAAAGGCCGGTAACGCACTTGCATGACTCCTGGTGAGCCCGTGGATGAATCAGTAAGTATTATTCCATAAGAAAAAGTAATTCATGAACTGAAAAAAAACAGGACTGTATGAAATTTTTGTTATTTCTATAATATATATTTATAATTAAAACGCAGTCTATAACATTTCCTTAAAGTCATCGAAATGTTTTTTAGTTGTCTAGAATGTATAAGCGACGGAACAAAATACATAACATGTACAAAAACAATGTTTTAAAAAATCGACCTTCGTATTTAATTCTTTCTGTATTAGTTTATGCGAGTATAATAAATATAATCCATAGATGTGGATAAAGCTTCTTTGGAATTTTATTGCATTATTTACATAATTCGACAATTCGAGCTTTGGGAGCGTTCCAGTATAACGTTACGCAATTTTTGAAGATTTTTAACCCATTAAAAAGCTTACATGACGATCAAATAACTATAAAAAAAATTGTTGGTCAGTCCATTTGAATTGAAGAAAAAAAATCGCATAGTTCAAAGACCTTGTAACGCAACGTAACATTTTACAGGACCTCAAATATAAAGGATTCAGGGCGTATCCTTAGTATTTTAATAAATCTCAAAGTGCTAGTTAGCTCGAATATCTCGCAACAAACATAACTGGGTGAGCGGTGGCTTATTCACAAATCCTGCTGAATGCAAGTGTAGTTATTCTGGTTACCAGAAATACTAACAAACTTTAAACTAACTAAACCACACACAGAATGATGTACTTCTTTATATAATAATATAATATAGCCTTTATATTCCGAAACTCATATATTATATGAACTTTAATATATTTTACTCCACTATATCGGTGTTCTGTGTGCCTTTTGGAAAAGGCCTCCTCTAAGCCTTTTTTATATATTTTATCGTAAATTTTAAATGAACGTTTCTGATAATAGTAGATTTTTTATAGTTGCAGATTTTTGCAGATATTATACATACATATTTACTCATATACCACAATTATTGAATAAATTATAATCTTCAATCTTTTTTTAATGTATTGTTTTGTTTTATTTGTTGTATTGTTATTCAATAATTGTTTGTTTGTGCTAAAATAATTGATAGCAGTGAGTATGTGTGTGTGTTAATGATTAAATTCCACGTATATTATTTTAATTTAATTTATTTATACTATTACGCCTTCTTCCCAAAAGGATAGGAAGAGACCACAAATCTTAATTTCTTACCATACCTCTGTATATGTCGTAGTAAAGTAGTTAAATCAGAAAGGTAATTGAATCTCTAGACAGTTAATTAATCAACAATCAACACGTTGACTTTCGATCAGACAGGTAGTTAAACGTTTTTAACGCTGCTGTTAAATGCTAGCGACTTGATTGAATATCGATATTTAACTAACTGTCTGATTCAATCTCTCTCTGATTTAACTAGTTTATTGCGATATATACACTTAACCGCTCGACATTCATCCGTTCTACATGGCGAAAACACCGTTAGTTTTCTAGCATTATTTTTCGTATCCTAGTCATAACGTCCTTTTTTCTCACACTGCTCATATTTATTATCATGATCCCAATAAACGTTACGACCTCTACAAACTTAGCCTAACAAAGTACATCATACAATAATAATCCAGTGGCGCTATAAGCCTTTACTAGTTAGAGGTTGCATCCGTTTATTTGATACATTTTATATTATAGACATAATATTATATAAGTCTCCTGTACTTTATTTCTCTAAATTGAGATTAAGATAAGCCGCTAAGAACAAGTTTTACTATAAAGAAAAGTCCATTGCTTATCTAAAATTCAATTGTTGAGCATGTCATGTTCAAGCCTGTATGCGAATAATAATAATGTATAAAACTAGTATGTTTTAAATTAAAAAAAAAACAGTCCAGAATAAGTTCACATTCCCACCGACACCGCAATGCAGCAGGACGGATTATCAAGGCTTTTTTCAATTAACAATCCAAATGAGATTAAGATTTACATCTAAGCTTTAATTAGCTGCGACCCTTTTAGCGAACAGCTGCTCCAGAGAAAAATACACACAAAAGAGGCTGAGTTTCCATTATTTTCATATTTCTTAAATGTAAAAGCGGGTTATAATGTACTACAGATGCTTTGCTTTTATTTTTTATATCTTTACGTCATACTAAGTTATTTTAATAATAATAAATTTATATGAGATGATAGATGAGAAATTCATTGCTCATTCATTAGTCACGTATAAGACTTTAGTTTTAAATGACTACATGGTTAACTAGAATAATAATAATAATCAGTGGCGCTACAACCTCTTTAGGTCTTGGTCTCAGATTTCTGAATCTGTGTCTTGATAATTTTTCATCTAATAGGCAAGTAGGTGGTGAGCCTCCAGTGCCTGACACACGTCATCGACTTTTTGGGTCTAAGACATGTCGGTTAGAAATATAATAAGGGCTGCCACTGCAATGATTACACTGGATAAAATTTAGGAAGGAAATTTCCATTTTAATACTAAAAATGTATTCATATACTAAAAATAACAGTTTGTAAGTAATGAAAAACATTCCAATATTTTTTATAGTTATAATGACATGTATATAAACCACATGTTATAATTTTACTATCACATTTAAATTTCAATTTGACATTAATTGCATGTACATTTAATTAAACGTACAAAGGCCAATTTGGAGTGCAAAATCCATAGTAAAATTTTCGCTTCATTTTGCGTTGCAGTTAATTAAAACTGTTACCTTCATTTAATTTATTTCACCTTAACAGCCGGCTCCCTAAGAATCTTTAGTGTTGCAATTTTCTTTGAGAAGTATAAAGTGTTAATGTACAAGGCACTGAGATTTTGTTATTGAGTGTTATTTAAGTTACTTTTCCAAGCAATTTGTGTATACCGGTGAAAGGAACAAGTGGGTAGTACTATAAAACAATCACATTACCAAAAGTACCAGTATGTTTCCAGTGTATTTTAAAATTAGGCGGAAATACATGTATGGACCGTTGGTTTGATATCGTAGTCAGTAAAAACTGTCTTAGAACGTTTAGTTTTGGTGAGGACATTTTATTTTATTTTGAATTTGGAATACCTTACATTGCAATCTAAGGTATTCTAAATTCAAGATAGGCTTCATTCGTTCATCACTGCTCAACTACTTTTGCAGAAAAAATTGTCTCCTTCCTAAGCCCAATATATACAATAAAGTTAATAAAATATTAAATATATATAGTTATAATAGATTCTTGTGTAAAAACGAAGTAACTAAATGGTTACAAAGCCTCAATTATGATAAACCTGAGGAACTCTTGGTTATACATGAATAAAAATAGCTATTCGACATGATTAATATATACAAACTTTTGAGGTCTGGGCCTCAGACTATCTATATCATGATACTTTGTTAATCTAAAAGGCAAGTAGGTGATCAGCCTTCTGTGCTTGGCGCTCTGAACTTATTGGTTCTAAGACAAGCCGGTTTCTTACGATGTTTTTCTTCGACGTTCGAGGGAAGGTTAAATGCGCAAATACAAAAGAAAGTGGTGTACCACCGGGGATAGAACCTACGACCTCAGGGATGAGAGTCGCATACTCAAGCCACTAGGCCAACACTGCTCATAAAATAGTAATGATAGTTTTCTATCTATTTTCGTATATAGAATTAAAGGTTGCATATGAGCAAAATAAGCTATATAACATATCTTCTAAGGGTTTATAAAAATCCCTATGACCTGTATTATTAATCAGCTGTTAGAGGATAGTTAAAAATTAAACCTCGTCTAATTAGGTATTTATTACCGGGGATTAGACAAGGTACAAACGAGCAGTTTAGCCATTACCGCTGAAATAAACACTGCTATTATTTGTTCCTCTACCACTACTTTTTCACTGTCACTTCGCTTCACTCTCGGCATTTTATTAATTACAATGCAATTTAACTGTACTTAAACTAGATTAACTTTTAAAAAATTTTAATACTAAAGTTATTTAAATTAAGTGAACAACAAATATATCAAATATATGTCACTCCAGAGTTATTTTCTATTTTACTGTTAAAATAATTGTTACCAGATTCTTTTTTTATATCTACTTGCGTCTTCTACGTAGAAAGAGCCTATAATTTATTTCGTACTTGAAGTTTCTGAACTACCTGTTCGCCGTGTTCAGGATGTCTTATTAACTGGGGCAATGAAGATTTTGGCAGAGCCACAATTGTTTTCTACTCTATTATATAGCTGGATGTCTATTCCGTACGCCAGTCAGTTCAGAAGCTCACGCTTTTGTCCTGCTACGAACAAGCACTATTTATTTATTTGTGATTATAACACATTAAAAAATTGCCCTCGGTTACAGTATAATAACTTTGTTACAGTTACTAAATTTTATTGAATAGATACTAAAATAAAAAAAAAACAAAAAAAAAAAATACGTATATTTTGGAACATAAGATCATCAAGGTATTACTTATTCCACGTCATTAAATTAACTTTCTCAATATCAAGAAAATATAATAAGCAGCAACCGGTCTTTGTGAAAGCAAAGAAAGAAATTCAAAGAAATTCCTTCAAAAACAAATTATCGTTATTTAACTGTTACATTTAATTTGGAAGTCTACAAATGCACAATTCTTTATATTAAAAAAAAGGAATGTTTTTTCGCATAGTACCTACTGCGTATTACATAATAATTTACCGCTTAATATTTTTAAAATAAGTAAAATATTAAAAAAACACGAATTCTTGTTGAGTAAGTTTTTGTATGATTTAACTCATAACATTATTTGTTAAGCATCGATCGTTTTAATACGAAAAATAAACTAGGAACGCAAGAAAGGAATTACATGAAATAAATTCGTGTCCTGCGGGCGATCTTCTAAGAAATGGATGACATTTTGTTGGACGCGGACCGTAGATCACGGACATACCGCTAGCATTGAAGGATACTCTAATATCCGCCAAGGAACTATGTACCACTTTCTATAACCGGTGCGGAATTGTAAACTTCGAATTTCAAATGTATTTTAAAGATTTGTAAGCATATTCTATAAATGAACGATGGCGTCTGTACGACGATAAACTCGAAAACTACCGAACGGAATGTACCGATTCACCAATATTTTTTTTTTTTTATTTAATCGAAGCATTAAGTATCCGATTCACCAATAGATAATATACGTTTCAAGTGATTTATTTTGACTTAATGTAGCAATTAATAAGGATTTTCTTTTTATATAATAGAAGGCCAACGGGCATGACGCTCATCTGATTAAGTGTTACTGCTGCCCATGAAGTGTCCATTGTTAAAAGGTTCGCAAGTGCGTTGCCGTCCTTTCAAGGATTAGTACGCTCTTTTCTGGAAGGACCCTAAGTCAAGATGGTTCGGAAATACTTAATACACATAGTCTAAGCATTGTAAAGTATGGGTAAAAGCTAGCCCTATTGTATACACATCTTGAATTTAAACCCGAAATAATTTATACTCAACACAAAATACACCTTTAATTCAAGTCTAATTTAAACAAACTCTATTTCAGAGTAAAAAAAGTTTATATATATTTGTAGCCATCGTTCCAAAGCACATAATAATAAAGTTATAATTTTTTTTTCCCTAAACGTTTCTACAAATAGGGTCCTTAAACTTTTTTCATATTTTATGAAAGTGGAGTGTGATCGCAATAGAAACGAAGGCCGACTTTCAAACCGAAAACTTTTTTAATATAACCAACCGCGACATAATTTCAGTCTCATTTTAGCTCATACGTTTGTGTTTCATTTAACGCGATACAATTGCGAACTGAGTAATTATAACTTCATTTATTACTGACATATATCTTACTATACTCTGATTTTTCATTCCGTATAATTTAGACATTTCATAAGTTTTGCTACTAAAAACTTTCTCCACCGAAAAAGGGACAAATTTGACACAATTGAGGGCAATAAAAAATAAAATGCTACGTTTTTTATGTTGTACCCATAAAAAAGTATATCTAAATATTTACTTACTCAAGTGACCTAAAACTTAAATAACATATACTTCAATATATCGAATTACCTTGATTAATTAATTTTATTCTTTAACTGGTATCACTGCCAATTAATTATCACTGGTAATTCCAGGTTTAGTTAACCTTTACCTTTTTTTATTGTTTGTGAAGAAAATGGAAGCAAATATCACTCCTGGAGCTGCAACCATTACACCATGTTCCACGTGACATCTTAAGTAATAAATAATAATAAAATAATTTAAAAACAAAGATGTGTCTCAGATTGTCAGAGATTGCAGGCATGATGAAATTGGAGCTCGCATTTACATTCTCGTGGGAACAACACGCAAATACATAGTCGAAATACCTAACATCACCGCATACACGAATTCAAGTACGACTAGTCACCACAAGTAGCACCCGTTCACGAGTACAACGCATGGCCAGCCATCGGCCTCCTCGTTATATTTTAGGGAGAGAGACAACCCGACGCATGGACACCTAATAAAATGGTTAGGTACATTCACTAACAATTAAAATGTATTTACAGACTCAGATGTTCAGACTCGTATTGAAGTTGAAAAATGTGGCAAAAAAACGTTTGCCATCTCTAATATGCCAAAATACAAAAAATTATTACTGTCAGAATTCTACGGGATTAAAAATCTTATAAGAGAAAAAACCAACGTAGATGAGAATAACGAAACGTGTTTTTTTAATTAAAATTTGTTACTCAAATTCTGATTAGAATATGTAGTTGACGGTGGCAAAGTCGCAAGTAAATGCGAGCCAACCATCATTTTCCTATATGGGGATGCGAACTGCTCAAAGCGAGGTGCTAAACTTAATCTTAATCTATTTTAACTAACAACTAAGTGATATTTTTAAGTCTACAACCCATTGGTGTGTAGCAGAGAAAAATTTATAATAACTTATTATATTGCGTTTGGAATTTTTATTATATGTTAAAATAACATATAGAGCAATAGTGGCTCCAGCAGCAGCGACTGTCATCCCTGAGGTCGTAGGATCGATCTCCGACTGTGCACCAATCGACTTGTGTACTATTGTACTATGTAGCTATTGTCGCACGGTGCTCTTTCTATGTGCGTATTTAACATTCGCTCGAAAGCCGAGGGAAAACATTGTGAGGAAACCGGCTTGCCTTTGATCCAAAAAGTAGGCACAGAAGGCTGATCACCTTGACTATTAGATTAACCAATGAACTTGAAACTGATACAATCTAAGGCCCTGACCTAAAAAGGTTTTAGCGCCATTGTTTTTTTTATTACAACATATGGCTCCCCTGCATCAAGAATGCAAAATGTCAATGTCAATAATCCACAAATCCAATTTGACGGACACTCGGATTCGATTTTTAAAACCTATGATTCAAACTTGACAATTGACAATCTCCATTGAATAGTTACATAGCAACACGTTTATTCGCCATAAGCTTGATTGTTAGGTTATAAGCGCTTGGAACTGGTCGCTGGCACAATTCCAACGCTGTTAACTGACGCCACAAAAACCTTCGGCTTTTTGTTTGTCCTCCGGTGATTAGCGAAACTCTGTATATTCAGGTAACTATCTATTGTACAACATAAATTCTTGGGAAAAACCACGTAACTCTACGGGGACAATTTGAGCAACGGCTGTAGTTTAGTAAAAAGACAGTAAGGTATTACTTTCGCTTTAAATTATTGTTGTTCGGGCGGGGTTTATGGACTAAGTGTACTGTAAATACAGTGATAATGTCTTTAGGAAGTTTAATTCTTTGGAATTTGTAGAGTTGAGGTTTTTATAAGATGCAAAGTTCAAAAAATTTCACATAATATAATTGTGTTATGTAATATGTTATATTCTTATATATCTTGTCTTAAAATGATCTACCATTTACAGATATATTACCGTTAAGTAATAATAGTTCTTCATTATTTAAATTAAGAGATTTTAAGCCGATGAAAATTAAATTCTTATAAATTCTTCTCTTTTAAAGAAAGCAAGTGCTAGCTCTCTGCATCTCAAATGTCGATATTATGTTTCATTATTCTTCGTAATAGTTGCATACGCAATATTGCAAAGGATAAATAGGCTAATAAAATATAATACGTTTTCTATACATAGTTCATACAATGTCCCCATAGCGACAAAGCTCAAACAATAAAAATTGTTAAGACACTTTTACGACTTTTTTCCATTCCCCAACACATTTATGCTACTCCGAAAATAATATCAATTCTTCTTCGAACATAAGAAATTCTCTACAGACCACTAAAATAACACAATACAATATTCAAAGTGTGCAATAAATTTGAACACTATATCGGAATTCAATATGCAAATAGCGAAAGAAATCACTAGGGGAAAATAAGATGGAACAAAAAATATGATAATCAAAGGCTGCTTGGGTGTAATAACAAATTTCGGAAAATCTTCGGTCAGCCAGCCACCCTTGATTGATTGAAACAGTAAAAAAGTTCATTTGGCTTTTATATTTTTGCATAATATTAACTGAATGAAAAATAGTTAATAACTTGGATGTTTCGAAGTGAAACTTCTTTAGGCGCATGATGGTATTTTTTTTTACGGCTGGAACGTCACGAAGATGTGCAACGTTTTTGTCGGTGAAAAGGGAGAGAGTGATTGAGATCGAATGAAAGTTAGAAAGAGAGATCTATAAAAAATACACGCTATTGGCCATTCTTTCTGTCGCATAAATTCTTGGGCAGTAAAGATTTTTTATTTATTTATATTATCATAAGCACATAAACATTGTGTAAACAGTGTGAATATAAATATACAAATACATGGAGTGATCTTATACTGGTACTTGACCATCTATTGGGGCTTTTGTCTTAATAATTAATTTACAAAGAAGTTTCACTTTTGACATACATACTTTTTTCTACTAGGTTTTATCCTAAGAAATCCTTACCTTATAAGTCAAAACGGTCCAATTAATGTCATCATTCACCGCAAAAGCAACTAAATTGCGCATCTCCGCAAAGGAAAATTCATTAGTACACAGCTATGTTTCGATCGTATTGAGAATTCAACCATTACCATAATGCTCACTCACTCACTCCGCTGTCTCTACGACCCAAAGACCCTTGGCTGTCGAAACGAGAATCTTCCAGCTCCTGTCCTATGTTGTGTGCCATCAATTGTTGGTTTTCAGGTGCAGCAGGTCCTCCTCATGATGTCCTCCTCCGGAACATAGATGGCGATAAAAAAGAGTGGCGGTGTGTGTTTTTTGCCAGTTCTTCTCATCCATTCTACGCCGTTGATTTGAGAATTCGCAGTAAATGTTAGAAGCATTTGGCATTTAATATGTATTTCTAAATTGACGTGTAGATTTTTACGTTAATGAATAAATCATTTTGAATTTGACATTGACATATAAAAAAAATATTAAGCTTGTTTTTGTGTATTCTCTACTCGAAATAAATGAGAATAATTAGCAATTTATTGATCCACATGTTTCAAAGCCATTTATTAGAGGCGCTAAAGCCGAGTACTACAATCGATTAGAATCTCATTTCATTGTTAGATAAAGCGAAGCGGCATTTGCAAATTACAAGGTCTAAATTCTAATTTCGGTCATTAAAACACTCCCGAACTAAAAACCGAAACATTAACAAGCAGATTGAAATTAATCTACCAGAACATTTATTAAGGTAATGATTATAGATGTAATTTGTTAGCTGTTTAAGATTAATTCTGCCTTATAAAAGGTATTATAGGCATTACTTATTGTATTGTATTAGCAGCGGGAAGCTTATCTGATGTTTTACTTACTTTTAATGTCTTAGTAAGAGCAGTGTTGGCCTTGTGGCTTCAGCGTGCGACTTTCATACCTGAGGTCGTAGGTTCGATCACCCGCACCAATGTACTTTCTATGTGCGCATTTAACATTTGCTCGAACGGTGAAGGAAAACATCGTGAGGAAACCGACATGTCTTAGACCCAAAAAGTCGACGACGTCTGTCAGGCTCTGGAGGCTGTCACCTACTTGCCTATTAGATTTAAAAATGATCATGAAACAGATTCAGAAATCTGAGGCCAAGACCTAAAGAGGTTGTAGCGCCACTGATTTTTTTTATTATTATTGTCTGAGACAAATGTATGTTGCGTATTGAGATTCAGAAATGAGACTTTAAAACTTGTGACGTACAGAAGTCAGACTTATGGCCAATTTTTTAATCTTACCCTAAGTTCTTCGCGATTTTTATCGCACATGCAAGTCTTAATTTACATATTGTGCACAGCCGGGGTTAAGCGGCTTTCGAGTTCGCACACTCAACTAAGGAAGCACTGAGGAGCTTAAAAATAAACTTAATTTGTTTAATGGACTGTGAGGTAACAGGGCAGCATGCTGACCCGATGTTGAGTGATACCGCCGCTCATGGTATAAATGATTTATGCTAAATCTTAATGTATTAAGGGCTCGCAAGTGCGTTGCCAGCCTTTTAAGTTTTAAAGTTTTTACTAAATCTTTATTTCTTAAGGGCTTGCGAGTGCGTTGCCAGCTTTTAAAAAGTTGAATCCTAAGTCGAATTGAAGCGCATAAAATATGTAAAAACCAATTTTGTCCTGTCTTTATGAGGCACGTAACCTTACTTCTTGCATCTTCACACAACGTCTGGAAGAAGCTAGGTTGGCTTAGTTAACCAGGAGATCACGGAAAACAGACTGAACGAATGTCTAAGTGTGTCACGAACAGGAATCCCCTACGGAAAAGTGGCGCTACAACTTCTTATTTAAGTCCTGGCCTCAAATTTCTAAATCTGTTTCATAATCAATTTTTAAATCTAATAGGCAAGTAGGTGATCGGTTTTCAGTGCGTTACACACTTGTCGACTTTTTGGGTAGACATATCGGTTTCCTCACGATGTTTTCCTTCACCGTTCGAGCAAATGTTAAATACGCACATAGAAAGAAAGTCCATTGGTGCACAGCCGGGGATTGAACCTGCGACCTCAGGTATGAGAGTCGCACGCCTAACTATTTATATATTAACCTTTTAACCATAATATATATAGCCCTTTCTAATACATAAGCCATAATATAAGAATGGCAATTAAAATAAGTCGGTACTCGGAGTTCGATTTGTAGTACACATTAAATTAACTAAGTTATCAAAGTCGTATAGTGGTTGCATTTCTAGAGATAGACTTTTTTCGAGATGACATAATAAACGTGTGGAGCATGACGTACAGACTCGAGCTGTAACGCGAGTTTGGCTCTGTACATCGAGAGCATACAACGTATACGGCGAGAGAACGTTGCGGTATTTGCTACCGCGGATAATATCACTACTATCCAATCACATAACAGATAGCCTAACACTAACCAACATAAATTCTTAATTAAAAAACTACTTCTACATGCATTTGTCGCGCTCCTAAACAAGACTGCTATGGTTACATTAATACACTACATCATAAGCACGACCCACATACACACCATCACGTACACACCCACACTTTACACCATTACACAACACAACAAATTTAGGCTTAATTAATTAAATTTAATCAGTTAGTTAATTGTATTAAATACTTTGTTTGTTTGTTCACTTTTGTAAATCTTTTTGTTATATAATTTATCATGTATTCCATCTGTGGCTATGTTCTCGGTGTATTTGTTTGCTATTATATGTATTTTGTGTTAGCTGTAGGAGTACAAAATAAATAAATAAATAAATACAAACCACAGCGGTTTTCTAACGTAACATAATGTGATATATATTATTTTGTAAAGTAAAGAAAAAAAAATCCTAATTGAAACAAAAATTATTTTTTAAGTTACGAGGCCTTTAAAAGGTTTAATTATATTTAAGTTGTGTCAAACATCTTAAAAGGTAAAATTACCCGTCTAATGCAAAAGATTAACGTTCATTTTACTTTATTTTTGATCATAAATTAAACACGTAAATTAGGGAAAAAATATTCCAATTCGTTTCAAGCTAAATCCTAGTGTAAAATACTTTTTTATGTTGTTATTTTGTTCTTGAATTCATAATTTTGAACACTACATCATATTCTCTCATTCATTAGAGCAGGTGAGGCAGACTTAAGGCGACTGGTCTAATAAGCCACTCTGACAGTGATTGATGGGGAGGTCTCATGTTGGGATCATTTGGAAGTTTTTAGAATGTATTAGATATGTGCGGAAAGCATTTTAACTCGTCGCGTCGGCGTGATTTTGTGTGAAATAGCCTAATAGTGAAAAATAAAGCAACTAAAGAAAGTGAATTACTTTTTTATGCAACGAAAGCTTTCATCTGTTTTTGAACAAAGTTTGTAATGTACTGTTATACAAAGCTTTTTATTGTATTTTTGTTAAGTTTTGTCTGTAATTCCTAAGTTTAAGATTCGGATATCACACTGGCCGCGAGCTATGACTCGTGAATGTCAAAAACTAACGTTTTGACTTGAGTCACCCTTAGTACTAAGTCTCCTTTCTGAGTATCATCACCCTGAATCACAGCCTAAAGATTACACCCGAAAATAGACGGCGTGTTTCAAGCGTAGCCAATCATATACAATTGTTTATCGAATAAAAACCTTAAAACAGATACATTTGAAGCCATTATTACTCACTAAGTTTATAAAACTACTTGTTAGTAAAAACATTTGATATTTTTTAGTTTTTCAGTTTCTTTAATAATAAACATAAAAATCGTAAAAATTACGTAATCTTCATAAATTAGAAGCATTCTTGAGAATCAAGTGTAAGTAATTCTAAATCTATCTCGGCGATGTCGTAAGCATTTTAAGATTAAATAAAAAAATATTTTTACTATAGAAATACAATAAGAATTTTATTACGACATTTTAGCTAATAAAGCTCGTTTGTTTTCTCCCGACGAACAAATTGCGGGTATTTATCTAAGCTTATTCCTGTGGTCTGTAAATCGTTTTAAATTTCCGAAACATTTTAAAAAGGGTTTTATTTTCACAGCGCGCTTTCTCTACAAACAAAGAAAATTATAGAGTTCCAGTGTTAAAATTTTACTTCTATTTTTTTATTACCTATTTTTATATATAAAATAATATTATGATGTGTTATAGTGAATGTTGATATTAAGAATATAAATGCGATTGGTATTCGATTTTATTTTACTCTTTCACTTAGTATTCAAGAAATTAGACAGAAATCGATGATTTGTTCTAAACTTAGATAAAATTTTATAGTCAGATTAGGAAAAAATGCAACTAGTTTTAAATTGAATTTAATTCAAAAAGAGCAGAGCATGCGAGCAGTGTTGGCCTTGTGGCTTCAGCGTGCGACTCTCATACCTGAGGTCGTAGGTTCGATCCCTGGCTGTGTACCAATGGAGTTTCTTTCTATGTGCGTATTTAACATTTGCCCGAACGGTGAAGGAATACATCGTGAGGAAACCGACATGTCTTAGACCCAAAAAGTCGACGTCATGTGTCAGGCACTGGAGGCTGATCACTTACTTGCCTATTAGATTTGGAAAATGATCATGAAACAGATTCAGAAATCTGAGGCCAAGAGCTAAAGAGTAGTAGCGCCACTGATTTTTTTTTAATTCAAAAACATTTATGTATTTAGGTAACAAAGTGATTAGTACGTCAATAAAGACTTACATATGAAATTTTAATTTTACATTTACTACTAGTTCTTAAATCACAGGCATAGAAGGGACTGCAAGAACAGACCGATGTAACGCATTCTTGAACATTTTGAAATTGAAAATAGCCAAGTAAAAACATTTTTGACATTGAATATTTTAGTCAAATAATCATATATGTCGGAGAAATATCGCCACTACATCGACATTGTCATTAGCTTATATCATTCTAATATAATAACTAAGTTTAAAATGTAATACATAAAATATATTATAAAAAGGAGTCCCTTTAGGCAAGGTTCCGAAGATACTGGCAGCGTTCCCCCTTTGAATAGCTAGACTAATTCTTTGCCCGAGGTAGCTGCCAGCTCTTCGGTCTCCTGTGATGTCGACTAACCTTTTTAATATTTCCCTAAAAAGCTTTATGGCGCTAGGACCCCACGGACCAAGGGTCTCGATAGGACAAAATCATATTCGGAGCCTAGACCCCAGTATTTGCAGGCTTTTTCAGCCGCATCACAAGCCGTACCAGCTCTGTTGTTGGTTCCATGAAGATGGGAAGGGTACAGTGTGTTTATATAGGTATAGTTGAGTGCAAGCAGAAGATACGAATAATTATAATACAATATTTAATGTAGAAAAAAACTTAAACGATTTCAAAACAAATGGTGACTTTCACCAGTATAATACGCGTAATAGAACTAATTTGAGTGTGCGACCAACCAGGCTCCAGAAGATAAACCACTCCTTATATGGAAATTGTATTCGTTTTTACAACAAACTCCCAAGCGAAATTAGAGAACTGTCACTAAATAAATTCAAAGCCCTTGTTAAAAGTAAATTAATTAATAAAGCCTTTTATAAATGTGACGAATACTTAAATGACCCTTATCCTTGGGATTGATTTGCTCCAGTTCAAACAATTTGTATTAAAAACTTGGCGATTGAAAAGAGTGGCGGAAAGTTTCTTGCCAGTTCTTCTTACCCGCTCTACGCCCTTGACTTGCGAACTGGTTGTAAATGTAAATTTACAGTTAATTTAATTTGTTTTTCTTGACGTTCATAAGTGTACATGTTTACCTAAATGAATAAAGATATTTTGATTTGATTTGAATTTAGATTGATTGTTTTTAATAGAAATAATACTTTAGATTTAATTATAACGAGCATTTGATATTGCATATGCATATGAGCCTATTAGGGCCATCACCACGTTAATCCACTAAATACTAAATTAGCACTATGCCGCGTTCCCTGTATGCACTGTCAATTGTGAAAAAGCCTCCTCGACCCTTCTTGAGGCTTTGCTCTTCTCTGATTTATTCGTTATGTAGATAAAAAGAATGCAAATTAAGATTCTTAAAAATAATTAACGACATCTCAATAACTAACGCAACGATGAAAATCAACGGTCAATAGACTCAATCATAACATTTTTTAATAATAATAATTTATTTATTTTTCTCCCATATAACATTTACAACAATAATAAACATGACAATATTATATCAATGAGCCAAAATTATAACAACTGGCATAACTGCTTCTTCAAACTCGATAAAATTTAAATCAGAAAATTGTGTGTACGAGAAACATTTCCCTCGTAATGATACAATCTAATTTCAAAGGAAAAATAGCTGAGTCGTCTTTTAATATACTTCTTATCCCACAGGAAGGTGAGAACACTAACGTTCGATTCATCCATGTCAACTCTGAGGAGGTAGACATCTTTAATTCCACACTCCATTTAAAGTTACATTCTTCAGAAAACAGGAAAAACTCATCCAATTTTATGCAAAGGAATGTCAACATTTTATGTAAAAGTTTCTTTTTGTAATCAAAAAACACTTTAAAGGAAACAGAACGCATTTTTAAATCAATAGTAACCTAGGCAAAAATACAAAACCACTCTATAACAAACAAACAACTATCTTTACTTCATTTATAAAAAAAATCGTACAAATGTGCTCATTTGCAAATAATTCCCAAATCCTAACGATGTTAGAACTGTTGAAAAATATTGTTTAATATACACAGAGATAATAAACATTAAATTCAAAGAAAATATATAAATGCAGAGAAAATGTATTGGAAAATAAGATGTGCATCGCATTCGTATAAGCTCTTTTCCGTTTGGAGTTCGTATAACGTAAACTGAACATTATGTAAAGTATATTATATAATAACGTTTATCTATTGGCGAAGATAGTTAAATGGGTACAAACTACTTGAGTATAGTTTACTTCTTGACCTCAGGCTTAGTTATCAAAGTTGTTAATCAGTAAGCCGTTAATTGTCCCTTATTTAACTTAAAAGACGCTATACATACTGTTTATTACGGCCAGATAGTTTAGTGTATAAGTACTTACGCTCGACTACTTTATAATTGTACATAATTTAGAAGGGCTGATATCTGCTTTAGCGTAGGTACATTGTTTCGGAATGAAGTATTTGAAGAAAAACTATCATAGGAATTAAACTCAGTGGCAGTGGTGACATCAAAGTGGCATAGTTGAAATTAGTTTCAATGTATTCAATTTTTTTAACAGATAGTAATCGTTCTATGATTGATGCATAGAAATATTAGTATGTTAGTCTGCTAATAAACTTAGTTTCCAACTCCATCTAAACTAACATACATATACACCATTTACAACTCGAGAAGGGTTGGACCGATTTTTATGATTTTAGTTTATTGGATTCGGAATAAGACAAAGTTTATTGGGTTAAGAATAAATACATTGTATTTTTTATTTTTTTTATCCAAGGGAAGAAAAAGAATAAATACAATAGGTAAATGTTTATTATTAACACCAGTTAAAACATCAGTATAGCTGTTGATTTGTGATAAATGGTAAAACAAAACGCAACTGACAGCTCAATGTTGTGTATGGTTTGTTTTGAGAATAATACAAAAAACAACGATGTGTTTGTTGAAATTAAACTTCTACTTTTCAATATCATTGATCTGCATTCATTGTGTTGACTGTTAGGAGGAACGAGGTTCACCGGGTCAGCTGCTGTAATATATATGTGTGTTTTTCATTAATTATTATAATTCTGTACGACTGCACAGACGTAATTGAACTTAACCTAACTTATAGTTATAAATAATTTATGAGCAGCCTGAGTTACTAAAAATTTAATTTAACATAAGCAAGTGTTTTAAAGGATGACACTCGTTTTTTTCCAATATAATTAATAGGTAATTTCAATTTCAACGTCAAAGCCTTTATTTCAACTAATTTAAGAGAAAGTTTACAAAAATATTATAAAAAAAGTTTTATATGTCATTTAATATTATTATTTATTTTTTTGTATTGCGCATAGTCTGTGCGAATCTATAATGTTTAATCTATGTGTAAAAAATTGCAGCAGAAGCGACAATTCTACAACCATAAAGAGTCCAAAGCGTAATATTTGTAATATTTGTAAGCGTAATACTTATTAACAAGATACACATCAATCTTATTTTATTATTAGTCGGCAGAGAATGAATCGTGGAAAGTAAATTTTAAAACGTCTGAATGGATTTTTTAAGCATTCGTTCATAGACATAAAATATTTTCACATTTTATAGAGTTCAATCTCCTTACAATCAATAAAATGTCACGGTTTCCCTCAGCGAAAGAGGGTGCTTCACGCGTTGATGAGAATTTTCGGAAGCAAAATTTGGGGTGGAAATGTATTTTGAATTGGCTTATGTGTTATTTGCACATATTATATCACCGATACTTCTAAAAATCACGTGTCTATCATGGTATACTTTATCTATTTAAACGAAGTTAAGTTCTCAACGCAGTTTAGTTCCGCAGATAATTAAATACAGAACTATTAAAAA
The DNA here is from genome assembly GCA_028984075.1 of Pieris mannii. Taxonomy (NCBI): domain Eukaryota; kingdom Metazoa; phylum Arthropoda; class Insecta; order Lepidoptera; family Pieridae; genus Pieris; species Pieris mannii. Next base: position 9,408,375 of record CM054779.1, on the reverse strand, counting down.
ACATTTAACTCCATGTACGTGCACTTACCATGGAACTACGAAGACATATACAAACATAAATAATGTTGAAAACATGTATTTTGAACATGTTTTTCTTTCTTTATCATAAAAATGTTGGAAGTAATCTTTTGTCCATTAATTCACGAAATCACAGAACAAAGCTTATGTTTTGTGAATTGTATCCGTGTAGCATCGTTGTAGCGAAATGTACAAACAGTTGGTTTAACGAAGCGTTAACGAACAGATAATAGCCGGGTTCCTATTTGTTTCCTAATGTTACTGAGAGGATTGTTAATAGATTGGCGCTGGAATAACGCCAGGACCTGAGAATATTTGAAGTCGGAATTCTAGCCAAGATCTTTAAAGCGAACGTACACCTAAACAAGGCTTTGAAATGGAGATAAAAATAGATTGAAAAAATATAATACGTAAATGGAAATCTTAAATACAACTGATATTGTTAATTTACTCGTGGTGTTGCTGGCGGATCTAGCGATACCAATTGTGTCGTTGTGACTTATGCCTCCTCATACTAATAGTAGTATATAATTCGTAGGAATATGAGTTTTCACCAATAGACTTATAAGGCGTTGACTGACGCTCAATCATATCCATTTGGTGATGAAGCAATAATATCTGAGCATCTGGTGATAACTTTTATAATAATAATTATTATATAAGCTAAATAAAATTAATATATTAATATGTATATTATATATATAACTTTTATTAATGTTTTCATATGTCTGTCCATGTGGAATAAATGTTTTCTTTGTTTGTCATGCTGCCGTTTATGTATGCAATCTCAGTTCTTCTGAATCACCTGATATCTCAACCATTGGATAGCGCTTTAAGAACTCATATTTCAAGTCAAGATCTATCGATATGTAGTTACAGGGTACCGCAGCTGATCATCAACGTATTATCATTGTGCGCAATTACTTGCTAGTGATTTTAATGAAAACGTAGTGAAAAACTACAATTTTTTAGTCCCAAAGTGTTAGGCAAATATAACAAATAAACAGAGTTTAAGCTTATAAAAAAACTTTTTTTAAAATAAAAATCCACTAACCACGTTTAATATATTAGTGGAGAGCCTGTATTTGTTTGTTTTCGGTGAAAGCAAATTAAACATAACTAGCTTTTCTATTAGAAGTTAAGTCATAATATCATATACATTAGGCCGCAAATTGCTTAAAATCAATAGCCCACAAATTGCCGCTCTGTCAACGTGTAGAATTTAGCTGTATTGAGGATCCAGTTGTGGGCCAATCGTATTTAGACTTATGTGACTAATTACGGTACTTGAACAGTATCTGAGCTTGTTATATAAAGCGATAATCTCTCTTTATACCTTATAAGTAGTAATAGATATTTTAATTGTACGGAGAGATCATCACGCCATTTATGCCTTTATCTAATTCTTTTTTTTATCAATCTCGTACGTCTTAAAGTGTGAATTTAAAATTTTACCAAAGATAGTAATTATGGTATTATTATTACAACTAGAATAAATATAAATGTAATAATAAATATTTGTTAAAATAAAATGCATTTCCGATATTTTAACATTGTATATAAAATATTTCAGTAACAACTTAACAAAGCCTTCAATTAATAATATCATGTTTTTTTCATGTAATAGGGGGGCAAACGAGCCTGTGGGACGCCCAAAAAGGCAGTTATCGCAGTCCATAGACTCGATAGAGGAGAACGTTCGAATTTTGAATAAATTAATTGTGTAATTATGTCAATCAAAATTTAATGTTATTCCCAGCTGAAGAACCGCTGACCAAGTTTAATTTACGAATAGGCATAAAGTTACATGGGAAATGAATGAAATGAATGGTCCTTTAATTAGTGTTAGCACTATGTAAGATATTTTTTTAATGAATGAATCAGATAAGTCTCAGCTATGTATCAGAATCTTAAAATTATTTTTATATGTGTTTTAACTTGCTAATGAATGCTAATGAATGCTTAATTTCGCAAACTTGAATTTTAGCTACTAAATTGAAGATTTGTTACTTAAAGTAATTTTTTTCGTTACTTTAGGTATGTATTTATTACATAATACACACACAATCAAGAATGCAAGCAAATGGCAAATATCAAAATATTGTGATTTAGCAATGTCGTATCTTACTTATGCGAATTTAGATTTTAAGAAATGCTTTCTAACAATTTTACGATTATATTATATTATATTATATCATATTATATTATATTATATTATATTATATCATATTATATTATATTATATTATATTATATTATATTATATTATATTATATTATATTATATTATATTATATTATATTATATTATATTATATTATATTATATTATATTATATTATATTATATTATATTATATTATATTATATTATATTATATTATATATTTTATTATATTTTTAGGCGTATTATACGTTTATAAAATATAATCATCACGCTTATTTTCGCATCTGTCGATATCGGTTAAATTATTTTCGGACTTATAAGCAACTAATAAAATCCCGGCGTCACGAGTTTTCCGTTTTATATGAGAAAAAGTCGTTCCACAACTAAGTGATTCTTAAGGCAATTTCTGTCACGCACCACCACGCCGTGAAACTAGCTGCCCACTGATGTTTTTCCGAACCAATTCGACTTAGGGTCCTTCAAGAAAAGAGCGTACCGATTCTTAAAAGGCCGGCAGCGCGCTTGTGAGCCTTCTAGCAGTGCGAGTGTCGGCGCCGGTGTCTCTTAATATCAGGTCAGCCTCCTGCTCGTCTGCCTCCTGTAACATAAAGAAGAAGATTAAATCCGAATCATTAGAAACATTGGTCTACGGATGGCGGAGTTGTGTTTGAACATACACAAAAAGAAACATCGAATTGATAACTTCCTTAGAATGTTTTTGAAAAGCACACTAATTGTTCAACTCCTTGTGAAGTTAAATTGCAACTCTGACATTTCATTAGACGAATAAAGTGATTCGCAAAGAACAAAAGTAATAAAATCTTCGCAAATAAATACTAGCAATCTGAAAACATCACTTCCTCTCCTATTGCCCGATCGTACAACTTTTTCATTCTTTACGGCAGCTATAAAGCGCCATTTAAATTTTATTCTGGCTTCAATTGCGACGTTTTTTCAGTCATTTTTTACACAACATTAAGTCTGTTTTATACTTTCTGTTTACGGTGAAGTTAAAATGTTGCACAATTGTTATATCGTTAACAAGCTTGGAGCTCTGCGGTTTTAACTTGAAAGACACGATAGTGGAACCTTTATTCGTAATATATGGAGAGGAATGGCGGCACTTTTTCTATTCGGAAACGCCATTCTGGTACGTTTTATTGCCCTCTGATAGTCTAGCTAGGTTTTACAGTTTTTTTTAATGTTTATACGCATAACTTTTTTTAACATTATTTACTCTAATTTATTAATTAAACTTTACCGTATCATATATAATGCTATATCTACAATGAAACATTTATGTAATATACCTAATTACTAACCTTAAAATTTAATCAAATATATCAAAAATATATTATTAAAAGGAGTCCCTTTAGGCAAGGTTCCGAGGATACTGGCAGCGTTCCCCCTTTGAATAGCTAGACTAATTCTTTTTCCGAGGTAGCTGCCAGCTCTTCGGTCTCCTGTGATGTCGACTAACCTTTTTGATATTTCCCTAAAAAGCCTTATTACGCTAGACCCCACGGACTAAGGGTCTCGGTTTTTTAAATGAATCCTATATACTAAACGTACTCTGTTTAAACGTTTAACAAACAGTTAATTGTTCCTTTTTTATAATATACTCTAAATATCAGGCTAAATTTGGGAACCAGAAGCTAAGCTGCAGTGCAGTGTCGAAATCTCCCCTTTCCTAAAAAGGGACTTTATTAACTTAAAGGGTTTGCGTCTTCCGCTGGGCCCGAGCGACAACTACTCCAGAAAAAACCTCATAATTGTTGCTTAAGCCATTTTTTAAAATAAGAAATTCTACTAGAATCCAGTCTGAACACTTAATGATCTTTGACAGAATGACCAAGTATTTAACTAACTCCTAATAATATTTTTTTACTTGACGTAATTTTTCAAGTAATCTTTAAGAAACCAATAACAGTAGTAGGGAAAATTTAACCTACATAATAAAAGTATCGATTTCCCATCGAAGGATGTGAAATGTTTGGAGTACTAGAAAATCATATTTTCAATCAAATATCGATTGAATATATTTATTCTCTAAATCCAATAAGACTAGAAGTCCAAAAGTGTAAGTAAAAAGAACAATATAATATTTTTACGAAAATTCTTATACTTCAAAGTTTCAGCGTCATCTTAATAATTGGAAGATTCCTTTGGATATTGTACTGAAACGTAATACCACATTCTATTCAGAATTCCTTACGCTAACGCAATATGGGTCAAGGCTTGGCCTTTATAAGAAAAACCTAGTTTCTAAATCTAGACTTCACATAAAATGACTGGAAAAATCAAAGGTTGATATCGCAATTTCACTGTAAGTGCATTTCGAGGAGCCACTTTCACGAGTCTTATTCCAAATGAGCGAGGCAAAGTGCTTAAACGATATTATAGGTATACTCGCCTCGCTTGACTTTACGTAGTTTCATTACTTTTTTGAAGTGAAAACTTCTTCAGCATCGTTGGTTTGAAAGTCGATGAAACGAAAAAGAGACAAACAATAATTCATAAGATGATACGTGGGATTATACAACTAATCTTTAAAGTAGTGTGTTAAATATACGTTAAGTGTCTGTCTTTTTTTACTGTCGCTTTTTCGTTTCAAAAGTAAAGATCGATAATTTATTTAAGATTATATTCGTCTCATTATCTTGAAACCAAATTTTTAAAACGATACACGTCTACCACACATAAATTGCACACGTTTTGAAGATAAAGGTACTTCTTTTGGCACGTTTAAGAGTAAATTTTTGCGATACGGGAGCACGCCGTCACAAAGATGTAACGCCCTGAAGTAAGCTATAGTCAATATTTAACTTTTTCAAAAAAAGTTACCAACAAAGTAAAAGTAAGGACATCTACGTATGTTTGTGTGAGAAGTGACATCTGTACAAACGTAGAATAAGGCAAAATATAACATTTTTGATAAGATTTTTATCTGTGTACATAAGCCACAGGTTTTTTTATAGTACAAGAAGCAAAGAGGCGACTTATCTGAACACACAGTAACGGAATGTTCGCAAATGCCTTCTTCTAATCTACTCTTCTTCTTTTGCTACTCCCATCTTACTCCATCTGCTTGCGAAGGTTGGCGATCATCACGTTTGATATAATTTTTCATGCCACGCTTATAAACAATGACTTGGTGCTTTGACCAAAAAATGTTTAACTTGTTTTTCTGCGACCAAAGCGTCTTCTACCTGCCACTTGCCTTGTATGACTAGTTGGAGGAGCTTATAATTTTGGTGTTACGTAAAACGTGTCTGAAATACTCAAGTTTTCTTTTCTTCACTGTTATACGCATTTCTTGGTTTTTCTGCATTCTGTCACGGTTGTATGACGACCTGTCCAAGATATTTAAAGCATACGTCGATAATCCCAGATCTCAAACGATTATTTAGTTCGTAATAATAAAGAATAGTTAGTATTGTCTTTTATTAACATAACTTTTACACATTGAAAGAAAAACACTTTCTTACGGATTACGGACAATAATACATAACTATAATCCGTAAAAAAGTGTTTTTCTATAAAGATTATTTTTTAACTATTTGCGGTCAATTGCGTTCTACAGTTAATTTAATGATACTGTACCGTTCCGTTTTGTATTTTGTAATAAACCTTAGATTACTAGAGGTAATCAAGTGTCTAGACAAAAGTGCGTCTAACCACCCTGAGCGATAAGACACTACGCCACATTCTAGAAACATATCATTGTTGTTTATTATTTTTCATCCACGTCTTTCGATTATACAGCCCCAATTTGGGATAAACAATACCAAAATACCGTCACAGAAATATAATATTTCCTATAGGTAACGGTAGGTAGGAATTAAACGTGCTCAATGTCAAAAACCACTTGACGCTAACCAAAATTATAAACTTCTTACATGCTTTATACAGTCTCATCAAGCTTGTTACAAATATGTTTTGGTAAGACAAGTATTTGTCCATGGTAAGTTGTTAATCAATGACAGCAACATTCACGGTACAGCCACTTTCTTTCCGAGCATAGTTTGTTCGTTAATAATAATCATTAATTCGTTGCGAGCAGTGTTGGCCTAGTGGCTTCAGCGTGCGACACTCATAACTGAAGTCGTAGGTTCGATCCCGGGCTGTACACCAATGGACTTTCTTTCTATGTGCGTTAACATTTGCTTGAACGGTGAAGGAAAACATCGTGAGGAAATCGACATGTCTTAGACAAGTCGACGACGTGTGTCAGGCACTGGAGGCTGATCACCTTGCCTTGCAATCTAATGATTTAAAAATGATCATGAAACCGATTAAAAAATCTGAGGCCAGGACCTAAAGAGGTTGTAGTGCCACTGATTGTTTTTTTAATTCGTTGCACAAGGATTGGTTCCGTTGCTAGATTTCACAAGTATGTTGTCAATTATTGTTAGATTTATCTATAAGGGCCAAGTATGTAATAAATACTACATACGCAGCGTCTTGATAATTTACAACTGCTTTATAAATTAGTTCTTAATCAGTGTTACTTAGAGGTGATAAATAAAATATTTTATAACATCAAATTTTAATATAAATTGAAAAAATTGCATTTTAACTTATATAAAAATTACAATTTAATACGCAGAGTAACAAACATCGTAGCGTAAAAATATTACAATCTTATAATATATCAATTGTCATTGTGTGTCATCTGTCAAGTATGAAATGCCATGATGGAATTCTCTTCATAGAAAACGTTAGGAATAATTTGTATGATTCGTGAATATATTACAATATATACAAGTCAATAATACGTATTTAGGAGTTTTGTCACAATGTTATTAAATACCTTAAATAGTTATATTACGGTATTTTTAAAAAAGGCAGTTCTTTAGTCCGATTGAGTTTTTATGAATACAAAACTAGCAATTTATTACAATTACATTTTATAACTTATATTATTTGACTTGGGGCCTGTTTCACAATGTATGGATAAAGTACCAAATAGCTATGCAACACATAAATTATTCGAAAGATAAGAGTTGCGAATAAGATACATCGCGTTTAATGACGAATAGCGCTATCTGACAGTCGTGAAACACAACAATAGTGTTTATCCTACCAATAAGTAATAAATAGCTTATTTGGAACTTATCCGTACATTGTGGAACAGGCCCTTAAAGTGACTTTCAAACATGAAGTATAAAAATACTATAACCACAATCATAGCCTATAGAATAAGTTATAGAACAAATGCATCTTACACAGTTGTAATTTACTGTCATATTTTATGACTAATAACTAGAAACTTAGGAGTATTATCATTTTGAGTTGCATAAAGCTATTAAAAAAACCTTTAATATTAATTAACAAATTTGCGTCAACAACAATGGCGAATATTTGGAATATATTTTGATATAAACGAATCAATTTAAATTAAATCGTATATGTAAAGTATTAAATACAATTATTTCTAAAGTATACGAAGTCCCGTAAGCCTTTCAATAGAATTACAATGGGGTCGGGCTTGAGCCTCTGTAACTTCGAATAGCGATACCGACAATGATCCCGATCCCAAATGAGTTTTTGTTCCGCACGATCTAAAGGTTGCAACATCAGCGCTACGGATATTGATAGAACAACATCGAACTTGCATATAAAAATTTTGGCACTGGTTTTGCTTGTTAGATCGAATGTTACAGAGTGAAAATTCAGTTCCGCTATTAAACAAATTTGTCTTTAAGCTAATTAGGATTCATTAACTTGTACGGAAACAATTATGTTATTTGCTTGAGTAATTTCTTCCATCAGTTCTCAAACAAATAAGCCTGATCATTCACTATCGACTTACGCCCGAACCCAATAATTAGTCCGCAATCTCAGACGGTGACAGTCGATCGATCTCCTATCTGCATCCCAATAACCAAACCCTATGAAGACAATGCATTTTAGGCGACGGATAAAATGCAATCTATTAGCTCTTTACACTCATAATTGATACTCAATATAAACCAAATAAAGTAAATAAAACCATACAAATAATATTAAAATATACATGTCTATGTTAAAACATATGAAATAGCTTTTAAGTTATTTTATAAATTGGTGTAAGTTAAATCTTAATAGGATTTTGGTACAGTTGAACTGTCATTTTCATAAAAGGTTTATACACCGATTCGACCTACCATGGATAGCTTGTATCGACAGATGGCTATTACAATTTATTACTTTACTCGGTTACTGACACTCTTTTATCAATACTTGGATTTAATGTCTATCTGAGATGGTCAAAAATTGAGATAGGTTATTGGGTTTGGGCATCAGTTATTAGTAAAGATTTTGAAAAGTCCATACAAATTAAATTCATTAGTCAACTAATCGGGAATTAAACGTCGCTAAATAACACCGTTATACAATTAAAATATAATTATTACTCTACCTTCAGACATAATAGTAATCTGTGTATGGCAGTTAGGGTAGATTACACTATTAAAAAAATCTCCGTTTTAATTATTTCTCTATGAAGTAAATTCATTTGTTATTTCAAGAGATTTTATTCTAAATAAAATATGATTAGACAGTTATTTCTAAAGGTATGTATTATGTCTTTATTTACAAACATGTAACACTAAAATACTGTGGCTTTTTAAGGTTCAATGTCTATATCTTCTTTCTTTGTATGTCGGGATCTTCGCGTCGATCTGAAATTAAGACAATTTATCAACATTGTGTTGAAAGTGTATATATTACCATCTAATCATGCGTTTATTAGATCGCATAATTTTTCTCGGTGTCTACGTGTACACCTCACAGCGTGGAACGTGGAATAAAACCTCTTCATTATGGTTACAATTTTAAAAAGGACAAACACAAAGTCCAAATTTGGAATAGTACTCCATTTTGAAATACTACAAAAATCTTTCGGTTAAAAATCCTTATAGGAGTTCAATTTAAAAAGATAAATTCCAATTATGTCCCAGAGAAAAGTATTTTTTGATATATATTAATGGAAATTAATTCATGAAGTTAGAATACTTAAAATAATAATGCAAATCATTATTTTATGCAAACGAATTAATGAAATTGATCACATTGCCAAATATAATGTGAATCACACAGCTGTTATAAATTATCTATATGGGGGTAGCGAATGGACACGTATTTGTGGTCAAAGCCACAATCTCATTATGAATTGAAGCGACAAATCAGATAATTGCTACTTAACATACACCGTTACAATGTATTAAACATTATCAATTACAGTGTTATCGTGGTTCGGTAATTAGGGGTTGTTTGGTGCTGCGTGAGGCATAGTGGGTAATTAGCAAAAAGTTATCAGAACTAATATTAAACAGTTTGGACGCACTACCACACGATGCCAATCATTTTCTTAGTTATTGGACGAATATAGACAAACGTACAGTTAAAGACGTACATAAATGGTACTATCATGTTGACACTAGAATAAAAATATATAATAATACAGGTAGGAATCTAAACTGACTTTAAATTTATCGAGAAACGTAATCTCTATCATAAATCAGACAATCCGTAATCACTTTGTAGTTATTTGTGAGTTCAATAGTTTTTTAATATTCACAACTTTGATCTTTTTATAATAGTACTTCCGTAATTGTAACACGTTCCGTCCGTAATTGTACTAGTCCCAATGGGAATGTAGTAGCGAACTAGATTACGGGACGTTTTTAACACTTCACTTACCATTTTCATAAAAGTGTTCAAATTTAGAATTTTGTGTTTAAAAACCTTTTAATAAACATATTGACAATGTTATCTTATATCTTTAAACGAGCAATTCTTGTATATATATATAATTGGAATCTCGGAATCGGCTTCAACGATTTTCATGATATTTAGTATACGGGGGTTTTCGGGGGCGATAAATCGATCTACCTAGGAATCATTTATAGAAAATGTTATTTTATTCGTGTTTTATTAACTTAAACATAGAATTGCTCATTTAAAGATCTTTATTCGATAATTATATTCATATTTTATCATTTTATTAGTATGTAATTCGTACTTAAATATAATTTCCAAAAAACAAAAAAAATCCCGAGCAAGGCTTGGTCATCCAGGTACTTAATTTATAACGATAAACTTACTGTAGTCTTTTTCTAATCGTGTGCTTTCTAGATGTTGCTTCTACACACAATACAATCAGCTTACTATCACATGGATAACTGAAAAAAAAATACTGTAACAATTTTGGAAATCAAGCTCGACTTTTATCAGTCAAATTATATTTAAATTATTTTTAAGGGAACAGAAGCATGCAAGATTACAAATTCTATATTAAGACTTGAGTTCAGATCGTGGCATATTATTTTCAGTAAAATCAGATACTATTTAATATCGATCAAAATAGCTTTTTGGAAGACTCTTTCAAGAATAAGATAAACTTATTGAAGCTTACAACGAAGTTTGGTTTTTACATACAGTGTTTGGGATAAAAGCTTGCTTTCTTCAAACGGAGAAGCCATTCCAAAATCCATTGGATTATCATTTTGCCATTCTTCGCAAAACGCTCTTGAAGTTCTATAACCATACGCATCACTTCCGTGCCATATCGCTTTTTCTGGCCTGAAAATAATATATAAACTTCGACATTGTATCCACAAGATACATTGCAGCCTTGAGTTTTAGAATGTTTTTTGAAGTATAAAATTTAAATGATATACCAACTCTTGTTTGAGTTTTTCATATTATCTAGTGTTATTTTTTTTTTGAACAGGGGCCAGAAGGGGGCAGGACGTTTATCTGACGTATACCTGTCGTACAATTATAGTACGATAGCTATGTTTGAGGAAGTGTATCAACTAGGCGTTGTTGAGCTGTCGGCTATGTGGATGTATCAAATATGTTTAAAATTATAGGATTCGATTGTGTTTTGTTTTTATTTATATAATTTGTTCTCTATTAAAAAAAAACTAGATGAAGGGAATCCCTGTCGTCTCTTTCTCTCCAATTGTGTTTATGCTGTGATGAAAAGAGATCGGTACTTCGGATTTTCGGGTGCAATTGCTCTAATTAATTTTCTATGAATTACTTTAGATCTGTGGACTAAGGTAATGAATTGTTATGAAATGGTTTGGCTTAAACGCTTAAAAATCTTAACATATGCCTTAAAATTCCTCATTTTTATAATGTACGAACATTAAAATTGTTCATATTCGTAGTAAGTAAATTTTAAACTATTGATTTTCTCTTTTAACCGAAATTAATATTCACAATTAATATTTAATATTTTATTATATTCTTTTAAACTTACCAATTTTTATTACTGCTAACTTTTTGGCCGTTGAAACTATATATCTTATTCATTGGCAGTGGTGCACCAGACCCATTGAATAGATGCAGCCACGATTCAAAAAGAACTTCTCCATGTAAATTGACAATTGGCACGACTCGATCCGCACTTGTTTTGACTAGAGATTTCATATCCTCCACACTAAAATATATATTGTTAGCAATAAATGACGACAACGAATCTATATCTATAATATATATTAAGCTGATAGGCTTTCGGCTGACTGATTATATATATATATATATATAATATATCCTCTTCTTAGGTTGGAGGAACCGAACGTTCATTACAAATTGATTTCTCGCTAGGCTTAACATTGATTTTTTCCTCAGAATTATAGGTATAGCTAGATTCAAAATACTTCCCTTGCACTTGACTAGGTAAATGCACGAACCCAATAATTAATCCACAATCTCATATTGGAAACAATCTGCGATTATGGATTGTCAGACCGTGACAGTCGATCGATCTCCTATCTGCATCCCAATAACCTATCCCTACGAAGACAATCCATTTTTGACGACGGATAGAATGCAATTTCTTCGCTCTTTATACTCATATTAAATAATCAATTTAAACCAAATAAAGTAAATAGAACCATGCATATAATATTAACATATACATGTCTATGTTTAAAACATTTCAAATAGCTTTTTAATTGTTTTAAAAACTGGTGTAATTTAAAATCCTAATATAAAATATTGGCACAGTTGAACTGTCATTTTTATGCAAAGGTTTATCCACATACACCGATCCGACCTTCCTTGGATAGCTTGTATCAACAGATGGCTATTACAATCTATCGATTGGTTATTGGCACACTTTTATCAATATTTGGATTAAGATGTCTATCTCAGATGGTCAAAAATTAATTGAGATAGGTTACTGGGTTTGGGCGTTAGCTGACGTATGTTACTAAATGTAACTTTAACAAATTATAAATGACATTAAATAATCGATATCGAATACTAAATCTAATTTTAATATCGGACTCATGTTTAATTATACAATTACTTTGTAATCACTATTATCAATGCTCCAACTACATTGTTATTATTGTATTATCGTTCGTTATACAAATTGTTCCAATTTGTTATGCTAATTGATATCATGTTTTTTACTTCAATTATAACACACTTTATCGAAAAAGTATAGCCTTCAATAACATTAGTTTTTTATCATATTGTTAATATAGGGTAAATATTTTTTGTTGAAGTTATACTTCTTTTGGCGCGATGGAGAAAAATGATGAGAGTGAATTTTTACGATGCGCGCGCACACCAACACCTAAATTCGACATCGTAAAGTTAGGTCTAGGGGGCATTAAAATCGATAACAATGTTCCAATTGTATATTCTAGTATTTTTATATTTAGATCACGTGTTTCGTAAGAGTACAAATAAACAGCGTGAATAAATAAATATTATTTTGGTGGTTTCAAATCAATTTTATATACGACGGTGATAGTATTTACTAATAATTTATTTATTTAAATAAAATCTTTTTGATTGATTTTAATATTTATCGTTAAACACTACTGCATTTAAGTTTTTTTCCACATGCCAAAGAAATATAACTTCTAACGCATGTACATAAGTACAGACACTCTTTTAAAGTCTATTGTTTAAATTTATTTATTTAAATGTAGAAGTCTATTATACATTATTTTTAAGTTTTATAAATTGACTGACTCAAGTAAATTATGTCTTTCATTCTAAAATCTTATATAGTTTGTAACTTCCACAAGCCCAGTTCAGTTTCATAGAGAAACAATGACTATTTTCCCAGCATAGAACCTAGTTCATCCAGGCTTATGTTCCAAGCGCCATTGTATGTTATATACATAATTGTTTTTACAAACTATTCTTATAAACATTTTTATTACAAGTTTAATAACAACATATTTTCAAGATTGAACAATTTTAATAATCGCTTTACTGTTATCAAGTATTTGTAGAGTTCTGAATCAACGCCAACAAACTTTGATGAAATCTCCGAGTCTAATATTTTACACTCACAATAGATAACTTTTATGGACACAAACAAAATTTGCAAACTATTTCTATTCAAATCCACATGTATTTTATTAGTAATCCAAGTGTAATAAAGTAATACAAATGATATCATTTTGTCATACATTAATTCAATAACCATTTGTAATATATTAATACTTACTTATTAGTGAGGAACGCGACAAAATTATTCGCACGGAATTCCCTGAATGCCTGTCGATAACACTCTTGATTGACTGCGTTCCTCCCAGTCCTGTTCATAGATGTCAACATATTCCCTCGATACGGCTCGTTCAAGGCGACGAGACGGATCTTATGTAAAATAAAAATATAATGAAATACCACAATACACATACTACATACACACAGCTGAATACTTTATAGAAGATATTGACAGAAAATCAATTAGATTAGATTACGCGCAAGCCATCGCCAAATGCGGTTTATTCAGAAATTTTATACTCAGTTAAAAAAAAGGATTTAACGGGCTGGCTGAAAATGTTATTACCACACAATGATTTTTCTCAAAAAAAAAAAATGGTTAAAATCCCCACACCTTGGTTGGAATACCATGGAAACTGATACTTCCCTTAGAGAAGCCTATCAAAATTCAGTGATGTAATTAATATATAAAAAAAGTCCAATAATTTCGTTTAATGATGTTATTAATGTGAGTTTGAAAATCCAATAGAGCCTTAAAAATAGTACTTTTAAGGCAAGTTAGGCCTTTTCTATTTTGAAACTATTGTTTCAAAATACAAAGTGCGTACGTATATACTAAGTCAAACAGTAAGGCGCAAAGGCTGAATTGTTACTTATTGAAACATTAAGTAAATTATTAAGTATACATCTTGTTTCATATGTATTGTATATCTATGTTATCTGTTTTGGCTTTGTATATATAAGTGTTTTTATAACAATATATGTATGTTAGCTGAACATTACTTAATAAATATCTTTCCATTGACAATATATTTAGCAGTAATATTCTATCTGTAAGGTCAATATCGGGAATCAGGTTCAATTTCTATGTACAAATATTTGTGTTAGAAACGTAAATGTTGGACAGGGCATGCATATTGAACTTGTATGACTTTGCAAACATTCATTCTTTACATTTTTAAAGTCACTGGAACTATATTGAATAGAATAGAAATACTTTGTTGTAAAAGTTCAATTCATGAAATTTAAAAATTTAAATTTGTTTACATAAAATCGTGTTTTGAATTAAACTGGCATCTATGCAGAATATAAATAATAAATAAAAAAAATAAAAAATAGCTTGTTTAGACGGGGATAATAGTGAATGTTTTTTGGAATTGCTCCTTTTTAAGTTTAAGACGTGTATTCGCACAAAAATACAAATTTTACTATAATATTAACATTGGTATGTAATCATTTTTAGTAACTGTACTGTATTATTGTCAGAATCAAGAAAATAGTAATAATAAATTTAGCTATATAATAACTTTACGAAAGCAATGTAATAAGGAAGAAAGAAGTAAAAAGCACTTGATAAGTTGAGTACATTCCCTGATATTACTAGTATACTTACAAATGACTTTTCATCACTAGATAAAGTTCTCGAAGGCAAAGTAGACTCGGGAATATCAGCGTATCCATAAGACGTACTTCGCGCTGAAAATAGCGAACCCATCTAAAAAAAATACACAAATTCACATTGATACTTCTTGCTTGCGAGTTAGAGTCATGTAAATTTATATTTTTCAATAGCAGTAATTGTACTAGATGTTCTAGTCTAACAATATGATGAAAGTAATTTTTATCATCTGGTACTTTTTTATAATATTAGAATTTCTACTTTTTTTTTTTGACTTTCATAAGGGTTCCCCAGTGTACATTATGTTACCTATATGAATAAATGATTTTTGATTTGATTTGACTCTCCGTGTGGCGTGATTTAATTTCTGGTCAGGTTCTGATTTCTAGGATACAGACTATTATCTTAAATACTTTTTTGGTGATTATTGTAACGTACGAAAAGAAATCCTGAAATCTGACGCATATAATCAAATACATAAATAAATATAAATCGAAACTTACGTCCACATTTTGCCAACCACTTTCAACGCGTACAAGTAAAATTCTTTCTTGTATTACGTAGGCTATCGTGCCAACTGGAATATCGGTAGTTTTCTAAAAAAAATGTACGGCTAATTTATAAAAAAATAGTAATATTAACATCAGGTTAATAATAAATCCAAAAAAGATTAAAAAAATGTTTATAGGTACATATTGGTTATAAATTTGATTTTCAACAATTTTTATGGTGTTTTTGCATTACGTGCAATAAATTCATTAAGGGCGAACTACAAATTACCTTCAGAAGAATCGATGTAGTCTTAAATACGATTGTTGCGGCTGTGTACATATCTTCGTCATCATCAAATGAACCTGAAAAAAATTACTTTCATTTAACTGATTATTCGTAATTTAATACGAATAATATCTTCATTTCGATTCCTTAACAATCCACATTAAGCAAGCTGACGTCGGCCCAAACAATATTTTTCTTTAGTGCCTTTCAAGGGGGCCATATAAATGTTATGTCATTTCGTCTGTAGGAAAACGCCCTCAATTAAAGTGCATCATACAGATTTCAGAATAAATGACACTATGATAATAATGAGCAATTAAAAGATTTGGCCCTGGATTCTAATATCTTCCTTCTTATCAATAAAAAAGTTTTAAAGGATTACCAAAACTTATTTGAATTGTATTTATTCCAAATATTATAATTATTGTTGGTACGAATTAATAATTTTTATTATTAATTATTGATTAAGACATATATTGTTTCAGTTTCCTTTATAACCCAAAACAAATACACATAATATTCAAATTTTATATTGAAGACCAACAGTTGGTATGGCAAAGGGGAATTTCAATTACCTGATCGTACAAAATTATTCTGGGGCACAATACCACCAGGTTCTCCTTTGGGTCCTGTGAGGGATATTCCTGGTGAACCCGGAGGACCAGGCGGTCCAGGTGGACCGGGGATAGATGGACAAGCCGATGCTTCACATGTGCCAGGGATACCAGGCTTCCCTGCTTCACCGGCAATTCCAGGCTCACCTGTGTCACCCTTTTCACCTTTGACCTGAAAGATTTTATATTTTTTTTACATTACTTTCAGGCGGGGTTGAGTGAAACTTTTATGTATTCTGTGTATTGTGTCATGCAATTACGTTACAATGTTAAGTGTTTTTCATAATATTTTCAGTTATCTTGAAATAATAATCAAAGCTATTCACAAATGTACTTCGGATTTGACGCAAGTGTTATACCTGTGTTCTTTAACAGGAGATGTAAGGAGGTAATAGTCAACATTTAATGTACAACTATACATTTTTTACACTACCGAATATTACGAATATATAATTGATTAAGATTTTCTGGTTGTTGAAAGTATTGTGTGCTTAAAATACCTTTTTGTAGTCTATAAAAGGTGTTTCACCTTTTTCCCCTTTCGATCCATGTGTTCCGTCGAGCCCTTTGTCTCCTTTTTCACCCTTTTAAAAGTATATTTTCAATTAGTTAAAAAAGTCACATCGATTTAAAAACACACCATATTATATATTGGTAACCATCGGATCGGATTCGAGGGATTTGTTGTTTCTTTGTGTTTGGAATATATTCTCGAAGCCTCGTTGTATATACGAAACAATTTAAACGATTTTAAAACAAACGGTGACTTTCACCAGTATAATACTCAAAACAGAACAAATCTAAGCGTACGATCGAGTATACTACAAAAGATAAATCGATCATCAAAAGAGATCTCATTTTGAAATTGTTTTCGTTTTTACAACAAACTTCTACGAGAAATTAGAGAATTATCACTAAATAATTTCAAAACTCTGGTTAAACATAAATTAATAGATAAAGCTTTTTAAAACACTTAATTTATTAAATTATCTTAATTCTTGGGATTGATTTATTGTAGTTCAAATGTTTATAGCTGCTCTGCCTAACAAACAAGTTGTATGACTCAAAACTTGGCGATTAAAAAGAGTGGCACAGAGTTTCTTGCCAGTTCCTCTTTCCCGATCTACGCCCTTGACTTCCGAAAGTAGTGGATTCTAAATGTAAATTTAGAATCAATTTAACATAAGTACTTTCTGTTGACGTTCATAAGTGTACTGTGTCACCTGTATGAATAAATTTATTTTGACATTATCCAACAATTCCGTATTAGAATATAAATGGCAAGTATTTGAAGTATTTCCAACCAATATTCAGCTATACCTTGGGACCCTGTGATCCTCTGTCGCCTTTAATCCCCTTTGGACCCACTGGTCCGACCGAACCATGTTTTCCTGGATGCCCTGTATGTCCACGACTGCCCATTTTTCCTGGAGCACCTCGGTCTCCTTTTGAACCCTGAAAAAGTAATGGCTTTATAATTAAACCATTTAAATCACTTAAATTCTTTGAGTGAAGTTTTTAATTTTACTTTTAATAAAGCAATAGCTGATTCAGGAACGTTTCCTGGTGCACCGGGATGTCCTGGTTCACCCTTTGCTCCCCGTGGACCTTCAGGGCCCAAATCTCCTTTGTGACCAGACAGACCTCGTTCGCCATCGGAACCGTCAACGCCATCTTTGCCGGGAGGCCCTTGAGGTCCTATTAACCCCTGATCACCCTTTTCTCCCTGTGAACAAAGTGTTTAATCATCTTCAACTGATTACATAATACATAGCTTTAATGGTATTTATTGCAGTTTTTTTTACCTTAAGACCTGTCTCACCGTTATCACCCTTAAGCCCCCGAAGCTTCTCTACCACAGCTGCACCTGTAAAAGTTTTGACATTGAAAAAGGTACGTATCAAAGTCACGGAATTTAATTAAATTTAACGGGGTATGTGGAGTGCTATTAAAAGTTTTTGTCAGCAAGTACTTTCTAATTTATAGCATTTAAATTTCAAATTTGCGTATCCATTTTGGATATGCACGTGACCATACATTACGTTTAATGATACGACGTTCTAGGTTATAAAACTTCTTTACTGATCTGTTAGTTAGTTTATGATAGTTACATTGAAATCGACAAAAGTCAACTCATTACAATTGCAAAAATGCAAATGGACTCTACATCACTTACAATTAATCGCTGGCCTAGCAAATGGAATAATATGTGATGGATGAAAATTTCGTTCATGCAACGGCATTTGTGGTGGCTTGGCACGATTCACGGATGTAGATTGAATGTATAAATTTTGTAGAATTGCTAGCCGAATTCGTTCAAAACTTTCCGACATTGCTAATTCTCTAATGTCTTGAATTATGCCGTAGAAAATGATTGATAGAATCTAAAATATTTTTATAAAATGATACACAGCCATATCTTTAAGGGTTATATCAAGAACCCTTGATATGGTTCATCCGTTCGAAAAATGACATGACCAGCATTCAATATACGGTTGCTTAGCCAGAGATTTTGAACGCCGATAATGCCTCTCGGTCTGCGGCACATAAGAAATAAGGACAAAACATAAAGTAGGGACAATAGGTCGGGTCGGAAAGGGTTCAAAGCTAATAGAGGTAAATAGAAGCTACAAAATATTTGGGATACAATATATTTACGTTATTTTTACATGACTGAAGTTGTGTTATATTAAAATTTGTTTAGGTTTATTTGTAGATAAATATTTTTGTGTATCAATAGTTAAAATATTGTTCGTACATGTGTATTTTGTATATCAATAGTTTTCTAATAAACTTTTGGGAACTCGGGATATATTTGATATTAAATAAATTTTACAATGACAAAAAACTGCTGTTAGTATGAACCACCATGTTGTTGGTTGTTGTTGTTGGTTGTCAAGTCGGTTGATGAATCACGACATCAAAAAATAATTAAATGACATTAGTTTAAAGTAGAATTGTACGTTAGCGATAAGTGTACACCAGCTTTCAAAATTCAAAAGCTAATCAATCAACTAATTTAAAATGTAACGAATAAACATAAGCCGTATTTATTTTTAATTTATCTGGGCGTTATATTGTTAGCGCATTAGCGCAGCGTAAGTTGGAATGATAATGATAGTTTTACAAGTGACGATGATTTTGTACCAGACTGGATCACAAAATATTGTATAAACATTCCAGCTGCATTTTAGTACTTACTTTCATCAGGATCTATTGTTGCATCTAGTATTGATGACAATCTTGCCGGCGATCCTGGTGCACCAACATCACCTTTGTCTCCCTTATCTCCTACAATTTGAAATTGAATTATATTTTATATCTTATAGAAAAAAGTGGTTTAAGGAAACACATTAGTACTTGGCTGCATACTCAAATAAACAATCCATTTAAAAGTTCATTAACAGCTTTTAGTTAAATTCTGGGTGTATGTGACAAAATGGTCGACATTTTTGATTTAATTACGCATGAAATGATGGAACTGATGGACATATATAAGTGTAGACGTTATGGTTAATTCTTTTTACCTTTATTCCCGAGACTCCCAGGTTTCCCATTCTTTCCTTGTATACCCTTAACTCCATCCAATCCTCGCTCACCAGGTACACCTTTATCACCTTTAACTCCTGGTTTACCATCCAAGCCCTAAACAATTTTCCAAAGATTTGTAAAAAAATTACCCAATAAAGCTATTCAAGCTAGACTGTTTTTATTAAAGTATCTGACTCAATTCTTTAAAGCCAATTTGATAGACAGACTACGGAATACTTCACTTAAATAGTGCATTAAACAGATTTACATTTTGACTGTTATCTTATTATTTATTAGTTTATAATATTTTATAAGTTTTAATAAGCTGTAAGCAGTAAACTTTTTAATCAAGATTCTTTATTTTTGATATTAAGATATTAAGGCTATCCGTACCTTATAGGTCAGGTATTTTGTAACTTCATCCCCCTTCTCCCCTTTCATTCCCTGCTCTCCTTTCTCTCCTTTCTGTCCATCAATGCCCCTAATGCCAGCATCTCCTGGAGGCCCGATTGGCCCAATATCACCTTTTTCACCCTTCACAGGAACTGTTGTCTCTTCTATTTTCTGTCAACATAATCCCTGACAATATTTTTTCTAGTGTTTCTTAAGATGTGACAAAGTATTTGTTTCTTGCAGTCCATTGTTTCTATAATTATTTATACAATCACCTCTACGACTGGTGCGGGACATTCTGGACCAGGGGGACCCGGAGGACCAGTAGCGCCATCTTTTCCAGGGTCACCTTTAGGCCCCTTATCTCCATCTCTTCCAGGATCACCTGGTTCACCTCTTTCTCCCATAGGGCCTGCAGGCCCAACTGGACCGGTACCACCCTAGACAAAAATGAGAATTTTAACTTAGTACCGATGCCGTAAGATGAGATGCCGCAACCACGTGGCAGATAGGTATATGATTTAAGGATTTTCCTAAAAAAGTTTTTATTACCTGGGCTCCTGGTTCTCCAATATATCCATCTCTACCTTGTGGCCCGGCTTTTCCAGGGGGACCACGCAATTCTGGCACACTGCTTACGACACTCCTAAGTATCTTGGATACATCGTTTTCTGTACATTGACACGCCTGCGAAAATGTTTTTATTTATAAGCAAATAGAAGGTTACAAAATACTAGTAGAATTTTTCCTATACTTCAATGAATTGAAAAGTGTTAAATACTTACCCCTGTGTCTCCTTTCGGTCCTTGTGGTCCTGTTGGTCCAATAACAGTATCTCCTTTATCTCCCTGTAACACCAATACCTTTTTAATATAGACATAATGTTAATATTGTATTCTTAAGCATACAGATTATTTATGACAGATTCTTTATGACTTCTTTATTTGGATAGAAATCCAGAAAGGTTGCTAAGAAATAAGTTGTGTGATAATGCTGGGGACGACGTGTGTCAGGCTGATCACCAACTTACCTATTAGATTTATAAATGGTCATGAAACAGATTCAGAAATCTGAGGCCAAGACCTAAAGAGGTTGTAGCGCCACTGATTTATTTGTTATTTTTTTAGCTCTGTGAAACTGTGATTACGAGAGAAATTAATAAAATACCTTTTCGCCCTTTTCTCTCGTCACTTCCGAATCTGAAATCAATATTTAGTAATGTAACATAACAACATAACAATTTTTATTAATAACATAACAACATAAGCACTTTCTGGCAATGTAAGTGACAATTGGCTGCGGTATCTCTTAACATCAGCTAACAATCCTGCCCGTTTGCCTCCTATTATATAAAGAAAATAAACTTAACAATGTGAATACTGCACTAAGTAACATATTTCTAAAATATTTATTAAAACCCAACCGTACGTTGGGACGGGCCGCTAGTGAGATATAATCTACATGACCTAAAAATACTATAATTATAATACTAACCAGTATCAGAGGCGGCATATGGGTCATCCTTAAACTGAAAATGAATTATGTATTATTTATACCGACCAAATATCACTCTATATATGCAACACTGCAAAGCATAAGCGATGGTGGCCAATTTCAATAACATATAAAGCAAGCTCGTTACAGATTTATTTAGCCCCCCAAATGTATTTATATATCGCAGTAAAGTAATTAAATCAGAAAGTTAATTGAGTCTTTAGACAGTTAAATAAAGATCGATATTTAATCAAGTCGCTAAAGATCCGTCAGACAAGTGACTGAACGAAACGTTTAACGAGTTTCTGAACGTTCCTTGGCAACAAGACTGACCTAACCTATCCTAACCATTTACAATAAAACAAAACACGGAACTTTCAAGCTCTCAGTTCTTCACGATTACACCGAAATAATTATGTGTACAATTTCACCAAAGACCACAATTTAAAACAAAAACCCACTCACACAACAAACCAACGTTTGCCAAAAGAAAGACTCTAAAAAGATTCAGCTGTTGTCGTGACCGCCATCTTGTTTTATATTATTAATCAACACGCGGGCTGCCGGTCAGACAGATAGTTAAACGTTTTTGACGTTGCTTTATTTAAACCAAAATGCTTACGATTTGATTGAATACCGATCTTTAATTAACCCTCTAGAGATTTAATTAACTCTCTGATTTAACTACATTACTGCGACATATACATAATACACCCAAAAAATGCACTAAGAATATTATAAAGTTATTGAGACTTGCCGAATACAATATAAAGCATAAAATTAGGCAGAACATCAATATTAAGCAAACAGACTGTTAATTAATATAATTTCTACATACTGTTCTAAGGTATTCAGCTGTCGGATGGTCCTAGAAGGATTTTTGCTATTAAAGTAAGTATTAACATGCTTTTTAAAATTACAATCACCTGCATTCAAAAAAACAGTCTTTACTGCTACGCGAGATTTTTTCATACAAAGCTCATTTAATAGAAATCTATAGAAAATTTTACGACTCAATGACGACTGATATTTTGAATGTATTTAGCCGACGAAAGGGAAAATAATGTTAATAAAAAATTAATGTTATTAGGAATAACTAAGCCGACTTTATGTCCCCTCCAAAAATGGAAGGGACCCCCCCCCCCTATCTGGCGACTACTACAGTGATTTAATGAAACGATAAGTGCTCTCTAAGTAGGAATATTCCAAAATTGAATTAAAAAATCTTAATATGATATTTCAGGCACCAATTTTTAACCCCTTAGTGGTTTTATGGTGTTATTGTACTTTTAGTTTAGCAATAATAAAAAATATGTTTTGATACGGAACTAAGCACAAGTGCTAAAGTCCAAATAACTCATTATATATTATCCAAATCCAATAATATCATGTACACATACATCACACTCCTTTTCTGAAGTTGGAAAAAAACCTATATTTGAACGATGCTCGCCATGTTATTTATCTTAAGATTTGTAATTTTGTATTTCAGCAAAATATATATACTAATTCATACTTGACTAAACTCGTCATAAAATAATGTAAAAATATATTAACTAATTTATACGTTTTGACGTATTTTTATATAAGATCGGTACTTTGTTGACTTTGTGAAAATATTAAATTCAATCAAAAACTTATAATTTTTTTTAAATCTTGCTAAGACTTTCTAACTTTCCAAGCTAACTTCATAAACCCCTCCGATTGGCATTCATCATTCATTAAAACTTTTTCCACACAATAATCTACATAAGATAAGGAAGAGGGAAGATTTTAAGTATTACAATTGTACAACTTTAAAATGAAACTTACTTTATTAGTGTTGGATTCCAAAGATCCTGGAGTCTACGAAAGAAATTTTGTTATTAAAAAGAGTAGCGTAGAGTTATTAGAAAGGTAATCTTATAACAAATTAATATTTTGATTAATAAGCAATAATCTGAATCAGTTAACGTATGCAGAGGATCGTATATCTACTATTGGTCAAAAAATAAGATTGTTTCGCTGTTATTTCGATTACTCGGTAATAACTAATTAAAGTTTATTTGTCAATGAGCAAGTAATGTTGCTATAACAAGTCTGATACTCTGTTGTAAAATAATCGGAATTGCTCTTACGACTTTATTGTAGTTGTGTGTATATTTGCTGATAAAAATATAGGATTATTCATTGAAGATAATTGCAGTTGTTAACTTTGCATTTGCATTTAGATAATTATTGTTAATCAATAAGGCTTCGTAAAGCAAACATTATTAAGTAATAAACTTACGCTAGCCGGTAAATCCTGTAAAATAAAATATGTTAATAAGTAATATATTACATCAAAAAGTATTTTATATTTTACGTCAATTTTACTCACAATTGAACAGACTTCAGAAATACCGTCACCACCATTGGCAATTTTTAAAGTCTCTATCGCACCCTGCAATAAAAAAATATATATTGTTTCATTGTTAAATTGTTTACTAAAACTATAGTCAAAGATCACTTTCACAAAATCTGTATAACCAAGGAGAGAATTTTTTTCGAAGTTATGTAATAGTTAGACCTGGTATGCCAGAGTTTTTTGCCAATATTTATGTCTTTTATTAAACTGTGGTGTATCACTTTGGTCTATTGAGTGTTTTTACGTTGAGTAACATTTTTTTAAATATCTATAGCCTACATCAGAGATTATTATGGTGAAATAATGTTTCAAATTAGTTTCAAGTTTATTCAATGCATAAAACAATCAAATCTCTTTATATACAAGTGTAGATTATTAAAATACCGGGAAAATATGTACTGCGTACAATTTCAGACTTGAACAGTCGTTTGCAATATCAAAATGATTGAATACGTTTTGCATTCTATAAAACTCTAGGAGCACGTATGGAAAATGTAATAAAAATAGCATATTTTACAATATTACGGGAAAGATTTGATACACAACGTGTTTTATGAGCTGCAGAAGTGACGTAAAATATTGTTAACGTATACAATATCCGTTCCCTTTAATATACTGAGGTACTAAAGGAAATTAAAGTAACTATATTTTGTCCTAGTTTAGCGGATGCGGTTAGCAGGCTTACTCTGTAAATTAGAAAGTAAATCTAGTTTTAGCATGTTATACTAGTTACCATACACTGTAACTATGACAGTAGCTTTAACCATTATTCAATGATTCTTAATTTTTGATAAATCGGTGTTGAAGAATTTTACATTTTCTTCGCTAGATGGCGCTAGAAACAATTATTTTTTTCTAGGCAAGTGAGAGGTCTATACTCTACTACTTCTACTATCTATACCCAGACGCATAGATTTATGTCGCCCATTTCATGGCGACGTTTATCTTCAATGAGAAAGTGTCAATTACTAATAGAGATACGTATGATCCAATAATAAATAAAAATAACGAAATTCATCCTTAACCCTTTAGCTGTGATCACCGATATTGTAAAACGATACTTCGATACATCATCTGACCGCTAAGCCATTTTTAACACAATATGATCGGGAACGTTACATATTAGTTCCTCAGCTTTACACGTCATTTTTTTCCCAGCGTGACAGTGATTTATTTATCTTTGTTATTAGATTTGAGTTTTACTAACAGTATCTTTAATAAATATATTAATGGTATACTTTATATTTGAACCGACTTTTGACTGGGTACAATATGCGAGCGATCACTGGAGCCCTAGATTAGGATCTCGACTATCCAATGGACTTTATGTCTGTGCGAATAAACTCTCTGGTTCGGTGAAGGAAAACATCTTTAGGAAACTGGCATGACCTAAACTATTTGAAATGATATCCGAACAGATACAGAAATCTGAGCCCCAGATCTAAAAGGTTGTAGCGCCATTAGTATATATACTTTGTATATTAAGAAACCGCAGACTAAAAATGTGATCCAAAAACCAAACTGGCATATTTATTGTAAGAACTTTAATCGGGTTATACGGAAAATGGATTAATAATTTCGACGGCTTTGTGTATTCGCTTTTTAGGCATAGGGTTCAAATATATCGGTTATTTATTTCTGTCCATGGTTTTTTTTAATTTATTATTTACTCTACTCCCCTGCCATCATGTCCAGTGAATTTTTCTATCTCACAAATTTGTTCAAAAAAAACAGGAAATACATTTCTGTCGATGGTTATGGAGCTGTATGGTAGAAGTTTTTTGATATTAGTAGTAGTATTATTATTAGATTTTCTTTTCTTACATTATTCCGGTAGCAAACAAGAGGTCAAATACTTGGAGAATATTCATATCACGATATTCCATAAATGATCCTCCATATATTTGTTCATTGCCAAAATTTTGTGCGTGATATGTGTTATTAAAGAACATGAACGGAATCAATTTAAATCAGTCGGTGTTTTAAGTAATGATAATATATAAACCATATGTACATGAGACATTGGATAGATTTCGCTCGTAACTAAATACAAAATATTAAAACAACACTGACATCGAATTATATGAAATACTTGCAAATATGTAATGAAATCTTCATTTATGACAAGGGTTTGTGAAAACATTAATATATCCCTAGTCCTCGGACTAGAGAGGCCTTGTGTTGTGGGTAACTAGAAAACAAGTATTCCGTGGTGCATGGTGTACCATATTAAAAATTTTTTTAAGGAATTTTAGTGTTACAACCATATCTTATAAGAAATTTAGTATGAGTGAATGGGTATGCGCATGTATTTGAGAGTATAACTGGGAGTGGTTATGATCGTGTCTATGATAGTTTTTGGAACTAATTTTTGTAAGTATTTTTTATGTGATTTGCGAGATTGTATTTACATTGTTTGACTGCAGAATCCATAGATTGGAAAATTAAACGATAAATGTAAAGAAGCGTTGGCAAAACACAGTTCTTCGTTTTGACGTTGAGAATACAAAAGTTCGGTTCTTAGATGTGTCCGGATTTTTGAATATTTTATTTATATGTACATTATTCAAGACTAAATAACTTTTTGTGTAACGCTAAAATATTTACGATTCTTCGCTTTAGAAGCAGTTAATGAGATAAAAATAGGGGAATAATTATAAGCGGTGTTTTTGTCATGAAACATAATTGCCGACTTCATTAATCGTCTAGACTCAAGACTTTAGTAAGTTGAATCACTATTTAGTAATAAAGTAAGGGGATATTACTTAAGAGAAACTTTAGAGTTTAACAATATTTTGTAAATTCTTATTCAACTATGCCAAAGTTGGATAGAGAATATTATTAACACAGTTACGGTAAAGTACAACGGAGAAAGAAGTGATATTTTTTTCCTTGAAATAATTTATAGGTGGAATCGGAAGAAATAGGTAATGAGTGACATGTCGTTTAAGACGATGGTGGGTTCCTAACGATGTCTTTTTAACCGCATGAGCAACCAATCCAGCGACAGTAAAATAATTTTAGCAGGCGGGGTTCGTGAGATAGGAAGTTATGCAACTGTTCACAGTTCGTGATACTGTTAAAATTTAAGTCTTTTTAATTTATGTTTTAAAACAAAATAAAATAAAATAATACTTAATTTCTGTGCTTAGTTCCACAAATCAGTCAAAAATTGCATATATATACAATATATGTATATATATGCAATTAAATGGAAAATCAAACTTTGATACGCTTCATATATTTTTTGATACAGATTGTCCTCAAGCTAGCTTCTATTAAACTGTTCTTAGTGCTACCTGTAAGCGGCTTTTGTGCGATGTAGACAATATCTCAGGTGCAATGCGACGTTTGTTTTGATAGCAAATCACGTTATATTCGAAGCGAGTTGCTCCCTAACATAAACTACGTATTAATACAATTCTCACGCATCATTGTTGTTGTACGTAAGAATGTAGAAAATACATTGATTTAGTTATAACAAAATAAAAACTAACATAAAATCCAATATTTTATAAAATATTATATTTATCTAGGAATAACGTAACGCATTAAGTAACGATGACGCATTTCGTTTCATTGTGATTGGTCAACAGGGTAATCCAATTAGCAACACGCGACACGATCCGTCATGTCAATTAACGTCTTTTGTATAAGGTTTATTTATTTATTTATCCTTTATTGCCTTATACAAAAACACGCATAACAAAAATAAAAATAAAAAATAAAAAAACAGTTACAAAAGATATAAGGCAAAGGGCTCCCGTTGATCGTTTTACTTGATTTCTTCTGACATAGTCCCATAAATACATAAGTCGGATGGTATTGGCTCACGAGTAATATTGACGTAATGCAACCAGCTTTTATTAAATTCAAGCTTTAGAACTAATGTTAATACAACAGCAGTGTATACCAAAATGACATTAAGTTAATTGTTTATGATATTCAGAATATCAAATACAGTAAATTTTGTTATAAAATACATATTTTTTTACAAAGCATGCTATGAGTATGATAATTATAAATAGCATTGAATTATACAATGTAAAAGTGTGAGTAAAGAAAAACTCATATATTTTCAAAGCAGCAACAAAACATATAAATTAAGACACCCACTAAGACATAAATTTCCGACATGTCACAAAAACTTTTCACTGAACCTACCCATAAAATCTCCACGAAGCCGTGAAGTAAAATTAAAATGGCAACACTTTGTATTCAAATGTCAAGCTTTGTGATGAATTTTGAGAATGTATGAGTCTTATTTTTGTTTCTATTTAATTTTACTTTCTCCCTTTAAGAAATTTTATTTAGGAAAATTGTATGAACATCCTCTGTTTTTACGCCCAGTACTTTAAGCAATATTATATCTTAGTAACATAGAGATAGCAAGGTACGTTATATTAAATGTATTTAAACACTATTCTTTTTTTATAGAACCAGTGGCGATAGGTAGAACCTCAAAGGCTCGGAAGCTCTCTAGCCCTATGCCCCATTACACTAACGCTCTCTCGAAAGCTCGCGGTAATAGAATGGGTACAAATAATAACATTAAAAGCTTATTATTGCATCTCACATCTCATCCTTCTTAGGCAATTCATTTAGGATTTCCGTTGTGGAATAGGCTGCCCGACTCCTAACGAATGGAGGAACATCTTTTAAAACTCCTCTGCGTAAACATTTCTTAACCATATCCTATCCTGATTTTTTTTTTATTGATAAAGATTGCCAACGCTCGGCACACTGATACATTGGTAAAAACAAACACTAAATACAATTTTGAATGTGATAAGCAATTAGAGGCAAACATGACATTCATTTAGAGCACATACAAACATCAATAGAAACAATTTTTAAACAAAACAAACATTACAAAAAAGAAACAATTACAAAAAACTAAACTAAAATCGATTTTAAAGTGTGAGGGGAGCAACTCTGGATATCCAGACCTAGCTTGTTTATCAGAATGCTTAATCTGGACACCGGAGAGCTTTGACCAAAACCTGATCAATCGTGACTTGTAATTCTTGTATTTCTTTTTATTTTATATCGCTATTCATAAATCCGTGAGATTAGCTTTTTAGTTTGTTTTTTTTAATTTTAGAATAAGATTCTATCATATTTTATAAGATTTGGTTATTCACTTCCTGCACTTACCCATCATAGTTCTTTTGTTTAGTTTTTTCCCATACTAGAGTTGTCTGGAAGAAATCGGTTGTTAGCAATAAGGCCGCGCGTTGAATTTATTATAATTGTTATAATTTTCGTGTTATTTTTTTTTGAATAAATGAATAAACTAAATCAAAAAATGTTTCATACTAAGTGGAGGTGATAATCGGACACTTTTTAATCGCCACCTAACTTAATATCACAATCGTTTGTACTCAATTCAGCGTCAAAATGTATACATTTGTATATCTAATTTGCTCCGTATGTTGTTATTTTAATATCAAAACTTTATTGCATCCTGTCGAATAAAATGTTCGATGTTAAAATCAATAAAAAAGCAAAAATTTTCCCTTGAGCTAATAAGCGAATGGTGTCAGATCATAAAACCAAAACATATTTGAATTTATGACTACGTCTAGACTTTTTAACCTTTGACAAATTTAATTTGCTTTCATTAGAAAATGTTTTTGATCAATTACTATATGAGATATAATTAAGCGACATTGTTAAAATTTTACTAGATTATTTAAAAAAGGCTTTTTGCAAATTAAATGTTACTTGGAAACGACAGTTTATTAATTTTAATATCTAATATTAAACTTTTACGAGTATTCATTTAATATTATTTCTATTAAATTGGCATTTCTACTATCTACTTTATTATTATTATTAATTTATGTGCGTCTCAAATGGTATCTTTAAAAAAAACATATAATGTGTAATTCACACGTCATAGAAGTGAAAACAAAGTTTTTATAATTAATCATATTTAAATTTTAAAAAATTCACTATCTAAATGTATTAAACTTTTCATTAAAAACAGTATATTTTAATGATACATATGATGATATATATATATTAATGTAAATCTTTTTTTGACAAAAACTAAAACAACGAAAGTTTGAAATTCGATTAAATTAAAAAGCGGCAGTATAAAGAGGCTGTATAATGCCTCCTATCCCACGTTAAATCTTATGAATATATGTTTCTGTCTCTTTTTACTGTCGCTTTTTCCGTTGCATCCGGTTTGAAATCACATCGATTCTAAAGAAGTTTGACTTCAAAAATAGCTAAGGATTGCTTGAAAATAATAATAGAAGAGATAAAACACTGTTTTCATTTAAAAAGCCTCTGTGCTTACAATAGCGATACCGACCACGACGTTTTTGTATTGAATTTAGATTTTTCAATATCCAAATAAAAGTGCGACTTTGGTTTAGTTATTTTGGATAGTTTAAATGGATTGTAAAAATAAGTTTCACGGGTTACCACCGATGTAACTTTCTTGTATTTTGAGCGTTTATCCTTGTTTAAACACGAAAGTTAAAGGCTGGTAACGCAAGCGCGAGCCCTCTGGCATTGTTAAAAAATATAATACGAGGGCAAACGAATCTGCGAAACGCCCAAAAAAGCAGTCGTCGCATATAGATAGATATTTTTAGAGGGTGCGTTACCGGCCTTTGAGGGATGAGTACTCTCGAATTTTGAATAGTTGAAGGTCGTATCTCTGGGAGTCGATTCCACACTTCGCTAGTTCGCAAAAGAAAATGCCTTGTGAAATGGACTGTGGAAGATTTCCAGCCATCAAATCAATCGGATTCAGTGTCCATGGACGGAATCAGTGAACATCAGGTGATCTTCCTGCCCATTTGCCCCCCATTACTCATTTCAGCCGATCAGATGTGTTTAAGCCATTCCTCTTATTATAGAACATAATGAATTTATTTATATATACGTCTGCAAGTTCTTTTTTAACACATCCTATGTATGAGTAGATTTAAAACTTTAAAAGTCTCAATACAAACATCTAAGTTCTCGATGCATACTAACTCGTGCGTGATTTAAGCCAAAGCTAAAACATTTCAATAGAATGGACAATGTTGTGCCAACTGTATAAATATCTTATACGCCATTTTAGTATTTATTGCATTGTGTTAAAGGTAGTATTTCTATAACGCATTAAGTTTAATGCATGTAAGCCTTTTACATGGAGGGTTATATAAGCATTATTATTTTGCAATTCTTGCATACTGTTTATTGATAAGTCTCCTCCTTTACATATATTTTTAATGATTGTATTTTAAGTGGTTAGTTAAATAATCATTAGTTTGTTATATTGATATTGTAAATGAAAAAACATACACAACATTTTTACCACCTAGCAAATTTTATAAATATAGCATTCGTTAAAGTAAAGTTCGTCGTTTTGAAACGTCTTTGTAAATTTAAAACAGTAGGTTTATAGTAATAAAAGAAATTCATAATAAAAATTACGCTTAAAACATTTTATGATCGCGAAAATATTATTTTATTACCTTGTGAAGTATTTTACACTTTGAAGACTATAGAAGAAATTACTATATTTAATATTAAAAAAAAATTAATGTTAACAGCTACTATTATTTTTTATATTTTTTCTATAAAATGTCGCTAAAGTTTTGGGTGCTACAGCTAAACGCGCGAATCAAAATCGTATAGCCTTTAAGTCACGGTTATTACTTTCTAATATTATGTATGAAAGCATCATGCATCTACTGTACTAGTACATGCTTTACGCAAAAGTCGAATGGCATCTGTTAGGCACAGAAGAACCTGCTTACAAAAAATCATATTGAGTAACGAATCTAAGGGCACATTTTTTCATACAGGGACCTTATGTCACTAAACAATTGACAGCAAATGGTATAATTTACGTTACGATACTGAATTTTAAAAATATTGCAAAATAATCTTAAATAACAAAATAAAAATGGATTTGGTCCCCCCTAAAGTAAATCTAAACATCGTTTAGTTCCTATCAGCGAAAGTAAAATTCAACTTTCAAGTACTTTGCACTCATTCAAAGGATGAAAATAGCGAGCTAGTTACTAGGGTTGAAATATGAGGGACGTGGAAGATTACGATAAGGCTTTTAGCTCAGTAAATCATAGGATTTCACGGTAGAGAACTGAGGCAAATTCAAGGATTTGAATCCTCTTTATGCCGTTTTTTGCTCGTAATAAGTAATTTTACAAGACCACATATTAATAAGTTAATAACAATTGCGTAGTTAGTTTATTGAACACATTTTTGCTTGTGCAAATTTTATATAAATATATATCATTAGGACTGATACTTACTCTTGCTTTTGAATAAATATAGCGTATATGCGCCACATAGCACTGTCCCTATTGAGTACGAATCTCACAAATAACATCAAATTATTTTTCTAGCTGAACCGGCAAACATTGTCCTGCCATGTCATTTCTAGGAAACATGGATGAAAAATAGGTGTCCGATTCGCAGAACTAACCGATATGTTAACAAAATTTCACGAAAACCGGTCGGCCGTTTCCATTTCACAGAAGTTTAATATTACAAACACCGTGCATTTTATATATTAGATAAATGTGTTTAATTTGAATTGTTTTTTATATGAAACGTCCCACATATATGAGGCAGGTTGTACACAGAAAAAGAAATTGACGCCTTTTTTCTATAAACAGAGATCACGGGCTACTTGCTACGGCCCTGACATAATATCTCTTCTGCTTCTTTCACTGTCAATGCATTTTCTTTTACGAACTAGCGGCATCTAACTGTGGCATCGACTACCGGCGGGGGTCTTCCCTGAGAAATACGACCTCGAACAATTCAAAATGCGAGCGTGCTCCTCCCTGAAAGGCCGGCAACGCACCCACTAAAAATGGGTGTCTATGGGCTGCGACGAATGCCTTTCTGGGCGACCCGCAGCCTCGTTTGCCCCCCCATTATATAAAAAAAATAAAGTACCCGCCACCAACTAGATTTATAACAAATTTCATTAATTTTCAATAAAGTTACAATCGTTTTCGCAATATGAATATATGAATAAGTAATCAGTTTTCAATTTTTACACGCTCAACTTGCTATAGCTAACGAAAATACAATTTACTTAGACTTCAAAGGAGCTTAATTTTTCCATTATTTATTTAATACTCGATACAAAATGAGATCACGTTCGCGAACGTATGTTGAATTACAATTTTTTGCCAATAAATTAGGGTAAATAGTTTTATTTTAACACGGACTGTGTTATGATGATTTAATTAGTATTAGTAAAAGTTCAAATTAAAATAAATAAACAAATCAGAGGCCTTACAACCTTTTTAGGTTTCCTCAGATTTTTGTAATCAGCCTCCTGTGCCTAACACAAACAGTCGACTTCAAGAGTCTAGAACAAGCCGGTTTTATTATGGTTTCTTACCTTCACCGTTCGAGTAACTGTTAAATGCGTACATAGACTGAAAGTCCGGTGATGCACACCTGGAGATCGAAGCTACGACTGTATACAGGTTATCTAAAACGTTCTAAAGACAAAAATACAGTACTGAATTAATACGCGTTGATTTATGTAAGATTATAACAATTTTGCAAAATTCTCAAGCATGCTTTTTGACTATCAATTATTGAATAGACAGTGTTCTAATTTTAAAACTATTCTTTCGTCAAAGCATTTTACTATGTACTAGTAACAAAAGACAGTCTAGATACCAAATACCGAGACAAAGGTTTTTTTTTTATAGAACAGGGGGCAAACGGGTAGGAGGCTCACCTGATGTTAAGTGATACCGCCGCCCATGGACACTCTCAATGCCAGAGGGCTCGCGAGTGCGTTGCCGGCCTTTTAAGAATTGGTACGCTCTTTTCTTGAAGGACCCTTAGCTGAACTTACAAACTTGTATAAATATTAAATATATTTCAAACAAAATATAATTATCAAACAAAATCTTCATTGCTTCCAAAGTTACATTCCAATATAACCTCGTTCAAACAAGTACTAAGTTGTACTAAGCTTCTCCAAATTGTAAAATATTTCGAAACGTACGAACGAAAAGTATTGGAATTGTTTATATACTTCCAATTCCCTCCCGAAGGTACGCCGATACAAGAGTTAAAGAATTTTAAAGCTTCTCTTTAGGAAGTTGTTATAAAAACGAAACGGACTTCAGGAACCTCGCTCAAATCCTTAAAGAGTCCCTAACCGCCGTTCGGTATTTTAGATGAAAGAGGTTTATGTTACAGGCGACAGTCAGCGTCATTTAATATATAAATAATAATTTTAAGCAAGAGTATATAAATCACATTGAACTTAAATGTAACCAGTTGTTGAGACCCCTTATGAAAAATTTATATGAATTTGATAATACTTGACAAAAATGAATACTTATACTTCTTTATGGATAACATACTGTGTATTAAACACATACACACCTTTGTTGTATGGTAAATGTGTGTTTGAAAAATTGTATAGTTATTTTTGGGATTTCTTCCGTATCGTATCTGCTCTGATATAATGTATAATTATGTGTTGGCACTCAGAGATTCTTAGAAATATAGTGATATGAATAATATATGATAAAATTATTATATTTAGAAATATTTACCAAAACCTTTTTTTTGTAATAAAAGTATTCAATATATTATGTATCTGGCTTTTTCACACATATAAAAAAACGATAATTGCAGAATTAAGTCGCGTTTGACTATAATTACTATTATATATAGTATGTAGAAAATAATAATTTAATTTACAACCATACATCAAAGATATAACAAACAAGAAAATAATAATATCATATTGACTCTGATAATACGTGGGTTTTTCGATCAAAAAGTGCGTTATGACAAAATTTCAATACAACCTGCTTTCAAAAAACGATTTGATATAAATTAATTTAATGCTCAATAAATGTAAAGAAATAGAACGCTTTATTTTTATGATACGTCTGTCTGCGTCTAGCTTATCGTGGCATAACTCCGATGATTTAGGTAATCGCAAGAAAAATTTACAATCTCGGCTCGTACAAGTAGGTGGTAATAATAAAATATAATATGGTATAGTAACCTGTTGACGAAATTGCATACAATCACGTACGCCTTATGTCATCAACTATATAAAATATGAGTACTGTTAACTAAGTGGTTTCATTTGACCGCAAAATTCTTACATATGTACAAATTTGAATTAAATTAATAAAATATGAAATTACACAAACATATTTTAATCAATATGGGTTATATACTAGCTTTGGAACGACTAAATTTTATTTAAATTCAGTGTCAATTCAAATCGATGTGTTGATCTGTGCCTGACGCAGAAATATATCTACCCTATAGT
Organism: Pieris mannii; assembly: GCA_028984075.1. Lineage (NCBI taxonomy): Eukaryota > Metazoa > Arthropoda > Insecta > Lepidoptera > Pieridae > Pieris > Pieris mannii. The sequence goes on along the minus strand of CM054779.1, from coordinate 9,372,825 downwards.
GCCATTCAATGTGTTCTATATTTGAATTAGGTCCCTAAAATAAAACGTATTTCACGTTATACGCTTCGTCTTATACCTTGCGACGAGAATTACGAACTTTCTATGTAGACTTTGTTAGGATAGATACGAAGTCCCTACCTACATCTCCTGAAGTTGCTCGCTACAATTTGTTGAGATAACTTAGAGGCTTAATTAAGTATGCAATAGACACGAAAAGTTCTGAACACGGCTTGACGGTGACGTTGAGTTCGGTTATAAAAAGTTTCTCTAACTCCGCATACTGTACTGCATACAGAATTGGAGAGAATTACTTGGTCATTTTGTGGAGTAATTAATATATTTGCCATTGTGTTGTTTAAGACAATTGTAATAAAATACGTTTATTTTGGAACATAAGATCATCATGGTATCACTTATTCCACGTCATTAAATTCATCCCTACTCATCGGCAAAGAAGACAGAGGGTGTTGGCCGAGAGAAAAAACCGGCGTAAAAAACTCTCGGTACTCCTTTTAAAAAAAAAAGTCATCAAACAATTCTACAATATTATAAACAAATATAGCAAATTAATTAGAAGAAATGTTGAATTCCCGGCCAAAGAACGGTTCAGTGGTCGTCGATACACAATCTTAGACCAGAATAATAAGTCCTGAGTACATACCTTGTTACAATATGTCCATCCAAGAAAAAAGGCACACAATATTGTCAGTCGTAAGAATTTGGAGAAATTGTATTGGTTTGGGAACAAAGAGAGGTTATACTGATACTGAGAGCTTGCCTAACAGTAGTTCACAAAAAGACAACACGTAATAAATTATCAATTGAGGACGTAACTTTGAACAAATATACTTGTGTAAAAAAAAATGTGTCTAACATAACCCGAGTACATCTCAACAATGACTAACCAAAAACATGTGACGATCGGCCGAGTAAAAATATTTTCGAACAATCAAAGATTCGGACAGAATCATTGTGATTTCTGTTATTTGGCTGTTATTACATTTTTTTATTATCTCTTGAAGATATAATTACTTGATACAACAAAAAAGAATAAGAATATAAGCTGAAAGAATAAAGTATCCATAAATGTGTTGGTTGCGGTATCACTACATAGTATAAAACAAAGTCGCTTTCTCTGTCCCTATGTCCCTCTGTATGCTAATCTTTGAAACTACGCAACGGATTTTGATGCGGTTTTTTTAATAGATAGAGTGATTCAAGAGGAAGGTTTATATGTATAATAACATCCATTAAATAGTGAAGAAGTACTGTTATTTTTGAGGTTTCTAATTTGATGTCGAAAATAATTACATTTTTTCCGCTTACATTGCAAACGCAGGCTGAACCCTACGAGTTTTATCAAAATAATGTACTAAGTATTGTACACATTGAAAAGGTCTGCAGAAAAGTCCGTGATGGTATATGTGGCGTATATTATCGGAGCTTTCCAGCGACGGAAATAACAATACATAATAAAAACCTGCTTTTCATCAGCATTGCACCCGTGCGAAGCTGGGGCGGGTCACTAGTTTATTATTAAAAAATCATTTATCAACTATAGTCGACCCAAAGACAACGCAAGTACAGAAAGTAAAATGTTAAAACAGTATTTTTTACGTAACTTAAATAATTGTTAGTTTATTGTTATAATGGTAAGATATTGATTAAACCAGTGGCGGCACAACATTCTGTGCCATACACACACCGTCGAATTTTTAAGTATAAAGAACCTTTGAGGTTTCCTCACTGTGTTTTCCTTTACCATACGAGCGAGTGTTAAATGTGCATAGAAAGAAAGTCCATTGGCGGACATTGGGTTGGAACCTATGGATTAACGAACGAACATTAGGGATGGGAGTTGCACGTTGAATCCACTAACTAGGCAAACACAAGATTATTATTTATACTGTTTTTTAAATAAAAGTACCTTTAATTATATTATTACCACTACAAAAAAGCAGTTCTTTTTTTCTAAGTTCTCTTTTTCTACATTTGAATAAATATAGAAAATATTTCTATATTTGTATAAATATAATAATATACGAAGGCACCATTATACTTTTGGTTTTTGAAAGGGTAAATCATAACTAGCACAGTCGTTCAAATTAAAGAAATCGATTTTCAATACTTACGGCCCATTCAAACGGATTTGTGTTCATACTTACTGCATTTTGAAAATCGTAATTTAAATAGATACTGTCGTAATTTAATTAAACCCAACGAACCACGTTAAATTAAATTTCCCATATAATAAAGACCTAAATGCAATTGATTGTATGAGACGTTTCACATTGTCCTATTCAAAGCAAGCCACAAATAAGGAATCGTAGAAACGCAGTAGAAATTGGATTTTCTTTGAGCTGAGACGCTTGCAAATTGCACTCATTGCTGGCATAAAAATATTCCTTTAATTTTCTTAGATTTTGCTAAAAACCTTGATTTGATGTTTCTGTTAAACTTTAGGGAAGAACTGTACGTTCAAGAAGTTTATAAATTAATCATTTCCTCTTTACGAATATTTATTAAGTCACTTAGACTATTTAAAAGTTTTCATACAAATGCTACTTAAAAAACGTAGTTCATCCACAAGTTTGCCTTTGGTCATGAACTAAACATATTCTTGATTATGGTTCTTTATTAAGCACCAAAGATAAGCCTTCTGTATAAACACCGTTTGGTGCATGTTATTCAAATAATAATTATTAATTAATTACATATTAATAATTAATTTGCTACATTTTTTTTAAAAATATGTGTTGTTTGATGATTTGCTTTTTTGTAAGAGTACGGAGAGTTTTTTACGCCGGTTTTTTCTCTCGGCCTTCACCCTCTATCTTTTTTGCCGATGAGTAGGGATGCCTACCGGTTCAAATTTAATGACATGGAATAAGTGATAACTGTCTATCGTATGTTCCATAATAAACGTATTCTATTTTTAATGAAATACATTATTAAGAATAGAAATTTACGTAGCAAAATGCAAAACATTAAGTTAATTTGTTTCTGAATCGTTGCGTTAGACGTGCCAGTTTTCTCACGAAAATTTTGTCTAATCATAGCAGAACAGTCATAGGCGCGATCTTTAGTCGCACCTCTAGACAATAGGACAATTAGCACATAGTACACATCGTTTGTCTAGACTTGTCATTTCAACGTATGGTTGGTACATAATTAATTAGGTTTTTATTTATTTACTACTTAAAAACATAAATTCATATTAATACTGCATTACAAACTCCATATACGGTTTTAATGAGGTTTCTCATCCACTCAGAAGGTTCCTTCATTTTAGTGAAAAGGTAATATTTGAATTAAAATTGTAATGTTTGTTACGTTAAGGCTGATTTTTTAAATCGGGGAAACCAACATTGTGATGTTCTCGCCGTAGATTGTACTTCGTGAGATAATCAAAGTAATAGATCGCCGCAGTTTTGAAGCACTGATAACGTAAAATTTGACTACCCTTAACAGACAATCAAAACAAAAGCGAAATGACATTTTTAAAGTGGTTCCACAAGCGCAGCTAAATGACATATTTATCGTGGAACGTCAGACGCAATGGGTACTCATGAGACACACTTAAAATGACGCAGAAAAATGCCTTGTTAAATACTAGATGGTATACGGAACTTTTATTTTAATCAGAATGCAATTTTGCCTTTGTGTTATTTAAATACATGAATCTATCTATAAGTATATTGTATAAGTCGATAACATTTTTATCAATTTATTTTGCAAATTATAGCTGCTGTATAATAAACTACACACAAATATAAAAAAATATTACTTCTTTCAATGCATTCAAATCGAGGCTGGGTGAATATGTCAAACAAAATTACATACTTTTAATTTCATTTTGTTATAATTGGTTTTTATTCGTGTGTCTTTGGTTACCTTTACTTTGGGTTTGTTGTATGTGCGATTTGTGTGTAACGACAACAATGTTGTTTACCTGAAGTATAAGTCTCATATAAGTGGATTTTTGCCTTTTTTGAGAAAATAAAGTCTTTAAACCTATGGATAGTTATGACAAATATTATTGAAGCTTTGAATTTTTGAAGTTATGCTACGTTTGGAGCCTTAGGGAAAAAAGATGAGAGTAAATTTGTACGATGCGCCAAAAGAACAACCTGAAGTTAGTTAAAAAGCCGACAACCCGAAGTTACCCATAGTAAACATTTTAGTTATTATTAAATTATGTAAAATATTCATAAGTTTAAATATAGCGTCGCTTCAATCCGTTAAAAAAGTGTTTTCTTTAAGTTTAGTTTTTTCTACAAACGAAAGGCGAAAGATAAAATTTTTGAAAAGATTTCAAAAATCTTATCTTATCTTTCAAAGATCATGTTACGGCAAAGAATTATACCTTATAACGCGTGTAAATAAGTATTCAGTACACACACGTTTTTTCTTTGTTTTAAGATCATGATCATCTAATTTCATTTAAACAAGAAAAATGTTTAATTTAAATAATTAATACTAGATTGATAATTATTTGCCGCCTGAATTTGTGACCCAATTACCGTCTGAATAGGCATTTTGTGTTAGATAATATGTTGCTCATAATCTAGTGTTTGTTTTCTCAAAGTAAAATTTTCTGTGAAGTTAATCTTGCCAACAAGTATAAAATCAGCCCAAATATTCAATAGGGTAGTACATATACATCGTCATTGTATATATTATTATATAAAAAAAATCGACAAGAAAATTTTATGTTCACAGACTATGAAGAGTTTCCCTCAAAAATTAATTTACACAATACTATAAATCAAAAACACGTGTTACCTAAAAGGAAAGCTTAATGAACTCATAACGGCTGATTTAATATCAGACATTCAACTACATTAGCGATAAAGGGCGTGTACATTATGTCAATTTGAATATAGAATTTTAATTTATTCCTCACCAGCGCAGGTAGTATTCAAACAGCGATTAAAATTTTGGCTTTTAGGAAATCTGAAGGTTGTGACATCAGCGTTACTGATATTTTAATGATTACATATAAAGAAATGTATTAAGCTCGCATGGCGTGATAGTACAAACTATTCGTATCATCGAACAGTTAACGTAATGTAATCATTAGGAGATTTGCTCTTTAATCAGCCTATGGGCAAATTTAACAAAACAGATGCAGGAACATATTTACAATTGCATCATATAGTAAAACATAAGGACCTTATATTCAGGCTGATAATAACGTTCTGACGTTCTGCCGTTGTTTGTAACATTCCCACTTATAAAGTTAATTATATTATCAACTTTAAAAATTCAGGCTTTCACGGAACCTTATCAACCAGTTGTGGGGTAAAATATTTAAAATCCATTCCTAAATGATGATTAAGTCGATTGGAACGCTTAAACTGCTATAAATTACATTGATAAACACCCAGTGGCGGTGCAGCCTTTTAAATCCGAGCCTCAGATTTTTGTATCGGTTTTACGCCATTTGTTTTTCTCTGTAAGTCACAGATCACCTATCTGCCGTCTCTGGCTGGTACGCCATCGACATTTTGAGTATGAGACATGTCAGTTTCCTCCCGATGTTTTCTTTCGCAATACGTACGTTAAATGCGCACATGGAAAGGCCATTGGTGCACAGCCGTGGATCGATACCTTAGGGTGTGAGTCAAGAATATTGGTCAACATTGCTCACATCTTAATACATATAGAAAGATGCCAATTATACCGTAGTTTTTATACATATTATACGATCTTATTCTTTCATCTACTAGGTAGCCTACGGGTGATTTTACACGTTAAGTTTTTGTATTTTTAAGCAAGGACAAACATCGCATTGTGAACTGATCCTTACATGAGATTGAATTTAGTTATTTACAAGCGAATATCATTTGCACTTGTATACGCACAGATTGCATTATTAATTAACTATTCACAATATGGAAATTTTGTGATAACTATATTGTACGTACATATGAATGTTTCGTCGTGAAACTATTAACGATATTAAATTAAAAGCTTTTACAAGCATTTAGGAAATAAGTTACAGTGCTAACATCCCTTTTTCGTTATTAATGAAATAGTCAAAATAGCTCTTTAGAAATATTTACCACTAATAAGGCAAAGTCATTCAATATTTACTCGCTGTTTTCTACGGTGTATAAACGAGATATTTAAGAGGATACATTTAGAGATAAAGAAAATCCGCATATATATCTGTTAAACGAGAGAAGTAATGATGGGATTTCTAACATGATGATGTAGACATCTGATTGTGAAGAATAGCTTTCAATTTATCCAGGTGTATTTATTGTACTAGGGGTGATTATTATTATATATACAGGCAGTCCTCGACTTACGTCGCTTCGATTTACGTCGTTTCAAGTTACGTCGAACAATATTTCGATACTATTCCTCAAAATGCGTCATTTGTTTCGATTTCCGGCATAGGAGAATTCACTTGTTGCAAGTCCGTAGCCTTAGCAAATTTGGAGAATGCCATAAATTTTTTTGAAAAAATAGGTCCTAATTTTGAGAGAAGTTTTAACGTTAACAATAAAATTTATCCAGCCTATCAGTGTTACCAAGATCTGTATGAAAGCAAGAAGAAAGAAGCAAAGTAATCTAGAATTGATAGTTTCTTTAAGCCAAAAGTTTAATTTATTATTTCTCATTGCATATTTTGATTACATATTAAAGTTTTATAATTATTATTAAATATATTTTAAGAACTTCATTTTTATAATAAAGTATGTATATCCTTTGTTCTAAATGCAGTTTTTTCTTTAAATTTCAAGTCCGTATGGAACCTAACCCTTGAGTTTTACATGTAAACTTATGAAAAAATATGTCTCGACTTACGTCGTTTCGATTTACGTCGCGTATTTCGAGAACCTAACATGCCGTAAGTACGAGGACTGCCTGTATTGTATAATTCATAGAATAGACACTGCAAGCATTTCACATATTTCTGATATATGTGAAATGATTAAGTAATAAAAAAATCTATTCTATTAATATCCATAAAATAGTCTAATTACGCATCGTTTCTACTGGATCTCATCTGTCTCTTTTCATTAAACTCTACACACAATTTGGCAGAAAGAGACAAAATAGTACCTACTTCAATTACTGCACATTATTAATTTCATTTAATTTATGCAAAAATTGGATACGTACCTTATAAGTCTTTTCATCCTGCTCGGTATATTTACCCAAATATAAAATCGAATCGTCCTGAAACTCGATATCTTGTATAGAATCATCCTCAAATATTTCTTCCAACTCTTCACAGTTCGCGTAAATTATTACTTTATTTATTTCGATTCGAATAAAAACGTTAATCCAATCCGTATCGTTCACGTTGTCTACAAACCGTCCTTGATTGATTATATCCTCTCCTTCTATGTATATTCTTATAGTGCCTTCTGAAGAAATATCAAAGCATAGAGCTATGTTGGTGATACCATTTGTAACAATGGAAAAAATACACCACGCTTTATACTCTAAGTCCAATTTAAAGGTCGCTTGGAAATTGTATGGTATTGTAAGCGTTTTCAGCGGTGGATTAAAATCTTTCACAGCCATCGCTATCGTCTCTTTCGCCTTGATTTGAATTGCATCGAAGCCATCATTTCCGGTTACAAGGTTAAAAACATCGGTTGAATTTTTAAAGTTCCTAAAGTTATTTAGTATATTGAATTCCTCTGGAATAAATAACAATATAATCTAATTAATAATAAATTATAGTTCGAGATAACACTATATTTATATTTAAAAAAATATCATTTTTAATTTAATAAATAAGTTGAAACTTATCTTGTTTTATAAATAATAAGCTAGGATATATAGACACATATTGAATTTTACTAAGACATATTAAGATATAAAAGATATGTACGTATGTCATGATCTCAAGGGGCATAAATAGTTTGGAGTATGCGACCTATGTTAGGTATGATAATTTTAATCTATAACACTCAAAAACATAACTTATATATATAATTCTATATAAATATTATAGACACTTACCTACATAAGAACTCACTAATTCGTTTAGCAAACCGCAGATGACTATGTACCTATAAAACGAAATCATAATTATATATAAGACATACAAAATTATATATAGACTATGTACCTATAAAACGAAATCATAATTATATATAATGGCGCGACAACCTGTTTAGGTCTTGGCCTCATTAAATCTTAAGTAGGTTTTAAGCCTCTAGTGCCTGACACACGCCGCGGCCGTCGACTCTTTCACGATGTTTTTCTTCACCGTACCAGCAAGTTTTACATGCGCACATAGAAAGAAAGCCCATTCTTGCACAACCGGAGTCGAACGCTGTCCCACGGTGTCCTCCATTTTCGCAGATTGTCCGCGAAAATGGAGGACACCGTGAGCAATTTCTGCAAAAACCCTACATCTTTTAGTCGATACCAACTCCGGGGAAATAAATACAGATAACACAACATTTTCTACAGCTGTAATACTTTTTGACATTTAACACCTTTGTCTTCAGTCACCGTGACCACGCACGCTGTAAAGCACGCGAAACGTCGGTTTAAATTTAAAATTATGTCTAAATAATTATAAGTTTAAATACAATAATACATAACTATAATCCGTAAAAAAGTGTTTTTCTATATTTAATCGCACTATTTAATCTCAATACTAATTTTAAACTTTAGAAACCTGGTACAGGAATTTGAACATATGATTTCCATATCCTTAACTGTGTTAAACTTCTCAAGCTGTACTAATTTACCTTCGTTAGACATCTTTAGTTATGATTATCATGCACAATTATCATGTTATTATTATTCACAGACATATGGGTGCGGCTCGGAACTTCATAATTTCTAAGAAATGTTACATTAACTAATTAATGCATAAGCCCTTGTCAGTTTGGTAGAGGTGATTCTATGAGATCTTCTTTCACCTTTTGAGACTCGCTAATCATGATTGGTCCAAAAACAGATCGAAATACCTATCCTGAATTTTATTTAAATTGCAAATTGGCTATCTTTTCAACGCATCTTTCACGTTAGTAGTGTTGTATAGCTTAATATTTTCGATATTTTAAACTTTTCTGATAAGCGAGTATATATCATTAAAAATAAAATGTATAGCATTATTAGCACGAGCATCCATCGTGCAATCAAAATGTAATTTTTGATGAATATGGAAATCTATTTTTGCGAAGGTGCCAGTTTATATTAGTGTTTTTTCTTCTTCTTATCGTTCTAATTTTAAACTTACCTACACTAATCTGACATAGACTATTTTTTTTAACAAACTTCTTGATGACACTGAGCACCTGAGATCTTGAGAACCTTTTACTATCAGTGTATTTATTCATTACTGAATCACATTTTATTGGAGTCGAATATTCCCTGGCCCCATCAGGAAAGCGCTTTGAATTTGACAGTGTAGATATTTAACACATTAAATTAGATATTCATATGAGGTTTGATGAACGCTTCTATCGCGTAATTACCTTAGGTGCCTTGATTGCATATTATGTACAGGACTTGTTAAATTTATGTAGTTTAAGGGTCTGTTTCACAATGTTCCAAATAAATTTATTACTTATTGGTAGGATAAACAGTATTTTTGCGTTTCACGACTGTCAGATAGCGCTATTCGTTATGAAACGCGAAGTTTCTTATTCGGAACTTTTAACTTTCGAATAATTTATGTGTTGCATAGCTATTCGGTACTTTATCCATACATTGTGAAACAGGCACTTATTATAAACTCTTATATTATATACTAGCCGACCCCGCCCGCTTTGCTGGGCGAATTTTCAAAGGAAATAAATTAAATTTTATTCATCATTTTTATTTTATTTTTTGCTTTTTTGTTATTTTTTTTTTATTTATATTTTTTTTTGCTTTTTTGTTCATTTTTTTTTCTGAAATTTACAATATTTTTCAAAGAAGAGTCAAATTCACTTAAAATAAAATTTATTGACATAATAAATTATTATTATTATTATAATAATAAATGTTGATGAACAACAAAACAAAGAATAAATGGAAAAATTGTCCAATAGAAATGGTCCGATTCATGGAGAAATGAGTATTAATCTTCCTCCATCTCACATTCGACGACTCGTCGCTCGTAAGTTGAGTTTGCCGGGACGTAAAACATACTCGTTAACATAACGGAGTTTAAGTATAATAAGAAGGTACTTCACTTCAAAATAAATAGCCATAAACCATCTAGGAAAAATTTCGCATCGAATGGTGGTAGTTTCATGTCGATACGATCAGTGGTTTAGGCGTGATTGAGCCTCAAACGAAGACCATTTACATTATATATATATATATATAATGTAAATGGTATGTAATAATAATTATATATATATTTATACATATATATATATAATGAGATAGATAATGAGCATCTAATGATTTGGCTAAAAATACCGTTCTACCATTCCTACGATGTTTTTTTACGCAATGACCGAAGATGATTCGGTGTCCTATTATTCCAATAACCAGTTGAATCGTATGAGCACCTACTGGACGTGATCTTTGTAATGCATGGTTAAATGTAGTAAACAATCAGAATTAGGTTTAATAAAGATTATCACTGTTAAGAAAATAAATAATTATAAAATGTCATTGTATATATATATTTTTTTTTTATGGAGCTGCGAACCCACCCACAACCAACCCACATTTGTTCATTCATTTTTTTTATATTATGTTTCTTACAGCACATTGTATATATTAAATAAAAATACTTTATACCTTAATAACTACTAAATGAATGCAACAAGCTTCGTTGATATAAAGTTAAACGAATAAAACCTGCTTCGTCGCTAAAATATAGGCTTATTACAAAGTAACTGGTCTTTAATATCACTTACGCCAATCTGGTTCTCGTAATAACATCGTCAACCTGCTTTAAAAAAGGAAATCTCGGGCCGTTTTCATAAAATAGAGTGTAATAAGATAATTTAGTATATTGTGTTTTAAAGAAGCTTTTTTTACGTACTAAGCATTTTTAAATTATATTTTCGACCGAATTTTAAATAGTACGCCATGTTTTATTCGTAAGTACAAATAAAACACGATGGCGAGATGTATTTCTATACAGCGACATCTACAATCTACGGTTAGAAACTATTCGTTATCACCGATTCTTAAAGAAAAGTAAAGTTAATGGGATGTAATGAGAAACTATAAAATCTCTGTGTCAAATGCGGACGCGTCACTGTCGTAGTAGCAACTCGCCATGAAGGTAAAGAAACCCAATGTACTATTAGTATATTTATTTATTTTTATTTTATTTTTACATTTGGGTACAAAAACAGAAAACAGATTGATTACATACATACAGTTATTACACACTAAACAACATTTGAAAATCTGATATCCAATTATATCTGTACACAGCATTTTACACTAAATATCAACCAAACAACATACACATATTAAACTGAATATTTTTTTTCATTTTGTCATTCAAATAAGTAATTAAGGTTGCAAGTAATCACCATGAACTATCTTTTTAAATTTACAAATACTATTGTGAAAAATATCAACTTCAGTACACACAGCATTATAATATTGGCACATTCTAACGAGCGGCGCATTCTGGGACACATTGTTATTAGTTATAGGTATCATAAATAGTTCCTGGATGCGTACAGAACGCGTCGGTACCTTGATTTCTAGTTTCTCTAAAACGTAGGTGTCAAATGAGCCATTTGCTATTTTATGTATTATAATAGGTATAATCCATACTATACCAGTTTATATGTTATATTTAATAACACAAAGATCTAATGATCCTTTGTGATCTCCGAGTGGGCAATTTGTTCATAAAAATGTTTCTTCAAACGTTTCAAGAGCAGATGAAACTCTATCTAAGGTTGAATCAGGGTTTCAAGCCCAATGAAGGCTAGTTTAGAATAAGAGCTATCGCATGAAATGATTTTTACGAAAAAAATATATTTTAAGAGTTTTATGGCTAAAGTTTGTTGTTACGCATAGGAATATACTTTAATATATTCCCTGCAAATAAATAGAAAAATCAATGTATAGAACACACAACCGCTCGTTTCACCCGTTAAAATATACTAAATACTAATTACATTTATGAGAAATTAGTGTGGATTACATACACGTTCGCAAAAGCTACATATATAGATTATAAAGTATGAAAGTACCGACCGCAGCGCCATCTACCGAGTTGACTTGTGAATCTAATCAAAGGCTCCACCCAAACGCATACAAAAAATCATTCAAATCAGTCCAGTCGTTTAAGTTTTAGAATATATACATAAGCTTTTAAGTTAGATTAAGTTTGACCGATTGAAATCGGTTAAGTAGTTTGGGAGTCCGTAACGGACAAACAACGTGACGCGTAATTAATGTATATTTCGATGGCGAAGTCTTTTAGTAAAAAAAATCGCATTGCATTACATGTGCATTACGCGTTTCTAAATTAATTATTTGAATATATCTCAAAAAGATATCTCGTAGAATATAGTTGATCATTAGAATTTGCATTATCATATCATGTGCTTTTTTCCATAATGTCTTTGTGCACTTCAGTATATTGCCATGAAAACTGGATTGTAATGCTAATCTTGCGACGTCTCCAAGGGCTTTCGCAGTGAAACAATTCTGTATTTTAAAACATTTTTGAAAATTTTATTTTTAATATATTTCGATTCGACTTTATACCGTCTTAATAAAAGTTAATATAAAAAATTATCAAATAACATGCAGAAAAATGCAATTGAAATAATGAAGAAACATTAAGATCGAGATAACAATGGCCTTTCAACGTGCGCTGTATTGACTCGCTTTGCTTCTTGAACTGTATATTCAAGAAAAGGAGAATGCCAAGAAATTTATTGTTATTTTATTCATAATATTTCCTTTTCTCTATCAGCCTTTACCTTATAAATATGAGGGATGAAAGACGCAATCAAGGAGAGTGCAAACCAGGAACTTATATAAGCGTGGAAATAATTACAGAAATGTCATTAAGCTAATATTCGAATGTTTATTTTACCAGAATACATCACAAATATATTTAATTATAAATGTGATTAATATATTTTTTTAGAACAGTTCTACTATAATACCTAGTTGAGTGGGGGTTACTGAGAACGCAAATTTCCGCATTAAACCCGCATCATAAACGGAGAGTTCGATTTGCACCATACCATTAGACGATTTCAAATAATGACTAATTAAATGAATCCTTGCCTCAAAGCTTGCTTCGACGTTTTTTGACAAAAAACTCTAGCTACTATGTATTTCTCAAATCATAGTCAAATTAATAATCGTTAAATATACGTAGCAGGCTTATGTGTTCAACGTGACATGCGTTTCTATTGACGATATTTCCCTAATGAAGTGATTAATAATCACTAACCATTGGTTTAAAAAACCCCGCGTCAGGCACAACTAACACTGTTTTACTTATTATAATTTCAATAATATAACCTACAAACTAATTTAAAATAATTAAAATTATCAAAAATAAATCTAAACAAATTTAAAAAGTTATGTCCCTGTAAGTGGCAAGTGTACCATCAATACTGGCAGCATTTCCTTGCCGTATTACGATACTTATTCGTGGAGACTGGAAAGCACCAGCTCTGGGGTCACCGGTACTGTGTACCAGGCGCTAACGTCATTTTTTAATAATCTTGTTCACTTAAACCCCACGGCCCAAGAGTCTACTCCAAAGGGAACAAAATCGATGTTGGAAGAACGACTGTTATATTTGTGCCGTTTATTATTTTTTGCCCGCTCTGCGGCCGCCCCAGGTTTTTAGTTTGTACGAAGGTGAGACGGGGCAAACGTGTCCACACAAGTACAATCTCATACTAAAGCCCGATCCACCTTCCTAGGGTTCAACGACTTCCCATTAGCTTGCCATCGTATCGTGTAAATTAAATATTAATATATATATATATATATTTCTTTCTAAATACTGTATACTTCAGTGTAATCAATAAAATTTACTGTACACATTTCAATGCTCCATCATAACTGAGTCAATCATACAAAAAGTCTGCTGGTGAAAGAAGTATTAAAATCATCCTGGTTATTCACAAAGATATATACTATTATAATATTAATTTATTTTTATTCTTTGATTTATAATTTTCAGTTTAACAAAAATGATAAGTTGTAGATAAATCGATAACGAAAAGATCTTGTTTCGTTTTCCTTAAATCGTTTTGACTGCCTTTGGTTAATGAATGAATGGAATTAACGACAAAATGAGCTTACTTTGAATGAATAATTCAAGAGCTTTTTGTAAAGTTTAGCTATTCTTATCTCGGGACTTTGAGAGTTGGTCGTTCTAATTGTTAAGTATTTTTAATTGATTTAAGCAAAACGAATGTAGATTTAAATCATTTTTCATTATCTTTGTCTTATTTTAGATGAAAAAATCTTGTCTTTTATGAAATTGAATTGTATGTTTTTAATTATTTCCTCGAAGTTTTCTTTTAAAATAATTGTCAAGCTTAATTTGTTTACTGCTTAAATTATACAATTTATCATAAAAAATAAATTAGTTTGGCAACATGTTGCGCTATTGTGTGGTGCTCTCTAGAAAAACAATTGATTACTCGTAAATCTAAAAAAAACTATACGTTATGTAACGGGGAATGCCGTTCGCTATTGAATGGAAAAAACCATGAATGGTTGACGATGCTGGATTATTATTTCATTACACTAACATCGAGTTACTTTTTTTAAACATAAGTTTCATGATACACAATTTATAAAGTCAATTTCGCATGATAAAAATATCAGCAGTAAATTGGGAGCATACAGAATCTTTGGCATAACGCCAAGCAAGACGCGTTCAGTGACAAATGCACTTTACGATTGTGTCGTTTGTGAAAACGTTCGCAATTTTAATTTTGCATGAGAAAAACCTATGTTACTTTTGTATTTAAAACTCGTTATTGTTTAATAAGCATGTTCTCCCGGCCGAATCAATACTGGCTACATTTACGGCAGCTTATCTCAATTAAGACTGGAACGCAGAAGTAAGAGAACTCTTCATTTGTTTTTCTTTTTTTTGTTCAATACTGGACAGACATTTCGCTTAACATCACTTGGGATTGTGGCAAAAGCCACCGGATTTTAAGCAAGATGCTTAATATTGAGGTGCACGCCTGTACAGGCGATGATACAATTTAACCGCCGCTTGAATGACGATTTAACTCATTCTCATTCTTTGAGAGGACACGACCCAAATCAAATTGTATTAAATTATTTCAGTATAATTAGTATTAATTCTTATGTATTTATTTCTTATGTAGTTCACATTTCAAATATCGCCATGCTTTCTTAAATGTCATTGATTGTGGCGGCGTCCATGCGTCGGGTTGTCTCTCCATCAAAATAGGGGCCGATGGCTGGCCATGCATCATACTTGTGAACGGGTGCTACTTGTGGTGTTCGAACTTAAATTCGTGTATACGGTGATGTTAGTTATTTCGGCAATGATTTTTGTGTTGTTGCCACGAGAATGCGAAATGCGAGCTCCTATTTCACCATGCCTCCTGCTGATAGAGGACAAATATTTGTTTTTAATTTATATTATTATTGATTACATAAGACGTCATGAGTCACACAAAAAACTTTGCGATTAAAAAGAGTGGCGGAGAGTATGTTGCCATTTCTTCCGTTCCGTTCTACGCCCTTGATTTGAGAACTGGAAGTAAATGTAAAATTAGAAGCATGTCATATATATTTATTTTTTAACGTTCATAAGTATATATTTTGTTACCTATATGAATAAATGATATTTGAATTCTGAATGAAAACTTAAATTAGGTACAACTTATTTAACTTACAACACTTGTTATACAAGAATATACTCGTGGTCAGATGAGAGACTAATGTAAAGAACTTGTGTTCAATAGAAATATCAGTTAACCTTTTATAGCCGGTTTTCAAAATAATTATTATATGTTGCAGGTACATATCTTGATAAGTTCATGGACGCTTGGCTTTCAATTCATATAAACTTCCTTACAAGCACACACTCTCACATAACAGTTGAAGGAGTATTATTTGAAGCAGTATCACTTAGCATTTAGTTTGGCTATGTACCTATAATTAATATATACAAGTATATGAGTGCAATTAACACTTACATACATAGGAGACACATAAATCTGCCTATAAAAATTAATTATCAAATGAGGTATAAAAATGCGAGAATAATCACCGCCAGCTATCAATTACTCAGCACCATTAAATGCATATTTGTAACATCAAGTGTTAGGTGTGACTAAAAGAGCATTGGCTAGATAATTTGTGAGGGATTAAACTAAAACTTTTATTATAATCATCAGCTAAATAGACGCACCTTGAATTGACTTTCTATATATGAATGACTTTACATATTATATTTTTTTTTATAATAAAACAAAATATGAATTTAGTCATTTGGCATATAATTGTATCTAGTATATATATATATGTAGATTATCTGATCAGGAACTCATTTAAACATTTAAATGACATTAAATTCAGAATTTGTTATTCGAATAATTTTTCTTACGGTACGAACTTGTGAATAAGATATCACTGAAACTGTCAACCCCGAACCATACAAAGGTGTCTCGATTCAAAATAGATTATTAGAACTTCGTATTCTTGAGACCGAATCTAGGTCAGCTTAGAAAGTGTCATTGGGATGTCGGGAAATCTCCAAAGAGAGCGTGTCAACATTTACGACACTCGGCCTCCGAAGAGTGCCATCACTTTTTACTTCCTTAATCCATTGAAATAAGGTTCATTTTAGACGCCATAGAAATTTGGCACAGAATGACAAACTGCAAGATTGATAGTACGGTGAATGAACTTGACAAATATACTGAATTTAGCTGATAAGCAAATGGCAGATTTCTATATTTAAGCCTCAAGTTATGTCATAATAAAACTTTACATAATTTTTAGTACTATCGAAGATTGACATTTATTTCCAAAAACTAAAGAATTCTATATTCAAATGTTAGTTGATGCGCATCGACGTCAGATGAACAACGACAATTTGGAGACTATTGATACACAATTGATTTTAATAATAAATAATAAAATTCATGGCTCGATAGATCCTTAAAAAAGAATAGGCTTTAAAACAAGCAGGCATCTTAAAAATGGCACACAACTTTCTTAGGGATAAGGGAACACATAGACTGATAACGGGAAAGTTTAGGCTGATAATACATACACACTTCAGTACAAATACAACAATCTGAGACCACGCTTGAAACACGTAGTACATAAAGAGCATAATAAAAAAAATAAAAAAAAATAAAGTACCGAAACAATCAAAACTAGTTCTGGCGATACAACAAAGCAAAGGAAGAATGCAAAAGAGTGGCTAATTACGCATTGCCCTCAACAAAATTGATAAAAATGGAATATTATCGATCATCTTAATGCATATATGTATTATCTATGCGTCCATTTAAGTTAACATTGTACCTGTACAAACCAACTCTGTACATTTTGCTCACTCGGGCTTTCCTAGTTCGGTAAGCTTGGCGAATACCTAAATCGTCAGAGTTACGCCCACAAGAGTATATATATAACCAGACGCAGGCATATAATTAATAATATGCCTGCGTCTTTTGCGTCATTAATATAAAATTAGCATGATTTTTTACGTGAGTGGTATACAGTGGAAAGAATATTCTCCATTTCTTAATCGATCGATCGATAATCCAAAATAAAGATGTACAATAGTACAATAAGATGTAAATAGTGCGATAAGATTTAGTTTGAATGAATGTCATATTAATAAAATGTATTTTCCATTATTATTTAATAATTTTTTATTAGTACATAAATTACGTTATTTTTATAACGCAAAATAACATTCGACCTTTTAAATTTATTGACTCTTATACATATCTCTCTTAGTTTTTGTTGGCAACGTGCCTACTTCTGGGGAATCTATAATACAATATATATAAATATAAATTTGGAGTCATAGGTTTGACATGGAATCTTTTTCACGGTGGTCTTTAATCTCTGATATCACGGGTCGGTGACCTCTTGATAGCGTTTATCTATATTTATCCTATTAATTTCTGTAATGTCTTGTAAATTGTAACAGCACTTAATCACATTAGCAAGGTATAATTATTTGAAAATCGAATAATATATATTTGGCCTATTTATAGAAACCGCTAACAAGACAAGCGGATCTAGTTTGACTCTCGTCTTCATGACTCCACTGCAACAAGGAATTTGCTCAAATAATAATAATAGTAAGAGCAATAAAATTATAGTATTTCAAAGTTAGATTTACCATTCCTGTAGCATAGGCCAAATAAAAACACCAATAGTAATGTTTTGTTTTGTGCTAGAATATTCGCAGTAGCAATAAAAATAACTTTGATAATTTCCCTGTCTCAATTAGGATCGATTTCAAGATGGAGAAGCCGTGGAATGGAATATTTCAGTCTATCGACTTAACATACAGTACTTTTTTAGTGTATGCGCTGGCGGCCTTTGAGTAAGGATTATGCTCATTTTTAGACTAAAGGAGGTCGTGCCTCCAATTGAAAGAGACGTGCACGAAGGACCTTGGAAGTTCCAGCTGTCAAGGTCATGAGGATGAAATTTTTGTTGATGCGAGTATCGCGTAAGTTGCAAACAATTCATCAATCAGTCTACCAATAAAATGTTGGCAAAGTTAAAAGCTTAAAATCAGGACTTGCAGTACGTATGAAACTCCTATATGTCAAAATCATAGTGTATTTGACTTACAGGTCATACTTAGCGGTACCTAGGTAACACTGAAAATGTTTAGAAAATGAATAAGCCCACAACGAAAGTCAAAATAAATCTTTGACCAAAAATTTTCTCGCATTAGGTTCCTTTTCACAGTGACAAGAGTTTTACATTTGCCGGCAATTAACAAAAACAAATGACAAATAAATGCAATATACTACATTAGGTTACCAAAGAGTTCTTAAATTGAAATTCAAAAAAGTTTTTATTAGCAATGTTTCTGGCCAGTTTATAAACATTTTCAGTGTTACCCTCGTAATGCTTGATTAATGCTAGTAGTATCGCGGTTTAAATATAATAGAAAAGTACAATCGTGGGAAACAGTCGCAGAATATCTATAAACAGACAACATAACATCCGTTGTTTATCGATTCGTCCAGTTAATGCTAATTTTATGTTAATAGAGATGGGTCAACTATTTACATTTGTAACTCGTGATGTACATGTCATCATGAACCGTTATATACTTATGTATTTGGGTATCTCATGACACCTGGCTTTTATAATCTAGAAAAAAAGGAATTTAATGTTTCATGTTTAGTAGTTATCAAAAATATTGGGTAAATTCCTTGGTTATATGTTTAATAGACCCTACATTAAAACGTCAAAGATAAACCTGGATATATATCTAAGCGCAAAAGTCAAAGAAGGTTAGATTAATTAGAGTAACTTATTTATTTATCCCCTCAACTCAGAGGTTTTTATAGAGAGAACGATTGGAAAAAACTTACGCGAAAACCTAAAAACTAGTTTTCTCTTTCATAGGCATATAACAATTATGTTAAGAGGAAGCGAAGTTTACGGGGGCGAAGTTTCGTAAAGTTTGTCAAATCTATGGTATGACGTGTTACCAAAGAATGTACCACAATTGTAGATCAAATTCCTACATCCATAGAACATTCCTACATCAATAAACATTGTTGGGTAAATCATAAACAAGAATTACTTGATATACAATTTAAAAGAAAATGTAAAAACCCTATAAGTACATTGAATATATTTACGTTCAAAGTTAAATGTCCGCGAAGTGACGCCTTGATGAAATATGTTTTCTAGTCAGCAAACCGCCGATGTACTAGGAATAAATAAAATGATATGACATCATTGTTTATGCCACAGTTCAAACTATGCGTATCTTTCATTCATTAAACCGCTCATTAACGGAATGATAATAAATGACAGAGACAAGCAATCCGCCCTTGCACGTTTTAAAGCTAACGATTTATCGCGTAGAATAATATAGTTACAGAAATATACTTAGTCTGAGATTTATACAATGCAATAAAAAAAATTGACACAGGTGTATAGTTCATTAATAATGTGTTATAAAGCTTTTCCTGGGGGGTGATAATGAGAAACAAAAGACGGACGCGTGTCGCTTGATTGTGATTGGTCAACAGCCACAAACTGACTCACATCATTACTTTTTTTTTAAATTCTACATTCAAACTACGCTTTGTAAACTCAACTCAGTAATTGAATCGTTTAACACACTTATGTCACTATAAACAAATCACTGACAAAATATTGTTACAAATAATTTTTATCGTTTTTCATACAGATATGTTGAAAACGTGTAACAAAAGTAATCGTGTAACGGTAATACAGATTTTAAAAGCGTTCAATTGTATTGAATTACGTTGGAGAATAAACAGATGATAAAATTGCAGCAAAGTGATTGTGGAATATAAATTTAACTCCATTCAAAAGCAATTGATAAAGTCCCTTTAATAATCTTATATCTTTAACCGAGCAATTCTTGTATATATACATCATTGGAATCTCGGAATCGGCTCCAACCATTTTCATGAAATTTAGTAAAGGTTTCGGGGGCGATGAATCGATCTAGCTAGAAATGATGACTTTTTTTTAGATAACCAGTTCATATTTTTTATTATTCAGTCGGTAAGATCGAAAAATATTATTCATATTTCATCATTTTAGTTTGTAATTCGTACTAAAATAAATATTTCCAAAAAACACAATTTATAAAAAAAATACCGACAGGATCTGTTTTAAATAGCTTTGCTATTTAAAACGGATCCTGATTACATATATATTATAAAGATAGAATTTTGTTCATGAAGATTATTTTGTGATGCATAGCAAATTTATTAAGGACAGCGCGGGTCAGTTGTATATATATTACATATATATACAAGACAATATTTTCCTTTACAATAAGTTTTCATTCTGCATATAGAAAGAAAAATCCATTGGTG
Source organism: Pieris mannii (assembly GCA_028984075.1). Taxonomy (NCBI): domain Eukaryota; kingdom Metazoa; phylum Arthropoda; class Insecta; order Lepidoptera; family Pieridae; genus Pieris; species Pieris mannii. Next base: position 9,351,832 of record CM054779.1, on the reverse strand, counting down.
CATAGTTGGTGTTAGTGTGCACGGCCTGGTTAAACATGGCTCCCTTAACTACATTGTAGCTACAGAGAGCTCTCAACACGAAACGTTACTTAATTAATTATTTACGTCCAAATCTAAATATATGAAACAAAGTCGTGTAAGTTAAAAATCGGCTGGACCGATGTTAGTAATCTCTTTTTTGGTGTATTCTTCTCCATTCCGAATAGTAATAAAATATCGGATAAGATATCGAATAACAATTAATAAATTTATTAATTTTACTAAACAGCATGAAGTGCCATCTATTAACAACAACGAATTTGTGTCAGTTCAAGAAATTGCGATCTTCAAGTGAATCAGGAGATGCATAACCAAGCCTTATAAAAAATTTTGTATATCAGAAAATGGTTTAACATGCAGTATCGCAATAATGGCGCTAGAGAGAAGAGGCCTAATGTGTTACTGCCATTTTTCTTTCGCAATGGATAGTCATTGAATATTTCGGTACTGCAAAAAAAGTTGTATTAATGTTACCTAAATAAAATTCTAAGTTTTACTAAAGGTAACACGATATTTTTAAACGATAGGCGGAACGAAGTTTGCTGGGTCCGCTAGTATTGTTTATAAATCACATAAAACAAAGTCGCTTTCTCTGTCTATGTCCATTTGTATGCTTAAATCTTTGAAATTACGCAACGGATTTTGATGCGGTTTTTTTAAATAGATAGAGTGATTCAAGAGGAAGGTTTATATGTATAATAGCATCCATTAAATAGTGGAGAAGTACTGTTATTTTTGAGGTTTCTAATGTGATGTCGTAAATAATTACATTTTTTCCGCTTACATTGCAAACGCAGGCTGAACCCTACGAGTTTTATCAAAAGAAAAGTCCGTGATGGTATATGTCGCGTATATTATCGGAGCTTTCCAGCGACGGAAATAACAATACACAATAAAAACCTGCTTTTCATCAGCATTGCACCCGTGCGAAGCTGGGGTGGGTCACTAGTACTTTTTAAAAACCATGATAATGTTGTTTTAATTATTAATTTAAAATTGGGGTATAGAATGTGAAGGTGTTCATATATTTTGAAATATTTAATGATTTACAAGATTGATCGATTCCATGTCACGATTTATGATAAATCTTCGTGGAGTTATATAGTTTTTATGTTCTCTTAATTAAGTTAGAAGTAGGTTATAAGCACCATTGGTATAACGACTCACAGGTCGTTAACAAAACTAGTTCTAATTATAAACTTAACTGCCACAGTGATTCATAAAATTTATAGCGGTTTGTTTTGATAGATTATGTCATAGACTGGAAATCTGGTTAAAACATTATTTATAAACTACATTTGGCCTTAATAAGGCAAGATTTCGATCATACTTCAATTATATCAAAAGTTATCTGTCAACATGATCATGTCTATCGCTGACCAAATGAAAAGCACTCAAGACGTCAAGTTATGTAAATAATTGTGTGTTGTTGGTATCCGTTATTTATGTCTTACTGTCGTACTCAAGCTAAATACCATAAAGACGAAATCAAAATCTATTTATATTTAGATTAGACTGCACTGAATATATTCTATGGAACTTTTATCTAAAAGATTTTGTATAGGCGATGAATGCATTTAATTTTTAATAAAAATAAATATTACTCAAAGCCGCCTTTTTACAACTGTTTGTATCAATTTTAACGTGTTAAATAAATTTAATATTTATTCTATAAAATAGTAATTTAACGGAGATATTGTATCGTTGATATTGGGGTTATTTTGATTACAAGTTTTATCGTATTGCGTATTTATGAATACATTTGGCGTTAAGGAATATTGGCCTACTATGATTTCTTCTCCTCGAGCTTCAATCCCATTGTGTACCAATGGATGTTTAGTATGTGCAGATTTAACACTCCCTCGTATGGTAAATGAAAACATCGTAAGGCTCACAGCCAAAAAATCGACAAAGGGTATCAGGTACAGAAGGCTAATAACCTATTTGCCTATTGAAAAAAAACCAAATGATCACGCAACAGATACAGAAATATGCGGCCCAAACCTAATACAAGTAGATTGTAACTATATTGTTTTTGTTTCGCCTTATAATTTCTTAAGCGTGATAACCTTGACCGAATGTGTTTTTAGCAATGCTTTACGAAAGTATAAAGTGTTATATGTGTTTGTTACATGCATACAATGTTGCTATAGCTATTACATAGAATCGATGTGAACAAATAAAGCACTTCACACATTCTGATTGTGATCCGTCATATTAGTAAATTGTGATTGTGTCAGCTGTCAACTGATTGTTAACTGATTTCTGTCAACGCTTTGCTTTGTCGACTTTGAATTCTCGTATTTACAAATAGTTGGTTTAAGTGAAGCACTTCCTAATTGAAAATTATACGTTCTTTTTGATTTTATTCTTTATATGAAGTTTGTCAGATTAAATCATTCATAAAACTATTGAATTTTGTAACTTTTTAGTCACACAAAGTTTCCTATGTATTATTCTTATTTTTATTCTGTAATTTAATTTTATTTACTTCACACCACATTACACAAGACTTCATTACTGATATTGCTGATTTTGACTAATATTATTCTTTTCTACTAAGTACTACGTATATTCTTTTTTTGGGACTGAGGCGCAAACTAGCTGATGTAGTCTCTGGCAGAATGAGCAGCGCTCTGGAACATTCTGCTCCTCAGCATCATGCTGATCCAGGCCCAAACACAGCCGCAGCATACACGCATTACATCCTTGAGACGAACCGAAAGGGAAAAGGAAAAAAAAAATATATCTCTCATTTTATCTTTTATTTAATTTTTATCTTTGATTATTGTTATTTTGTGTGTTTATGTGTGTGTGTGTGTGTGTGTTTTTGTTTGTAATAAATGATGTCTATGTCTACGTATAAAAATAAATTATTTTGTATTTAAGTACAGTTTGTCTTTTATTGGTAATACATTAAAATAAATGTATTTTCTTTAGTTAAAAACAGTGTTTAATTTCTATTTCATTTGAATTATCAACCTTTTGAATATGACAGGCTAATGGATTTTATGGTTAATATAAGTTTTCGTCTAAATGAGCGTTCTAGATTACGTAACGAATTTGTTGGGATAAAACGTTACGATGCGGGGCTGGTATTAAATTATGCGTTATTGTTAATATTATTTTCGACTTTCCGATACTTTAAACCACATAAATGGCAACTTAAAGGTGCCAGGAGTCACTGGTTGGAAACGAAACGTTTTACTATTGGGTATAGAACAACGTTACGGCACATTACATGGGGGGGGGGGTTTCGAGAATCTCCAAAAATTGCGTGACGTAACACTTGAATGCTCGCCAATTGAAATATTTATAAATTTTTTATGACTCATATTGATGAAAGAATGTTACAACGATAAAAGGCGTAATTCTTTAAAAGTGTGCTTATCATAAGCTCGTAAATCCATTGAGTTAATTGCAAATGTTCAAAGGCATTCGAATTAATGGTACCGTAAATAAAATTAAAACAACACATAAGAGATATATATGTAATATAAAGGAGCAATTCAGTATTTGAAAGTGATACCTAGAATTCATATTTGATGATCGTTAGAATACGACTGATTTTTAATTTTATAAAGAAATCGTTTTTATTATCATAATATTGAATCAGCTGCGAACAATTTCTAGCCAATACAAATATTATGTTTGAGAAGTCAAAATCAAAATAAACTTGCCTCACGTATGGATAATTTGGTTGGTTATTTTCCTATTAAAAACTCAAAAATATCTTTATTCATATAGGTAAATATGTACACTTATGAACGTCAAAAAAACAAATTAAATTAATTGTAAATTTACATTTACAACCAATTCGCAAGTCATGGGCGTAGAGCGGGTAAGATGAACTGGCAAGAAACTTTTCGAATATTGAAGTCACACAACCTCCTACGCTATTCCCCTATTGGTTTGCGGAACATTCTGTTAATGTAGGCTTGTTTTGATAACTATTTTCATAGCAATTATCTGATAAGACATATCCTCCCATATGTGCATCTTGCTATAAGCGAACTAAGTGCATTAGATAACAAACCAAGATTTTCAAAGATCATTTACCTCCACCAAGATTTCCAATAAGTTTTAGCTCTCAGAAAGAATCCATAAGTAGAGTAGGGATTTGTACACACAGTTGTGAAAGGCTAATTGGGTTCGTTCACACTATCTTCCAGAATAATTAAGTGGAAATAACAAGAGGCAAAATGGATTCTTGGCTTATGTATAATGCTTCACCATTCATAGGGAAATATTTGTGTGACTCATGTTTTAATGTGGGGTGTGTCATCAAATATTATCCACTTGTGGTTTCAAACAAAATAAATAGAAGAAATATAGTCTATTGTTAATGTCGCTTATTCACAAAACAATCAAAAGTTTGTTATGTCGCTTTAATAAATGAACTAACGAAACATGTATTTTTACATGTATATTTAGATTTTCCTGGTCTTACACCTTAGGGGCTGAAGACTAGTTATTACATAGCGCTTAGAGTCTTAGTCTGAATTATTTTTATTTATTTATTAATAATAATAATAATAATAATAAAATTCAGTCACGTTGAGAACCAAAGTATAAAATAAATACGCACAACTTTGTACAAAATGTAAAAAATGTAATATACGAGTTTTTTTTTAATACATGTGTCTTCACTAAGACATCAGGGAACATTACGATCTAGGCAACTTAGACTAATAAGTAAAGTCAAGTCTAACCTGATATACTAAAAAAGATTGAATATAGATAATATAGTAATAGATGAGAACAGTGTTGGCCTAGTGGCTTCATCATGCGACTCTCATACCCTGAGGTCGTAGGTTTGATCCCGGGCTGTGCACCAATGGACTTTCATTCCATGTGCGCATTTAACATTTGCTCGAACGGTGAAGGAAAACATCGAGAGGAAACCGACATGTCTTAGCCAAAAGGTCGACGACGTGTGTCAGGCACTGGAGGCTGATCGCCTACTTGCCTATTAGATTTAAAAACTATTCAGAAATATGAAGCCAAGACCTAAAGAGGTTGTAGCGCCACTGTTTTTTTTAATCACAAACCAAATACAACAATTTGAGGTTCAGGTCTAGGAGATTGTCGTGCTACTGTTTTATATCACGTTAATTAATAATAAAATAAATACAGCTAAAATAATAATTTAATCTGAAATTGTTGTTTCCATAGTTGCAAGTAGGATTCAATTTGCATGTTTAAATACGATAATAACATGTAACATCGTTCGAACAAGTTTCTTGATTCGTCTTGCAAAATTATTTACTGTCAAGTTACATACAGTTACATGCAGCTTAGTGTAATTCATATTTTATTGCTTTGAAATAATATTGAGGTTTCTTCATATTTATGTATGGTTATTTAGGGTAGAGTATATACACATTACGGTTCTCTTAAATATAATATTGTTTTTGGATTAAATCTTTTATAAGACTGTGTAGATCTTTTTGGCATTAAAATGAAAATATAAATGTCAAGTTTTTCACATAAATTTAACATAAATTCATTTTCTACGAAAATTAATATACACAAAAAATACATCAAGATGAAAACTGGCTTTTCTAGAAGTTGATTGAAAATCTATAAAACGACTAAATTGTATCATTATCATGTATTGTAAAGATCAATTATTTAGCATTGATTATAGATTCTGCGAATATTTATCGTATATTATATTGCATGATTGTAAAGATATTTGAAAATAGTCCTTTACACATTTACTTCACAAAAAAATCTTATCGTAAATGTTAACCATTTGAATACACACATTTCATCAAAATACATAAAGTAATAAATTTTGTTGTAACAATCAATTAAAACGATGAAATAATCACTAGATATTTTTAAACCGTGTCGGGTTCTTAAACAATTCTTAATTTAAAATGATTTTCATCAACATATAAAAGAAACTACAAGTATAAAACAATAACGTTACACTGAATGGAATAAATATAGCTAGGTTGAAGTTGTATGCTGCTTAATATGCAAGCAACTTGGATTGTTCAACTTTATCTATTGTAGGTATGCCTTGGTCGCAGTTGCAGTTTCGTTTATTCGAATACTAACTTTGTTAACTAACTTACGACACAATGGAAGTTAGTCACTTTGTCCTGTACTGTTTGTGGTCATTTTGTTGGTTGGAGGACTTTTATAAACATACTTTACTTTTTCATTTAAGCATAGTCGCTTTGCACTCTTTTAAGTGAAGTCCGTCTCTTTTTAACAAATTGTATTTAATCTGTGATGAATACAGACAGAGGAGTACATTTGTTGAAACGGTGTATATCGATTTTCACAGGGCCTGATTTAGAGTTTGAAATTTGAGGCAAGTAAGAAGCGGAGGGCCCAAATAATTTTCGAAATAAAATGAACAATTTTTTTTTTTTGAGTTTTTCAATCAATATTTTTTTTTATGAAACCAAGTAGATTCTTTTAGTATTTAATAAAAATATATCAAAAGAAAAGTTGTTTACTAATCGGTATTTAAATCATTATTTTCTAGAAGTCTCTATTGTTGGGGCCCCTCTTTTGTGGAGTCCCGGTACTATAGCCCAGGAAGGCGTCCCCTAAATCCGACCAAGACTTTCGTTTTTATAAGCAAAGACTACTTAAGCTGTGATGGTGAGTGGTGAACACCTACACGACATTTTGATAATCCAGTCCGTATAAAATGACGTCCGTAAAAACCTGCTAGATGTCAGTCCCTGGTCCATGACCACGCACGTTATAAAGCACGCGAAACGTCGGGAAAAAATTAAAATTATGTATAATAATTACAAGTTTATAATAACATATTTGAATCTAAAATGAAATTCAACACTTTCTCTTGAACATAATTCTGTCAATTTGGTAGGAATAAATTATAGAAAGTTTGCTTTATTGACTCATAAGATATTAATCAATGGTATGTATTTTAATTTGAATTAGTGAAATTTTATTAAACGTTCCGGGTACGTTTTCGCCACGAAGGCATATAAAGATGATGATCTATACTTCTTCATCTCACTTTAACGCCTTGAAAGTCCCCCAAAACTTCTTTTTCCTTGCGGTTTTTTTAACACCGAGACGGTTATTAGCCATAAAATCAGTTCTAGTAATTACCACGCAATTTCATTTCATTCATATGAAAATGCATTTCTTATCAACTTGGAAAATGCATTTCTTATCAACTATATATTGGAAAATATATTGCAAATGTAGAGAGCTAGAAAGTGAAGTGTTATATTGTTTGTTTTGGCTCCACGAAGCAGGTGAGCTGACGTAAGGCCCCAATAGCTATTGTGTCAGACTGAAATACGATGTGTGTATTAGAAAATTTCATGAAATTCGTGAATTACATAAACGTATGTGGCTCGATATCTGTTTTAACCAGTTTGTTAGTTATACCTTCGAATATTATTATTAAACAAAAAAATGCTTCTTTTTCAACATATCATGGCAATATTACTGTTTTATATTTGATTAATGTTTACTTTTAAATAAAGGATAGAAATTCGAATTTGTTACTTTTAATGTTGTGACATATTACACACTCATGCATTACGACACTATTATTTAATTGATTTCAATAATTATATTTGATATTTACATGCTGATATGACATAATTGATTGTACATGTTTTGTAATTATATCTAACTAATCAGAACGTTAACACCATAATTAAACTAGACGCCTAGATGTTTCTAGGGGCAACGAGCAATTATAAACACTTAATATTATAATCGAAAAAATAACACTAAGCAAAAACATCACTCACCAATTAAGAATAATGTTTATTTGTTCATAGATATAAAATGAATTATACCATATAATTAACCTACTTTATCATAAACAATAAAACTCGAATGTCAAGGCTGATAATGTCATACATTAATTTACATAGCTATATCATTAAATATAATTATTATTATTACGATAAATTGAATATCAGCTATGTGTGAATCAATATTAACCAACCATCACCTCTATCCGAGGGCAACTCTGAATGACATTTGACATTTCCAATGTCAATGTCATGTCATTCAAAACACTTAGGCATTATACATAATAACTAGCTGACCCGGCAAACGTTGTTTTGCCATGTTTTTGTGCCAAAAAATTAAAGTTTATAATTACCAAATAAAAAATAAGGGTTGATCGTAGATGGGTGAAAATTTAGGGTTGCATGTATTTTTGTATGATGTATCATAAAAAAATAAAAACTAAAAATTTTATATATTCTAAATAATTTTAACATCGCTCACGTTACAGAGGTAAACATAATGAGGTCGTTGGAGATAGATCTACTAAACGGATATAAAAACATCTTTGATCAATATTAAACCACGGATTTGGCAAGTCTTAACCTACATGTTAACCCGAAAAATGACATTGTCTTGGTGGTCGGATGTCAGCGATAAAACTGTCTAACGAAAAACGTTTTAATGAGCTGTCTGGAGAGTTCTAGAGATTGTCAAAAAAAGTGAGAGCGATGTCCTACTTTTACATTATAATGTATATATACTAGTTCGCTGACTATCCGTCTATCTGTTCGCTAAACTCCAAAACTACTGCATGTAATTTAAACCGGTCATCAACATGTTATACACACATTAATTACATATTCCTCGGTAGTATTTCAAATTGACATCCAAAATTTGAGGATTTTTGCATTCATATCTACGTATGTACTTTAGCTAATCCGAGTCACAGTTAACGAAGATGTCTATGTCTATGTTCCTACATTGAATTGAATGAGTGCAAAATTTATAACCCCTTAAATATAGTCATATATAAAATTAGTTCATTAATTTCATTCTAATTACACTATTTGAACTATAATACGTCTTCAATGTTTTTCCATCTCACCATAAACACAATTTTAATTAAAGAGGCGAAAGAGTGACTGACTATACCAATTGCTTAATTTATGAAAGACATTTAATGTGAAGTACAAAGCCGGTGTTTTTATAAAGACACTTCGCCAAAGCTTCATATATCACTCTACCTTTATAATAATGTTAATTATTCACACAATTGCATTTATTATATGTAAACAGCACAGCCTACATAAACACCTACAATTTCATAGTAATTATATTATGAATATTGGTTAACCATACTAAACGCATTTAAACTGAAATCACATCGCGAAGTCAGTTTTATACTTAAATCTGGATCTGGTCTGGGTTTTAATAGTTGCCCCGAAGATTTTTGTACGATGGGTCAATTAGATATTAACCATAACATATGAAAAAGTCCCCATAAATCTGTGTGTATATGTTTGCGTATACAAAACCTATTGAATGAATTTCATGTAAGGGGAATGAATGATGAAGATGTTTTTCAAGGCAGTTTTGCCGCGCACCACCACTTTCACCAGCCCACTAAAGTATTTCCGAACCAACTCGACTTAGGGTGCTTCAAGAAAAGAGCGTAACAATTCTTAAAAGGCCGGCAACGCACTCGAGAGCCCTCTGGCATTGAGGGTGTCTATGGGCGGCGGTATCACTTAACATCAGGTGAGCCTCCTGCCCGTTTGCCCCCTGTTCTATAAAGAAAGTAGTTTAGAATATATGAATACTTCTTAGCTTGACTTGCCCAACACTTCAAAACTTCAATAGGTACTTCTTCACAAGAGGCACCATATGAAGTTGATATCTTGAGTGTTCTGTTTTGCTAAACATATTTTGAAGCCCAAAATTACTACATAAATAAAATGATTTATATAAATGTGTTAAATATATGAAATATTTAAACTATGAACAAAAACTCGGCTTAATCTGTAAAACGTATAAGTCGTCCAATTATTTAAAATTCCACAGTTTTGAGAGCAGATTACACATCTGAATTCCTTTGCATGTTATAATTATTTTGTATTTAATGTTTTTTTATCCTTCATTAATAGTATGATTCTTGAAAGGAAGTATATTTTTCTTTACACCAATGTATTTGAGCCAAGCGATTTCAAGTGTTTGCGAATAAATGAAATTTTGAGAATCCAAATTTTGTCAAATATCTTGACAAATTCCAATCTTTATAAAATAAGTAAATTATAAAAGATATAGATACACATCCAGACCGCATTATCTATGATTTATATAAAATTAAAAAAAAATCAATGGCGCTCCAACCATTTTAGGTCTGAGCTTCAGATTTCTATATCTGGTTCATGATCATTTGTTAATCTAATAGGCAACTAGGTGATTAGCCTTCTCTGCCTGACGCCCGCCCTCGACTTTTTGGGACATGCTTCCTTACGATGTTTTCCTTCACCATTTGAGTGAATGTTAAATACGCACATAGAAAGAAAGTCCATTGGTGCACAGCTGGGGATCGAACCTACTACCTCAGGGATAAGAATCGCACTCTGAAGCCACTAGGCCAACACTGTTCCTTATTGCACATTATTTATACTAAATAATAATATTTTACTTTGTATACTCTTTTTTTTGTGAAATGTAAGTTTACTTTAAATTAGTAAATAGTTACTAATTCAAATTTATCTAAAGCTGTTAATTAAACCTATCTTGTTTACATAATTTTAGAATCAAATGACATTTTTATTAGAAAGGTTATCGCAGACATTAGTAAGATAGCGTCGGGAAACAAATTTTATGACTTTTACGGATATTTTATTAGCATTACCATCAAGGATTTTGCGATACTAAATCGACATTGATTTTGATTTTTTTATTTTATAGCCAATTATTTTGTCCATACAAACAAACAAGTTGAAAAGTTAAAATTGTACAAGTATATGAATTTATTTAACGTCGCACCTTTAACACGGCGGCTAATTTAATAATGCAGTTGCGTGTGCATTCTTGACGCCGGGCATTCATATAAATAATTTTCTACTTATAATTATATAGTTATGTTTAAGACCGGTTCAAAGATTCTCTATATAACATTTTAAGATTTTTAAACACGCGATATGAATAAAGTCTCATAAGAGCTAAAAGGCCATAAATATTTTCTGTGTTGATTCTTTCATGCTATGCATTACGTCGATGAGACTCAAAAACTGCGCCATATATTCCTTTCAATATACTCTTCGTATTTTTTTAAACTGACAACACACAATTATTGTAATAATTAAAATTTAAATAATAATGATTTCAAGATTTAATAATAAATATTGTCAGCAGCGCGATTTTTAATGTTTATATCTCAATAATGATTTATTTGAGTTAATCTATGTATTTCTCTCTTTCTTATGTGTTATTTATTTAAAAAACAACTATAGAAATTTGCCGTCAGTTTTAATTAAAATTAAAATATAAAAAATAGTAAATACTCACAAAAAAAATTTCATCTTGAAATACACTCACTAATCACAACACAATAGAAAATTCACGAATTTTCAATTCACACCTCCATTGTAGATCGATTATCACATGTGAAACTGCGCACGCACACGCGGTCTGTTCACCGGCAAACTTTTGACTGAACATAAAATACACACGCAGAACAAGGTTGATAATACTTGCGAATGACGTGGCTTTTGATATTTTCCGCCAAAAAGACAAATGCTCATCAGAAAAAATTTAATTCCGAATACTAAAAACTAAATTAAACAGTAAATAATAAAAGGCTATGAAAACTATTTATATTCTAATGCCCAAATTATAATGTATAAACATAGTTACATTGTACGAAAGCCAAATAATAACAAATAATTGAATAATTATTTCTGTAGTTATACTTCTTTTGGAGCGTTATCTCATCATCACAAAAAAACCGAAACCCTGCAATAGTCAAAATTTTAGTTTTTTGGTGATATTTAAATATACTTTAGTTAACTAGATAATGCGTTATAAAAAAACTTTCAATGTATTAAATATCTTTGTATTATGCTGGGGTATATATTATACTGTGGTGGCCTGGAAGAGATCGCTCGAAAGCGATAAGGCCGCCAGTTGCTCACCTTTTCATTTAACTATGTTAAATTTTTATATTGTAATGTAATGAAGTGTTAATACATAAATAAATAAAATAATGTTGATACTGTAGTTTTTTCTACAAACGTAAAATAATATTTTTGAAAAGATTTTTTTTTCTTGTTACCAAAGAAGTATAACTGTTTGGACAATCATAGTTTTTTGTTTGATTAGTTAAGTTTCTTTAAATATTGACTTCCAAAACCCCATCCCGAAGACTCGTATTTTTCCCATTTATTTTAAAACATATTTTTGTGTATTTTAATTATTTCGCCTATTGATCAATCTTGCTGGTATCAAATAATTTATATCTATTAAGAACTCAATCAAAGGGCTTTTTCGTTGAGTGGATATTTCAAAACAGGTTTATCTATAAAATATGTAAGAACATCAGTTTATGTATCAGGTAATATTATATTTAACGATACTATGCTGGCCTTTTGATACAGTTTATTAAAATTTGTTACCAAAATTTCATATGATATTCTTGCCATATAAAGTACGATGTACGTGCTCTATCGCTTAACTGAGGATCTTTAGTCACATAACAAACAAAGTATCAAATTTTCTGTCAAGACTCTACATACATATACTTTAGCTATTATTATTAGTATGAGAAATGGAAACAACATTCCGCAGACCAGTTTGATATTTTTGTATTACCATATTGTTCAGATAACTGCCAAAACTAATGCTAATAATATAACTAAACTAATTTATTATTGTATTATTATTAAGGAAAAAAAACTTTACGTTTATTAAAACAAATAATTTTTCGAATTTACAATACTTCATAATTTATAAAAATATTTTTTTATTTATACTTCATTGCCATATATATATATTTATACTGTATATAAAAAAAAACAATAAGTAAGTAGGTAACATAAGTTTTATAACCCCCCAACGGGCACCTTTATTGCTAACGAGCGATTTCTCCCAGGCAACCCTAATATGGAACAATAAAAAAAAGATACACCTACACAGGTGTTTCTTTTGTTATTGTTAGGGTAAAGTACAAGATATAATAATAAAATAAATAGATATAATAAATAGATTATAATAAATAGAAGATATAAATGCCTAATGAATTAACAAAAAGATACTATTATAACTAAAATTAAATAAAATAAAATCTAAAGAAAAAACATAGATAATAGTATGTATAAACAGACATGTATAAGCTCTGCCAAAGGTTAATTGACTCAGAATTAATCAATATAAGTAGTAGCTAATCACTAGGCAGAAGACAAATGATCAAAAAGGATTTTTTTAAATAAATTTAGAGACGTATAAATTGGTAAGGAATAACATAGCAGGATATATACTTTGCACGGTGAATGAAGAGTGATAGAATTCAGTTTTATGAATAGGATTTTCAAGAATTAGATTATCTGAGGAACGCAAATCAAAACTACCGCCAGAGAGGAACATACAATTTTGCTTTGAGTTACTAGGGGTTTCAGGATTAAAAAGAACATTAAAGAGAAGTTGTAAAATGTGCATCTTACGCCGCAATCGAATGGGTAGCCAATTAAGCTTGCTTCGGAACTCCGAGTTTTGATCAAATTTACGAAGTTCAAATATGAATCTGATGCAAACATTTCATCAACAAACAAACAATGCTATTATTTCGAAATAATAGAAATTTCTGCATAAATATTGCATTATGCAATTTGGTTTGATTTTATATTATTACAAGAAAGTATAGAAAATACTTCTTTTCGGTGCTTAAAATTAGATTTTTTTTTAATTTAGTAAATTAACATAATATAATTAATTTAAAATTACTTTTCTTAATAAAAATTTACCTTTCCTTTATTCCACACAGTGCTAGTGCGCAACAAAAATTGCCTTAAAAACGCTCATTTTTTGAACGACAAACAGGTGAAATTTCGTATTCTAATCTCACGTCGTCACGATTTGGATCCCTCTTCGTTGATAACGATTAAGTTAGTGGGGCTGCTGCTGTGGAGGATACATCCAGAGATGAGAAAAGTCCATGTGGGGCCAAATTGGTGCTTCATACAGTTGCAAGTGATGGCCCGGAATGAATAACCGTCTCGTCTCTTATTTATTTCTTTACTGCACAATTGCGATAAAAGCATATTGGGCAAGTGGTGATTTTGCCATGAGGTTATGTTGAAATTGAGGCTGAAAACCAAAGGATCTTCTATCATATGTCCGTCATATCCAGCGGCAAAGGTTCTAGACCCTGGTGCTAAAATCTAAGAGGAACAGGCATTAAAGCCTACTCGCAATTTTTTAATAACTATAAAATATTAGAAAATAAATTATACACACCCACAATTACTGACTGAATTTTATTATAAAATTTAAAAGATAAAATTCGCAGTTTAAACACGGATATGCAAGTCAATGCTCTATGATAAGCTGATAAGACACAAATATTTACTCGGTCCTAATTCTATACTATCCAGACTGGGTACTTTTTGATATATACGTCTGCAAAACAGTTTAATTTTTATCTATAGACATATATATATACAGCGTACGAGCTTAACTTCTCATAATATAACACTACGTATTTGTTTGGTTTGACCCTACAATAGATTTCATCCGCATCACCTTGATTGATGGCTGGTTCTGATTCTTTTTTGCGAATTAGCGATCTGCGGAAGCGACTCGTAGTCTGGCAAATACGGCCTCAAATTGTTTAAGAAACAGCATACTCCTCCCTCATAGGCCAGCTATGCCCCCACTATTTCAAGTGGGGGCATTCGTTTCGTTCATTAGGATAGGGATTCCAATAAAAAAATAACTTTATCTATAAGTACACTTATGAACGTAAAAGATGTTAAATTGATTCTAAATTTACATTCACTACCAGTTCGTATGCCAAGGGCACAATACTCGAAGGTCATATTTTGATATACATGTCTTGTAAGCTCAACTCTTATTTATTCATGTAAATGATCATTAATATGATTTAAAATGCGAACATTTTTAATTACGACACGGCTTTAACGCCGTGATACGCTTATGATAAATTTTGAAGTATGTGATACTAGAATATGACATAATATTAATTATAAAGTAGTTTAAATTCTAACCCAAATATATACCTTAATTATATATCTTATATTTAGGCACATAAGTCACAACCTCGTCTTGAGCGATGTCAGTCAGGTCAAACTTGATACAGAAAAAATGGTTTGACAGCTCTTGAAGCTAAATTTAAGTTACATTGACGATTTAAAAATTGCGCCTGGTATCAATACTGGCCAAGACTGGCCTCATTTATTTTTCTTAACAATCAATCAAGTAATTAAAAAAAATAGCTTGTTATCCAGTACTATAATAAAGACAACCAGTTTTTGTTCATTATATTTAATCCACGACCTTCGATTGAGTGACGGCCTCCTCCAAATTGTTCCATTTGTCTCTCACCTTTTCTTTCTCTTTTATTTCACTTTCATTTCATTATAAATCAAATCGACTAATTATTGAACACAATAAAACATTTTCAATACGAACTCGATACTTGAATCAATTCGTCAACATTTTATTAATTAAATTGAAGATCTCTTGTGTTTTACTCACTAATTTAAGATGAGATTTAAAATATCTGTAAGAAATGCGTTTTATAAAAACAACCTAACATGAATCGCTTACACAAAGTGCTAGCGCGGGTCCTGCCGGCCAGCGAACTCCGACTGGCCCATAAATATTGTTACAAATAGGTTATATAGATACAGGCCACTATGTAGGGCCTTTAAAAATCACACGTAATTAATTGAATTTTCTGTTGCAAATTCAATTAATTACGTGTGATTTTGCTAAGTTGGTATGCGCATTGTATTTCATCGATTAATTTTATTGGACGAATTATGGCATTGAACCAACAAATTCGTCTATACTTTATAAAAGGATGTATCTGTCTAATAAATATGAATCTGGGTCGCTATCGTCTTACGATTTATAAGAAACGCTAAATCAACATCTGTTTCAAACGTGTTGGTTGAATGTCAAAAAAAATAATAAGTTAAGTCAAGCGGGAGTTTGGGTTCCGATTAAATATAAGAATGTAAATTTTATTAATAATACTATTTTTACTTTCGAATCGTTATTATTGGTATAGAGAATTGAGGAATCTATGCTTTATTCTTTAATTTATTCACTTTTAGTGTCAATAAACATTATTATACCACAAATTTTGACCTAATACGGAAATTAATTTTTGTTTGTGTATAGAAAGCATGGTCGATCTGTAGAGTGGGATTGTTTACCCTGGGGTCACTGGCTCAATCACCGGCTGTACGCCAATGGGCTTCCTATGTGACCAATAACACTTGCTCGTGCGGTACGAAAACATCGCAAGCAAATATGTAGTCCAATAAGTATCCAAAAATCGACGATATGTGTCAGAAAAAAGGCTCAATACCGAATCTCTGTGAAATAAAAATGCGCAAAGAAACGGATGCAATGCGAGACTATAGTACATACAGGGTTCTAGTCCAATCGGATTATTATTATAAACAGAAAATTGCACCTCAATGTACGTCGAACTAAATTAAAAAAAATTCAGTTGTCTGACGCAACCGGAAGACAACTAGCATTATTAAAATTTTCTTTATATGTTTAATTTGATTATTATATCACTAGGGCCTAATGCAATTGAATTATTTAATAAAAACTATCCACTGTTTTTTTTTCAATGTAAAAAAAGTAAATTTGTTTTTCGTATTCTTGTTACATGTATGTTTTTGTATAAGGTAATAAAGGATAAATAAATAAATAATAAAGTAGGTGTTTGTGAAAAATATGCATTTAAGCCGAACTTACACAAAATCTTGCGTATTTTAATACTCAATCGATCTAACTCGATCTAATCTTAATAAGTGTTTATTTAAGAATAGATGACATAGACAAAAAAAAACATTAATACTTAATAATATTAACATTTAAAATTATAAGGATCGCTAAAAATCAAAAGAATGCGGCGCCTTTGATAGTAACCTAGACGAATTGACTTCTGTCCAAAAGCTTGACGAGCTGACACTGCTATGACACTAATCAGTGCTCTCGATGCAAGCCAGACATTTGACCTATATGTATTTATTTTTAGCTGTCATGTTTAGTAAACAATGGTCTGTGGAGGTTCTAAGTTTACGCTGTGTATTTGATTGATTTATCTTCTATATCTTATTTTCGTTTGAAGATCATCTGATATTTAGTTTAGTTGCTAGCTTACTTTAATAAGATTAAAATGGTTTAAGTCCAGTTTCTATTCATAGTTTTCTTTTTATTTGTTGACAAACATATGTTAAAAATATTTTTCATTGCCCCAGGAGTCCAAGGCAGGTACTGTCACTGTGTGTGTGTTAACTGTGTGAGTACTGTTACGGTCACTCTGCATCTTCTGCCGCATTTACCATGGAGAGTGTTCAGAGGAGTTGTTCGGATTAATACCTGCAGCTGAGTTTCATCATCGGACATCGAGGCAGAATACAAAATTCCACCCGTATCACCTCGACGTCCACTGTTTCAGTCCAGTTTTTGCCGCGTACGACTACTTTGTGGAACCAGCTGCCCACTGATTACTGAAGTATTTCCGAACCAATTCGACTTAGGGTCCTTCAAGAAAAGAGCGTACAAATTCTTAAAAGGCCGGCAACGTACTGGCGAGCCCTCTAGCATCGAGAGTGTCCATGGGCGGCGCTATCACTTAACATCAGGTTAAATTTTCACGTGATTTCTAAAAACGGGACAGTTCATTTTGGGGACACCGGGGCTCGTAATTGGAAAAATGGACAGTCCCGTCCAGAACGGGACGTGTGGTTAATTTAGGTTTAAATAACGGTATCATACATTTGTCTCTGACCCGTCATTTAAGTACTCTATGAAGAATGCACTCGCTATGACCATGTATGTTGGTGACCTCACATCCCATGAAAGACAAAGAATCAATCAACTTGTGATTTGCGCGACCAGCGCCGGTAATCAGTAATTTCTAATCACGATAACTCGAGATCTGTAATATTTTATTTTCGTTATTAAATAATAGCTACAGTTATCCTAAGCACAACATCGAAATTGGGTAGAAAAACTCTGTATTGCTACAGTAAACAGATAAAGGCCTAAGGTATAATAATTTTTTTACATAAGTATATATATAAAAAAATATAATAATAAAACTGTTATCACATAAAACATAATCGTGACAAATAATGTAAAATTTAAAAATGTTTTTAACCAACTTTTTAAATTCCTTTAATATTCAAACGTGAATACTAAAATATCGATTGCTTCAATAACTGTGTAGCGATTGTATACTTACATTAAATATGCATGATCCCTCGAAGTTCACGCAAAGCCACTCGACTAACATCTTAAATAATTCATTGGACACGTTCCACGATGGAATTTCATAAAAAAATATTAAAGTTTGACATATTTAGGTGCAAAACTAACAGGAAAAGCGAATTCTTGAGTTTTTTGTAATAAACATTCAGTGCCGCTACAATTCTTGATCTTGCGTCAGATATATTTTTCTTTCATACCGTACAGCCTTCAGCTGGTTTCCTCGCAATGTATATCTTTACTGTATAAGTAAATATTAGTTCTACCAACAGAAAAATACAGATATACGTCGGGGTTCAAACTCGTGGTGAGGTGAACGATGCAAATAAAATCGGTTTCATGAATCGGTGTCTGATGAGATCTTAAAGTATACCTACTATTACAAGTAACGCATTTTATAATGCAGATGATAATTATTTATTTATTTAATTACAAGTAATTTAACAGCTTATACTTATACATATTATAAAACAAAACACTAAGACAATACAGAAAGCCAAAACAGATTACATTACATAATTACACATAGATAAACAATTTATGTATAAAAAACAGAAAACATGCAAGTGCATTAATAGATAAATATAATATACATATATACAAAAGAACAAAACGAAAGTAAACTGAAATTTAACATTTAAAACAACAAATAATACTTAGAATTTAAAACTACTACTTAAACAAAATCAGAGTCTTCCCGCTTCTTCAAGTACTTCTAGACATCTCTCTTTTTGAGGTGGAAAATATCAATGTCCTGATAATGGTTGTCATAGTCCGACAAAACCCGAAACATTGGCGAATTATGCAGGTAGGCGAATTACCTACGAGGAACACTGAACAATTTTGAGTATCTTGTCGCATACGCAGGAGGGATTTTAAAATAAATTAACGATAGCAAATAGCAATGATGTTTATAAATATAGTAAAGAAACACAAAGTCTCTAATCTATTTTTAAAATTATTCCACATAAACACTTCTTTATTATCTAATTCATGTATTGCATTGTAATTAATAAACCATGAGGTTTTTTTTATAATGTTATAATAATGATTTGTTTATATGTGTTAGGATTTCTTTTGTTAGTATTTTTCCTTAATATGATTGCCTGGAAGAGATCGCTTGTTAGCAAGGCCGCCCAACGGATGCCTAATAATTTGTATTTTTTTAATTTATTTTAATGTAACGAAGTGTAAATAAGTAATAAAAACGGGACCAATGAAAACTATGTATGGAAAAACGCGCGGGTGATGCTGTCTCATTTGCATTATTTAAATTGAAAACAAGATCGGTCTATTAGTAATATGTATGAACGGAATGCGTTCCCAAAATTTAATGATAGGCACAAAGGGGTTTTAATTTCAAGTACAAACTGTAATGATGCGTATTTCCGCCCCTGTCATTATCATGTTTACCGCGTCAGCGAATCACTGATACCAATACAATGATTCAAAGCAGACAATAGTATAATTATCGAATTACTGTATCACAGTCTAGTGGTTCTCTGGATCTATATATTATCAAAAACATATTTAATTTAAATAAACTTTCTATGAAGTATTGTCTATATTTTAGAAAAATTTTATAATTTTTTGTCAAAGCGGCTTTCGAGAGAGCTTGCGCTAACGACTATTGCTGCTGGGACTTCGAGTAAATAAACTACAAAGGAATACACAGAAAAATTTATACATTAATGATTCGTACGGACTATTTTACAGTTAGAAAATAATGAAACAACAATGAATGACACTCAATTTGTATTCATTATATCATATTGTCAGACATAAAGCATGACAAAGGTATTACGTTTTTTTTAATTTATAAATAATAGAAGTTTTATTTAAACTTGCAGTAGTTGCGTAAACGAAATACAAGATATTTTTAAATTGTTGTCAAATACGAACACTATTTTATATTCTCCATTTAATATTCTATCTGCATTAACATTTATCGAAAATAATTGTAACTAAATATTATACTTTGTGGTTAACTTTTGGTTAAATGCTTTATTATAAATATAAGGAATTCCCATTACGTCAATTGTAAACACAATACGTAATATTAAAATAAATACATATTTAGGCGAATGATAGCACGCTAATTCCATTTATTAATATTAAACAACTAACAAAAGTATTTATTAATTATAATAATACAATTTGAGATTTATTAATAATTTTGAAAAATTATTTACTTAACAGCTTTGTCGCACTCACCCAAAGTTTGTTCTATTTATTTTTTATGTTTTTATAATATTTGGGTGTGCAAGAGTATAGGGAATAAAAATATATACTTTTCACCGATTTTTTTATTTTGAAAGACATTTAATAATTATAATTGTAATATAATCGATATCCAATAAAATAATATACATATATTTTAAAATTGATACCTACTGTAAGTGATATTTTGTAAAACCTATAGCGTTATTCCGCAAATGATGTCAGTGCTTATTTTCGTGTCAACTGGAGATATTTGATGATGTAATGTTTTTGAGCCATTCCGAAACATTCCAAGAAAATGTTAATAAACTTTACGATTTATACTGAGAGTATTAAAGGCTAAAATAAATATGTCAGTATGTCATCTTTGTATATTATTATGGTAGTTGCAAATAGAAATTATGTATAGAATCTATTTTCTGGCATTATATGAATTAGTATTGAATATTATAGGAGATACTCTTCATCACCTTTAAGTCTCAGCTAGCATTGGAATACTGGACGTTGGCATGTCAAATTACGTTAAATTTAGTTCATTTGGGACTTAATTTGCCTCCAAGAAGCTTGGTGTGGTCAGTAAGGCGAGATGGTACTTCACGGCTTGCAACTCTACGCAAAAACAGCACCACATGGAGTATTGTTTTGACTTCTGGGCAAAGAAAGGAGGTAAAGGTAAGGCAATTTTACATAGAGAACACAAATGGAGATGGAAAGGACACACCTTTAGGTTAGAAGAGGAGTAAAACTATAATGAGTTGGTACCCAAAAAGTTGACAATATTGGAGATGGGAAGTAAAAATTAAATAGTTTGTAGGCAAAGTTTGTTCAAGAGCGGGGCGAGAAAGGGCAGAATGGAATGGTCTAGAGGAGAACTTTGTCAGTATCGGCAAACGGACTTAAGTTGTTTCTTACATATAGGTTATCAAATCAAAAAATTATTGATATATCGTTTACAGCAAAGATATTCAATAATAAGATTGATTGTCCGAACCTTCTATCTAGATTTAAGATTCATGTACCCTCTCGATCCCCTAGGCATCCCGTTATTTCATTTGTCCCTCCTTTCCGTAGGACGCGTTTTGGTCAAAGCTCTCCGGTGTCCAGATTAAGCATTCTGATAAACAAGCTAGGTCTGGATATCCAGAGTTGCTCCCCTCACACTTTAAAATCGATTTTAGTTTAGTTTTTTGTAATTGTTTCTTTTTTGTAATGTTTGTTTTGTTTAAAAATTGTTTCGATTGATATTTGTATGTGCTCTAAATGAATGTCATGTTTGCCTCTAATTGCTTATCACATTCAAAATTGTATTTAGTGTTTGTTTTTACCAATGTATCAGTGTGCCGAGCGTTGGCAATCTTTATCAATAAAAAAAAAAAAAAATCAAAATATCTTTATTCATATAGGTAAACATGTACACTTATGAACGTCAAGAAAAACAAATTAAATTAACTGTAAATTTACATTTACAACCAGTTCGCAAGTCAAGGGCGTAGAGCGGGTAAGAAGAACTGGCAAGAAACATTCCGCCACTCTTTTCAATCGCCAAGTTTTTAATACAAATTGTTTGAACTGGAGCAAATCAATCCCAAGGATTAGGGTCATTTAAGTATTCGTCACATTTATAAAAGGCTTTAATAATTAATTTACTTTTAACAGGCTTATATCTTTTAAGGGCTTTGAATTTATTTAGTGACAGTTCTCTAATTTCGCTTGGGAATTTGTTGTAAAAACGAAAAAAATTATCATATAAGGAGTGGTTTATCTTCTGGATCCTGGTTGGTCGCACACTTAAATTAGTTCTATTACGCGTATTATACTGGTGAAAGTCACCATTTGTTAGAAAAAGTAACTCCGAAATAAAGAGTGATCAAGACATTATTTTTATGTATGATTTAATGGCACAGAAACTTTGTCATTGTTTTTTATATATATAGATAATGGGGGCAAAGGGACTCACCTGATGATGAATGAGTGTGCCCATGGACACTTTTAAAGCCAGAGGGCTCACGAGCGCGTTGCCGGTCCGTATGTCTTTCGTTATATGAGGCGGTCCTCAGCCGTCCAGTTATATAACATGAAAACGTTTTAAGAATTGTAAAACTAAGATGGAAAGAATAACTATTAAACATTGGTAAAAATTCATTTTCTATTTCATATACTGGTTCAGTTGATGCGATTGCGTTTCATAACAGTTATCCTTGACTATACGGAAATTCTGAAATCCAAAATTAATTATGATTAACATATTTATCGTAATACAATAATAAACGACGAACGACTAGATACTTCCTTCTGTGTAGTTAATCGTCAAGTGAGATATAGTTAAATTAATTATATTTTAATTTGGTTAATATAAAAGTAGACCTTTGTGATATGTTTCCATTCGCTTCTTCGCTATTTATTTGCTAAGATCAAATGACAGAAACGTATATTATATTCTAGAATAAGTTGAATGGTAGCTACAAAATATGTATCATGACGATTATTTACCGGATATGAGGCATACTAAGCTGACGGATAAGGTAGATGCAGTACTTCCGCTGCGCTCTGATTACTTCGATTTTTAAAATAGGTCAAAACCAATATCCGGGTGTGAAATGTGGCTGTAATTATTTTAATTTCATCATACTCTCTATCAATATACAGACTCTAAATAATAAGGACGTTTGAGGTAACATTTTAATGATATGATCATAATTTAATGTTGGTTTGCTAGAATATTTGATTATATCGAATGGTATTACATTATAGCATGAGCAGTGTTCGCCTAGTGGCTTCAGCGTGCAACTCTCATACCTGAGGTCGTAGGTTCGATGCCGGGCTGTGCCCCAATAGACTTTCTTTCTACGTGCGCATTTACCATTTGCTCGAACGGTGAAGGCAAACATCGTGAGGAAACCGACATGTCTTTTACCTAAAAAGTCGACGATGTGTGTCAGGCACTGGAGGCTGATCGCCTAATTGCCTATTAGATTTAAAAATCATGAAACAGATTCAGAAATCTGACCAGAGGACCTAAAAAGCTTGTAGCGCCACTGATTATTTTTATTATTATTTTTTATAAATTTAATATCAAATACTCCACAACGATCGAACACAACAAATTATATAGTTTAAAGTTGTATGTTAGAACAAAAGTATTGTTCAATACATTGCAGTATCTAGAGCAAATTGTGTTCCATTAGTAAAGTGATTCCCTCGATTGAGCTGAGGTCTAAATACAATTTCTATCTATCTATACGATACTAACAGATGTTTCGTAGCTCAAAGGTCTGTATCTCAACCAAGTGTAATTGTAAAAGCTGTGTTCAACCTTGCGTTTAGGCGCGCTCTCTCAATCCAGTGTTCGTGCGTTCTAATCCAACACCGTTTGGATTATATTCTATTAATCGTGCATATAAGTATTACAATGTGAGAATATATTGAGGAAATCAATACTACACAATTCAATGGCGTATGTCAGCTACAGACAGGTTTTTCTGTAACTTGTATTTTTTTAAGAATTTGATACCGAATTGTGACACCATTGATTTCAGATATATTATGACGGAACGGACGGATCATTACAGTATGCATTATAGCTTACGTGAAGCTAGTGCTATACGTTTATACCGACATAATAATATATTATTTACATAATACAGAAGTTTTGAGAGCTTTACGATAGTTTTGTTCATTGGTACAAATCAAAATAGATAGAGATAAAATGGTTTTAATAGCCATTTTAGGTTTTATTATGCCAGAACAATATTATTTCAATAGTTAAAATGTAAATTTACATGTTTATATACTTATGACTTCGCAAGTTTCATGCGATTAACATGTTGGTTTTGACTGCAAATGTCAGGAAAACAAAATAAAGGTTGGGATGACTAGTTTTTGTTTGTTTTTATCTCTTGTACAACTGCAGAACATATTTTAGAAATATTGCAGTGTCAAAAAAGGTTTGAACATTTACTTAATTATACTAAATCATTACCTGTGATTGTATTACGCCTTAGAGTGATAGGCAGTCTTACGGATTATTTCTTGATCTTACTAATATTGAAAAATATTCAAGTATGTATATCAAAATACTTTAGTTCCGACTTAGTAAAAGATTTTTTCCCACGTTACAGCACATGTGATAGACACATTTATACAATTTTATATGATGTTTTAAAAAATCGTCATAGACCATAAAAGTATTTTAATAAGCGTATTACGTAAGACTAGATAAATTATCTGTGACTTGAACTGTGGCGCCACGGCCGGTGAATCACAGAATTTAATGTATGAGGATAAAATTTATATGAAATATGTTTGTATGTAGGTCATTTGCATATTAATTAATCATTAGAATACATTATAGAATTTTAGATAAATTGTAAGTGTTTTATCTTTAGTAGAAGTAAAATTAACAATGAAATAGATGCAAAAATGTTTCGCCCTAGTTTCCGATTTATTAGGTAAGGTTTAAGTTTAATACGAAACGTATTATTTTTATAATATTATGAACTCATGTAAAGCCACAGTCATAGGGCAGATACAGATACGCGACTGCTTCTTGACCTTTTATTTAGAAATATTATAAACCGTTTTAAATGTCATATCTGTTTACAACAATGCCGCAGAAAATATAACTACACATTGACATACTTGACTTAATGTCCTATATCCCCTAGATGGGGCAGACGGCGTCCAAAGTGAGTTTCCATCGCATTCGGTCTTGAGCCTCGTCGAGCCACTTCGCTCCAAGTCTTTCCAGCTCTCTTTGCCTCATCTGCAACAGTACGATGCTTAGTTTGCCTGGGACGGCCACGCTTCCACTTTCTTTGTGGGTTCCAATCCAGCGCCTGCTTGGGGATATGATTCGGATTGTATGGCCTATCTAATTCCACTAGCGTCGGCTGGTCTGCGGGCTATAGCTACATATAACAAATGATTATTTTAATGGTTCTATTATTTTTTATTTAAAATTCTTGATACAAGAAAGTTGAAACTGCAAAATAAATTGAAACTTGGATATGACAGTGTAACAACAGTAATGAAACACGTCCCTACGTGTTGTTTGAAGACTCTGAAAGGCGATGGGACCAATTTACACGACATCACAATCAACAGCGCGTTTTCCGTTTTACCTTCGAAAGAAACGGATTTGAATGCGAAAAAATATTAAAAGCAGGTATTGTTACTGTGTTTTATTTTAATTGTAGAACAAAAACCCAGATTTTTATACAATATTTTTTTGTATGGTACAATATTTTTTTACTTTACATTATTTTACCTAATCATATTAATAATAAAAATAATTAAAAATTAATAAAAGACTAAATTAAAACAAATTTTCAACATAAGAAAATAAAACTTAATATCCTGAATTAATCACCACAGTGAAAAATACTAAGAGGCCTGAATTTTTTTTTTGTAATTATTCCTGACTTGAATATTTCTTGTATATCAGTTACCAAGGCCTTAAATTGGACATCTATAAAGTACTTGTATTTAATATATCTATAATTATACATTACGATATTGAATATTTATTTTGTATTAACAATATCCTTAAAAGTTTTAGGTATTATTGTGTAATATGCGTAAAACCCAAATTCACATTAAGTTTCTAAATTAATCTAAAATTTCATAAAATATCAGTGAATATTATTTCAATACAAAACGTAAAAGTATTTAGATTTTCTACTTTCGGACTAATTTTCGCCAATTTTTTATAAAAATATCTTCATGAAAGTTATTAAAGTACTATAGAAGTTCGTAATAGCTTTACTTGTTATCTTAAGCATCAAAGTCTAGACATCTCCAGTTTTAAGCAAATATGCCGAAATCTTTTGTTAAGCTATTGAGACGGATTACCTTTTGCAAAAAGTTTTTAAAATATAATGTTCATCAACTTCAAAACTGAAACGGCGTTCATCGCTATTGACGACTACAACCTTTTTAGGTTTGAGCCTCAGATTTCTGAACCTGTCTAATGATCATTTGTCAATTTAGTAGAAAGTAGGTGTTCAGGCTAATCTGACACACACCGTCGACTTTTTGGGTCTTAGCTGGTTTCCTCACGAGGTTTCCCTTTACCGTTCGAGCGAATATTAAACACAGAAAGTCCATTGGCGCACAGTCGGGGATCGAACTTACGACCTCACGGATGAGAGTCGTCCGCTAAAGCCACTAGGCCAAAGCTAATCTATTGATTAATACACATATTTATTCTGTAATAATTTACATATCGAAGGGACTACTCATAATTGGTCGTAATAACCGATAGTCGTAACAGCCGGTCAGGTGGTGATTAAGTACAACACGGGTTTTATCGAACTATGACCACCATTATCAGCACATTCTGTTCCACCTCAAAAAATCATGTAAGAAGTACTAGAAGAAGTGGGAAGACTCTCACTTTGTTTAAGTATTAATTATAAATTCTAAGTATTATTTGTTGTTTCAAATGTTAAATTTCAGTTTTTTTTTATATATCTTCTGTTTCAGATACATATATTGTTATCAGTATATTTATGTTAGTTATCTATGTTATCTGTATAGTCTAGATGTTTTGTCTTATAATATGTATAAGTATAAGCTGTAAGATTACTTATAATTAAATAAATAAATAAGTACCTAATACATTAACCCGCCCGCGACGGAACTGTTTTTGACGGGAAATGGTTTTGACTTATAATAGAATACTTCTTTAGTTTAAGAAATAAAACTGAAAATTCGGTTTTATCTGGCCCGACTTCATTTAGACCCATAAATCGATGACTTAGAAGCAGACTCAGAAATGTTACCTCGTTACCTCCAAATGGGGTATAGGGTTTGATCTCTGTAACGAGGTCCCCCGGGGTTTATACTAAAAATACTCTAAGACTATTAAAGATAACATGGCGTGGGTGGATTAGAGACTTGCTTAGCCAACTAAGCCGCCGTGGCGGTGAGAATGTAAATGTAACTATTATAATTGACAATCTAGATTCTAGATCCTGTCTATTAGTCTAATTAAAGTCTGTTAAAGCTTAAACTCCTGGTTAAACGAGTCTACCTACACTTTTATTGCGGCAAGATCGTAAATAGATTTATGATATGGATATTTATTAGTCAGTTGAATTAATAATTTTTGACTTTGAAATTTAAGCATTTGATATACCCCGCGTGTCTTTTTCCGCGTTGAAACGTACAAAATTATTATTCCTACGTATTTTTATTTAATAATTTTAATTATGTAATTTTATTTAAATTAATATAACTTTAGACTAGCAATACTTCTAGCAGTCCCGTTGACAGTCCGTTGATAGACACTATGCAATATAAATTTAAAAAGTAATATAAGTTTAGAGGTTGGCAACACAACAAAAATGGCTGACGCACAGACAACTGAACACAAGCAGGCCAAGAAAGGGGGAAAAAAACACAACAAAAAAAAATATACATCTTTGTGCAATCTTTCGGAATTATGCCCGTACAATTGTGATCAGTTTTTTTACAGTTTAGTTAATTAAACACAAAAATAGCGATGAAAAGAGTTGACATTTCTAAACGTTTGGAAGTATTATTAGAGTAGTAAATACATTTTTTAATGTTTTTAATGATGTATAATTGTGTCGTTCTATCGCATTAGTAGTAATTGTTAAGAAAATGATATGGATTAAATATTTTATTTTGTGCATTGAGATAAGACATAAAATTTTTACACAGGCTCAATAATTATTTATCTCCTATTATGTATCATATAAGTTCAATGTTTCATATATATGTTTTTATTATTATTAAAAATCCTGAAACATAGTAAATTGAACCCAGGATCTCCGGGTGTATAACCCACGCTGTATATACGTCATATACGTCATCTCAGGCGCAATCAAATAGTAATATATGATACATCTAAAACGATTTATCAATCAATCACTACCGTAGCAATGTTTAGTTTGGAATTTCCCAAATATTTCGTAAAACTTGTCGAGTTGGTCACGCCTCACGTAGTAGAGTTATACAATGTTCGACGCGACCCAGCTTCCGGTAATGGAATTCTGCTTGCACCTATTTTTTCCGAAGCCATTCGTGCATACAGATAGTTCTGGCTGATGGAAATTGTAGTTCGTTTATGTAAATTGACTTTTTCCTTTAATTTGCTTTAGAATTTCTTATGTGCTCTAAATGCGGCATGCTTGTTCATGTTCGACTGCAGACCGTAAGGGTTCTGACATTGACGGTTCGGGCAGTAAATGTTTTCTAAGCTGTCTATAGTTTCAAATTAGGAAAATGCATAATAGATATGGACCAATAGATAATGAGTGAGAGTCAGTGATTTAAAAACGATAAAAAAATAAATGAATCTTTTGAAAATAAATTATTATTGCAACATAATATAAGTAAAATAATTTGTAGGTATAATTGGTAGATTTGATGACCTCTCATCGGTCGGTAGATCGGTAAAAAATCTATAATTATAATATATTATGTTTCTATATTTAATAATTAATTAAATTAATAAATTGCCTGTTGTACCTGCATTTATTTTTTAATAAGTTTCTTATAAATGAGACAATCCAATAATAACTATAACTGAGTAATTAAAACTAATTTTGTATATATTTCATCCTTTATTTGTTCAAATTTTAATCTAGACCTGTATTGATTAGATATCAACTTTTGACAATATATAATTAATTAAGTCGGTCGAAATAAATTCAAACAACAATAAATAAATATAATTATTAACTTTAATTAAGACAACTAGGAATTCCTAGGAAAGGCTTATCGTAGGGTCAGTTAGTTCATAATATATAGATTATAGCAAAAATGAGCCAATTTGTAGCAAAAATGTTATCAATATAATATATTTTTGACCCATTATAATGAGACGTTGGTGACTTTGAAAGAACTCTAAACACAACTATATTAATTATTATTAACTTAAATCTCGCATTCCAACAAAAACTGTGAATGATAAGTTTCTATCAAAATTGGCTTGGCAGATTATCAAGACAGGGCAGTTATTTCTAAATATAAAATAAACATTTAAATTGTATTGTTACGCTTTCAGTATTGAACGAAAACACGTATATTTTTTTTTAATGTTAAAAGTTTTTTTATTAATTTTAAAATGACGCTATTAAATATATGGTAAACAACTAACAAATTTCAAAACATTTACAAACAATTTTATTTCAGGTGCGTTTGGGGTTCTAATTAATAAATTCTCATATAAGATCTTTTATGTATTGCTGGTATGCTCTACAAGATAACGTTCTAGAGACCCCTCATAAAAAAGCCTTTGTGTAGTTTAAAATAAAGTTTCATATATAAAACAATACATTGAATCTATGGTATATATAAGCTCCAATAAAAGATACATACACGAGAGTTTAGCTGACCCTTGGACAGGGAAATCTGCTCAGCATCGCTAGTTTAACGCTGAAACACAGCGCCAAAGCACCACGCTTTACAAAAAAATTACATACATATTCAATATTAAAAAAATCGGTTTGACTGTAAAGTCGGCTTACTGGCGATAGTTCAACGTGACAACGTCATAAGAAAATACTGATGGAATGTTGCATTTTTACAAAGGAAAATTTTAAATTTATTTGTTTGATAGATAATTTGTATGGATTAATAGAGATGGAACAAATGGAAATCACTATTGAATTGATCTAGTTTCATTCATTTGTACTCATAAATACAATTATGTCTTTTTAACGAAGGAACGCTGCCGAACGCAGCCGATTGTGCATCTTTGTCGCTCGTTCCGCGCTCTCGCTTGCACTTAAAGCCTTAAATTGAACAGAGGTAACGCCGCATGCGTCATATTTTTTCGTGCGTGCAGCCGGCTCCATCGAATTATAAGACGTTGCCACGTCAAAAAACTGAAATAGTAATACAAAATGACAATCAGAAAATACAAAGGATAAAACACATTACTACAATAAAGTAACAATATTATTAATAATATATAAAATAGGTAATATTGCACATGTAACACGCAGAGATCCAGAAAGTCTAGAACTGATCATTGTGACTGGCAGACGGCACCGGATATCGAGGCCGATCTCCTACTCACCGAATTCAAGTACTGACACAGGCGCAGAGGCTTGCAAAAGACAGGGAAGAAGTTGTGCCGCGCCACTAATACGACCTTTAGGAATAAAGAGTGCAACAGAAGAAGAACACAACTTAAAAAGAGATGGTCAATGTTAGAAGCTTAAATGCCTTGGCCAATGCTACTCTTGGAACTCCTATCCTAGTTTTGTCAAACTGATTGATACTTTTGCGGTATGTGTATGCAGTTTTGACAAAGCTAGGGAATGGTACCAATTGATCTCTTTTTAGCATAGCGTACACACAATTAAAAAGTAAGAAATATATCTGCTAAATCAATGATGGCTGACTGATATAGTTTTTAATGATTTAAGGCGTAAGCATTTCGTGCCGTCAGCTGAAGTCTGCAGAATATGCAGAACCTCAATTTTGTATACAAAGCGATGCATCATTTTCTCAGCTGGGCGCTAATAGCGGACGCCATTAATGCTTTATCATTTCCGCAGCGCACAGTTCCGGTTTCCGAGAATTTAACTGACTAAAATTAGTCGCATAGACGCCTCATGGTCCCATTAAAACGTTATTTACTTTGAGCAGGACTGAATAATTATGTATAAAGCCTCGACTATGCATAATCTGGGGTATATGGGTTGACAATCAATTTTTAGTGTGTGATATTTCAGTAAAAAAATCGGTTGTCTGTAAAGTCGGTTTGCTGACGATAGTTGACCGTGACGTCATAAGAAAATACTGATATAATAGTTGCATTTTCTAAAAGAAAATTTTAATTTTATTTATTTGATGGATATAGAAAAGAAGGTAAATGGAAATCACAATTGAATTTATCAAGTTACATTTATTTGTACGCATAAATACAATTCTGTAAATTTTTTAACGAACGAACGCTGCTTAACGCGAAGGCCGATTGTGCCTCTTTGTCGCTCCTTCCGCGCTCTCGCTTGCACCTCAAGCCTTAAATGGAACGCTACAGAGCGAGGTAACGCCGCATGCATCATGTTTTTTCGTGCGTGCAGCCGGCTCCATCGAATTCTAAGACGTTGTCACGTCAAAAATGCAAATACCGCCTAATTTTAATAAATGTAAGTAGACTCCAGACGAAATTCTACAGCGTTTTGAAAAGTAAAAAGATCCATAGTTTCGTGGCCAAACAGATTAAAGACCTGTATATAAGCCAAAGGTGGCCATCTCGAATATAACCCTTTTTTATCTTTTTAGTTTAATAAATATGTCGCTATATATTTTAATAATATTTCAATACTTCATTAAAAATGCTTTCCATTTGTAACACTACCTATCGCTAGTCTAGGTATATTATCACAAAAGTAAATTTAATGAAACTCAAATGGAATCGCTTTAATGTGAATCAGTTCTTATTTAAACATCTCAATAGTTTTGAATAGCAACGTAGCAACTGTGGACAAAAATATATTTGAATAAAATGCGATATTTATATCAGGTCGAGTTCAAGGTTACAATTAGAGTACTATTAATAAATTCCTCTTATGGAGATGAATTTAAGAAGCTGTGTATGTTTGCACAGTTGTTGTAATAATCACTTTAAGAATAAAAAGTAACCAGTGTTGCAGTCCTATATGGGCCTCCAGGTCAAAAAAGATAAAATCTTTTATAATACAAAGAATAGTATCAGCCTTCTGTACCTGACCGTGTCTTTGATTTTTAGGCGCCAGAATTCATCACGATGTTTCCATTTCCTGCTTGTACCCAATAAGTAAGATATAATATCAATATGTATTAACTAATTATTTAGTTGAAGTGTCATAGATTATGTTCTAATTTAAAAATCAATTTAAAACTCGTCTTTTTATCGAAGGTCATTGTGTATTTTAAAATCAATGTTGTGTGTCTCATAAAACTTTCACGCGTCACCAAAGTCGACAGTCACCGATTATAACGTGGTGTTATCAAAATAATTACAGTTCAGGCCAATTTTTATTTGTCGTATTATGTTACACAACACGAATCCTTGTTTTCTTAGACCCAAAGTCGTTTATTAAATGCATCCAGTGTGTTTAGGATATATGTAAACATTTTACAAATTAACAATATTAATTTTAGGGTAATTAAATTCTTACCTGTGAGTGATGTACAAATATTGCGACTATTACTATTGCCACTTTATTGCAATCAGTAGCTTATTTTTATATTTTTATTACAATTACACGTTTAATTATATAGCAAGATTAAAACGAATACATAATTCTATTCTATTCATAGACAAATATCATAAATCAACAAAAAAAGATTAAAGAACAAGCAAGAGGCCCAAAGGATTCTTATTGCAATTGTGCAATAATCTTTATCACATACATACATATCGAAACAATACCGCATAATAAAGAGTATAATTTATAACCTCAAATCAACAAAATAAATTTTAATTGATATATAAAACACACCATCAATTAGAAACAATATCTTAATTTGGACAAATTATTTAATTGGCTCAATTATCTTGTTGCGAGCCAAATTGCGAATAATTTAAGTGTAAACGAAATCGAATTATAACCGATAACAAGCTATTGGTGTAATCAATAGATGTTTATATCTCTCTTTAATTATAGGCAGTTTTTCATGACAGGCAGCTCTGAGAAATTTGTGGAATGTTATGATGATTGATTGATCAACTAGTGACTAGTTACAGTCATATTCCATTCACAAAAATAACAGTTAATTGTAAATAATAAAAACAACAATGTGTACAATCTACGTCTCCTAACAATTATTTGAGGGTATACTTGGAGGGTATCAGGGGTTAGAATATACTGTGTTTTATGTTATTTTAATTAATATTGTATTGTATATATTATAGTCTATTTTTATTGTGAGTTTAGCCATGTCTGTAATTTAATAAAAATGTGAGCCGTCACGGGACGCCTGGCAGATGTGAAACATCGAAATTATTTTGTGAAGTAATATGCAGAAAAGAACAGATTGTGATAGGAACTAAATATGTCATAATGATAAAATTAAATTTTACGATTTTGTTTTCCAGATAACGATGACTATTTATTGAATAAACATTTATTTTCATTAAATACAAAAATTTACAACTGCATATAGATTGTATGTATGTACCATCACATAGCGTGGCGATGCGTCGCCACGGCATGCGTCGCCACGCCAGAAATCGGTTTAACGTGCGGCTATAGATGTTTCACATCAATAAATAAATTATGGCTGGAATAATTACAGTTACTACGATAGCTCAAACGTATAATTAGTCAAACAAGCCTCCATACATACTGTGACATATTTTTCTTTATCTTCTAGACGAGGCAGAGGGCGACCACTATGCTTCGCCAGGTTTTTTCTTGCCACGCACTTAACTGCGGATTACCTAACAAACAAATAATAAACTTGTAGTACATTTCTGTTACGACTACTAGAATTTTACAAGAAAGTACAGATCAAATACGAAATTAAAGTGAGTTGATATTTAATTGGGTATATTCCTAGTTTTTAATCATCAAAAAAATTATCAACCATTTAGTATCTTAGAATTGCCTAATTTTAATCAAAGCTCAAATAATTTGTTGATCCCAATTCAACGTAAAATCTATTTAAGAAAATCGTCTCAACTTCGGAATTTTTTTCATTAACAAGCTTTCGTTGGAAAATTTACTTCAACACGTCAGATGGAGTGGAAATTCAAGTAAGAACTGTTTTTATACATTTGTAGGAACAAAGTTGAAAGTCTAACACTGACCACATACTCGCGGAGTAGAGAGCTGAAACTTCCACGTGCCTTGAACAAAAGCGTCGCTTGAACTTCGCGAGCTTTATTATGTAATTAGAGATTAGGATCGAATGTACTCTGTATTGTTAAATTTCTCTATACTGCTTTATTCATAAGAATACTCAGAGTTCAGTATTGTAAAATACAAAAATAATTCAAACTAATAATGTTGTAGCGACATCTACAATATGTGATTATAAATCAATTGGATATACTGGCCGTTAAAGATATATATCCTCGATCTTAGCCTCTGAGGCTGGCTAGTTAGTGGATCGGTCGAGGATCCTCCTCAATAATAATCGGAAAATAGTAAACCGTCCGTCCTTGTTTGACACATTTATGTGAGAATATCGATAACAAGCGTTGGTGGCACCGCTGGGTACTGTAACCGGAAAAGGTACCATCTGATGTTTTGGTGATACTGAACAGCATACATGCTTAACGTAGCATCGTGTTCCCCAAACGAGACATGGTTATTTTTATAGGCATTTCATAAATATAGTTCCACATCTCTTAAACTGCAAAACAATAAGTGAAATATTTTTAATAATTTAATAACTGTTTTTTTCTGTGCTTACAATTAATTTATGCATGTGTTTTAATTTGTAAACAAAAAACATTGATTGTTCCTAAAACAGTGCCTTGCTTTAATAAAATCCTTTTTAAGAGTCGCAAATTTACTGCATTCTGCATAAAATAGTTCACAAACAAGAAATCCTGTAATAATTAATTTTCTCGCCTAAACTAGACCACAATAGTCCACTTAATCTTCCCCAGACTAAGCGAGACCGCTTGTATGAAGGCTTAAAATTATTAGTTTTGTGATTTATATAAATATATAGCACTGCTGCTTTTCAGTAGTAAAATGATATATTTATTACTTTGTTTTTTTTTTATAATTTACTCCACTGCCATCGTGTCTTTTTATATATCTCACAATAATTTTTTTCTTTCAACAAACAAAAAATACATTTCACTGATACTGTTTGTGAAATAGTGCATTGGAAGTGTTACGCGTCGGGAAATACTTTGTTATTTAAGCATATTCAATTTATATATCAATAATTTACGAATAAGCAATGTCACTCTAATGATTGGATTAAAACATTTCGTTTTCGTACATGGCACATGTATCGTACTTTAAAATGAGAGAATTTTGTGGCTCCTTAGTTGGTAAAGGACATGATGTTAACTTGGACACTCACACTGCCATACTGAGCGTGGGCAGTTAAATATTCCTTTGATCTTTAGTTATCCTTAAACTTCTACAGAATTCCATGAGACCTCCTAAATAATTTTGTTCTTATTTAGAGATAAACATAAATTCATTTTTGAAATAACTAAGCCATAAATATTTAATATTTTCAAAATTAAAACTATTTATTCACGCTTTAGTGAATTTTGACTATCATTTCTAATTTGAAATTGAAAAGGTAGGTTTTGAACGATATGTTTTCCTAAATAAATCTTATGTTTACTACTAGAGATTATGTAGAGAGCCCGAAATTTTTTTTCACTTCACTTCACTTTGTTTTTTTATTAGAATGGTAGTACTACGTAATATCACATAGATCTGTCAGCTTGTAAATTGTCAATTTGTCAAAATCAATTTGTCAGTGTGCATTAAATCGATCGTTGAGTTCAGTCGGTCTCTCATTGGCGCCTAAGCCGGATGTAAAATAATTATTTTTTTATAAATTCTTCTTAAATAATTCTTAATGTCGAATAACGATAGTTATACTATACAGCCAATATTTTCACTAAGAATCTGCGAAAACTGAATACATTATTTCAAACTTTATAGATTATTTAGTATAATTTACTTAAGTGAAATCAAAATTACATTTTGCACTCTACAAGAGTTAATTCAATTACATATTCCACATAACTTTACGTGACCTGTCAAAATAATTTAACGGATACCAAAGCCGTGTGATGTTTGGAATAATTTAATATTAATCGGTTTATGTTTCATATGTATATTTGTAGTATAGGGCACTTGCATTTTAAAATGTATAGAAGTTAACTGGCGCAAAAAGTAATGTGCGTACATCATGTCTTGTTGACATGAAAGTCTAGAATATGTTTGAAGTGTAATTTAAAAATGGAACGTTGCATTTGAACGTAAAGTAGTTTCTACAAAAGTCTGTAGATTTACTGCATATATCTAGGAAGTAAAAGATTTCAAATAATATACAGTTATAAATATACAGTTTTGTAGAAAAAAATGCGACATGATTAATGTATAAAAACTGAAAGGCATTTATTTATTTATTATATTATTTATGTACTGGTATAATACATGAATTTTTGAGTAATAAAACTATTTAAGACACTCTCCCACACACACACACACACACACACACACACACACACACACACCTTACTCACAGGGAGAACACCTAAACGCTTCACACCATAATAGAACACCTAGTTCAGCGTCAGATAAACCTGATTAATTTTGTATATATAACTAGCGCAATTAGATATAAGTTTTTTCTGTGAAACAAAATTGAAATAAATTATTATTATTATATTTTAGTCACTAATATTTAAATGACAATTATTCAATAAATAATACTGGAATTAATATAATATATTACAATAAGGTGATATCAATAGTGGCATACAAAATAGCTATTATAACAAATTTTCCAAACCTTTACCTACATTATATTATAACACACTGGTGATCTACAAAAAAAACTATATTGCTCTTAAAACAAGCCTTGGGTAAACTCCAAATACATCGCAGATGAAATAATTTTAGTAAATACAACTGCAGTAATTAAAACATAACTGGTCAACTATTCATAGAAAAACAGGTCACTTATATGGAGCAAAATAAGTGCGCTTAATAAATTTCATTACGCTGCATTTTCTTTTTACAGTTAATTTACGGTTGGCAACATAAATTGAAGTTTAAATAGTCCGGCTACCAAGAAAAGAGCGGCAATGAGTGAATGGGATCTTTGTTCAAACTTGTTTATTAAGAATTATTTTTGCACAAAAGAAATTATTTATACATAAACAAGTTTTGTTTTTTTTTTTGAGAAAGAGCGCATACCAAAGCTTTAATAATATACTGGATACATTTATGTATATTGTTATAATTACACACACTTAATAGTTCTAAAATGTTTGGTATAATATATATATTTTTTTTTAACAGGGGCAAACGGGCAGGAGGCTTACCTGATGTTAAGTGATACTGCTGCCCATGGACACTCTCAATGCCAGAGGGCTCGCAAGTGCGTTGCCGGCCAATAGCAATAATGCCTCATATTAATCACCCAGTTTGTTTCTGTTAGTCTATGGAATGTAAATTTGGTGCCTTCAGCAATTATTATAGAATACATTACTTATTGTCTATGTTATATCTGGTATCTATGATTTGCTCTGTGTAATATAATTAAGCCTACTTCCTTTTTCGCCATTGTCTGGTTAACATTAAAATATAATTAACACAGTGATTAAATAAAATACTCGTTTCATTTAACAGGTTATGGGCCCAGACCACCTGATTTTATTTAAAAACAAAATAGTTAAAGTGAAAAGTACGAAATTGAGTTCAGTATAACCTCAAAACTCGCCACGCGTTTTTCAATTTTCTTCATCAGCAAAAAATGTCTTCAAATAATACGATGGCACTGATTGAAAAGCTGACTGGGAGAGAAAACTATCCTACGTGGAGATTTGCAGTGCAAACCTACCTCAAACATGAGGAATTATGGAGTTGTGTCACCGCGAAAGACAATGAAGCAATTGATCCCAAACTTAACACAAAAGCGAAGTCGAAAATTATCTTATTAGTACATCCCATCAACTATGTACATATACAAGAAGCCAAAACAGCTAAAGAAGTTTGGAATAATTTAGCCAAAGCTTTCGATGACAAAGGTTTGACACGCCGAGTTGGTCTGTTGAGAGATCTGATCAATACAACACTTGAAAATTGTCTGAACATTGAAGATTATGTTAACAAGATCATGACCACTGCTCACAAGTTAAGAAACATTGGTTTTGAAGTCGATGATGAATGGCTTGGGACTTTATTACTTGCCGGTTTACCAGAAATGTATCAACCAATGATCATGGCACTTGAAAGCTCTGGTGTGACAATTACAGCTGATTCTGTGAAGACTAAGCTTCTGCAAGAAGTGAAAAGCTCTGAGTCTAGTGCATTGTATGTCAAAAGTAAGGGAAATCAGTTTGTCAAACAAGCTCAAGATAAAAACAAAACAAGTAAAGGTCCAAGGTGCTATGTGTGCAATCAATATGGGCATATAAGCAAATATTGCCGAAGTAAGAAAAAGGAACAGAAGTCTAAGGAGAACACAGATTCTGGGTATGTTGCTGTGCTATCTGCTACAATAAACAACGACAATAATTGGTATATTGATTCTGGAGCATCAATGCATATGACAATGAATCGTAACTTGATTTACGATGAAATTACACCTCCAATTTCCACAATAAGAGTAGCTAATGACAAGAAGCTAGTTGTGAAGGCCTGTGGAAAGGTAAATATTAATGTTGTCAATACACAAGGTAAGTTGGAAACTATCAAGGTACAGAATGTTCTCTATATTCCTGAGTTGGCTACGAATCTTCTCTCTGTCAGTCAGATAATAAATAGTGGCTGTCAAGTACAATTTGACAAACAAGGTTGTAAAATTTTGAATAAAACAAACAAGCAAGTTGCAGCTGCTAAAATGATAAATAATACGTACAGGCTAAATACACATAGTATTCCAGCATACATATCTGCTTCAACAGAAAATGATGATTTCTACTTATGGCATCAGCGTATGGGTTATTTGAACTACATTGACCTGAAGAAGCTGGACACCTGTGCTGAAGGTGTGCAAATGTCCCTGAGCAGTAATGTGACCTGTATTTCCTGTATAGAAGGTAAACAAACAAGCTTGCCATTCAAAAGTGAAGGTTTCCGAGCAACAAAATTGCTAGAACTTATTCACTCCGACGTATGCGGGCCCATGGAAGTGAAGTCACTTGGAAATGCAAGGTATTTTCTTACCTTTACTGATGATTATTCTAGAAAAGTGACTGTTTTCATTTTAAAATCAAAGTCTGAATGTCTTAATAAATTTAAAGAATACAAATGTCTTGTAGAGAACCAACTTGACACTAAAATTAAAGTATTAAGAACCGATAATGGAACTGAGTATATAAATAATGATTTTACTGAATTTTTGAAGTCATCCGGCATACAACATCAAACATCAATTCCATACACGCCTCAACAAAATGGCTTATCTGAACGTATGAACAGGACACTGCTTGAAAAAGCCAGATGTATGTTAATCAATGCTAACTTACAGAAAAACTTGTGGGCTGAAGCAATAATGACAGCAGCATACATAGTGAACCGTTCACCTACACGAGCACTAAATTATAAAACACCTGAGGAGATGTGGAGTGGAAGGAAACCTGATGTAAGTCACATGAAAATATTTGGTTGTTATGCAATGGCTCAAATACCTAAAGAGAAAATTAAGAAATGGGACTCTAAATCACAGAAACTTATTTTTGTTGGTTATTGTGAAAATAGTAAAGGATATAGATTATTAGATTCCAAAACAAAAAATATCATAAAAAGTAGAAATGTAATTTTCCTAGAGAATAGTATAACAAGAAATGTGGTTCCTCTCTCATTGTCAGAATCAGAAAATAAAGAATCAGATCATGTAATTGAAAGTTTTTCAAACCGTGAAG
Organism: Pieris mannii; assembly: GCA_028984075.1. Lineage (NCBI taxonomy): Eukaryota > Metazoa > Arthropoda > Insecta > Lepidoptera > Pieridae > Pieris > Pieris mannii. The sequence continues at coordinate 9,311,778 of CM054779.1, read as the reverse complement.
ATAACACCACAGATTTGTCGTCTCATACACCCGTGGATCACAGCGATGGTTCTGATGACCCTGAGTATGTACCGGAGATGTCAGTGAAGTATCCTCAGAGTTCTAATATTACACTTCGTCCTCGAAATAAAATTAATAAGAACACAGAACCTAAGACATACCTATGCTCAAGTAATGTACCACTCTCTGTCACATCACAAACATATCGCACCTTGAAAACCAAACCGTCACTAAACGAAATTTGGCAAAATTGAGTTATGAATGCCATCCGTTGCAAATTTATTGTACTTAGAGAATGTGAAGACACCCTTAGTTTTATTGCAAACATAGTCCGCTAGAGAGCGCTAGTGTCACTACGCTTTTATGGGAAACGTATGCGCCATCTTATTAGAATACTGTCATTTTGACATTAGTGTCGGTGCCATACGCATAAAACGTTTGAAATTTACAGGAAAAGTGTATTTTTTTTGCTTAGGAACGGTATTCCAGTGATGATAGCGGTAAGTATAGCATTATTTTAAGTAGAAAAGTGTACTTTTTTCATTAAGAACAGTTTTCCTACAAATTATCTTTGTAAATTCCGCAATAAATTAATTACCATAATGTCGCTTTTAGGTTAGTGACAGTATTCCTTCACACTTATTGCTTTTACAGAAAAGTTTTTAATTAGGAATTCAATATAAGTTTTTTTTATACCGAAAAAAGATCAATGTGATCTATGTACAAGTTATAAAAATGCAGAACAAAGCGAGAAAAATAATTTAGAAGAAAAAATATCAGCGGCATCTAAAAGAAAAAGATGAGAGTAGGAATGAGAAAGCTAAAGGCAAAGAGGGTGTCAATTCCGAAAAAAATTGTGGCATGCTATGATTTACAAGCAGTATCACCTGTACCAAGAGGCGATGTATCTGTATTTTATTATAAATCAAAATTGAACTGTTACAATTTTACAATATGCGAACTCGGAACAGACAACACAGAATGTTTCTTTTGGAATGAGGTGGAAGGGAATAGAGGAGCATGTGAAATTGGGACATGCGTATACAAATATTTATACAAAATATCCACTGCTGCTTCTAAACCCATTGAAGTAATATTTTATTCCGATAACTGCTGTGGCCAACAAAAAAACCAGTTTATCATCTCGCTTTATATTGATGCTCTATCCGAACTGCAGAATCTTAAGTCTATCACTCATAAATTCCTCATCAAAGGCCATACTCAAAACGAAGGGGACGCAGCGCATTCTACCATCGAAAAGCAAGTAAAAAAGGCTTTACGATCAGGCCCTATTTATGTGCCTGACCAGTACGTTCAAATTATAAGAGAGGCTAAAAAAAAGGGAAGAAGTTTAATATGAATGAAATGAGCTACAGTGAATTTTTAGACATCAAAAGCTTGGTAGAGTACAAATTTAATAAAGATGTAGAAGGAGAAGCAGTGAAGATAGGCGATCTAAAAGCGATAAAAATAGAAAAAGACAATGAAAATAAAGTAAAAGCTTTTTATAGAACTTCCTATATGGAAAAGGAGTACAAAGAAATAAATCTCTGTCAACAGAAAACCCGTAATCGTAGGGCAAATTCTCGTCCTCGCCCTCAGTTAAAAAGGCTGTACAATTCAAAGCTTCAGTTGACTGCACGTAAAAAGGCTGATTTAAAATCTCTTGTACAGGCTAATCACATTCCAAGATATTACGCATCTTCTTTTTATAACAATATTATAAATTAATCTATCTATTAGTAAATAAAAAGTAGAAATAAAAAGCAACATTCCCTGTTGCCAAGATCTCGTAATAACAATTTAACGTTCCTAAGTTGATTACAAAGATCTCATTGATCTCAGAATATTGCCATTGATTAAAAATAATTAATAATTAGAGTTAAGTGTACTTTAATAAATATTTAGTGTTAAGTGTTAAATGGAGACACCTTTTATATTGTGGCATATTTTTATTTTCTGCATTTTTATTGGAATTGACAGAAATCTCAATTCGGAATAATTTTCTGTTTTTTCTTTTTAATTTACTGTTTGGAATAGTTTTGAGTTAGTAACCAGTAAAGTTTTTAGTAGATTTTATGGAAATAAATTTTTTTTCACACAAAGTTTTTTACTAATAATAATAATAATCCAGTAACGAATAAAAAACAACATTGTAATTCTATAATAATGCTGCTAATTAGGCAAACGAGCATTATAATTGTGGTAATTGTAAATGACACTAATGCTCTTATAACGAAATGTTTAGCGGAATAGTGACACTATGGGGGTCTTTTTTAAAAAAACCTTTGATTTTGTTATACAAACCCCAGTTTATCAATATAATTTTACTAGAAATTAAAAGAAGGTTTAATGCTTAAACTCTAATGCAGAAAAAAAATCCATAATTTACTTTTAAAATTGTTTTCTGAGCCTTTACTTTTTTACAAAACTTAAAACGCGAATTCCCAAAAACTGTGGATTTCGTTTAATGACGGTTTGGTTTTCAAGGTGCGATATGCAGAAGCATTGTCATCAAAAGACTCTAACTTGTGGATGAAGTCGATTGAAGAAGAGCTGAAAGCACATAGTGATAATGGTACATGGCAGTTAGTAGAACAGCCACCTGAAGCTAGAGTTATAGGATGTAAATGGGTGTTTCGTATAAAGGATGAAACTGAAGGACTAAGGTACAAAGCAAGGCTATGCGCTAAAGGATTCACACAGAAAAGCGGTATTGACTATACTGAGACATTTGCACCAACTGTCAGGTATGACTCAATTCGCTTACTTTTATCTGTTGCTGCAGAACAGAAAATGTCAATGATACAATTTGATATTAAAACTGCATTTTTATATGGTGAGTTGAAAGAACAGATTTACATGACGCCGCCAGAGGGCCTTACTGTTCAAAAAGATATTGTATGCAAGCTCAAGAAATCTTTGTATGGCTTAAAACAATCACCTAGGTGTTGGAATGCTAAATTTGATAATGTTTTAAAGAAATATGGTTTTAAGAACAGTCATGCTGACAGATGTGTTTATGTGGGCTGCATCAATGGTATTAAAATATATTTATTACTGTATGTGGACGATGGATTATTACTGTCTACAGAAGCCTCTGCTCTTACTCAAGTAATAAATGACTTAAAGAAAGAATTTGATGTAAAGATTTGTAAATCATTACATTTTATAGGAATGCATATAGAAAGATGTGATGATTATATATTTGTGCATCAAAGTACATACATTGAAGAGATGCTGAAAAGATTTAACATGTGTGATACCAATACTAATAGCATTCCTGCTGATCCGCATGTTACTTTGGTAAAAAGCACTGAGTCTGATAGCAACAACAAACACATTCCTTTCAGAGAAGCTGTGGGTTCTCTCATATTTGCTGCAATAGTGAGCAGACCTGACATCATGTATGCAGTGTCGACAGTTGCTCGCTTCCTCAATAATTATGATCAGATGCATTGGAATGCGGTAAAGCGTATTTTTAAGTATTTAAAAGAAACAAAACATTTTGGACTCTGTTTCAGATCAACTCAAAGTAACATACTTGAATGTTACTCTGATGCCGACTATGCCAATGATCCTGACACCAGAAGGTCTATCACTGGTTACATCTTCATGAAAAATGGAGCAGCAGTGACGTGGAGCACTCAACGACAATCAACCGTCGCTCTGTCTACCACTGAGGCAGAGTTTATGGCATCCTGCTGTGCTACAAAAGAAGCTCTCTGGGTTCGGCAGTTAATGCTTGATATTAACGAATATAAACAGAGTTGTATTAATCTTCATATAGATAATCAAAGTGCTATTTGTTTGATCAAGAATAATGATTTTCATAAACGATGTAAACATATTGATATTAAGTATAACTTTGTAAAAGAAAAATACGCACAAAAATTGATAGATTTGAAATATGTTAGTACTAATAGTCAGTTAGCTGATATATTTACAAAAGCTCTATGTAAAGTAAAATTTCAATATTTCAGAGAGAAACTTGGTGTGATTGAGAAACCAAAAAAATGTAAAGCTATCATATTACTGTGTTGCTCAAGTATGTTTATATAAAGTTTTATAACTAAGCTATTTAATGTTTGGTTTTCATTTGTAAGCTTTAATAGAAGGCTCAAATTTAGTAGGAGTGTTAGTCTATGGAATGTAAATTTGGTGCCTTCAGCAATTATTATAGAATACATTACTTATTGTCTATGTTATATCTGGTATCTATGATTTGCTCTGTGTAATATAATTAAGCCTACTTCCTTTTTCGCCATTGTCTGGTTAACATTAAAATATAATTAACACAGTGATTAAATAAAATACTCGTTTCATTTAACAGTTTCTAATAACCTTAATAAACATCCTAAATAATATATTAAATCTTTGAGCCTATTAAAATTAATTATTTTTTTATATTTAAACTACTTCTGCATAAATTTTCACATATGCAAGGAATAAATTATACATTCAGTACAAGACCCCCTTACGACACCATCGTACATAAGTATTAATAGTGGGTGACAGCGCGTGAGGAAACGCGTGAAGTGCTATCAAGCGAGTCCGTCGAGTTTTTGAGTTTTTGCTGTCTAAATTTGTATAGTGCGATTGCCTATACCTAATAGCCTTCTACACAAACGTGTTGTTGATTTTTGGCTTTAAGATGAATGTACGCGCAAGTCTTAATTGCGTAGAAAGAAAAAGGCGATAGAGTTGAGTCTACCCACTAGGCCAACATCGCCCTGATGTCTCAGTGTATAATTCAGAGACATTCATAGTGCTACTTATGACAGATGTCAAAACGTATTCTTACTTTCTTGTTTGGAATTTTTAGCCCTCACTTACTCTACAATTATTTTTGACATCAACTAACTACTTGGGTAAAAACAAAACTATACTGGAATAAAAAAGGCGCTGGAAAGAAACCTGTGGAAACAATTTGTCCGCTTCAGATGTTTCCTGACCACGATGTTCAGACATGAGCTACCGACTGAAGTGATATACATTACATAGGCACGTATTAGTAATTAGCAATGTTTCGGCGTTTGTCAGTTTTAGATACAAATAAAGAAGAAAATATTGTAAGAACACCTAAAACAGTTAGCTCAAATAAATACTTTTATTTCATTGAATTTTGAAATGTGGTTTGAAATTATGTCTTTTGAATGGGGTTTAACACATTACCAATTAAACTGAGTTTGTGTTTACTATGTACACGTTCTACTAAACAAATTAAGCATTATCTCAACAATTTTATGAGCTGTAAAAGCATTTTCTCTAAACAATGTGAAACGTTTACACATTTACTTTCTAAGGAGGTCGGAACTTAAGAGGGAAGTCTTGTTTTCATACAACCTTGAAGACCCAAAAATTTTACAACTTAAATCCCCAAAGCCATTCTTGTTAAGTTTATTTTTATTGTGAAACAATTTATATTTCGTATTTTAGTTTATTACCTTGAAACATATATAAAAGCAGATATCTTGTGAATTTCATTAGCTTTTTAGTGTTAATACAGTCTTATTGTATCAATGTAACTGTAACTTTCAGTAGCGATTGCTATTGCTCCATCGACATCAACGAAAAATCATGTTTGCGACAGCTACGGATTTTTAGAGAAACGGAATTACACCGAAAACGTATACGGAAACGTTGTTATCGCTGTTGTGTAAAGGCTTATATTGGCTTATTTTGGTGGTATCATTACGGTAATGGTCGCACTGGTTATAACATATTGTATATGCCACAGCCAACTAGCTTAATTACCCGTTCAATTAACAGCCTAGCCTTATAACTAAGCGGCGCCGTTTAACTAGCGGCCTGAAAGATGATCAGCGATTTGATCAAACAGCTAGGCAAATGACGTAGATCAATGACGTTTAATTACTTGCTTAGCTTGTTGACTATGAATTAAAATTTAATTCCACTTTCTGACACTCTCAAAGTCGGAAAGAAACTCTTCAAACTGTCAATATGGCGTCGACAAACCACAACTTTAGTGGTATTTTTCAAAGTTTCATGAAATAAAACTAGTACAATACAAGTGTGTAGTAAGAATAAAATGTGAATTTGACTCAAGCAATTTAATTTTAAAAGCACTATTAATGTGTATGTTTTTTATTTTTGGAAAATAATATCTGTATCGTAATCGTATCGTAATATCTTTCAGGCCGCTTTGGTCTTTGGTTAAAGAGCTAGTCTATTAATTGATTGAGAACCTAGTTGGCTGCGAGATATATACACCATTACGGTTTTCGATCCGATTCACGGTAATATATTTAGCCAGTGTAGGATATATAACAAGATAAATAAAATAATGTATACAATGTAAAACAATATAAGCTGTATATTATCTTTTTTGTCACGATTGGAAATTAAACGGCCATTATTATAAACGTTTCGGGAATGCTCCCAATCGCTCTTGCGCGCTCTACGCCCTTGACTTGCGAACTGGTAGTAAATGTAAAATTACAATTAATTTAATTTTTTGACGTTTATAAGTGTACTTGTTTACCTAGATGAATAAAAATATTTTGATTTTGATTTTTAGAAATAGTCTATCACTTTTATGCTGAAAGTACTTTAGTGGCAGTAAATGTAAAATTAAATTCATTTAATATTTCTTTTTTTTGACGTTCATAAGTGTACATTGTTACCTACATGAATAAATAAATTTTGAATTTTGAGTGCTATAGTTTTTTAATGTATGCATGGACACATGTTTTTTTACTACCAGTACTAGTTAAAAATTCAAGAATTATCACTAAATAAATTCAAAGCCCTCGTTAAAAACCAATTAATCAATAAAGTTTAATAAATTTTACGAATACTTAAAAAATCCTGATCGTTGGGATTGATTTACTCCAGTTTAAACAATTTGTATGACTCAAAACTTAAAGAAAGGCGGAAAGTTTCTTGCCAGTTCTTCTTGCCCGCTCTACGCCCTTGACTTGCGAACTAGTAGTAAATGTAAATATACAATTGATTTAATTTGTTTTTTTTGACGTTCATAAGTGTACTTGTTTACCTATATGAATAGATATTTTGAGTTTTACTTTGAGTTTAATGATACAAAGAAAAAGTATAAACGTAAAATGTATTGTGCCTATATACTGTATGTCACATATAACATAGGTTATATTTGCAATATACCTCGCACTAAGCACCTTCTTTCTTCCGTCGTAGAGATTAAGAGAGCTGGAAGTAATGTGGATACATTATAGGTACTAACAAGTCTGTAAAGCTTAGGACTTAGTTGCACTGTAATAGACGATTACGTTTTTGTTTAGGTTAATATTATTGGGTACAAGTTGGTTTTTTACTTAAGGTAATGCATTGCACTTACGGCGCGACTGGACGGGAGAGTCCCTTATAGCCACTAAAACCCCAAGGCGCCACAAACAATCGCCTTAGGCGGGATGCGTTAGTTTGTGAAGATGCTCGACACAGCAAGTATCGTTCACAGACCGGGCCATTCGCTTTACGTAATAGCTAGGGGAGTTCGGGACCAGTACTTTCAAAAATGGCCATATCTAGTTGAAATTGTCTTAACCCAAACTAAACAAAGGTATGTGAGAGAGAGTCTCAAATAATATAAACGTCAACACTCAAATAGCCAGTCGAAAAATATATTAAACGCATTCTAACAGCCCGTTAGTATAATTATATAATACATTCACCCGATACAAAATGATGTACAAAGGCTCCAGTTAATTTCTTCATTTCTAAGAAAGAACTCGTTTATTCATACAGATAGCGCAAAGTTCTTTTATTAACGTCATAAAATTAAAAGATTCTAAATTTAAATTGCTGCCATTCTTCAATCAAGGGCGTAGAACGGACAAGAATAGCTGGCAATACATTCTTTGTACACTCTCTTTGTCATACTGCCTTATAAGTATTACGATTAATTTATTATTAAATACACCAGATCACATACAGTGTAAGTTAAAATGTATTGTTCGAAAAAATACGACAATTACGGTGAACATACAATTAGCAAAAACATATATTATGAGCAACTCTTGTATTTATAATTGGAATCTCGGAATCAGCTCCAACGATTTTCATAAAATTTAGTATACGGGGTGTTTCGGGGGCGATAAATCGATCTAGCTAGGAATTATTTCTAGAAAATGTCATTTTAATCGTGTTTTATCATATTAAACATAGAATTGCTCGTTTAAAGATGTCAGTCAAATAAAAACTTAAATATGAATATTTCATTATTTTTTAGTATTGTAATTATGTATGTATATGTGTAATTCAAACTTAAATATAATTTCCAAAAAACACAGTTTATAAAAAAAATACCGAGCAAAGCCGGTCCATCCATCCATCCAGGTACTAAAGACTTAATTGAAATAATACTAACAAAATTATGAATAAAATTTCAATGTAAATTTCAAACTTAGAGTAAGAATTTCACCATTTCCAGTAACAAACAGGGTCCAAGGGTTGAAACTTATGAGTTTCATATGTAAATTTATTGCAGTCGTCGCTTAGCTAATTTGTGCCATAAATTGTGCGATACGTGTCTTTGGAGATGTTTAGTCAGATTTAAGCTTGATTTACTGTTAGTTTGTTAGCAATAAAATCGAACTGTAATAACTTAGTGTCTAATTTAATTTCACCTGCTTTAGGCGTAACAGAACATTTAGAGTTTCGATAAATATAATACCTTTAGGGCCTGTTTCACAATGTCCGGATACTTCCAAATAAGCTATTTATTACTTATTGGTAGGATAAACAGTATTTTTGCGTTTCACGACTGTCACATAGCGCTATTCGTCATGAAATGCCAAGTATATTATTCGGAACTTTTATCTTTCGAATAATTTATGTGTTGCATAGCTATTTGGGACTTTATCCATACATTGTGAAACAGGCCCTTATGGTTTTAAATTTGTTTGATATACTTTACATATTTTCCCAATCTTAGGGAGTCCAGTTTAGTGCCTATTTAGCGTTCTGGGTAGCCCAAATCCCTTTGAATACAATCTGAAACTTATCTACTTGCGAAAAACGTAAGAAAACCATATTAAACCAAAAATCTGTTATCTATGGAATTATCACATAATTATTATTAGTAATAAGCTTTTAAATAAATCTCAGCCAGTATAACATTTTTTCATTAACAAACTTGTCTTTTACATAACCTAACATAATCCAATACATTATGTGCTGGTTTTGGTGATCATCGTGTCCTGTGACGTATAGGACTCTTCTTGCTGCTTCCACTCTTTTCTAATATTAGCTCTTCCTGTCCAAATTGTGCCTCCTATTCTCTTCATATCGTCTGCCCATCTCTTCTCCGTCTTCATCTTTTCGTTTTTCCATCTTGTGGTTGTGATGATTCCTGATTCAAGAAAAACACATACGTGGGTAGCACTAACAATGTTTAGAACTAGCCAGTTCTAACATTTTCAGAATATTGCTAATGATAACATTTTTTAATTTTAATTATGTAACTCCAAAACACAATCAGCTCAGTTGGTGTTTCTTTTCGAGGATCGGCCAACTAAGGTTAAGAAAGGAAGAAGTCAAGGAAAAAAGATGATTGCCTTATTCATTGGTCGGAAAGGTCATTTCACGACAGTTGTGCTAGAAGATGGAAGGACAGTTTCTGCAGACTGGTATGTCAATCGCTGTTTGCCTGTTGTCTTGAAAAAAAATCAACATCAGCGCCCACGAAGCCAGATACAAAATACCATCCGTATCACCTTGACGTTCGTCGTTCCCCAACTAAGCGATCCTTAAGGCAACTTCTGCCGCGCACCACCACGATGTGGAACCAGCTGCCCACTGAAGTATTTCTGAATCAATTCGACTTAGGATCCTTCAAGAAAAGATCGTACCGATTCTTAAAAGGCCGGCAGCGCGCTTGCGAGCCTTCTGGCAGTGCGAGTGCGGCGGTGTCACTTAAGATCAGGTGAGCTTCCTGCCCGTCTACCTCCTGTAACATTAAAAAAAAGGGATCCTCCTTCACCACGACAATGCTGAAGCTTTGCTTCTCCGAAACAGACTATTGAATATTTGACTGTGGTAGGTGTGGAGATAATGAGTCATCCGCCATACAGTCCTGTTCGGGCACCCTGCAACTTTCTTTTATTCCCAAGAACTAAAGATAAAAGATAATCTTAACGAGCCCTGAAAATGTGGTGAAAGCGTACGAACATGGCATAGATGAGACCCCAAAGGAGGAATGGACCCACTGCTTTTATCAGTGTTCCATCGAATGCGACGTTGTGCAGAGAGGAACGGAGATTACTTCAAATAACAAAAATGTATTGCAACTTTCTAAATTAAGCATTTCTTGGCTAAAAACATTATCAATTAAACAAGATAACTGAAATACGACTGCCCCAATTCCTTATTGGAGTTCATAGCTTCGGCACAAATCCATTGTAAACACAATGACTATAAAACGCAAGAGTGAACATGAAGGTTTTAGGTCAAATTAAAAAATTGTTCGATTAAAAACTGGAATGCGCATTGTTGTATGATTATTACCTACACAACAATGAAAGTGCTAGGAACTTTGGAAAGTTTCATAAATTTTCGCAATATCGTCCGCCCGCCTCGTCCCAGTTAAAAGCTTGGACTACATCGCTATAAGTTTATCCGCGCTAAATCCGTTTCAGTTAAGAAAATTTTAATGAAAAACCATTGTTTTTTATTGAGAATAACGAGTAAGGTTTTATGAAAATTAAACAACGATTTCATTTTAAATGACCGTTCAGAAAGTTCTTTATTAAATCACGGAATCATAATTAAGCCGCTATTTGCATTCAATATTATGAAAATAGACAAATAATTGATTTTGTATTCTTAGGACAAACTTTCTTAAATTATACGAGTATTCCAAATAAAAATATTTCCAAAAAAATGCTATTTAAGGCTCTAATATGTAACTACTTAACGAATACATCAACCAATAGCGTGTAGTTTTTCTCGACCTCCCTCTCTCTCAATCGGTCACAATCACTCTCCCTTTTCTTCAACAAAAACGCTGCACATCTTCGTGACGTTTCATCCGTAAATATTTCAAATTTGTTTGTTTCACTTCAAAAAGTTTTCTGCCTAAGTAATGTTTCATTATCTCTATCAGTATCATTTTAATCTATGCAATTTTCATGCTAGCTGTGTCTTTCTAAGGGTGTGCTGCGTCTATTTATTTTTTTTAAAGTAATAATATTAAAAAATCTTAAAACAAAAATGTTTCTTCAATTCAATAAATTTGTATCACCTAATATCCTTAGACCACAATCAAGTAGCTTTGTAATTTATTTGTATCTATTTTCTATAAAATATCTTTATAGAAACATAAAAAAGGGGTTTTTATTAAAATACAATTTTTTAAATGTAAACCTATCACTGTATTATTAATGTCTCAAATATAAGAAGTTGAAGGTCACCATATTTGAGTCATGGTTAGAAGATTACTGTCAAAAGCCTTCTTGCGAGCGTTGACGGTGATTCGTAAATACGTCGCCAAGCAGTTACATGAATGGTCCGTAGCAAAAATACCTTGAAGTTTTGTAACGGAATCACTGAAGGACTGCTTGTTGTCTGAGAAAAAAGTGTAAACAACTTTTTTGGTTAGCAAAATGTTGTACCTATGTATAGTTACTTAGTTATGGGAATACACATAAAATTCGCATTTAATCGCAAAATATATGAAAACTCAAAATATAAATTGCCTAAGGAAATGAAAATCATAAGTAAAACTAAACACATTAACAAAATTACCAATGCTATTAGAACGTACAGCGTGTGAGTTTTGCGTATTCAATCTCAGCAACGATTAAAGATAACACTCCAACGTATTGATCTGAGTCTGAAAGTTTCACTCCATGTCAGTTTCAATTTAGAAATAGATGTGTTGAGGTTTTAGGAGATGAAATGCCTTTCAGTAGGTTAGGTACTAAAATATTGTAAAGTTTATGCTTTTAGAACTAGCCCTCTCAGTCCTAAAAACGAAATCTGTCTAATTTTAATGTAAGTTTTTCCTATATCTATAAAGGCGTTTGCCGTGGATTAAATGTAGATTCAAGCTAAGCTAAGATAATAAACAGGCTAGCCTAAAAGTCCTTCTTTAACAAAGAAATGTTGTAATTTTCTGGTGGAACAGATCGAAACGTTGGACTAACTAAGTTAAAATGGCGTCGATTACATGCGTATCAAAAATGTACTACATACAATTATTTGCTGAGTATATATTCAGAACAGAAAAAAATTCTTTAACACATAGTAATGTTACTTAATACAAAGTTTTTGTTGAGAATCAAATGCAAGATAACTAATCTAACAGATCTTTAATCTGAGCAAGTCACAGTAATTAGCTAGAATACTTCTTACGCTAAAAACGTATTTTATCAGTAATACAAAGTATTGAATCACTTCCACGAAGGTACTATCTAATGAAAATAAAATAACAATTCTGTTTGAAACCTCAATCAAAATTTTATATACAATTTAGGCATGAATAAAATTGGCTTTCAGACCTGAAAATCCATTATTTGTAAAGTCACAAACGCGTAACACCGCAACGATATAAATCTTATAAACGCCAGCCAAAATCAAAATGAATGGTTAAAAAAATGTTTTTTAGCTAACGTGAAAACACGAATGTGTGGGTAGCATAAAACATTTAGCTTACCTATGTTGTATAAGCTTAATAATAGAAAAAAATCTTGATTATCATTTGATAATATAACATAGTTATTAAGAATACGATGACGATTTTCGAAAGCAATATCATGTAGCATTCTAATGATGAAGGCATTTTTAAATTATTCCTGTAGTTTAAGATTTTTTGTGTTTTTTTTAAATATGAGATTAGAATTAGACGATAATTAATAATAATAATAAAGATAGAAATATATTTATAATATAAATATTAAGGCAACCTGCAACGCACTCGCGAGCCCTCTGGCATCGAGAGTGTCCATGGGCGGCGGTATCACTTAACATCAGGTGAGCCTCCTGCCCGTTTGCCCCCTGTTCTATAAAAAAAATATATAAATAAAGAAAATTATATATTTGTTTTAAACAAAAGACTATGTTTAATACACAGATATTTATTTCTTGAATACTCATAAGAAAACTACAATTTCACTTAGCGTTCCCTAGCATCATACATGGTACTTGCCTGGTAAATCCTTGAGTACTATGTTGTAAATCTGAGACGCAGTAAGCGTATCACAGCAACCAACTTGAAGTGTTTTTGTTCCATGAATTCACTATACAAAGCTGCTTTCTATTCTCAGTCTAATTATTTCAATGTATTCTTGATACATGAGACGAATCGTAAGTGGCTCTTTAAATGTAACATCTAGGTATTTTGTCAACGTTATTTGTTCTTTTGGATATATGTATTCAGAAGAAATATTTTCGGCACTTTTAAGATTTATATGATGTTATTATTAAGATATTTGATCGTTAATTGTTATTATCGCTTCGATTTACATTGAGATTTTTATTAATTCTAAGAATCATAATTTAATTTGATTTGTTAAGATATTATTAAATTGTTTGCGCTCATTACTTAAGGAATAAAACCACGAATAATGTTACGACGAATATAGCAGAGCAAAAAAGTGAGATCGTTGCCTTGCCATTATATACGTAAATTTAACTAGTGTTATTTGTAGTGTTAAAAGGAATCAATCTAAATGAAATAATTTGCGATAATTATTCCTATCTTTGTGCTCACACTTTACCCATGACGCCCACTAAAGCCGCTAATAATGATGTCGATGGAGTGACGATATTTTTCCAATATATATTCGACGTTTAATTCATTTTAATGAAACCTATAATTGTAGATATTTTTAATAATAATATATTGTAATCCTTCTCATTACTTTAGTGAAGTTCATGTATAACAGAAATGGACCTGTTAATGATATAATTTACGATTTACGTAGGGACCTATATGACACGTTTCCATGTCAGAAATGTATGGAAACACAAAACTACTGAACTGATTTTGTCGAATCTTCAACTGTTTGGGAAACAATCCAAATTTCTCGACAAACATACGCACACGAAATCGTAGCCCTATTAGATCATCATGCTCATGTGTTGATTAATTACCAGTTTCTTTCAGTTAGTATGAATATCATAGTCAAAAAAGTAATAATACTAAGTTTGTCTTTGTATTACACAATATACGATATAACCAAAAAAATAAAATCCTTAAAAGAAGTCTTGGTGTTAAAACATCTCCATTCATAAGGTCTCATTATGAAACTGAAAACAACTTTCATAATTATTTTTATTTCGCTAGGCACTAGGATTGCAAAATATGTTTTGAATTTAAATTTTAAAAGTGTGACTATGAATATAGCTCTGAACTATGTTAACCATTTTAGTATTTGTGTTTTTAGCATGCAAATTGCTTTTTTATGTAGTTTTCAAAAAAATATTTTTTAGATCAATTTATTATTATAGTTTATATTTAAGACTTCAGAAAAATATTCATAATAAAATAAAAAATATCTATTAAGATTATTTAAACTCAGCACTTTGTAAAAAAATCCAGTAAATTATCCTTAATCGTAGAGGACACCCATATAGGGTTAGGTGTTTATAAGCAGATTATAGATTATGTGGCAGATTCCATTTATAAAAATCACGATCACATACTGCAATTAGATACTGCTAATGGTTTGGTCTTTAATCAGGCACCAGAATAGCTGACGAGGCCTGATGACACAGCTTTCTTGATTTTTTTTGTGTGACCCCTACATCCTAGCCTATCAGGCACGCAATCAGGCAGGTATGTGACCGAGAGGCTAAGTAGCAGGGGTGTCAAAATCTCCCCTCTCTTTAAAAGGGGACATTATTAATATAGAGGTTTGGCGTCTTCCGCCGTGACATACGTGTACGTGACGTATGACACAGCTTAAAGCATATACGTACAGTGCCTAGGAAATGTCCAATTGTGAAACAAACAAACAAACAAAATATCTTTATTCGTCTAGATAAAAAAGTACTCTTATGAACGTCAAAAAAATTAAATTAATTATAAATTTACATTTACTACCAGTTCGCAAGTCAAGGGCATAGAGCGGGCAAGACACTTTCCACCACTCTTTTCAATCGCCATGTTTTTAATACAAATTGTTTGAACTGGAGCAAATCAACCCCAAGGATTAGAGTCCCCAAGACCCAGGCCCGTGAAGTACTGACAGCTTTGAGCGAAAAAATACTGAATTATATTCTCTCCATTTCCTGTAAATATTTAATGAAAAATAAAACCTAATAGCCATTCATGTGAAAGGACTTATGATGAAACAATGTTAAGAAGTCATACTTTGTTAATTGCACGTTCCTAGATGCGGCTCACTCGCTCAAACTCATAAACTATTCATTGAAACACTTTAAAACTGTTTATGTTTCAAACTTCATGGACCGCTTTAAATAAATTCTGAAGGCATTAATATTCATCGATTGTGATCTTAAAATTTTCACCGTTTTCGACGAACTCTGGTCCGTTCCCTTCCGCAGTTTGGAATTACGTAACTCTTTGAATAATTAGATAACGTAAAACAATTAATTCACCGGGTCGTCATTGTTTTGTAAAGCGGTCAAGTGTACATAAGGAGATACAAAATAGGATATAACGCAAATTTGTTAAAAAAATAATAACTCTGAAATTGGAGTGTTTTTCAGCAATTTCCGTTGGCAAAGAGACTGTCTCAAGATATAATTTGCATGGTCAAATATTTCATAGTCTAAAATAAAATACATTCACACTAGTTACATATTACATAAAAAATTGAGTTGAAGAAATAAATAATTTTTTTATTCTCTTTTAATTGTATTATTATCGGTGAAGGTTTTATAGAGTCGTCCTATCGCATTAGTAACTGTTAAAATATAATTATGGGCAAATGAATAAATTCTAGAACATTAAATGACAGTAAAAACTGTATAAAACGCAATATTAAAACTTAATCCCAATTATCATTAAGCGCATACATAAGATTAATATAAACCATCAATATTCTCATTCGTGCTAACAATTAAGTTGCATATATTATTAATATTTAGAATAGTTCTTAAAAGCAAATTATATAACTACATCAATAGAATGGTGTCTGAGATCTATGATTTAATTTTAAATAATAATGTAACGTATTAATAAAATATTTATTTGCAAAATATATTACAAATAATATTGTTTTGATAAAATGAATGAAACCTTCTTAATCAGGCTTTACACTACCAATTAGTTATTGATGCACTATCCCATTGCAAGAAACTTAAGTTTAACAAGACATGGGCCGGCTATACAATATGATATAGAATTAATTAAGCTTAGTTTTATTGCAGAAGTATTGGTTTCGTTAAAATTATACCAATGCACATAAGTTTTTCCTTTAATAAATAGAGTTTAATAAAAAATGCCAACATGAATATATTAAATTAAATACACAGATGTTTTTCATAAGGTCCAAGGGAAATTCGCAACGTAGTATGAATACTAAAACTTTTGGGCAACCTCTCATTAACGGTACACTTGAATAAACAAATTGACCGCAGGATGTAAACATTGTCAATTTATTCAGTTAAATGTTGAACTTAATTAATAATTTGGAATTTTCAGGTATTAACATAAATAACGTGGTTAATCTTTATGACTTACCACTTACCAGAAGATAGCTAGAGACGAAGGTGACGTATATATGAGGGCGTAAACAGTTTGATTTTATAAATAAAGTTAGTTTATATATTTTATAATAATAATAATTACCCATATTTCCATAACTTGATGAGCATAGAATTTTTCTTTGTTTTTTTTTATTGAATAATTTAATTTTTAACATTAGGTAAAATACATTGTAACATTTAGGAATATCATATGCTTATCAGGTTACGGTTTTTTGGTCACCATTTGGACATA
Organism: Pieris mannii; assembly: GCA_028984075.1. NCBI lineage: Eukaryota > Metazoa > Arthropoda > Insecta > Lepidoptera > Pieridae > Pieris > Pieris mannii. The sequence goes on along the minus strand of CM054779.1, from coordinate 9,294,872 downwards.
GGCCTCGTCTATCCGGTTCCACTCGTGTCTGTCATGGGCCAGGCGTGGCCAGGTGACACCGGCGACAGCGGTGATGTCACCCGCCAGCGCCGGCGCGAGTACAATTAGTGCAGCACTCGTTCAATCTGTGATAAGTAAAGTAGTGTATATCACAACAGAGTTTTTACACAATTAAAAAGAGTGACGGAGAGTTTATTGCCAGTTCTTCCCTTCCGTTCTACGCCCTTGATTTGAGAACTGGCAGTAAATGTAAAATAAGAAGCATTTAAATAGATTAAATTTATTTTTTTGAAGTTCATAAGTGTAGATTATGTTACCAACATGAATAAATAATTTGGATTGAATTGAGTCCATTAAAAATAATATATATTAGCCCAGTAGTGGACACTGGAAAACAGGTCAACGCTGCCTATTTCGACATTAAAAAAGCGTTTGATCTAGTCGATAATGACGTGCTTTTGCAGAAGTTTGCGCATATAGGATTCACTCCACACTTATTGAACTTTATGGCAAGTTTTATGGAAGATCGAACGCAATACGTGGAATACGCTGGGTGTAGGTCAGAGGCTTACTTTGCGAGATCAGGCGTGACACAAGGCAGCAATTTGGGACCTTTGGAATTTCTGATAATGCTGAATGACCTACCGAAAGTTGTCAAGAATGCAAAGTGCTTGCTCTTCGCTGATGATCTCAAACTGTAAATGCCTATAGAGAGTATAGATGACTGCATTCGGCTGCAGGAAGACATTGATCGAGTGGTTAATTGGAGCAGGAGAAATAGATTGGAGTTTAATTTGGCGAAATGCAAAGTGATATCTTTCTCAAGGGCACGGTTAATCACTCGGTACAATTATACCATTAGTGGGCTAACATTGGCTAAAGTCTCAGAGGTCAAGGATCTGGGAGTTTATTTTGATACGAATCTTGGTTTTTCGCACCATGTAGAGATGATATGCAAAAAGGCCTACAGAAATCTGGGGTTCGTATTAAGAACAGCTTGTGGCTTCGAGAACATCGGTGCGATCAAAATCTTATACAGCGCGCTAGTGAGAAGTCACTTGGAGTGCAACGCAATGGTGTGGTCCCCATATGAGGCTAAATACAGTCTCATGTTAGAGCGAGTACAAAATAAATTCACTCGCTACCTCTACAAGAAACTGTATGGAGTGTATCCCTTGTATCCGCTTATGTACCCGACCCTGTTTGTTCTGGGTATGGTGGGTTACGACCAACTACGCCTCAGAAGAGAGTTAGCTGTGTCAGTGTATATATTTAAAATACTTACGGGTCGGGTGCATAATCCGGATATAATGGAGAGACTGGGTCTACGGGTACCAAGTAGAAACCTGAGGCTTACGTCTAAGCTTTCGGATGTACCGCGCGCACATTCCAACTTGGTTAGCAAAGCGCCACTCACGCGAGCAATACAGATCATTAACAAAATTTCCATTGAGGTGGACCTATTTGTTTGTACGCTGGCTGAGTTCACAAGAGTTGCTTGCTATATTGTTAGTTATAAGATTTAGGAATTTAAGTTTAATTTTTTAATGTTTGTATGTAGGTTAGTTGGTGTAGGAAATATATTGGAATTCTATCGCATTAGTTGTAACTGTTAAGATAGGAAAATTTACTGGAAATAAATAAATAATAACTATTATCTTAGTTCATATGTTTGTATTTTTTTGTGTTTCGTCTGTAAGGTTTTATTATTGTTCACTCGTGTCAATTTAGTGTCACTTGTTAAGGCAGGAGTGCTTTTATAAATAAATAAAAAAAAATAATAAGAAATATATTAAAATATGTCTTCCAGCATCATTTATTTCGTATAGCAATTTATTTATAGTTGTAAAACTCAGTGTATTTTCACAATATAAAGTGGAGTGCATTGTTTGCAGAACTGAAGGTCAGTCTTAATTCCTAGTACAAGTTCAGTGGCGTGTATCGTTAGTGCACGGATCTTGTGAAGTTCTGCGGATTTCGATTTTAAGCTTTCGGTAATACGTTAAACTCGGGAGAATTATTAAATGGTTTTATCATTCTGATTTTCTATATGGCTTTTTTATTTAATAAATTTAAAATATAAATACGTTAGGTAATACGTATAAAATGTGTTTCTCAGTCTCTCTGTTGTAATTAAAATATTAATAAATGTGCTTTTCTTGTATTATTTTTAACCTAAGTTTATCTGGAATTTAGAATTTGTACTATGATTTAGGCCTTCAAGCACCACGGTGTACTTTTAGTTTAATTATATTTTTTATTAAATAAATAAATTTTAATCACTACATAGTATAAAACAAAGTCGCTTTCTCTGTCCCTATGTCCCTTTGTATGCTTAAATCTTTGAAACTACACAACGTATTTTGATGCGGTTTTTTTAAAATAGATAGAATGATTCAAGAGGAAGGTTTATATGTATAATAACATCCATTAAATAGTGGGAAAGTACTGTTATTTTTGAGGTTTCTAATGTGATGTCGTAAATAATTACATTTTTTCCGCCTACATTGTAAACGCAGGCTGAACCCTACGAGTTTTATCAAAATAATGTACTAAGTAGTTTACACATTGATAAGGTCTACAGAAAAGTCCGTGATGGTATATGTCTATCTCTTATGGATAACCCACAATAACTTTTTTTTTGTCATTTACTTTTTACGACAAATAATGGCTTATTTTCGAAGCGATTTTAACCAATACGGCATTAATCCTTAACCAATTAAATACCTTGAATACATTGTTCATTTAATATAGATCTATACGGCCCATTACAGCTTATTTAGCAGCGATCGAACGCGTATATTATCGGAGCTTTCCAGCGACGGAAATAACAATACTTAATAAAACAACAATAAAATAAGAAATAAGAAATAACAATGCTTTTCATCAGCATTGCACCCGTGCGAAGCTGGGGCGGGTCACTAGTAAAATATAGTAGTATATTTTGACCTTAGTGTAAGCAGTAAGTGTGAAACAAAATTGTTTAATACCACCACCAAAAGAAATATCAGCAGACAAATGCGACGATCTCTTTTATCATTTGTTTTAGGCTACGAGACGTCATCAATCAATTTATTCAGGGTTTTGAGAAGTCTCGTAGCCTAAGACTTCTCAAAACCCTGAATAAATTTTCGGAAACTCGAACAAGTAGTATGGTGCCTACGATTTTAATAAACAATACATTACCTGATTTAAAAACATTTATTTTATTACAACTATTTATGTGTCATTATGAAACTGCAATATTAAAGTCTGTCTTACTGTCTACAAAAGCAGTGAATTAAAAACTGATAAAAATATGAATAAATTTTGGACGTAATCGCCTCTTTTAAACGACAGGCGATTATAATCAATATATGCGAATCCCATACATACATGTGAAATAAACGTTTCATTTTCGTAGGCCAAGTGGAGTTAATTGTGTGTACGGTTACGGCCCTCTGTGGTTACATTCGAGTAATTACGTCACGGCCCCTACTTCAACCCGGTACCTGGGAGTTTAGGTTATCTTCATCGTTTTATAACCGAATATATGCTATAGCATAAAACTCATGCCTTATGTTACGAATATATGTGCATTGGTTGCAGCTACAAACTTTATGTAAAACAAAAGACTTGGCGATTAATAAGAGTGGCGGAAAGTTTATTGCCAGTTCTTCCCGTCCGTTCTAGACGGTTTTTTGAGAACTGACAATAAATGTTTAATTAGAAGCATTAGCAAGCAACATATTTCTCTATTGACGTTCATAAGTGTACATTGTGTGACCTAAATGGCAAAATGATTTTGAATTTTAACGTAACAATTTGAGTAGTCTATTGGTTTGGTGAACGCCGTGATAGTATGAAGTGTAATTAAATTGATTTCAATAACAATAATGACATTAAATTGCATAAACTACTGAGCCATAGCGAAAAGCAAATAAAGGCTTCAGCGTTCTTAAGAACGTTATGGAGGTAATACGATATTCTGTATAATTAGTATAGTCAAAGGAAGAGCAGTGTGGCCCAATTCGTAACCAATACTTACTCATAGCACAAGGGAATCGTGAGGAAATCCGAATGATTAGGACCCAAAAATCTACCTACTCTTTATATTATTATTACATTTATTAAATGTGTAGGGAAATCTGGGATTGATCTTAATCTGCCAAAACCGTTTACTTATATATAGATAAGTCAACTAATGTTAATTAAAACAACGGGTTAGTGGCGAAAGTAACACAGAGCATCTCAGACGTTATAAATATACAAAATATCCTCTGCGAAATATAACATTTTATTTCAATTCACTGAAAACGTTTCATACTGCAAAATGTTACAACAAAATAAATTAAAAGTATCACTTTGGTATACGTTCCTTAAGCTAAACGAAATTGCGCTGGAAAAGTAAAACGCTGCCATGTACAAAGCAAAAAGCGTACGACCGACGCAAAGGAAGCGATTGTTGGTGGGTACAATTATTTGAAATAAATCTAAGTGGTAGCATCTTACATCGTGCCGTTAGGAGGCCGCCCGCGTCCCACTAAATGCTTTCAGTAGTTTATTGAGGGACGTGATGCGAATTGAAGTCTTCTAGAAAATTCTCTCGGCAATTAACGTTCCCTGTTCGTTGCTTGTAAAGTCAAATGTTAATGTAATTAGTGCGACGGCTGAAATAATTGCCGCGTTATCTGACTCTCAACCGCTTCATCTACTTTGTTTCGCTGTGCCTAGGTTTTATTCCCTTTTACCGTATACACAATATACCAGCTTTCAATGGAAATTTATTGTACGAAGGCCCACAGGATAGGACACATTTTCTTTAATCAGTATTCCTAAGGTTTTATATTAAGATTAGATAAGCTTTGCATGCCACATCGTAGATTTTAGGGCTTAACATGACAGGATTCTCGTGTTATCATTTGCCTGCCATTAAATATCAATTACGATTGTGATGAGGTAGCTAAAGCATGCGACTGTGGACGCTCAGGTCATTCGGTTGTCAGGGCAGTGCACTAATGTTTTTCTACGTGCACATCTCTGATTCATTTGGTTAAAAAGTACATCGTGTGGTCAACATGTCTTAGAGCCCAAAGTTGACGTCGTGTGTTGGCAGAAACGGCTGATTACTAACTAGTCCAAAAAAATGATGTAAGGAACAGAGGTAATGTGGAGGTAAAAATAATTGTAGTATAGCTGGAATATTATCTATACTTATATTATAAAGATGAAACATTTTATTGATTGTTTGAGTAGCATATCGGACTTTGTAAAGGGTTATGAATTTTTCGGCAATATAATCCAAGATGTGAAAAAAGCATAATAACTATTGAGCAGTGTTGACCTAGTGGCTTTAGTGTGCGACTCTCATACCTGAAGTCGTAGGTTTGATCCCAGGCTGTGCACCAATGGACTTTCTTTCTATGTGCGCAATTAACATTTGCTCGAACGGTGAAGGAAAACATCGTGAGGAAACCGACATGTCTTAGACCCAAAAAGTCGATGACGTGTGTCAGCCACTGGAGGCTGATCACCTACTTGCCTATTAGATTTAATGATCATGAAACAGATTCAGAAATCTGAGGCCAAGACCTAAAGACCTAAAGTTGTAGCGCCACTGATTTATTTTATTTTTATTTTATAACTATTGACAATTGAGAAAAGTCACTGTTATCCAGAAAAAAATTAAAGATAAGTGACTATTATATATTTAATAATATAAATATCCAGTCGTGCAAAGCTTCTAGACGCTAGTAACACTTCATAGTGATACCAAACTTCAGGAGATTGAATTACTAGACTACCCGCTGCTCTTAGTAAAATAAACTTTATAATCTTAATTAATAAATTATCTTATTTGTTAATAAGATAATTTACTTACTGCTCATTTTTAATTACTACTACTACTACTTTACCAAGAATTTATTTATGGGGCATTTCACATGAACCGGACAGTGAAAAAAAAATGAGTAGTAGAATTTGTTTATGCAAAATTACATTACATACAACGACATGCAACATTAATTTACCTATCCTTCTAAATGATATGAAAATATGAAACCTCTAGTATACTTAAAATAAATATTTGAGCTATTTTTTTATACTTCCGGTTTTGGAGCTCAAACTGAGTTTTTTTTTAAATTTATTTTGTAATCAAAAAGCGAAAAGTATAGATTGCAAAGTGTAATATTCTTTTCCTATTTGAAATGTTACTCCAAAAAAACTGAATTTCAATTAACATTATTTTTTAAGGCCCACATTTTTTAGATGAAAAATAAACATAAAAATGTACGTATTTACTTTATACCAACTATTCCCTCTCTTTTTTTGCTGTCCGCTTCACGTGAAATACCTCTAATGCAGAATAACTGTGCTATACCAAGATTTCAAGATGAGCGTGTCTGAAATATTGCGATGAATAATTTATTTACTAGACTAACATAATAAATAATAACCTTTTAATAATATATAACTTGTTCTGATAAGCCAATTAATAGAATTTCGACTATCTTTTGTGACTGAAATCAAAATCAGATTTTCCTTTCTAATTATAATTCTGTCTAAAATTAAGATCAAATTTTGTTAATATTTCAATTAAGACGGATAAATTTGTACTACATATTTCGTATTCATTAATACACGCTATTTGAGCCGGTTCTTAGGTGTTTATTTACTTGATTGTAATTACAGATAATGAAGTGGATATATTGTACGGCTTTATGAGTATTGCCTATATAAGTATTGCCTATATAAGTATATATATTATATGCCTAGCGGCATCAGCTTACGACTCTCTGAAATTCGATTGCACCAATGAACTTTCTATGTGCGCGTTTAATACTGAGGAAACCAGATGGCTTTAGATCCAAACTTTAGTCGTCAATAGCGTGTGTAAGGCCCAGAAGGCTGGATGTACTTGTCTGTCAGCTTGATTATCTATCTCCACACAAAGACAATTTGCGACTCTATGCGCATTAAAAGTGTACTTTGGTAAGTGTTCATTCATGTACCCTCTCGATACCCCAGGCAGCCCGTTATTTCATTTGTCCCTCCTTTCCGTAGAACGCGTTTTGGTCAAAGCTCTCCGGTGTCCAGATTAAGCATTCTGATAAACAAGCTAGGTCTGGATATCCATAGTTACTCACACTTTAAAATCGATTTTAGTTTAGTTTTTTGTAAATGTTTCTTTTTTGTAATGTTTGTTTTGTTTAAAAATTGTTTCGATTGATATTTGTATGTGCTCTAAATGAATGTCATGTTTGCCAAAATTTTATTTTGTGTTTGTTTTTGCCAATGTATCAGTGTGCCGAGCGTTGGCAAACTTTATCAAAAAAATAATAATAATAATAATAAAAAAGTGTTCTGAAGAGTTGTTTAGGTTTATCTCTCCTGCCTTGTTTCAACACAGTACGAGCCGTATCAATTCAAAGTTTCATTGGCATACCCTTGACGGAACTCTTCCACAGTCCGCTTCACAAGACACTTTCTTTTGCGAACTGTTTAAAGTCAGAGCATATTCCTCCCTCAATGGCCGGAAACGCACTCACTAAAAATGGATATACCTGATCGCCCGTTTTGTCCATCCCGTATGCTCATTTTATTTTACACAGTGCTCTTTTCTCGGACCCGAGTGGAGCGTTTTCATAATAGGTGTTTTCATAATAACTCGGATCCGAAAAATAAATAAAAATTATAATAATAACGGGACGCTCGCACGGATCCGAGTGGGCGGCACCGCTACGATGACCCCCTCCACTCGGATCCGAGAAAGACCACTTATTGTCAAAGAGAATTTACTTATTGCCGCGTGCCTTTTCTTTATATACAAATTAATAGTGTAATATTAAGTACAAAAGACAAGTATTTCATATTATAATTGGCTGTAGGTGTTAAGTCATGTATAAGCGATTCGCCTATTCGACATGTAAGAGCCACATTGATGCCTACAAGCCGACTTAGCTTAAACTAACAGCGTGTTTCTGCTGATATGTCAGTTTATGATGTGCTGCCTCGTCAAAGCGATCTGATTTATGTCTGAATGTATGAGCGGTTTGACATTTCTCTGGGGTAATCGCTTTTCATATTACAAATAAATTGCATCTTGGCATTGCTAGATTGCAAATATAATTATAATTAGTGTATAAATCTTAAATAAATCATGTCAATAGTGTACCCACTTTTTTGAAATCTAAAACAATAGTGTTAAAAACGAAACGTAAATAAACTAATTGTATAAAAACTCCACTATGGGACTTATGCTTGGCGACACGATTAAAAAAAAATGATAAAGTCAATACATTCTAAAAAGGGGTCCTAACTAAAATTGTAGTAGGTAAAAGATTTCATTACAATATGTTTCAAATATAAGCATTTTAAATGCTTATAATAATATAATTTTAAAGAAATATTAGTATTTTAAATCATAATAAAATAATAATAGGCTTTTATATTTGGTTATTGTAAAATATCACACTTTGAAAAACTGCAGATGTGTTCCGCGTTAAAGAAGTATAAAAAACAATCCAATCACAATATATTTAACAATTCACAAAGTCGTTTTATTTCAAATTAAAATACATTACGTAATCAAATTGTAAGGGTATTCAGTGTCCCTAAAATAATTAGGGTTCTTTCGGGGCGTCGCCATATAAGTTGACTTAAAATAATCAGAAATTATATTTGTTTTTGATAAGCCGATAACGCTTTATGGGACACAAACGACGTGTAACTTTGAACAAAGTGCTAAACCCCGCATAAAACACCAGAAACGCCAGGGGCTCTGTGCGGATGTGTTGCCGATCTTTCAGGTAGTGGCACGCTCTTCGTGGCCTGGTAGTTTTTCCACAAAGATATTGTGCATGACAGACATGACAGAACGCTAGGCGTTTTACAACACATCGCTTTCAGTAATCCCAACGATTCTTTAGAATTCTTCAGCATCATAAATGCGGTAAGAGATGAAGAGGGAAACAATATAAACAAAAACTAAACAGCTCTTTAAAAAGCTGTTAAACATTAATATATATATAGAACATAATGCTGTAAAATTTAAATAATATAATAATTAATATATACAACCACAGTTTAGTTAACAAGTAAACTAAGTACGCGATCATCTACTGTGGTTTGGCCCGCGGCTGGGCCCTGATTTCATCGTAAACAATTTTCCTATATTATCGGGAACGTAATAAGAAGATACTCTGTACGGTTCGCTTACTCCGAATAAAAAGTAATTTAAGCGATCTTGTGTATTCTTAGCAAATAAATTGATAAATTCCCCTTGTTTTGTGGGTGGTTTGGTGGCCCATAGAGATACTTTTTCCTTGAAGGTTTTCAATATATATGGCGGAAAAATATCCTTTATGTCTTATAATTCCAAACTATGAATAAGGTTAAATAATATCAATGCAAATCAAATCAAATAGATAAAAAACATGACACGTATAAGTAATAGGAGAAATCTTAATAATTTACGAAAACAACTATAAAAATCAATCGATCATAACCTTTTCTGAGGATCACAACATTCCCATTAACAATATATAGCTGCGTATTTATATATGGCTACATAGTATATAGCCATTTACAATATAAATCTGGAGATAGAACTCGATAGAATAGAATTCTAAATTCCGTGGTGGTTTGAACATATGAACCCAAGTTTAGAAGGTTATTTATTTATTTATCCTTTATTGCCTTATACAAAAACACACATAACAAAAATAAAAAATAAAAAATAAAAAAACAGTTACAAAAGATATAAGGCAAAGGGCGGCCTTATCGCTTACAAGCGATTTCTTCCAGGCAACCCTAATGAGAAACAACGTTAAAGAAACACCATCAGAGGGTAGAGTACAAAAAAAAATCAATTAACAAAGGCAACAAAAAAAACAAAAAAACAAAAACTTAAAACATGCGTTACTATAACTAATTGAATATAATAAAACAAAATCAAAGAAAAAATGGCAATAATAATAAATAATTATACATCCTTCATATGTATGCGCATATAGAGGAACCTATATGCGCATACATATGAAGGATGAAACGGTGAGGAAATGAATACATATTATGACCAAACCAAAAATCAATAAACTTAATTCTTCTCATTTGTGTCAGGCAATAAAACCGTAACTAAAGCGAAATCATTAATTAATTATAAAAAGAAACAATATTATTATTATTATGAATTATTTATTATAATTTTAGATGGCTATCTCAGTTATTTAAAACGAAAATAAAACTTTCTCCAAATACAGTACAGAAGGTAAACCAGAACAGCAAATGTCTGTGAGATTAAATTACAAATCGATCTATATAGCCTTAAAAAAAAACACGTAGATTCTTTCTATGAACCCTATCGGTTTGTATTCAAGTTAACTACTCATATAGTACATTCATAAATTACAAGTTATATCTAAAAGTCGGTCTATATATCGCACCTGCGAAATATGTCTGAATGTGTGATTTTTTTTTTATAGAAAAGGGGGCAAACGGCAAGGAGGCTCACCTGATGTTAAGTGATGCCGCCTCCCATGGACACTCTCGATGCGAAAGGGCTCGCGAGTGCGTTGCCGGAAAATGATGAAATTATTTACGTAAATTGTAAAATACATTTTTTGCTTCCAGTTCGATGTTTATTATGTGCAACTAACTGCTACCTCTTAATGAACTATGTGTGTTTTTAAAACTATAGAACATTAACTTAACCGCTTATAAGGTATTTGTTTAAAGAAAGCATAATATAGTAGAAGAGAGAGGTGTTGGTAGCTGATAACTGCTGTCGCGGCGCTTACGACCTTTATATAATGTATAGTCTAGATTAAAATATGTGACAAATGACAATGTATTATTTGACGTTGTCACATTTGCACTAAAAAGTTTACTTTTCGAGTATAGAACTTTCGATATTTAGAACATATGCTGTAAAATTTAAATAATATAATAAAATATAAGTAAAATTTTTAAAATTTTAGTAAAATTTAAATAATATAATAAATAATATATCTATCATTATTTAAAAGTCTTATATGTATAAATAATAAAAATCCACAAAATCAACACAAACGTGTTTCAACGGAAACAGTGAAATTTAAAAGAAAACATTGGTTTTAAAATATTTTACGAAAATGCAGAACGTTTGCCTCTAGTCTACATTTTAAAACGAAATTCACTCTGACCTCACCTTCAATACTTTTAGGATAGTATAAAGATTTTATTCCTACTAGAATACCTTTCTTATTTAAACTACTGTTGACATCAATATTTCGAAAAGGTTACTTAATATGAAGTTAGTAAAAGTCAATACGTGTAAAAAAATTAAACAAAGTAGCAGGAACCGCTTTCAGGAATTAAGGCAAACAAACAAAAAAACAAACAAACAAAAAAATCATTTATTCATATAGGAGACATAATGATACATGGCCAGCGATCGACCCTCTCGCCATATTTTACGGAGAGGACAACCCGACCCCAGGACGCCGCCACAAGCAATGACATTTAAGTGACAGGTTCAATTCGTGATTCTTGTAGAATTGGAAGACAGAAAAGATACCATAGCATCTTGCCCAACAGGGTTTCAAATTATGCTTAAAAAAATACCAGTGACGTACATAATATAATATTTAAGTATTTAGATTCCGACTTGAAACTAAGTCTTTTAACGCCACCCACGCTCCAGATTAGATACAATACAATTTTAAACTTAAATTAAAATGCCTAAAATACTTTCGTAGCATAAAAATTTATAAACACTTCCCGGGAGAAATTTCAAAAGATTTAAAGCACGGAAGGAAACTGTCCGGAACTTATTGGAGCAATCAGATTGTGCAGATTCCGCTAAACATTAGCAAAATTCTTGTCGAAATCCAATAGCATTAAGACCATTTAAACTTTGCTCCGCGGCAGAATTCTCTAATTTCTCTTCCGCTGAAAAAATATACCTACAATCGGCTTTAAATTGTAACCCGACCCAAATAATTGGAGTTCTCTTTTGTTCGTTTTCCGAAATTGAATGTTCGTAGATATTGGAATTTTTAGTTTTTTGGTCGTGTTTAACCGCGATATATTAGAATAATAATCACATTCTTTAATTATTTTTTATCGACTTTTAAGTCAACAATTAATTAGTTTAATTGAAATTAAGTACGAATTTTCAAATAAGCTTGTTGTAACCTCCAATGCATGGTATAAGATGCCACAGTACCAGAGGCAAATACAATTTCTTTGTAACCCAAGAATTCCCGAGTTACAAATCACAGGGGTGACAAGAAATTCAAAACAGGAGGAGGAAATGTATATATATTATCAATTCATACATTCGTTTTTACCACACAAATATGTAAGTACGATTATATGTATCGAAACTTGCTTCCTTAAAATAATTTCAAGGAAGTCTGATAAACTAATAAGTCTGTTCTTAATAAAAACTGATAACCCTATAATGTAGCAAAAAAACCTAAATACAAGATATAAAATATTATATAAATTGTGATGAAAACAAAACTTGAACGCCAAAAGATAGTAAGCTAATTTAGCTTATCCTGCAAAAATGTCCTTACAAAAATTGTGGGACATTATTATTTTTAATTTCCCAAAAGCGTATTGTCTAAGGACATGCCCGTCACGTTCCGTTTTCATAAATTGTCTGCCTACCTAGCGTTTGGCGCGTCAACAAAAATGACTTGAATAGGAAATACGGACATAATTTTTTGATATAAATTCATTGTTTGCTTTAAATGACAAAATTTAATGTTGAATTATATTATTTCACTCTTTAATGATATACCAGCGTGATTTTATGTTATATTTGAGCATAAAAACATGTTTTTATTTTAGTGAAAATACGATAGACGATATTGTATTGTAATTATAGCAACTTTCTTACGCCCAGTGGTTTTATCATGTAATTCTCAACCTCTGAGTTGCGTTAATCATTTGCAATGATGAATTTTTCTTAATGTTACAAGTTCGGTTAGTTTTAGATATAAAATATAATTGGTCTATAAAACAAAATGATCACAGTCATATATGCGAACAAAAACACAAATCACCGTTGGAGATTTTTTTCTTGTATCATTGATTCTTATCAAACCAATCGTAAAGTTTCAAGTTAACTAAAATTACACACTTTATTCATCCACTCACTGACTCACTCATACACTCACTCACACATTTGCACCCACACACTCACACATTTGCACCCACACACTGACTCATGCACTCAGGCGTGTTGATAATAGTTGAAAAATAAGGTTAAATAACGTAATTATTTTAAGGAATTTAGAATTAAGTTTGTTTATGGAAGAGCTGGGAACCCTGACACGTATTTTTTGCTTGCAAACAGGGTTTCCAAATCTTACACCTAGGAATGAAAATGTACTTAAAATGAATAAACACTTTTCATTTTATTTAACTAAATTCAGTTCATCTGTTAATAAGACCTCACCAGTTGTATGCATTAAATTTAAGTACTACTACATTAGTTTTAAATGAATTCTGTATTATTTCCTTAAGTGTTTCTGTCTTTTGAATTAACTTTCTGGCACGTTCTTTATAGCAATGTCTGGAAAGTAATTTATTTACTGTTCAATGTATTGTGACAATTGTTTCCCAATATAATAAAATTCGTTTGCAATCTTTATGTTTAAAGAACTGTATTTCTTATTACAAAAAAATATTTCGTTTACATGAAACACTTAATATTAATATATATAAGTACGAGCGAGATACACGTCGCCATTAGCGTAACATGCATCTTTACTATCTTTTTGAATTGTCAAACACACCAATATTGCGAATTTTAGATGGTTATTGATTAAATAATTGCATGACTAACTAATAATGGAAAAAATCTGTGTTAACCTTTATAAATAATAAAATGTTAACACAGATTTTTTCCATTATCCGTTGTTTAATATTTCATAGGTTTTATTTATTCTGTTTCCGTCAATCATATCAAATTATGCATGAACAGAATACAAAGTTTTTATTCACGGTCGAGAAAAAAATATTAACTCTATTTTTTTACCTTAAACATTCAAACAAATGTTACTGAAGGATTAACGTAAAAGCCTGCTAAAGAAATCCATGACAAACGAATATCAACCATACACATGCGAAAAACCTTAACTGTGGGTTTTTATATAGCAAACGAACGAACATCTGATATTAAGCGATTTTGCCTATGAACACACTGCTACAAGGCTTTTTTATGTTACAGGAGACAGACGAGCAGGAGGCTCACCTGATGTTAAGTGTACCCTCGCACTGCCATTAGGCTTTTAAGTTTTACGAATTGGTACCTTGCTTTATTGAAGAACCCTAAGTCAAATTATTCTGAGTTTCAAATTGCAGAGGAGCGCGGCAAAAATGCCTAAAAAAACGATCAGTTGTGAAACGACGGATGTCGAGGTGTTGCGGATGGAATAGCTAGCTAGCTTACAATATTGTACCTTCTTGGGCTCAAATTAGACTAGATTAAGTCGACCCCAGTGCGAGACTCCACATAGCAAAGTATTGTCTTAATCTAGTCAAATTGAACTCCAAGCAGACATAAGTATGCTTCTTCGAGAGTTTTTTACGCCGGCTTTTTCTCTCGGCCAACACCTTTTGTCTTCTTTACCGATGAGTAGGGATGCCAACAGGCTCGAATTTAATGACGTGGAATAAGTGATACTATTATGATCCTATGTTCCAAAATAAACGTATTTTATTTTATTTTATTTCGGTACCGATCGACAACTATCTGCACGACTAATATAGAGCTCCAATCACTCAGCAAGCTGAAAACCGAGTTACAAAATTTCTTTTGGAGCCCAAGGATGGGAGTTTTATAAGAAGTATATTATTACACGAGCAGTGTTAGCCTAGTGACTTCAGCGTGCGCCTCTCATACCTGAGGTCGTAGGTTCGATCCCCAGCTGTGTACCAATGGACTTTCTTTCTATGTGCATTTAACATTCGCTCGAACGGTGAAGGAAAACATCGTGAGGAAACCGACATGTCTCAGACCCAAAAGCCGACGACGTGTGTCAGGCACAGGAGGCTGATCACCTACTTGCCTATTAGATTTGAAAATGATCATGAAACAGATTCAAAAATCTGAGGCCAAGACCTCTTATTACACACACAATCTAAGGCTTTCGTTTTGTTTAGAAAGAGAAAAAGAACATAACAATAAATGTGGATATATTCGATTTTGGGTGATAGTTGCACGCATCAGAGCGATCGCCTTTTACAGCAATCGGATGTATTAAAGCCGTCTTCTACACTTCGGGACAATGCCAATCCAGTAGGACGCAGACCTGGCTCGCTCGACTTGTGAGTTTCCAAGGAATATGGTACTGGCGAATAGCGCATTGCTGGTATCATTTCCCGCTGATTTGAATATGGGGGCTGAGTTATATGCTTTAAGTTATTAGCAGTTATAGCGGGTATTACCGACAGAAGATATCCTAGCTTTCTTGCACTTGGTTCGATGAAGAGAATGTTATTACAAGTATATTCAAAGAGGTTTGTTATGTACTTGTAATTGTAATTTCAATATATATGAATAATTATATGTTTCACAAAGTATAAAATACTAGGATATTATATCAAGCTAAATTTCTATTTCAATATCCTTTTGTGGCTTAACTTCACAGTTCGATGAATCGCTTTCAACACTCTAAAACGTCAAGTTTCTTGAGTATAATGAAAAAAAAAGGTTTCCCAGATTTTCTTTTGCAAACTTTTCGCGCTGTCACATTTTCTGACATGAACGTAAGTGAAATATAACGTTAGGAAGAAAATTAGTTGGGAGTTATTTCCACTTTATGTTGGTCTCAAGCTAAAATAGAAACGACTTTTCTGCTTCATCGTGCACGTTCATTTAGTTCATAGTGAAATGTTTGGTTACTCTATTGCGATTTTATAGAGATTCATAAATCAAATAATGTATTAGGCAAATAATAGCAGTCTTTACTTTAAAAAAATTAGGCAAAAACATTAGGAAATATTTCTCATGCAAAAACATGAATACAATGGCGATATAACCTTGTTTCTTCTATCTGTTTCGTGATCGTTTTTCTTAGGTCGGAATTTATCCACTGATTGAATGCACGACTGTAGAGGTTGGAGATCGCAAGCCAATAAGCCAACATTAAATATATAATGATGTAATTAATACGATTGTTCGTTATAAAAAAATACAAACAAAGAAAATACCATTTAATATTTCCGTTTGAAAATATGTTCTTGTCTCTAATTACACGTTATAATTTAAGAATGCTGGTCAATATAGGAAAAAATGAAATAAATAAATAAATATCTGGTAGATAAGAGTATACCGAATCATGAATAGTCTTGTTTAAAGAATAACGACACGGACTAAATTCATTAAATTGTAAGGATCATTACTTATGTATCTATTTATTTACAGATACTATTTGTTGTACAAAATACTTCCAATTTATTTTGATTTAGATATAATGTTTATTTCTAATTACAAAAAAAAATTGTTTACCTGAGAAACTTAATATTAATATGAATATTGTATATATACGAGCGAGATACACGTCGCCATTAGCCGTCTTAATTTTAGTCAAAATTTTCACTCATGCATCTTTACTTTCTTTTTCAATTTGTCAAACACTCCAAGATATATATTTGAGATATATATTTATCATATCAACATTACTTTTCGCTTGACTGCATATAGTTTAATCAACACGTTTTATCACGAGTCTCTCAAGCGCAGCCATTTGCTAGGAGAAGAGATGCATGCGAATTCCAAACCCGACAGTTGACATCGCAGACTAAACTAGATATCGTACTGAAAGCACTCATTATAAGTAGTATAACGAAGTGTGTTTACGTGTAGTGTACTATAGACACAGTTTCCGCACTAAGACGCCCGATAAGCCCGTTATGCGTCACCTCGACGTCCGCCGTTCCACAACTGCGCGTTTTCATCGCGCGCATCAGGTGAGCCTCCTGCCCGTTTGCCCCCTGTTCTATAAAAAAAAAGTCCTGGCTAATTAGCCAGCCTATCTCCATCCAGAAGCTCACAAGTTTTCAAGGCTTTACAGAGCGACCTCAATCCTCCGAGCATTTCTGCTTATTGCGAAGCCACACATTCCAGGACTTCGTGGGTGACTGAATCTTCTGCGCTGAAACAGCCTTTGAACGAACTGTGTCGCCCCAAGGACAAAGGGATGTGACGTGAGTAACATAATAAAAAATTGAATTTAGGTTACAATAAACACAGATCACTATTATACATTGTTCCATCAATAAAATCGAGTTATGCTACATTTTAAATTACTATCTAAACGTTTAAACATTTGATTTAATTTTCAGTTTTATAAATCAGCAAAAATTCTTTGAAAATCTTCTATAACTTCAAGTGTCCTCGGCTACTAAGTGAACTAGATTGCTGAGTTTGCAGCTTTTAATAGATCTCTTGTACCTTTTGGGTTAGACAATATACTTCACTACCTTAGAAAACCTGAGTTAATATCTTATAAGGTCTCTTTATTGTTTTATTATTTTTTTTATTATTAATTTAAAACTGGATAGTATCTGTATACATACATCATTCAATAATAATTTACTTATAACACGAGTATGTAAGTGCGTGCTCCTATTTCACCATGCCTCCTGCTGATAGAGGACAAATTAATCTTTGTTTTTAATTTATTTTATTATTATTTATTACTCAAGATGTCATATGGAACATGGTGTAATGGTTGCAGCTCCTTACAAACATTATGCAAAAAAAACTTGGCGATTAAAAAGAGTGACGGAGAGTTTATTGCCAGTTCTTCTCTTCCGTTCTACGCCCTTGATTTGAGAACTGGCAGTAAATGTAAAATTAGAATCATTTAATGAATATTTCTTTTTTTGACGTTCATAAGTATACATTATGTAACCTATATGAATAAATTATTTTTGTTTGTTTGAACAAAATTGGTTTTCCTTTCTTGTACATTACTTACCTGCGTAATTAAAGAATAGGTTAATAACACACATAAATAATTCCATTAGCACCCAACCAAACGTTCGTTCTGTTTCAGGTTACAAATTGCACACTTAACCATTAGGCTTGCAATATTTATATATGTATACCTGTAATACCTGATGAGTACATAGTTTGATAATCGTTTCTATAGCATTTATATATTCGGGAAATAATTGATATACAATTTATTTGTTGTAATTGTAAACTTTCATTAAGTAAAATATCAGGAATGTCGCACGCCACACCCACGGGGTTCTAAAAACCATTGCGTGGGTCGGATACATGAGTCTAAATCACTTAATATTTATTCACGCGGCTTATATAATCACTCTACAGTCTACACATTAGACTAAATATAAAAAGCTATTCATCTCCCAGATGTACCCAATGTCAGTTTTCGTAGCAAAAAAAACGCGATTAGCAATATTACATTAGTTCAATAATTTGCTTTTATAATCACTACGTAGTATAAAACAAAGTCGCTTTCTCTGTCCCTATGTCCCTTTGTATGCTTAAATCTTTGAAACTACGGATTTCGATGCGGTTTTTTTAATAGATAGAGTGGTTCAAGAGGAAGGTTTATATGTATAATAACATCCATTAAATAGTGGAGAAGTACTGTTATTTTTGAGGTTTCTAATGTGATGTCGTAAATAATTACACTTTTTCCGCTTACATTGCAAACGCAGGCTGAACCCTACGAGTTTTATCAAAATAATGTACTAAGTACCGTACACATTGAAAAGGTCTACAGAAAAGTCCGTGATGGTATATGTCTATCTCTTATGGATAACCCACAATAACTTTTTTTGTCATTTACTTTTTACGACAAATAATGAACGTCAAAAAAAGAAAAGAAATATGCATAAAATGATTCTAATTTTACATTTACTGCCAGTTCTCAAATCAAGGGCGTAGAACGGAAGAGAAGAACTGGCAATAAATTCCTTGATTATATAAACGTCCCATATGACCAGGGAACCGTAGAGGATCTAAAGAAAACACTTTTAAACCGATATAACTATGTATTATTACACGCACTCTGTAAAGTACGCGAAACGTCGGAAAAAAATATAATATTTTGAAAAATAATTATAAGTTTATAACATAGCTTCAATCCGTTAAAGTGTTTTCTTTAAATATGTAAAATTATGTTAATAAACAATACCACGTACAGGATTTATTCTATATAATATTCATATATTACATTGGTATCATATACTCATGATATCAGGTGGAAACATACTGTAATCTTTTGTCAG
This sequence comes from Pieris mannii, assembly GCA_028984075.1. NCBI lineage: Eukaryota > Metazoa > Arthropoda > Insecta > Lepidoptera > Pieridae > Pieris > Pieris mannii. Next base: position 9,275,630 of record CM054779.1, on the reverse strand, counting down.
AAATAGTTTACACAATAATTTAATTTCCAGAAATCGGAATAGAGTCTGATAATTAGAAAGCGTTTCAATGAAATACGTATAAATACTTTTTCGTAACAAATCTATTAAGTTAATTATTCATTATTATTTATAGCACAATGGGCAGACGGGCAGGAGGCTCACCTGATGTTAAGTGATTCTCTCTGGACACTCTTAATGTCAGAGATCTCGCGAGTGCATAGCCGACCTTTAGGGAGATTTAATTAGATATATTGTTCATAGTATTGTCTATTATTAACATAACTTTTACACATAAAAATAAACACTTTTTTTAACGGATTGAAGTTATGTATTATTGTAAACTTATTATTTAAACACCAAACATTGTCACCATCCACGCACGCTGTAAAGCACGCGAAACGACGGATAAATTTAAAATTATGTTCAATCCGTTAAAAAGTGTTTTCTTTAAAATATATATTGCTTATTAACGTCACTAGCCACCTCTATTTACAATTAAAACGAGTCCTGGCTCTGGCAAAGATAGTAAGTAAGTACATAAAGATATGCTCTAACAAAATGTTGAAACAATCAATTTTTCTCGTTTGTAACAAAATATTCTCTTGGGTGTCAGCATAAAGAGCCTCCAGTTAGGCTTCAACGCTTCGTCATGATGTTAACGCCGGAATACCAATTTGCGACGGACCCAATCTCATTGTTTTTGATTAAAATTATTATTGTTCTGTCTCATTCACTTCCCTCATCAACAATTTTAACAGGAGAGTCATGCAATTTATCTCAATTGTGTATAAGAATTTACAAATGCTGATTTTTCCCTCGTCCAAATGAATTACGTTTATTTGATGTTTCACGCGAGCTGAATTAAAAATCGAACAATAAGGAGTAGGAGGAAGGTTTTATTTATAATTCAAAACAATTGGTCAAAGACTTTTTTTTTTCAAAATTGTTTTTTTTTTATTCAATCGCATGAATAATTCAATCAAGTATAAAATTGAAGACACGGTGGTATCAGTGACAGCCCAATGAATCGCACCAATGGGAGCGATACATTGAGCTGATGGTGTGACGTTTAAAACACTGACACATTACTAAAACGTCTTTAAATCAATATTGTTGCTGCGACTTGTAGTCTTATTAATTAAAACTGTTCTTCATATACACTCTTCTTTCAAAGGATTAATGACGTCAATTCCATTATTTCTACTTGACGTTAAGTAATAATAAGTGTTTTACAGTAGTTGTGGTCGGTGAGAATACGTCCTTTTGCAATCTTTGGTTATATCAGTTCGGCTACACACTTGCTAGTCCCCGGCGTTGCATGTTTGCAACTTCTTTGTGACCTTATTTTTCGAAAACCGTCTACTATAGGCAACTTTACAGAAATTGGTTAAATAAAGTTAAATTAAATAAAGTTTAAAGAAAACAGTTTTTTAACGGATTGAAGTTATGTATTATTGTAAACTTATAATTATTTATATTTATAAATAAATAATACATAACTTCAATCCGTTAAAAAAGTGTTTTGTTTAAATGTGTAAAAGTTATGTTAATAAAAGACCTTATTACTACTAAGATTATTACAGAATTTCATTAATTGTAAAATAATTATTACTATCATTCTTATCGTTATTATATATTTTTGTTATTAATGACATTCAACCGTTGACAAGAAAAAGATGGCGCGTAACCTAAAAATGTAACGGTAATTTTTTTTCCAACGCCGATAATGAAGTGTCATTTCAAAAACTCTGTCTTCCTTGTCTGTAAAACAATATCGTTTAAAATACAACCGCATGGTAGATCTGCGTATATATAGTACCCACATAGATTGGTTGAAAATGTCAATAATAATCTGTATTTTGTATAAATAGTTATTTTTGTTTGTGTTGCGTTGTTCGCCGAACTTGTTTATATCCACTCATTCGGATTAAAACCAACTTTTTCTATTTTTTCTATTATACTCGTCACGTGGGCAATAGTTGGTTAAATCACAAGAACGGTAAGTAATAAATATTTTTATATTAAAATGAGGGTACCCAACAAATAAACCATTCCATGACTCTTGTCTGTATTCATTTTATCGGTTTCTTGTATAAAATACTTGATATTGAAGTCTCAAGAGTAATGGAGGCCAATATTTGTGGAAATGGACTCCGATGCTCCTTGTATACGTGGCATAAATTTTAAACAACCTACTTCTGAGAGCAATTTGAATATCAATATCCTATCAGAGTATCAATCACGTACTAAATTTTTTAGCTACCACCTGCAGTTTCGCGCTTTGTTGATGAACTATGTATGTTGACAAATGTACACTTATGCCTTAAATAATTTCGTTAACTCTTGAAAACCGTATAAGAATCTATTTTTTAGGTTATGAGCTTAACGCATTACACGATATCACTTTATAATATGTAAGGATGACTTTTATATTCCATAAATTTAGTAAATAGCTGTCTAGATTGCAAAAAACTTTGTAGGCTCACCAATTTATCTTTCACTCATGGGTGAACAATTCAAAATATATATTAAAATACTAGGATTACAATCTAGTATGTAATAATGATACGGTAAATACTGTGGTGTTTAGGAATTCCTAATTTTTTATTTTGTAATTTCCTCCGAAATGGCTCGACCGGTTTTCGTGGAATTTTGCGTGCAAATCGGTTAGGTCTGCGAATCGGACATCATATATTTTCATTCCCTAAATGTTAAGGGTGCTCCATCCCTAGTTGCTTTTATTTTTCCCCCTCCCTCATAATTTTCAGCCCTATTCGATCAACTCCTATTTTTTATTTGTACATTAAGATTCGCGGGGCAGCTATTATATACTATATTTAATATAACACTTGTATGTAGCAAACTTCCTGTGGTATATTGAATTGTCTAACACGGTCATACTACACATTTAATTAGCCTTAATTAAAAAAAAATAACCTAATCGCACCGTTTAATCAGAACTGCAATGAGACTGATGTAGTCCGGTTGGTGCTTCTAAATATGACACAGATACCTTCTAACAGTACCTTTTTAAAGGCTATTTTTTTCCTTGGCGAAATGTGTTAGGCATAACCTTCTGCACCGCAACTTTATAGTTACGTTATGGAGGGTAAGCCTAGGGTTGCGAGAGTGTGCATAAGATCATAAAGTCGTGTGTGGTAAGTGTGTATATCTACTAAACTGAAATACCGTGGCAATGCCAGCAATCAAACTTTGCCTTACCGCTCCCCGCAACGCGATCAGCCACGGCTATCATCGGCCATTTATGATGTGGGATGGACCTTGGCACAGCAAGGCCTCATTCTCAATGCTTGCACTTTTACTTCTTGGACTAAGTTTAGGACACAATTGGGGTTGACGGATGGAGCACGTCCCTTTGCAGGATTCTTTTTTTGATTAATAGGTTTACTTCATTTATAACAAGTAAATACTCGCGGAAAATTATTGTAGAGACATTTAGTAGGTAAACTTCAAGAAGTTTTAATTCCACTCAATATAGAAATTAGATACAATATAAAGTGACTTATCATTGAACAATTCAAAAGTACGAATGTAATACGTAAGCTTAAAAATGGCGCTCAAGTTTCTTTCAAAACCACGTCAATAACAGACTTGTATTATATGCGCTCGTTTCATCTTCAAATAATATTTTTCATAAAAAAAACCAACCATTAAACGTATAACAACTCTTACCAAAATGCAAAGCCATACAATACGTTTGTGAATAATATCACGCTAAGAAAACGCGTCACAAATATTGTGAGTTCAAAGAAATAGGCGCGGAAAGGGCATTCAGCTACGATTGCTCCATATTCTTGTGTTTGACAGAAAGGTCTGTTAATAACGTCACGAGCTTTATTGTGCTCTTTGAAGATAACAAAGTAGAAAAACATTGTGAGACGCCAAAGTGAAATACAGATGGGGTGACCAAATAGAAATAATTTCACTTCATAATTTCAATAATTTTATGGGTTATTTTTAGTCTATCCCTACAATATGGCGAACTCGCCAATGGCTGGCCCTGCATCGTACTATTTTTGTACGGAATCTCGCTGTTGGTCTTAAGGGCCTTTACAGCTCAGCTGGGGTTGTTATGGCGAGCGTAGCTCAGCCTGAATGGGCGTTTTTCCCGCGACTAGGGCGTAAGGGCGTGAGACTCGAACCTCGGCTTAGAACGTCGCGGGTTGCTACATCGTATGAACGGCTGCTATTTGTGCTGTCTGCTCTGTTGAAGTTATGATAAACGGGTATATAATATGTATACCTTAAATTTTTTTTTTGGTGGCTCATGAGGCGTACCTATGCCTTATGTCTATATTAATGATTATACATATTAGTACTAAATTCACATGCATTGTATTAGAGCTTGGAGTATTCAATATATCTTCGAACTGTAAACATCGTTCTTATTTAGTCCCGTCCTTACACGTTATTCACCTTGTTACATGTTTGCGTATTTCCCCCACATGTAAGAGCCTGATACTGATTCACCATGCCAATTGAGTTCTAACGTTTTATTTATGGATTTTTTTTTCAACTAATCTTTCGTTTTCATAATTAACTAGTCTTAAAATGTGAACTGATAAGTTTATTACCAGTTTTTCTCGTTGTATGCAAGGGCGAATCAAAATAATATAATTGGTAAATTTAGAAGCATATATTTTTTACTAAGGTTTATAAGTATCTATATGTTAATCTTCCTTTGAATTAACTGAAATTTTAAATTCATCATAGCTAATTCTAGTCAGGATCTTAAACTTAAACACAGAACTACCTTTATCCTGTAAAGTTGCCAAATTGTAATCTATACAGTGCGATGTCACCAAATGATAAAAGGTCGAAAGAAACAGCTGACACTTTCGAGGCTTTGTATAGCGGATGAATGGAATGCCTGTCAGTTGTAAGTTATGAAGACAGGAGGAATGTTTGAGAACTGTTTAGGATTCCAGGGAATATTTTTGTGAAGCACTCTCAAGGGATGTCTTAGAAGTTTGTAGTTTACGAGATAACTGTGTTTAGGCGAATTTCAAGTTAGGTTATGTGAACATATGTAATAAGAGATCAAGAATTTTCTCATTTTCTACAGGTTGTGTAATTACACTACATGATTTAACATAAACTCTATCAGCCCAAAGTCAGATGAAAAATGCTCGTGCGCATATCCCCTAAGTAGTTTTACATTAACTAACACATGCAAGACATAGTACAGACACATTTCTGCATTTGTTTCATGGTCGTGGTAAAAATTGTATTCTGCCTTTTACATTTAAAAGATTAGATTAAATATCTTCCCGATAGTCACTCAGGTCTAACTTTGATTCAGGAAGAGTAGGAATGTACTAACATGCCTAAAATCAATGAATTCGAATCGATACATTCAGTAACAGTTCTGATACCAATTTATCGAAACAATATTGCGACAATTACAAAACAATACTAAAATAAAAACTTGTACGAGATTTTTTAATTTTTTAAACTTATCGGATTTTTACACGGTTCAGTTTGAATAGAACTATCATTATTATTTACAACTAAAGAACTCTCGTACTTAACTTTATGAAATACAAAGAATGAGAAAACATTTCAATTCCCACTTCTTTATTCAACTTAATCCCTGACGCAATCGGAGAGCTGCTTCACCAAGAATAAAACTAAAGTCCCACCATCTGACACCATCTTATGAAAAAACCTTAGTGGAAATCCTATTTCTGTGGCCTGATTCACGTAAAGATTTTAAATATAATTCATACTAATAAATAAGCATTTATTATTATGACTTTGTCTAGTACTTTGATTTTTAAAGGTTAAGAATAATTGTATTTTTTAATGTCATTCGGATCTCTGCCCCTATTCTGAATCATTCTACGTCAGCTATCCTTAATCCAAATATTTGATCATAAATAATCATAACCCATTTGAAACTTTGAAACTATTTTATATCTATAAGAACCCATTACATGGTTTTTTTTTTTTAATATTTTATTTATTTATTTATTTATACTTGATTTTTTAGCTTGATTACAATATTTTTGTTTTTTTTTAAATGATTTTCTTTTGTGCTGAGCAGTTCATTTCCGGACTTAATTCTATAAAGTTCGTTTTAAAATCTTTGATATTATCTATTTTTTAAATATATTTCTTGTTGTTATTTAAATTCACGAGAATAACACTTGGATGTGTTTGTTTTTCTCGACATTTTTTGTTATTTATTTAAAAGCTTTACGTCATTTGTCTCGTAATACGCAATCCTTTGCCGTGCTGAGAGTTCGTTAGAACAAATAATCATAAATCTTCATCCCGTTTCTTACATATTTTAAGACTATCAAAAATAAAATCATTGTTTCTATTATATGGAGCACGAGGCAATGACTGTGTTGTGTTTAAGATATTGTTTATCTTTATTACAATAATAGTTGTTTAGGAGACAATAATATCATGTTTTCACAGTCAACGGTCAGATATATCTATGGTCATAGATCAGAATCTGACTACAGATATATTCTCACCCGTCTTATGATTATCAATTTGAGTGGTTGCCTGTTAGCGCTTTCTGGGGATTTAGCGTTTGACAATTGACACCGTGCCGCGCAGAGACAGCGCCACGAATGTCATTTAATGTAACCTAACAGTAACTTCGTCCTGGACAAGACAGCACAAATATATGTACAGGTAATTAATGTGTAAACGATAATTAAATTCGGTGGCGGATGATTGAGGGGTGTTCAAATAAATGAAACAGTTTGGTTGAAGCAAAGTGTCAACTGTTAATAATCTTAAATAAATTTAACTTAAGCTAAGTATACAAATAGGACAAGGAGTTTCAGTCAAGCATCGCAACCATATTGACTTATTTATGGGTTATTAAAACTAAATTACATACGAGTAACCTATAAAAAATATAAGTGATTTCCGACACACTACCGACATTTTTACAAATTATTCCTTAAGATTCTATAACATGATTGTTAACATTTCCATTCACTTTTTATTATTAACTTATCAATATATTTAACTAGAGTAGAAATGGCCCAGTGGCTTCAGTGTACAACTCTCATCCCTGAGGTTGTGTGTTCGATTACCGGCTGTACACCAATGGACTTTCTTTTTAAGTGCACATTTAACATGAGTTCACCGTTCGAGCGAACGGTGAAAGAAAACATCGTGAGGAAACCAACATGTCTTAGACCCAAAAAGTTGACAGTCTGTCAAGCACAGATGGCTGATCACAAACTATTAGATTGAGAAAGTGATCAGGAAACAAAATCTTAGGCCAGACCTGTAGGGCCACTGATTTTAAATGTAATTCATCTAACGTTAGGTGATTAAAAAAACGATTAAACATTGATAATCGGTTGTCGTAAAGTACAAAGGCATTTGCATTAATTTGCCGATTTTGAATGAAAAAGGTTAATTAAAAGAACTTTCATAATTCTCACCTAACTTTTGGGTTACCCGTTCGTAATTTTTGCGCTCATGACTTTTCTTTTGTAATTAGAAAAGTACAAACGATTAAAACTTTTATAATTGTCGAAGGGGAAGGTAAATTTACTTCACAATGAACAATGAACACAGACAATAAAAAACGTTGAAGTTTTTATTTTTTTTGAAAAAAAAAAACTGCCTTTTTGAAGTTCTTATTTTTATTATCGTACAAGTTTAAGTATTTACCTGAATGGTTGACACAGATTACCGTACATTTACCAATAATAATATCTGTAAATCAAGCATCATGATTTGGCTTTGTAAACCTACGCAGACGCAGGTATTCTATTTTCTGTTCTATCATTACTTTAAAGTAATAATTAGATTTTTTAATTATATTACGAGGACTGTATGCCTACTAATAATAAAAATCTAGTGTCGCTACAACCTTATATTGGCCTTAGATTGCATCTGTTTCTTCGATAATTTTATTTTATAAATCAGTTCGTGATCAGTCTTCTATGTTTGACACATTTCATAGATTGGGTCCGAGATATGCTGGTTTCTTTGCAATGTTTGCCTTTACGGTAGCAATAAGTTCTAACTGCGCACATTAAAATAGTTCCTTGGTGCACACCAGTGAGCTGAAGGGATGGAATCGGTAGCTCGCGTGTGTTACTAGCATAACACTCCTAAGACTTCATAACATAGAAAGGCATATCTAAGCCGTAGTCGATAGAAAGAAGATGTCATATCCTTTAAATAACACGAATATGTACATTACATACGAGTTCATTTGAAGGCAAGCATCATACATATGAAAGAATAAAAATGTCAATTTACATAATACATCTTGACAATGTATTTTTATTTCACTTACAAAGTTTCTAATTCTAATTTTATGAGTGACATAAAAATTTAATTCCTGTGACACAGTGACTGTTTTACGTTCGCAGTAAAGTGCTCGGATCGAATTGTTTTACTGTAAAATGCTGAATATTTCTTTTTATTACTTTAGATATTTAAAAGAGTTCCTAGAGTAGGTATTTTACTCTATTCAACTTACAATGCGATTATTATAATACGTTAAAAAGCAGTTACCTTTTCTCATTCTCAAAAATAAAAATGTTGATTATGCTTTAATCATGACGGAAGAGAAGCCATTGGTAGAAGCCGCACGCGAAAGAGGGCCTCGTCTGTCCTATCCAGCGCCACTAACGTATACCCCTCTGTTTAGTCGGCAGCTCATGTCTGAGCGTCATGGTCAGCAACGAAACATCTAGCGCGGACTATCTGCTTCCACCGGTTTTTGTCCAGCGCTTCTCTTATGACATTGTATAGCTTTGAAGACGATGAGTCTTTCACTTGATCGGTCCATCTGGTTGGTGAACGGCCACGTGATCCTTTGCCTTCTGTGTTACCAACCACGATTAGTTTCTCCAAGTTCTCATCGCCTTTGCGCATTGTGTGGCCGCAATACGATACGATTCGCTGTAGGCATACGGTAGACAATCGAGTTCGTATGCGAAGTTGGGTCAGGATTGATGTGTTGGTGTCCGCTTCGCAGTCCACGGTATTCTGAGCATTCGCCGCCAGCACCACATCTCAAAGGCATCGATCCTTTGTCGTTCTCGAGCCAGGATGGTCCACGTTTCTACTCCATACAGGAGGATACAATTAAACTATACACATACTAACGTATACGTGTATAGTTTAATTGTATATTTTTAAGATTTTCACAGCCCAACAGGGCCTTAACTATTATTATTCCACTATTAAATACTATAAAATTCTAAGCTGTATATGGGAAATAAACTATTTTTTATGTTTGCCACAGTTTTATGTGTTAGTTTATAATTTGTGTCAATTGTCATGTATGTATTATAGTGAGGACATGTAAGATAGCGATACGTACCTAATGATAAATTATGGTTTTTCACATATATTATATATATTAATACATATTAAAAACCTTATATTCTTTTTAGGTTGTAAGGGTAATCTCTAAACCGATTTTTAGCATTATTTCTAAAATGTTACGCTCCAATTAGTTTAATGATTAGATAACAATAATCAATAATTAGATTCCTTCCTAGTTTCCAAGTTTAGATTCCTCACACCTGTATGTACGGAAATATCCCATGTATTTTTGATTTGTTTTTATTTAAATAAGATTTAAGACCATCATTCTACACAAAATACCTATAACGAAAAAGATATGAATTTTTGAAACCTCGCTGCAGAAAATATTCAACAAACACAAAAAAAAACAAAAAATCGCGGAACATGTTTGGGGTCTTTTCAAACACCACCAAGTCTGAGGAATTGGACCATCCTGTATATGCTAGCAAAAATTATAGGATTAAGTTTTTTTCCTATAAATTTTGTTACCATTGTTAGTTATTATTATTATTGATTTATCCATTTAGTGGCAGCAACAAATAAAATAATAAAACTGGATTGGTATCATCCAAAATAAATCATCAACAAACGTATTCCCAAAGTACGATAGAGACCGACTATACGCTCAATCAAACAATTGTTAATTAATTAAATGTGAAATTAAATTTATTTTTGCTTTCATATTACTCGCCATGATTGAATAAAAACGAATTTAGTATTGTCTTTTATTAACATAACTTTTACACATTTAAAGAAAAAACACTTGAGCAATTTCTGCAGAAACCCTACATCTTTTAGTCGATACAAACTCCGGGGAAATAAATACAGGTAATACAACATTTTCTACAGCTGTGATACTTTTTTGACATTCAAAACCTTTTGTCTTCAGTTACCGTGACCACGCACGCTGTAAATTATGTTTAAATAATTATAATTTTACAATAAGAAGAAAAAGACAAGAACTTTATTCCGTTAAAAAAGTGTTTTTCTTTAAAAACTAATTTAGACAAAAGTTATAGTGAATTTGGCATTTTGATTTTATCGAGGAATTAATTATATTTTGAGTTTGATTAGAGTCAACCATTGAAATTGAGTTAAAACATCAGATAAAATCAAATGCTGCGATGAGTGATTTTGATATGTGCCGTAAGATTTCGCGATCCTGGAGCTTTTACAAAAATATTAAAATATAACAGAATACCGAAAAACGCATACACTTAAGCTTTAGCAGTGTCCCATCTTGCAACTTAATAGATCCTTCATTTAATTTAAAAAATCTCTCCATTTATACTCAACTCGAGGTATCCGATATTTTTATAAAATAGCCTTAATGTATTAAATGTTTATTCATTATTATAGACATTATTATTAATGAAATTTAGCTATGGCAAATGGAACGATTATTTGTCGTATTGTATAAAATGTTTGTGAATTATATTCTGAAAAATATTTAATTATTTAAATTATAAATATTATTATTTATAATTAACTAATGTAACCATCAAAAGCCTAATTAGTTGGAAACATAATATACCGATATAATGAAATCATTAGGAACGACTCATTACAAATCTTACATTTTTAATTAGTTCTGAAAGAAGATCCTACAATATTTCACCCTCCGAGAAATGTCTGGGAAAATAATAAAATTGAGCGATATTCCGCATAAATCAAGCAAGTAAATTAGTATAAGAGAAAAAAAATACCATTAAGCCAGTCACTCGGAAGATCAGTACTGTGATTTGATTCATGAAATTCATTTCAGTCCCAATGTTATAACTTTTCGAATAAGTTACTGGGGTTAATTCGCATTTTGTTTTATATCCATGAAAAAAGTGCCTATTATGGTATGAATTTTGAAATCACAGCGAACACGACAGAGTTATTACCTTTATAAAGTCATTTAAACTAAATTACTCTAAAATTACAGTTAAACTGGCAGTACAAGAATGTACCGATTGGGGTAATGACAGGATTTTAGCAAGCTAGGAAATCTATGGTTCATTCTTTAAATTGAGTTGTATTTTTCAACTATAATGGTATATTATATTGTTATTTTCCTTGGATTGTATTGTACATACATATGTCGGCGTTTCGGATGATTTTTTGATAATTGTAATGGTTTAATTTAGCCTAAAATTATTTATAGAATCAAACATGTAAACTTATGTAACCATTATATTTATATATTATAATATCTTATTATATGAGGGTTAATAAAATATAATATACTTAATATTGTCAAAATATGTTATTAGAGTGGTTTTAAAAATGGCAAATTAAAAACAGAATTGTTGTCCTCTTCAAATATGTTTTTATCCAAATCAATTCAAAAATCATTTATTTATATAGGTAACATAATGTACACTTATGAACGTCAAAAAAAGAAATATACATTAAATAACTCTCCGCCACTCTTTTTAATCGCCAAGTTTTTTTTACACAATGTTTGTAAGGAGCTGCAACCATTACACCATGTTTCATATGAGATCTTGAGTAATAAAGAATAATAAAATTAAATAAAAAAAAATTTGTCCTCTATCAGCAGGGTGCATGGTGAAATAGGAGCACGCACTTACATTCTCGTGAGAACGACACGCAAATACGTAGTATAAACAACTAATATCACCGCATACACGAATTCAAGTACGTCACCACAAGTAGCACCCGTTCACGAGTATTTCGCATGGTCAGCCATCGGCCCCCTCGCCATATTTTAGGGAGAGAGACAACCCGGCGCATGGACGCCGCCACAAGCAATGACATTTAAATGAGCATGGCGATCCTTGAAATATGGACTTGGCTACACAAGAAAGTAGTAATAATATTAATTATACTGAAATAATCCTCTAATCTCTGTCGAACTATTGCAAATGGTGAAAATATAACAAAAATATACTTTTTATTGTAGGGTGATGCAAGTGTGAAAGTTAATTTATATATATCTTTCTATTTAGGTATAGAATGTAGAATTAATTACGAACAATGTTAAAAAAATATAATCTCTAAGGGTCCACGTTTCAAAAGGTGCCTTGACCTTCGATACGAGAAGATTCCTGTGTCTGCTCACTGCTGGCTTTCAGCTGCAACAGAGTTCCAATCGGACGATACTATATTGGGGCCAATATTGTTTAATATGTACAACTTATTACATAGAGGCACTTAAAAGTATTACAATTACAACTTCTTTATAAAGATAGAATGTTAGTCTTATACTATTAATATTTTTTATTACTAAATAAATCATTGAGAGTTTAAATAAATAAACTGCAGACAGGCGTTATTGTTAACGCTATATCTCGCCTTTGAATCTTCTCTAATACCTGTTGACTTCCGATAATTTGTTTCACTAGAATACGAAGTGTGTTCGCACGTAGAAAAATGCGGGTTACGGTGGACCTAAACAACTAAACTACTGGCTATCATATCAAAATAAGAATTTTATATATATCAAAATAGAGATCACTTAAAAAAGATATGTATGAATATCTAAAAATGCATTTTGTGACCCCAAAAATGCTCCTATATGGCGACAATGCAGCTTTTGTTTCATGACCGTTATTATTAACAAGAAAAATAATACAGCCCGCGAATTACACGTGAGATTGTTCCATTGTTAACGTTTTGCACTTTTCACAATAAGTTTTTTAATATTAACTCGCGCTGTTTATATTAGTTTTTATAAGAAAAACGCTGACGGTACGCAGGCTTTGGCTTTTAATTACTTTATAATAACTTGCTACATAAAAAATGCTAGTATTTCACAAACTTGATTGTTATTTTAATGATTTAATTCCTGAAATTATTACTAAGAATAAAACGCAGTAACTGCAATTACTTCTTAATCATTAGCGATGGAAAATATTCTATCGCTTTTCTTGAAAGCTTCTTTGTACGATCGTAGCCGTTTCACAGTAAAATTTGACGTAGCAATTCGTAGACTCTTATACATTTGTAGCACTGTGGTTTTTGTAATCAAACATCCAAGTTCTGTTTTCCACCTGTTTTGACATAATGATTCGTAGTATCGGAATCTTGTAAGATTTATACTTCTTGATGATCAAGTGTAACTATTTTTAAATGTTTTTAACTCAGACAGTTTGATTATTGATATGACAATAAATAAATAATAGTAAACCTGTTACCAATAGCGAGAATCGATCAGATTTAAAAAAAATGTGTACATTACTGTTATATCTAGGAACCTGATGGTAGGTTTAGTTACAACTACACTCTACCAATCCAAAGCTTCTTGGTGATCATGTTTTAAAAATATGTTAATTTAAAATAAAAAGTCTGTACAAATGAAAAATAATACAAACAAATTCAGTATTTTGCTTTAATATATACTTATTATCATAAACATGGACTCAATAAAATATTGTGTATAAAATATTCATCCAAATTTGAAACAATAATTTGCGAAGTAAAAAATTATCAGAGCGCAATGCGATAGCCCAGTTTTTTGGATTGTGATATTACTTTGGAACAATAACTTTGTATATTATGATTTGAAAAACGTTTTGGAAAATTAAAACATTTTATATTAAGTACTTGAACTGATTTACGAAAGCGAATTTTCTGGATTTAAATTCTCATTCCGTTAGCAGCACACATGTAACTGTACATTAAGCAGTTCGAGACGAGATTTGTTGTCTATTCTTCTTATGAAAATGGTCCACAATTATAGGTGTGGACGGTGTGCAGAAACATAATGCTTGTAATATACATATATTTAGTAAGTTTTGATAAATGAAAAATTGCAAAAAGATTCCAAAATAAATATTACGATCATTTGGGCACTGCACATTTTTAATTTTTAGTCTATTATAATCGTAGTATAATAAACGAAAAATTACGCCCCCTGTTCGACAGCGATTTTGCTAAAAAATTTTGGGTCTTCTTACGGTGCGCCTCGACTTAGCAAATAAAATATAAGCCTCGAGACATTATTAATTATGTAACATAAAAAAAGAAGACATATTTATCACTTTTAAGGGCAAATGCCTGTAGTAATGGACATTATTTTTACGGAGCCTTTATTAATATTTCATTTTAATAGCATTTTTATCATGTATCGGACAGGTTTAATTAGTATTCAAGTTTTATAAACAATACGCCCAGGAGCGCTTTAAATAAGAAAAATCTTCATAATAAAAATAATTTCTATTTTATAGGTTAGTGTAAATATTTTATGCATCAAGTTCCTTAACAATTGCCTTTACCTTTTAACTTAATTTAAATTTCGTTTTTCCAAGTAAAAAATAAAATAAAAATCATTTATTCATATAGAATAATTAATTAATAATAAATTAATTAAAGAAATATACAATAAATTCTTTTAATTTTACATTAACTGCCAGTTCTTAAATCAAGGACGTAGAACGGAAGAGAAAAACTGGCAATAAACTCTTAGTCAATCTTTTTAATCGCCAAGTTTTTTCTTTTACACAACGTTTGTAAGGATCTGCAACCATTACACCATGTTTCATATGACATCTTGAGTAATAAAGAATAATAAAATAAACTAATATGATATATGAAGGCGGTTTCACATATCATTTATAAATATAACGTAAATATTAGTTATAACTTCTGATATCCTATGTCAAAATTTGTCTATTTATTTTATTTATTTATTCACACTTCGTTGCTAGAAAGAAACACAAATAACACAATACTTATAAATTACAAGCAATGCAACGGGCGGCCTTATCGCTAACAAGCGATCTCTTCCAGGCAACCCTAGTAAGAAAAGAAAACAATAAATAAAAAATGATGAGTGCAAGAAGTGCATCACCAGAAGTTATATAAATAACAAAATATATTATAATAAAATAAAAAATACATATTAATCTATAGAACCTTAATCTAGAGAAAAAAAAACAATATTTATAACTAACTAAAACTAAAAAGCTAATCTTACAGATTCAAGAATAGCAAATAATGAATTACATATACAAAAAGAAGAAGAGATACAAGAATTACACAGGTCACGATTGATCAGGATATGATAAGGTTAGGAAATATTTATATAGAAGAGTTTTAAAAGACGATAGGGAGGAAGCCAATTGTATAGACTCGGGCAGCTTTTTGCCTATGAAGGATGAGCTGTGGGATGGAATTTCCAATAGACATCTATTGGAAGAGCGTAGCGTATAGTTAGAAGGACCTAAGTTTTGGGGTTAGGGTTTTGGGATTGAAAAGAATTGAATATAGAAGTTGAAGAATATGAGCGTCACGTCTGAGTCGAATAGGTAGCCACCCCAGCTGCCTGCGGAACTTAGACACATGGGCATACTTCCAAAGACCAAATATGAAACGTATGCAGAAGTTCTGCAGGCGTTCGATCTTGTTGAGTAGGTCTTCATTCATATCGGAGGTGCACGAGTCCGCATAGTCGAGAATAGGAAGCAGAAGACATTGCGCTAACATAGTTTTAGTGCGGATAGGAAGAAAGAAATTTGACGCGGCGTATAGTTTACGGCTGATTACCTTTACGTGATGACCCCAGGATAGCGTTTGGTCGAAGAAGATTTTGCTTACTATTTTTTATTTACTTAAGTGTCTACTAATAAATGTGTATAATTGGTTTTTGTTAGTCCTTCTTCCTGTTTTAATTGTACTTTAATGTAGCTGTGCACTTATTAAGCTAATACACACATTATGCCAATGTGTCTTTTATTGATTAAGATATTTAAATTAAACTTAAAGCATGTTAGTCGAAATTCTAATTAATTATTAACATATTTTTAATATTTTATACCTCTTTGAAATTAAATCTTTTCCAATATACAATTTAAAAGAGTTTACAAAGTAAATCATTTTTTGTTCAAAAGCATTAAATTTAATCTTAAAAGAATTTTACTTATTCCCTTTGAAACACTCCTTCAAGATGACACGATGACTAATAGTCTAAGCATTCAAGTCGCATTACCCTCGAACATAATTTTTCTTCTTTCTTTCGTGCAACGTTCAAGAAATGAATACTTCCTATTGATGTCAAATTATTTATTACGTCAATCCAACAATTTGTATTAATTTAACTCAAGATGACATTGGAAATTTAATAATTAATACTAGAACTATTGAAACAAAACAAATTCCACTTCGTGGAACCAGCTGCTCACTGAAGTATTTCCGAACCAATTCGACTTAGGGTCCTTCAAGAAAAGAGCGGAGTTCTTAAAAGGCCGGCAATGCACTCGCGAGCCCTCTAGTATCGAGTGTCCATGGGCGGCGGTATCACTTGACATCAGATGAACCTCCTGCCCGTTTGCCCCCTGTTCTATTAAATAAAACTTTTTTTCATTATGTATCTAACAACAGTCGGGGTTAAAAGACGTTTTGAGTTATGTAATTAATTCAAATAAAACCATCATATTGGGTTATAATTTAGAATAATAATAATACAGTGTAAAGTCTATATAAAGACTGGGGACTGTGTGAACAAATTTTGACGTTGTTGACAAAGAGTTGTCGTTAAATGGAATGAAGAAAATTCTGTATTAGAAAAAGAAAATGTTTATTTCAGACTATTTTTAGGAATTACATAAAACACATTTCGTACTTGAACGCTATTGTGTGGTCTGTTATTTTTACCTAACGTCTTTTACTGCACCAGGAATTATGCTGCATTTTTATACTTATAATTATAAAATGTATAAAAATGTGACATCTTCCTGATAAATCACGCTCAAGAAATCCCAATTTTAAGCGAAAGAACGGATTCTTGGGAAAGTTCAATACGTATGATGACGATCGTCGAGGACTAGGCTAGGAGAATAAAGAGGACAACACCGCAGTTTTAACTAATTTCGGCAACATAAAAAGTACTTCTTATGGAGTTTACACTGTATTAATTTTTTTGGCTCAACTTCCAACTATAGCCTGGCACTATCAACAACTAGTTTTTGGTTTTCATACCATTGCTACAGGATGGGAAGAAAATGCATATTTTTTCTGAAAAAAAAATTGCTTTTTTATTTCCATTTTAAGAGCATTATTATCGCTAAATGGCAAACGGATATTTTTATAAATCAGAATTGCCAATTTATACCTAATTTCAGAGCAAGTTTCATATTTAGCAAATTACCTCGAGAATTAAAAAAAACGAACAAAGTTCTCGAGTCAAAGTTAGCAAGTACAATTGAATGCCGCTTTTTATTGTCATCATTAAAATGTTTAGGACTTTGCGAATGTTTTATACAGTTTTTACAACTGAAAAATTCCAATTTATATTAACGACCTTTTGAATTGCTTACACCTACTTATTTTGTTTATCTATTTATTAATACTTCGTTGCAGAAACGTAAAATATTTGACATAATTAAATGAGAAGGAGTGCAACTGTCGGCCTTACTGCTTTCGAGCAATCTCTTCCAGGCAATCACTGTGAAAAAAGAATACACATAGTTCTTTAGACAAAACTGAAATAGGAACAAAAAAAAGTAAACTTAAAATGTTTTATGTATTTTACTCGTTTTCTGAATTGAAACTTCTTTACGCACACTTGTCTTGGGGAGTAAGCGTTACGAAAAGTGTGATCGGGCAAGGCGAACGGAAGTTGAGTGGGGGATATCAGCAAGAGACGCAGTGCGCGCGCACATTTTCTTTGTCTCTTCCTCCCATAGCCAAATACGTTCCGTATATCTAAGCACACTGCAGGCCTATTATCTGTATCACAGTGAAGGATTGTTTTCGGGTAAATAATAACAAATTAAATAATAAAAATAAAAGATTTATGCAAATATATTAATTTACCAATGAAAACATCAAATAAATTTAAATATGTGTAGAAAATTAATATGAATATGTACATACATGTATATATTGTCCACACACACACACATATATAATATTAAACACATATATATATAATATTAAATTTTTATCCAGATTTAAAATTAAGATTTTTAATTTTGAATTATTTTTTTAAATGGCCAGCAACGCACTGGCGAACTTTCTAGCTGTGTGGGTGTTTAGGTGAGCCACCAGCCAGTTCCTAATGTTCTATAAAAAAATTATATGATTTTGTACCGGACTTTCGAGTGTTAATAATAAAGTGTAGTATCGTTATTTAAACTTAAAGTTAAATCTGAATAAAGCTCTGCCAAAGCAGTCTCCAGCAGAACCTAATTTATAATTTACCTTGTTAAGAAAAACAATTTTAATTTAAAATGACATACGCTCCAGTTTTGAATTTCGTCATAAACTATTCATCATGAATAAAGTTATTATTATTATTATTTAATGGTAGGTAATTAGAAGTGATTAAAGTAGTTTTAAAATTCATTTCATTGTCTATATGAACATATATATTATTCGTGTATATATATACCCTTTATTCTACACTTTACGTATTTACAATATTATCGAGTGGAGATGCTGATGAAAGAAATATTTATTAATAGAGTTAAACTAAATCTAAGTTAAAAGAAAATTAAACTGAACCTATATGGGAGCTACTGTGGAAAGTCCAATTATTTAAATTTTATTAATAAATATATTTTTTTTTAATGGAGCTGCGAACCCACCCCTGGCTTTTGCTTATCAGGGACCTTGTTTTGCTGCATTTATTTGTTCATTCATTTTTTTTACAATGCAATATTATTATTATTATTTTTTAATATATTATGTTTCTTACAGCAGTTTTATACATTCATAATTACTTAACATTTTACATTTCCTAGTTTAGTGTAGTTTAGTTTAGTTTCTTTATTTAAATTGTATATTTATTTTCTTAGTTTATTTATATTCACTTTACATACTTTCATTTATTTTAAAAATTTAACATTTGGTCATTTTGAATTAATTACAGGGTTTAACAATATTCCGGGCGCCGTTGAATATTCCCGTCCACCCCAGAATCCGCTCGCAGAATTTTTCCAGGGCCGTCCTGTGCCCCGCAAGGATGTCGGGCAGCACATTGCGTGTCATCCGCATCCCCACGGTCTGCTCCAGATCGTGCCTTTGCATGGCGAATATGGGGCACTCCACTAGGAGATGCTCCACCGTTTGTATTGTGTTTTCGTCGCATTCACATGCGGGACTCGTTTTTATTTTGAAACGGATTAATAAATATTGAAAGTGTTAAGTTGCAAAACTATTTTATTAGTCCCAAAGCAAGAACTACTAACTTTATTACGTGTCACTAAAGAGAAAAGAAGGGACTAACAAGCACTAAACTTTTTCTATTATGACCCATATAAAAAATTAAAATATACCTTTAAAATTTATACCTACACCTGTTAGCAGGTTTAGGTATAAATAAATTAGTTTTATGATATAAAACAGGCTTAATCTGACGAGGTGTAAACAAACCTCATTTCGTAATCACAGCACAAAATAATTCCCAACGCGGATTTAGTTATCCTTTAGCGTTAAAATCTCGAAAGGAATCTCTTTTCAACTTCTGTTGACATGTACTCACTTCCTCGTAATCGTCTCGGGGTCCTATTCTCAACTTCTCGAAAGGAAATTGACCTCCGTCCCGCTACGTGTCTAACATACTAATGCTTTTAGAATAGACCCGGTCTATGGCTTTGAACTAATTTCAAATGTAAGTCAAGAAAAGGTACTTTGCTATGAAACCAATTACAATCCATAATTAAATCTGCGGCGTAATTAATTTTAACATCGTCTTATGAATATCATTATCTTAGTTCGCATTATTATGAAGTTCACATTTCAAGGATCGTCATGCTGGCTTAAATGACATTGCCTGTGGTGGTGTCCATGCGTTGGGTTGTATCTCTCCCTTAAATATGGTGAAAGGGCCGATCGCTGGCCATACATTATACTCGTGAATCGTGGTGTCTGGTCCGACTTGAATAAATTTCATGTGTTAGATGTTAGTTTTTTTTGTTTTTAATTTATTTTATTATTATTAATATTCAATCAATTACTTCAGAAGTCAATTGGAACATGGTGTAATGATTGCAGCTCCTTCAAACGTTGGGTAAAACAAAAAAAAAACTTCTCATTTAAAAAGATTGGCGGAGAGTTTATTGCCAGTTCTATACGTTCTTGATTTAAGAATTAATAATTAATGTAAAATTAGAAACATTTGATATGTATCTTTTTTTTGGCATAAACGGATTTAGCATGTTTGAATTTTTCGACATCATCATCACAAGCAGCTTGTGAGTTTGTCTCCATAGAATCCTTTCTTTGAAATTTATTAGAAAGTTTTTTAGAGCATATAGATTAATCCAATAGACCAGAATGTATATGTAATTATGAAACTAGCCCTATTGAATGTTATGTGAATCACCGTTCCACACAACTACGTCATTAAGTTAATAAATTACTATATTATATCATTTTCCGCTCTTTAAAATATATTTATTATGGAACAATATTGCACCCGTAATTATACCTCGTCTTGTCATTATGACTGACTGAAATGCTGATACGGCGTCAGTAATTATCGCCGAATTTGACATAAATAATTTAAAACGTGTTATTCTGAATCATTGCATTTTAATTGGGATTATAGAAACTTGTATTATTTAACAATTGTTTGCACGATTAATATAACCGTAACATTTTGAAATGTGCAATTTACACAAAAGTAAAAAAGAGTGTGTGTACTTATGTACACGCGTTAGAAACTTCTACATCATCAAAATAATATTTATTTATTCACACTGTTTAATTGTACTGTTACGAAATACGTATTTTAAATATAAAAATACTAGAATATACAACTTCAACATTATTATCGATTTTCATGCCACCTAGAACTAACTTTACGATGTCGATTTAGGTGTTGGTGTGCGCGCGCATCGTAAAAATTCACTCTCATCATTTTTCACGATGGCGCCAAACGAAGTATAACTTCAAAACATCTGTTGCGCTAAAATATTTTAGGTCTGGGCCTCAGATTTCTGTCTCTACGAGTATTTCCTGACCATTTGTTTTTCTATTACAGTGCCTGTATACTAGAGTCTAGGCTTCGATTATAATTTTGTCCACTGTCAGGATCCTTGGTCCGTGAGGTCCTAGCACTATAAGGCTCTTTAAGGAAATAGCAAAAGGGGTGGTTGACATTAAAGGAGACCGAAAAGCTGGCAGCTACCTCGGAATAAAAATTAGTCTAACTATTCAAACGCTGATATTCTTCAGACCCTTGCTAAAGGAACTCATTTTAATAATATATTTTAGTTATTATATTTTTTTAAATTTTAGTTTTAGGTTCACTGTTTTAGTATTTATTAAATTGTAACTAACATTAGCTAATTAGGTGATTAAAATTATTACAATTTGCTGAAAAAGTAATTTTTGCCTCATTTTTTTATGCTTTTTGTTACGGGAATAGTTCTAAGTACTAAAATCGAGCCCCCTGTAAGTTACTTTTAAATTTAGTGCTTCGTTATCTAAGTTCCCGAAAACTATCTAAAATAACTCGAAAACTTCCGCGTAGAACAGGTAATTAGCAGGAACACGTTCTTGGCTAATTAATTTTACACGCTTCCTAAGAAAGCAATTTGAATTAACCTTTTTGGGACTTATATTTTAATCTTAGAACTTAAACATTCAGACTGTTTTAATAGTAAAAAAAGTAATAAGCTGATTTGCTTATTACAGCGAATTCATCTGTTAATGAGAAAACAGCCTGCGGAAACCAGACGTTTTATGTATAATCTGTATTGTATTAAAATTAAATTACCTGCTTTCTTTTGAGTAACGCGGTACACCTGCTTATACAAATATAACCCGAGAACAGACTAAGTCGAACCATGCCATCAAACTTTTGTTGTCATAATATTTAATCAATTGTAACAGATTAACAATTTACTCAAAATCTATTTAAATATACATAACCTCATTTTTATTTATTTATTTACACTTCGTTGCAAAGAAACAAAAATAAAACAATACATAAAAATTACAAGGGATGCAACGGGCGGCCTTATCGCTAACAAGCGATCTCTTCCAGGCAACCTTTTAAGTCCTTTCATTTGAACTAAAGAACACAATCTAGGTTTAATCGCTTATTATGTAAACAGTACAAGAAAAGTAAGATTGCCAATGATGCAAATATTTTATTCTAACTAGAAATAGATTTTGATATAATTTTATTTGTCTGTTCGGTATATAATATTTTTTTATTCTGTGTCAACTGTGAATCATTTGAAACTTTAAACAGTTAAATTGTTCAGATATTGTCTACGACGATACAGAATAATCCCGACCAAATATGAGTAGTTGCCTTCGATGCTATAACAGGTTCTTGTATCTTCATAATTCTTTACCCAAAAAAAAATACCCTTGGATATTTTGGTTTAGGTTTAGAAAAGCGTTAAGGCACCAACATCAAACAAGGCGCTAACTTTTCACTTACCCGATTACGTAACAGCAAACTTTCCGTCTTTTTACGGACGCCAACATCGAAATACGTATAATTACTTGCCAAGTACGCCGGCTGCCACCAACTTCCTTATGCAACTTGCAAGAAAAACTTCGGATCAGATGAAACTTGGGGTATAATGAGTTCTTTTATTACTGACAGCGTAACTTTTATTGTGATTTAATGTTATTGCGGCCTTAGGGTTGAATTAATCTCTGACTTAATTACTTTGAGATGTCTATGCTAGTCCATAAATGGGAACAAAGAGTAATGAAAGGTGACTATTTTAAACATAGCACTTGTATGTAAGTTAAACATATAATAAAATTTTGCCACCTATAGTGTAGATTTTGATTTCTTTTCGCCATTTAAAATTAACTATTCTGTGTCGTCCTTTGATCACATTGACCTTTAGCACTTGTTTAATTTATGAAAATACATAGAGTATATTCAAGGAATTGTGTGCCGTTTCTAAGAAAATAATAAATCTGTGTTTAGTGTTTTATTTATTTAACATTTGCATTAAAGCGAACGCTAATGCAATCCTTGTCAACGTCTTCGTGAATACTGTAGTAAACTAATCAAGCTTTATTTGTTACTGAGTTCTTTCAACAACAGTTTTATTAGATAATTATGATATTAATTGGTTAAAATTCCTCCTTTGAAATTCAATTAAAATTGTAAAATGAAATCGATTTTATAGATGCTCATAATAATACAAGGGATAGGAAGATACTGTGAGGTAAAATTTAATTGTAGTAATAAATGTTTCATAAATATTTTTTTTACCACCCTTAAGTTAGAATTGCCGTTTAGGTCTATTGTAATACATTTGCTACTGTTTCACTTTACAGAATAATATCGCTTAAAAAAACTCCAGGAGAATGTAAAACGATACACGATATCGTGTATGTCAACGCGTTTCGGACTACAGATGGTGTTGGCCAATCGCTTTCAAACGAAACGTGCTGTTTCGTCTTTTGTTTAATTAATGATCTATATCGGTTCATAGCTAGAAGAACACATTAAAATAGTATTAACACAAAAAATATCTTACGGTTTTTGAAGATAGTTACAACCATTTTTAAATACAACAATTTTTACGTGAGTCAAGCAAGATAACTGATGTAAACTGTCACAACCTTAATAGATTGCTGTGAAACTAGGCTCGTTGCCTAACTACTTGATGTATACACTTGATAATATCGGAATGATGTTTCGTGTTCGGTAGTGAGGTGTAAGATCGCGTGACGAATTTTCGGTTTGAATCAACACTTAGCTTGTGTTTTGTAATGTTAGAATTCTAATGCTATGATATTAGATTGCTACTCTGTGTATTGTTATTTGCTTAGTAACCCAGGTTAATGTATGTATGTTGGCTTATTTTTCCACTAAGAATTTGTTATTTATAGTAATAAGTATCAACTAATAACTACATGAGTTTATAGAATATTTATTTAGGCTAACTATGGACGTTCACGATGAAGTCAAATATCATCTTAAGATACATTTATGAATGTAAAAAAAAGAAATATACAATAAATGCTTCTAATTTTACATTAAATGCCAGTTCTCAAATCATGGGCGGAGATTGGAAGAGAAGAACTGGCAATAAACTCTCCGCCACTCTTTTTAATTGCCAAGATTTTTTGTTTTACGCAACGTTTGTTACTGCATTCATTACAACATGTTCCACATGTCATCTTAAGTATTAAATAATAATAAAATAAATTAAAAACAAAAATTTGTCTCAGATTGTCAAAGATACGTATCAGCATGGTGAATCCCGATGAATACTCACTATAACCTCCCTCTGCCCCTTTTAGGGGTTATAAGACATTAACTCAAAAAAGTCATAGACGCTGTATGAATCATCCAAAGAATACAGAATATTTATATAAATCATGGAGTTCAAGTATTTTTAAACGGTTTTATTTAGCTCACCCCGTTTGTTTTATTCTTTTTTCTTGGGTCAAATTTAGTAATTCAAATTTCACCCTCTTCCTGTCAACCGATTAATCTGAAATTTTGTATACACTTTGGATTTTGGTGACAATACAATTATGTTTATTCATTATCATTATAAAGTCAAGATGGCCGCCGCTACAAAATGGCGGATAATTTATGTTTTATTAATCCCATCAATATGGGTATCAAATCAAAGGGCTCAACAAGCAAAATGCAATATACTATAAAAAAAAAATTGAAATCCAAGATGGCAGCCGCTACAAAATGGCGGATAACGTAGGTTTTATCAATCCCATCAATATGGGTATCAAATGAAAGGGCTCAACAAGCAGAATACAATATACTATAAATAACGGGCAAGAAACCTTGCAATAATGAAGCACTAAGTAAATTAAACAGAATGCGAAATAAAAACTAAAAACTAGAAAATAAAAATAGGTAAAAAAACTTTTTAAGTTAAACGGTTTTATGTTAAACATACATTGCAATGTTTAAGATAAATGTACTAAAAACCAAAAAATAATAAAATAGATACAGTCGTGGGAATTATAAACATATGCATAGACTTATTTATATTTGACTATTACAGACCTTGAAAAGTAATCATGAAAAAGATACAAAAATCCGACCTAAAAGACTGTGCCGCCATTGATTTTATTACAGCTATTATGCTTATGCTTATTATGCTTATGCTTATTATGCTTTATATTCAAGCTATTCATGGTTGTGTTTTAGATTCATACTTTCGTATCTATGTAAAGACCATCTGTATCACAACGAATGTAAGATATACTATTTCAAATATTTATTAGCTTTTTTGAAAAATATTTACCGAAGAAAGGTCTAGACTTGAATTCAACCTATTGAATATAACCACGGAATAACATGTTTATTTTATTGTCTGTAGACATAACAGATTGAAACAAAATAAATATCCAAATCTCCAAACAATACTGTAATAAGTTTAATATTATTTATCGAGAGAATTATAGTTCCATTACAGCACTCGCGAAATGAAGCAATTTCTGACTAAATTACTTCATTTCGTAAGCAAATTTCAACAAAATACTAAAACTAAAATCGAAATGGAAATGGCTAAGTTCTCACAAATGTTTATTTTTACGCTATTACACAAGATTTATTACCTTCAAGACCATTATCTTCGCCAAACTACGGACTTTGGTTGGAATGAAAAAGGAAATAAAAAAGCTATTTGGTTATTCGAATTCTGGTACACGAATAGGAGATAAATGATTCTTATGTCTTGGGATCGTGTTGAGAATTCGTTGGTCGAAATAATATAAGATTCCTTTTGAAGCTAGCGACTAAACAGACGATTTAAACCTAAGCCATCTTTGATACAAAATTCACAAAATATCTAATATCTAATATCCTGTCACTAGATTAGAAAACACTTATATTCGACGCATGCGTAATGGCTTCAAAGCGCACAGGCAGCGTTCGCTATCCTCGTCTGACAAATGGTGATATACGGTTCTTACGTATAAGTTGGTGATGACCTACAGTGCAATTTTTTGATGAAAAACCGCATGTTTGGGTTTTTTGTACTATAAAAAAAACATCATATATTTTTTTATACATTATTTCAAAATGCTATAGTATAGTGTAATAGTAGTAGTTACGAGGATCTTGATAAGAAAAAAACTTGGTAATTATTAAAAGTAGCACAGAGTTTTCTTACCATTTCCTGTCATCCGCCCTGGATTTGAGAAATGACAGTAGATGTAAATTTTGTATTATTTATTTAACATTTATTCATAAATTTATGTTAGACATCATTGTGATTTGATTGTATTTATGTTTATTACTTATTTTAAATTTCATCAAACTACTATGTTTAACCTCTGATCCTCGATACAAGCATCACTTTGATCAGCAGACGATACTTATCAAAGGTTTATTCGATTTTTATAGCGAAGCGACGGTAAAAAATTATCTTCACATTTTACGCGGCATGCAACATTCTGATTTACGATACTTGTCTAGCTTTGAAAAGTTCATTCACTTGCCTGTGTGGAGCTTTCAACAGCTGTCTGGAAGATCTATGATCCCTCTAACAAGTGTCAGTGGCAGGCTATTTTAATATTTATGATAACTTTTATAAAGACTGCTTTTATTTGAAACTAGTATAACACGGCAATTTCAAGGTGGGATGATGTTAGGGTTGACATCAATATGTTATTATAAACCTAAAGAAATAGTTCTCACTGTATTACTCGCTTGTTTCTTTACTTTCTAATAAAGTATTCTAGAAATTGAATAGAAAGCCAAAGAAGTATAACTTCTAAGGCGTGTAAATAAGTACACATATTCATTTTTTTAAACGTGTGGTACATGTCAAATCGTTTTTAAACGACAAGGCTTGACGTAAGTTTTTTGTACAAAAAGCTGTTTATCAGTTGCCCATAAAGAAAGAATACTAACTTATCATAAATTGAAATACGCCTCCCTCATATTCCGGCATATATGCACCTTTCAATTATAAATGAATAAAATCGTAAATACTTAAAATTTCAATCAAGCAACCCTATCTCGCACAGTGTATTATGAACAAATGTTGCCAGCTTGCGTCTGGGAGTTCGCGGTAAACATTCGTAATTCTCAAGATTGTTGAGTACACCTGCGGGAACGAAGTCAAATCACCCATATTGTGATGAAAATTGCTACTTATGAGGCGTCTGCTTGGAAACACTTATAAATATTGGATGCATATTACGACTAACAAAATAACGTAGTTTAATGCAAGGTATTTCAAAAATTTACCGTATACAGACAGGGTTGTATGAATTTCTTTACATAACTTACATATACTTACTACTGCATCCAATACAATTTAATCAAAATAAAATCAAATTGCTCGTTTTTATACATAAAGTAATTTCCCAAGTAAATGGTCAAAACTGAGTCTTTTAGTAATTGAACTGTCATTTTTTATCTCACTAATATTCTCACCGAATCTCTCTCTCTCTCTACACTACAAATTATATTGAAATTACGCTCAACAGTTGCGGAAAATTACATTTGCTTTTATTGTTCTCGGAACAATAAAGAACAAGCAAATGTGTGAATATTATTTAGTCTATTTTTAGATTACTATTAGCGGGTGTAATAATTCACAGTAAAATATAGCCAAGGCATGCGCATATTGCATTTCTGCAGTATGTTATGGTTAAATAAATTAAGATATTGTATTACAAGAAATTCAAAAACGTGTTAGTAACCAAATGAAAAATGTATATTTAATTATTAATAGTATGTAGATGCTTACCTACCCTTGTAAGTCTCGGTGGCTTAGTTATTCTAGAAAATATAAAATTTCTCACTGTACCTCTTTATAACCACAAAACACGATCAATTATTTGAGAGGGATAAGTTCTGTTTTTTTCTTAGATAAATCATACAATCTCATTCCGTAAAATACTGAAAAGGAAAAAAATATATATTGATTTTTAATAATAACAAATATCGTAGATTTTATTCAAGCACAATCACTAATATCACTTATTCTTTAATAAACCAGTATACGTATTTAGAGTGTAAAGAAAAAAATCTAAGTACAAAGACTTACTAATCCAACCAACATTTAATAGAATTGATATTTAAAATCAAATCACATCTGTAGTTGAACGTACAAACAAGATTAAGTCGAACTACAGCATGCAGGTTCTAACAGTTTTGTTCATCCCAACTATCCAATTGGAGATCGGAAGTAGTTCGACAGTTGTTTCAAAATGCTGGATGCTGAATGCTGAGGTATTGTTGGATAGTTTATATAACCTACTTGTTTAGATATTTTAGTTTGGATTTGGTGGAATTTTCGTATTAAAGACATAATTACCACTTGTACTAAGGAACATTAGTCATGTGTAAATCAATACAAGAATGTCATTTTAGACAATTTAAACGCATTAAGATTACAAACAAAGTTTATATATATCTTAACATTATTAACATTATAAGCAGCGAGATTATATTGTTAAAAACAGTCAATAGTACAATCTCGCATCTTTACATTCTTCGGTCACGCATCGGCGTCGTGTTCAGTCCATAGACAGGCCAGATTAAGTCTGCCGTAGAAGCTTCACTCAATGAGTGCAGCAAGAGGACCTATAATAGACAACGATGGCGAAACATGGTGAAGCGCATCACATCTGCCCCTTTTAATACCACTACTATATAGCGATCACGTCTGACGAGTGTACCGGATAAGAAGAAGAAATAGCGGACACACACGTTAAAAGTACTAACGTTTAAAACTTTTTTTATTGCTGTTATATTTCTATTCCCAATTTCCTTGTAATGAAACAATTTTGTTCTCGCCATCCAATTACCTAAGGTCCTCATTTTATGTCCTAACCGCACCCATTCCTTAAACACCACTCTGTCTCTTTTACTATATTAAAGTGTGGAAGGACCATTCGACATGCGCCCGCGCTTCAAAGGAGACAAAACCGCCGATGCGAGGTCACGCGTGTGCTTACGCTTGCGCTTTGTATGATTTGCTACCGCTTAGCTTATAGCTATATTTGTGGTCTTCTCCCAAGGAGACTAGTGAAGTGACTGAGGACTATAGGTGAGTGGTGTTTCCATATTTTTACGCCGCATTCCACTTCCCCGTCGGCCTACTTTTATTGGTCTCCGCCACTACAAATTTATTGTTTAAACCCTTAAAAGTATCTATGTACATTAATTGCTTTTTTATATCGAGATTTCAAATACAAAACATTTTTAATAGTTTGAAAAACTCCGATTATGTGTAACAGATAAAATCCTACTATTTTACCTACTATTGATTTACCTATTATTTGACTACTGAATAATTTCATTACATTGAATTCCATTTTTATCAATATTAATTCACTTTTCAAGTATCGAAGTAATCAAATTAAGTTTTTATTAGAGTGAAGCCAGACATGAGGCATATTTTAGGTAGAACGTTCAATATAACACCTAGAAATATATTTTAATATACAGTTTGAATGATGGGTATTTATCGCAATGTATCGGTCGGTAAGAATAGTTTTATATGGAATTAAATAATCATAATCATAGCGATTTCTTATTATAAATGATGTAAGTATTTTTTAGGAGCGATTTGCGATCCTTAACAATCCTCTTAATACTTAATTATTACACTGAAAACTTTCATTATGAATGCGATTTCAAATTAATCATAAGCACTTTATAGCACAATAAATCTCAAGTAATTGCGACACGCTTAATTTGGGTATATTGCTATTCCAATATTAATAATGGTTACACCATGTAATTCATAAGCTTAATAATATTTGAATATCGTATGAAAACACAAAAGTCGCTTCGAATTGTGAACCACAACGAAACCGTACCGTTTTCTACATCAACTGCAGATAAATCACCCAAACTACATACATTTGTTACTAAAATTACTATAATTAGCTATATATTAACAATTTAAAATCGTTTACTATTAAAAATTGTAATTTAATTAATTGGTTGCATGGAAGAGATCGCTGGAAAGCGATAATGCCTAAAATATTCAACTTGCAAAAAAAAGTACTCATTATTTATGATCATATAAAAGATATAGGATTTTAGTTCAACCTCACGTACTATTTCCTACAATGCTTTGTCTTTCTATGTTTGCACAAATATTTCTTGCATAGGCCGTCATAAAAAATGTAAAGGCAATTAAGCCTCTACCAACGATCAATTCCAAAGATTTGTGTCACTAAGCTGTGGTTGCATTTACAACGTTTTGGCAAAGGCTACGTTTCGAAACACCTGAATATTACAAAATGCATCGTCGAAAGCGTTGTATAGTATAAATAATGTAGAAGATTGGATAAACTCGCCTGGCATTTATTTGCCACACCGTTCTTAAAAACTAAATTAATTTTAATGTGTTACATAACATTCATATTTTTTATGAATTTTTATTACAAAATACATCGTTGGAAACGTTGTATAGTATAAATAATGTAGAAGATTGGATAAACTCGCCTGGCATTTATTTGCCACACCATTCCTTAAAACTAAATTAATTTTAATGTGTTACATAACATTCATATTTTTTATGAATTTTTATTACAAAATACATCGTCGAAAGCGTTGTATAGTATAAATAATGTAGAAGATTGGATAAACTCAGCTAGAATTCATTTGCCACGACGTTCCTTAAAACTAAATTAATTTTAATGTGTTACATAACATTCATATTTTTTATGAATTTTTGTACATAATTACCTTAGGCACTTAAAATTTTCTAAGGATTTTAATTGAGTACCTAAAATTAAACAATAGGGCTCACTTCTTTCTTTATCTCAGATTGTATTAATATTTTGATGGAAAGAGACATATCAGTATGTTCTGCAATAACTGATTAAGTTAGGGAAGATTATATTATAAAGCAATTTATAAAACACAAAAAGTCACTTACGTCACTCTTGATTTCAATTAATTAAAATTATTTTACACAGAGCTGATATGATTCACAAACCTCGAATGGAATCACCGTTGTGCACCAAGAGATTTTTGTAACGTAGACCAAAAAAGTCAATAGTGCGTGTCAGGCACAGAAGGCTGATAGCACCCACTTTCGTATTAATAAAAAACATATCATATACAGACATCGGTGACCAAGACCTTGAGGTTGTACCGCCACTGGTTATTTTTCTTATGTGATACTTTCGTGATTTTTTTAATTTATTAAAATATCTGTAAAGAAAAAAAAGGGTGTATGTACTTACGTACACGAGTTAGAAGTTATACTTCTTTGGCGTATGGACAAAAAAATAACTAAAATGTAGTAGTGATTAACGATAAATATTAAAATTATTAAAAAGAATTTTATTAAAATAAATCAATTATTAGTAAATACTATCACCGTCGTATATGAAATTGATTTAAAAACACCAAAATAACATTTATTTATTCACATTGTTTAATTGTAGTGTTAAGAAGCATGTGTTCTAAATATAAAAATAATAGAATATACAACTTGAACATCGTTATCGATTTCCATGCCACCTAGACCTAACTTTACGGTGTCGAATTTAGGTGTCGGTGTGCGCGCGCATCGTAAAAAATTCACTTTCATCATTTTTCCCCATCGCGCCAAAAGAAGTAAATCTTTAAAAAAACTATTAATTATGTACTGAAGAAGATGTGATTGAGATCGATTAATTGATTTTAATTAGGAAATAATTATCTGTTATACGCACAAATAAGTGTCATAAGGTGTTAATTAACTTTTTTTTAAATACCAAATGTTGAAATATTTTTATGCTGATGAAAGTTTTACACGAACAAGAAATATTATAAATCTTCAGAGATACAGGTATATCATATAAATTAATTCTACAAGTTGCTATTATATTTGTTCCCGATGACACACATAGTATTTGATCCGTAACACGATAGTATTTGATCAACTGCAAAACATTTGTGCCTTACCGCAATGAACTCAACAATACATCAATCACAACGGTGTCAATTCGTTGACAAACCCTCAAAGAACTTGGCGTAACTGACAACCACGATTTTCCCTTCAATTATATTGTGAGCCTTTGAGACCATAATTTGTGATTAATGTACCGAAAATTTTGAATAATGATAGGATAAGTCCACGGAACATTAAGATAAGACATGATTTTAAGAATGTAATGAAATCTTTCGCTTCTTTGTCATTTAATCGCAATGTGAATTTTATTAACGAAACTAGAAGTATTATAACAAATCTCTACAGGCTTAACATTTACTGTTGAATAACTGAAATAAAAACAATATTTTAAGAATCTATATAGGTTACATTATTTTACTGGTCATATGAGTGTGTTAAGCACTATTGCAAATACTTTTGCATATAGTGGAACTTGTACTCGTCATATTAATGGTGGGGAAGGAAGGTAAGAAGATATTAACACACATGTATTAAAAGCAATAACAATAATGACAAAGACATATACTGTATTTTCTTATTTACCATCAAAATAAAAAATCACACAGGTAACACAATGTACACTTATGAACTTCAAAAAAGAAATACATCATAAATGCTTTTAATTTTACATTTACTGTCAGTTCTCAAATGAAGGAAGTAGAACGGAAGAGAAGAACTAGTAATATATATACACAAATCAACAACAGGACAAATCTTTGTTTTTGATATAAGTATATCAAAAACAAAGATTTGTTCTCTATCAGCAGGAGGCATGGTGAAATAGGAAATATAATATATATGGAATCACTACATAGTATAAAACAAAGTCGCTTTCTCTGTCACTATGTCCCTTTGTATGCTTAAATCTTTGAAACTACGCAACGGATTTTGATGCGGTTTTTTTTAATAGATAGAGTCAAAGGAGTTCAAGAGGAAGGTTTATATGTATAATAACATCCATTAAATAGTGGAGAAGTACTGTTATTTTTGAGGTTTCTAATGTGATGTCGTAAATAATTACATTTTTTCCGCTTACATTGCAAATTCAGGCTGAACCCTACGAGTTTTATCAAAATAATGTACTATCTATTGTACACATTGAAAAGGTCAACTGAAAATCCCTGATGGTATATGTCTCTCTCTTATGGATAACCCACAATAACTTTTTTTGTCATTTACTTTTTACGACAAATAATGGCTAATTTTCGAAGCGATTTTAACCAATACAGCATTAATCCTTAACCAATTAAATAACTTGAATACATTGTTCATTTAATATAGATTTATACAGCCCATTACAGCTTATTTAGCAGCGATCGAACGCGTATATTATCGGAGCTTTCCAGCGACGGAAATAACAATACATAATAAAAACCTGCTTTTCATCAGCATTGCACCCGTGCGAAGCTGGGGCGGGTCACTAGTAAAATATATAATGTAAAATGTATCCGAATAAAGGCTATTATTATTATTATTAGCGTCATTAAAACTTATTTGGTGCTATGTAGACGCATTTTAGTACGTCAGCAGCGACCTCAAATCGTTTTAGATGAAATAATTGAATTTAAGTACAACCCGTAAGTCATATCAGAGCTTTATTACTGTAATAGTTACAGGACTTTCATTTTTAATCCTCAACCTTTGCCAATTTAATTAAAATCCCGGTTGTAACCGCACCTTGACGTGGGACCTGTCTCATTGAACTTTATTTTATACGGATTAAGTATTTAATTAGTTTTTGTCAAAGTGTAGGAGTTGCGAGAGCTCAAGAATTTCTGATAGCTTTTAAAATTAATGTGTAATACAGTAGCCATTACTTTCTCTATAAATAAAGAAAAGAGTTATGGTCTATACCTATATCTTTATATCTATGTGTAATCAGACTAAACTTTATAGTTTATCCGAGAATATTTTAATGCCAGTTTTTGTTTGAAATATATTTCATTAATTTTTTGTTTTGTTTGAATGGAAACTGCTTTTAGCAATAAGAAGATCGATTAATTATATCTTTAGTCTTTATTTATGTATTTATTTTACTTTTCTCCTGGTTGGTGTTATAGTGATGTGAATAAAGTATTATTATTATTTTTACGTTACCACATTATTGAGAATTAATCAAGTGAGGTACATTATATGCCCCGTGCATATAATGTACCTGACTAAACTAAACTAGGTGAATATTTTTTTATTACACCTAATATAGCAGACTATATTCATAATAAATTAAATAGACTGCTTAATATCTACCCGCTCACCGTCTACAAACTAAAAGAATACAGGACTGGCTTATGAACACGCCCTATGCATTGTTAGAGCCACCTTTGAGATCTAATATGTAAATACACACTTTACTCATTCACTCACTCACTCACTCACACATTTACACCCACACACTCATGCACTCAGGCGTGCTGATAATGGTTGAAAAAAGATAAATAAATAAGGTTTAATAATGTAATTATTTTAAGTAATTAAGAATTAAATTTGTTTATGGAAGACCTGTGAACCCTTACACAGGTATTTTTGACTTAAAAGGTTTTCAAATCTTACACCTAGGAATGAAAATGTACCTACTTAAAATGAATAAACACTTTTTTATTATTATTTATTAATATGGCATGGGGCATGACAGTTTCATCACGTGTGTCAATTATTAAATACAAAGCTGACTAATAAGAGCTGACATTCGATTCGTTTTCATTGAGATGAGAGTCCAGGGCGTCTATGTTATATTCCTATGTATTAACTAATAATCTCAAAGACCTAAGCAATCTAATATACTTAATATTCGTTTGAAGTCCTCCACAGCTGAAAATTATATATTATCATTAAGTTAACTAATCCATTTTAAAAGCTCTTTAAAACATAAACCATACGTGAACTTTATTAAGCTCAAATGACTTAACTAATTTCCGAACAGCTTTCCATCGCTGCATCGCTATCGAGGCAATAATTAAAATTTCATTATTCAAGAAGATTAAAACTTCTTTTTAGTGATTTGCATTTTTACTAGAATATTTGAAGTCTTAGAACGGTTTCATTAAATTTGTTATAGCGCCCTGCTTCAAGTTTTTCCCGTTTCTCTTTATCCTATACAAACGAGATAAACACTATTAATTTTCCACCTTTTATCAATAACATGGATTAAAGTTACAAAAATAAAAGCATACATGATTTTTTTTGTGAATGAAGTCTAGATAATTCCCCGACTATGTCGTCGGAGGTATTAAATGCTTACGTAAATGGTATTGGTAGCTCGGATGATAAAACACTACTACCTATTTCTTTTAAATACTTTTTGTATGAACTTTACAGCAAATCCCAAAAAGATGCCTCTGAACATCTGGGCAATCAATCCCGTTGGTTTCATTTGTTTAATTATCGAAAAGGCCGAACATTTAGAAGGATTTTTAATTTGGAATAGTTTTATATTAATGCTGCTGTAGAAACCGATTGGGGGTTCTAGATATTAAGTGATCCTTTACCTTTGACAGCTGATGCTTCCTTCGCTGATAGCACTATTACCTGCCAGTTGCTCGCATAGTTTCTCCTCCACGGTGTCATTCCAGCGATATGTAAGTCGGAGTTACGCTTTGAGAACCCATTCCTACTAGCGCTTATGGCAACAGCCGAATAACATTTAATTGACAAAATTCCAGTACCAATTATTTAAACAACAACGGACTTGAGAGTCTTCTGAGAATGTGAGTGTCCATAACACTTAAATTCAGGTGAACTTCCTGCCCGTTTGCCTCTTATTAAATAAAAAAAAATGTGTGTTCTTATGTTCTTTAGCGTAACAATATAAAAATCTTTTAAATTTTTTTATCTTTTGCCATATTCTACGTTTGTAGAAAAACTTAAATGTTGAATATAGCTAACTTCAGGGATCGGTTTTTTGTGACAGTGTGCGCGCGCATCGGAAAAATGTCCCTTGATATTTTTTCCCGAACGCGCCAAAAGAGGTATAACTTCAAATAAAAAAAAATATGTACTTGTTATACATTTGACTAAACCACAGACCTCGTATTAATATATTATTTTTAGTGTATTTGGAAGATATAAATCAATTTTTGCTGACGGTTTCATAGCTCCTATTTGCTCCCTGTTCCATAATTATCTGTTACTTTATCTCTGCTTTGTTAACATAATATGTAAACATTTGGTACTCAAACTCAAACTCAAAAATATCTTTATTCATATAGGTAAACATGTACACTTATAAACGCCAAAAAAAAACAAATTAAATTAATTGTAAATTTACATTTACAACCAGTGAAGGGCGTAGAGCGGGTAAGAAGAACTGGCAAGAAACTTTCCGCCACTCTTTTCAATCGCCAAGTTTTAATACAAATTGTTTGAACTGGAGCAAATCAATCCCAAGGATTAGGATTGTACTACCTGTACAACCCGCTAATTTTAGATTTTAATTTTCTAGTGTCCTAGTTTCCTAGTGGGAATACACTCGAAACATCATCAATTACGTCACAATAAAACAAATAAAGTCGGCCAAATATAGCGAAATACTGAAATCCCCATTCCTTAATTAATTTGTTTGTTATTACACACAGAGCCACTCTGATCACTTAATACCAGGGCTCGAATACAAATAGAATTCAAAATTG
This sequence comes from Pieris mannii, assembly GCA_028984075.1. NCBI lineage: Eukaryota > Metazoa > Arthropoda > Insecta > Lepidoptera > Pieridae > Pieris > Pieris mannii. Next base: position 9,238,918 of record CM054779.1, on the reverse strand, counting down.
AAAGTTGAGATCGCACGAATATTTTTAATCACAAAAGCTTGTGGATTGCCGCACTTAATAAAGAATTAAAAGGACCGCAGGCCACCAATTGAACTGTCTCCAATAATATATTGCGTATTGGAATTTTGCAAAATAACCGCATTTATATCATTGTAGTTGATTATTGCAATTATTGCTCCGATGTTACAATTTGTAGGCTGTCAGTGTTATTCTACGAATTTCAAAAATACGTCAGTTATTATCAGGCATAAATTAAGGGTCATGTTTCTACTATACATCACTTTGTATTTATAATTATATATTTGCACAGGAAACATTACATATATATTAAAACCGCGCTACAAACCTCATTAGCCTCAGATTTCTGAATCTGATCATGATAATTTTTAAATCTAATAGGCAAGTCAGCCTCCAGTGCCTGACACACGTCGTCAACTTTTTGGGTCTAAGACATGTCGGTTTCCTCACGATGTTTTCCTTCACCGTTCGAGCAAATGTTAAATGCGCACATAGAAAGAAAGTCCATTGGTGAACAGCCGGGGATCGAACCTACGACTTCAGGTACGATAGGCGCATGCCGAAGGCCCTAGGCCAATACTGCTCTTTATATTTATATACCAATAGCGTAAATGTTCTAATGTCTTTTAATCGAAAATATAACATATATATAAAAATAATGTGAGGTTGAGAAAACTCGATTAATTCTACGATAATAATATGATCCCTCAATAGAACCTTAGTTAGATTACAAAAGGACGAGGGAAAACGTTTTTCCTAACATTTCCTTGTTTTTCTTTGTTAAGCTAAAATATTCTATGTAAATTCTAATTAATATATTATTTGTAAATTAATTGTTTTATATATCGACCTACCTCGGCTTTACACGGCTGGATCATAAAAATAAATAAGTACTCGGTTGTCTTTTAAGAGAAAGATACGAAAAAGAATTTCAGTTAAAAGTGTAATTGGACTGATTTTGTTTCTTAATGTAGTGTTTGTACTATAAGGTAACATTCTAAATAACACAAAACCCAAATTGAGTTCAGAAATGAAAATATTTTATTGTCATAATAATATTATAAATGAACATATGAAAACTCATCCACTCACAATGTTTAAACAAAGCAATGATATGTTGCTTGCTTGTGGCGGTGTCCATGCGTCGAGTTGTCTCTCTTCCTAAAATATGGCGAGGGGGCCGATGGCTGGCCATGCGTCATACTCGTGAGCGGGTGCTACTCGTGGTAACTGGTCGTACTTGAATTCGTGTATGTGGTGATATTAGTTGTTTTTACTACGTATTTGCGTGTTGTTCTCACGAGTCTGTAAGTGCGTGCTCCTATTTCACCATGCCTCCTTCTGATAGACAAATCTTTGTTTTTAATTTATTTTATTATTATTTATTACTCAAGACGTCATATGGAATATGGTGTAATGGTTGCAGCTCCTTACAAACATTGTGTAATAAAAACTTGGCGATTAAAAAGAGTGGCGGAGAGTTTATTGCCAGTTCTTCTCTTCCGTTCTACGCCCTTGATTTGAGAACTGGCAGTAAATGTAAAATAAGAATAATTTAAAGTATATTTTGACGTTCATAAGTGTTTATTATGTTACCTATATGAATATATGATTTCTTTTTTTTTATTTCTCTACTCATAATAGTACATAATTTCACAGAAAGAAACTAACGATAAACGTGTTACGGCTTTGTTTGTTAATTATATCGTACCGAAATCATGTATCAAGTTCTAAATTTGTTGTGGTTTATGACATTTTCCTTTGCATTATTGTAATATAGAGAGTAAAACTTGCCAAGTTTCTTGCCCGTTCTTCTCAAAACTAGGTACTCTACTACTACTCCTAGTAGTTTAGGCCAGATGGCGTAGTCTTGCTCTTTCGCGATTCATAAGCATGCCCTAAGACGCATCTAAACTGAATAAACGAATTTTGAATTTAATCCCTGTCAGTTTACTTAGTTTGGTGTATGTTGAGACTGAATTGCATTAATTATGTATAACAATATTTTTTTATTAAAGATATACCTCGTTTCTTATTTAATAATTTTTCTAGCTTTTGTTTTCCACAAAACATTGCTTTTCGTTTCGTCTGAAAATGAACACAAAAGTTATAATTATTTTCAACACAAATACACAGTATTTATAATATTTTTAACCTGCTTCGTAATAATAAAAAAAAAGTTTGGCCCCTATGGCCGTGTACCTTTAATGCTGGCAGCATTTCCACGCTGTATTACAATACTTATTCGTAGAGCGATGAAAGCTTTGGAGTCACCGGTATTATTTACCAGACGCCAACATAAACTAAAGCTATCCTAAGTTTAATATCGTATTGGCAATATACTCAGAAAAAATAGTTCATGAAATATACCCCTATAAATTCACAATACAAAATATTTTAAAATTCAGGCATTGCGTGAAGTATTACCGACGTTCATTCAAATCGTGAATTACAGCGATATCCGTAAATAAATCTCCATTGACTTCCGTAGACATATAGATTGAGGTGTTATTATCTGTCACATCTATCATTTTCGTATAACGTGAGCTTTTTCGGGTGAGCCGTGACGTGATTAGTGCATATAGAATAGCCATCTTTCTTTATGGCAACGAGTGTAATAAATTCTATTTTATAAGACAAAAAAAGATTGCGGCAGAAAAGGAAACTTTTTTTTTGATGTGAAACATCTATAGCCGCACGTAAAACCGACGCATGCCGTGGCGACGCATCGCCACGCTATATGATGGTATATACATACAATCTATATGCAGTAGTAAATTTTTACTACTAAATGTTGTGCTACTTAATGTGTAAAATGCTACTTAATGTATAGATGTATAGATTGTATACAAAAATTTGTATTTAATGAAAATAAATGTTTATTCAATAAATAGTCATCGTTATCTGGAAAACAAAATCGTAAAATTTTATTTTATCATTATGACATATTTAGTTCCTATCACAATCTGTTCTTTTCTGCATATTACTTCACAAAATAATTTCGATGTTTCACATCTGCCAGGCGTCCCGTGACGGCTCACATTTTTTTTATAGAACAGGGGGCAAACGGGCAGGAGGCTCGCCTTCTTGAAGGACTCTAAGTCGAATTGGTTCGGAAATACTTCAGTCGGCAGCTGGTTCCACAAACATACTATACTAGACAAAGATGTGTTTACTAGTCTAATATATTTATTTTTGTCATATTACTTTTGATGTATAGTTATGTTTTAAGATTACCTACTTATCCTTTAAAAATATATAATGTAAAAGTTTTTAGCAGTAGCAGCCTATCCTATGTAAAGGTATTTAAAACTAAATTATTATATAGTAATCTATTATTGTTATGAATTAATATTTGTTGACGTTAATTACTACAATAATCCAAGTATGCGACTTACTCAGTAGTATCTCACAATTGCTCCATGTGTTTCGAACGAAAACGAATTATCTGCATAATTCGCCTATTGTTGATTGGGATGTTGATATTTTACACCGCACCAAAAGAGACGTGACGAAATATTTGAAGAGACAGGAGCACTTTGACTTTATTTCGCAGTAATATTTTAGGTTTTTTTCATATTAAGTATTATTATTGTCGTTTGTTTTATATCATATTTCAGATCTTTATCATTTTGTCTTATACTTATTTATTCTGTTTCAATTATTATTTATCTATGTAATCTGTATTGGCTTCAGATATTGTCTAAGTGTTTATATTAGCTGTAAGATTACGTATATATAAGTATAAAAGACATTTAGGAAAAATATCTACAGAAAAATCGGAAACTGCGTGTAGTACTACAAAATATTTGACGTCATCTGTTACTGAATTTTAGATTAACTTACTACATATATATAAATGAAAAAGGAAGTTATGTGATTCTATTGTAAAGTCTATACTCTATATATTACAATGCTGACACCAATATCATATAAAAAAGAAATCAATGGCACTACAACCTCTTTAGGTCTTGGCCTCAGATTTCTGAATCTGTTTCATGATCATTTTTAAATATAATAGGCACTCTATATATTACAATGCTGACACTAATATCATATAAAAAAGAAATCAATGGCACTACAACCTCTTTAGGTCTTGGCCTCAGATTTCTGAATCTGTTTCATGATCATTTTTAAATATAATAGGCACTCTATATATTACAATGCTGACACTAATATCATATAAAAAAGAAATCAATGGCACTACAACCTCTTTAGGTCTTGGCCTCAGATTTCTGAATCTGTTTCATGATCATTTTTAAATATAATAGGCACTCTATATATTACAATGCTGACACTAATATCATATAAAAAAGAAATCAATGGCACTACAACCTCTTTAGGTCTTGGCCTCAGATTTCTGAATCTGTTTCATGATCATTTTTAAATATAATAGGCAAATAGGTAATCTGAAACCACCGATCACGCGGGAAGATCCTTTCACGACTTTGCTTTAGCCTACGACCTGACACAAATGGTCCCTGCGATTACGCGAATACCAGATGTGGTTGGTCATAAACCCTCTTTGTTGGACCTTCTGCTGACTTCGCATCCGGAGAACTATCAAGTCTCTGTTGACCCGCCATTGGGTTCATCGGATCATTGTGTGGTCCGGAGTACTGTGCCATCTACGCGCCCTTCGCGGCCCCGCTTTTTGGGTTGTCGCCGTATTTGGCACTATAAGTCAGCAGATTGGGACGGGATGCGGTCTTTCTTTGCGTCCTACCCTTGGGGGCCTATTTGCTTTTCGTTGGATGCTCCAGATTCCGTCGCTGCCTCTGTCACCGAAGTGGTTTTGCAGGGCATGGAACTCTTTATTCCATTTTCTGCGGTGCCGATCGGTGGCAAGTCTCAGCCCTGGTTTAAACGTTCTTGCAAGGCGGCCTCGCGTCGAAAGCGAGAATGCTTTAAGGCATGGGCGGAAGCGGCGAAATCTCGTGATGCTAATACCAGCGAACTCAAAAAAGCATATAACTCAGCCTCCAGGTCCTTCAAACGGGAAATCACTAAGGCAAAGTCAGAGCACATTGCCAGATTTGGCGAGAGATTGGCCCAACTCCCTTCGGGGACTCGAGCCTTCTGGTCTCTCGCCAAAGCTGTCCAAGGGAATTTTTGTCAGCCCTCCATTCCACCATTGCACAGGGAGGATGACTCGCTGGCCCACACTGCGAAGGAGAAGGCCGACCTTTTAGGCTGTCTCTTCGCATCCAGCTCGACTTTGGATGACCGAGGGAGATCACCACCGATCATTTCAAGGTGTGATTCTTCGATGCCGGAAGTTACATTCCGGCAACGTGCTGTCCGCCAAGCATTATCTTCCTTGGACATACATAAGTCGAGCGGGCCGGATGGTGTTCCTCCAATTGTGCTACGTACTTGTGCTCCTGAGTTGGCTCCGGTCTTAACGCGCCTTTTCCGGTACCTGTACTCGCTTGGCACTGTCCCGGAGTGCTGGAAGATCGCTTCGATACATCCGATCCCTAAAAAAGGCGATCGCTCTGATCCGTCCAACTATCGCCCAATAGCGATAACCTCCTTGTTCTCCAAAATAATGGAATCCATTATTAATGGCCAGCTCTTGAGGTATCTGGAGGGCCACCAGCTGATAAGTGACTCTCAGTACGGCTTTCGTCGTGGTCGTTCGGCTGGTGACCTTCTTGTATACCTTACGCATAGATGGGCGGAGGCAATTGAGTCCAAGGGGGAGGCTCTAGCGGTTAGTTTGGACATAGCGAAAGCCTTCGATCGGGTGTGGCACAGAGCACTGCTCTCGAAGCTTCCAGCTTATGGGCTTCCCGAGAAATTATGCGATTGGATCTCCAGCTTTCTGGCCGATCGGAGCATCAAGGTCGTCATTGACGGAGCTTGTTCCGACCTTAAACCCGTGAACGCTGGCGTCCCACAAGGCTGTGTTTTATCCCCGACCCTGTTTCTTCTGCATATCAATGATATGTTGCAACTTAGCAACATTCATTGCTATGCGGATGACAGCACTGGGGATACTCTTTACATTGGCCGGGCAGGTATTTCTCGGGCAGATGTCGATGAGTACCGGAACAAACTTGTGTCTGAAGTAGAAACTCTACTACGTGGAGTCTCCGACTGGGGCAGACTAAATCTAGTCCAATTTAACCCCAAGAAGACACAAGTTTGCGCGTTTTCCGCTAAAAAAACACCCTTTGTCGCTACTCCTCTTTTCGAAAACACTCTTCTTAAAGCCGCAGCCAGCATTGGAATACTTGGCGTTGACATATCGAACGACGTTCAGTTTCGCGGTCACTTGGAGGGAAAGGCTAAATTAGCCTCCAAAAAGCTTGGTGTGCTCAACAAGGCGAGACGGTACTTCACTCCGGGCCACCGCTTGCAACTATATAAAGTGCAAATTCGGCCCCACATGGAGTACTGTTCTCACCTCTGGGCGGGGGCTCCCCAGTACCAACTCCTTCCACTTGACCGTGTTCAACGAAGAGCGGTTCGAATCGTTGACGACCAAATTCTCTCCGAGCGGCTTGATCCTTTGGCGTTGCGTAGAGATGTGGGGTCACTCTGCATCTTCTACCGCATTTACCATGGAGAGTGTTCAGAGGAGTTGTTCGGATTAATACCTGCAGCTGAGTTTCATCATCGGACGTCGAGGCAGAATACGAAATTCCATCCGTATCACCTCGACGTCCGCCGTTCCACAACTGCGCGATTTTCAAGGCAGTTTTTGCCGCGCACCACCACTTTGTGGAACCAGTTGCCCACTGAAGTATTTCCGAACCAATTCGACTTAGGGTCCTTCAAGAAAAGAGCGTACAAATTCTTAAAAGGCCGGCAACGCACTCGCGAGCCCTCTAGCATCGAGAGTGTCCATGGGCGGCGGTATCACTTAACATCAGGTGAGCCTCCTGCCCGTTTGCCCCCTATTATATAAAAAAAAAAAAAAAGGTGATCCTCCCGTGCCTGACACACGTCGTCGACTTTTTAGGTCTAAGACATGTCGGTTTCCTCACGATGTTTTCATTCACCGTTCGAGCAAATATTAAATGCGCAAATAGAAAGAAAGTCCATTGGTGCACAGCCGGGGATCGAACCTACGACCTCAGGTATGAGAGTCGCACGCTGGAGCCACTAGGCCAACACTGCTCTAATATCATATAACTATTCAAAATATGTTTATCGTTGATACTAAATTGGTCGTTTCTACTTCTAAAGGTCCCACTCGCAGTTAATGGTACTTAAGCTTCAAACGTGTAATGTGCAGTCACTAAAGTCATGCATTAATTATTATGACAACGTTGTCACAATGACAGGCGACAAACCAGCTATAAATGGCGTTAACGCTGGCTAAGCCGGCTATTGGCAATTTCTGGTATAGTTATCCTTATTAATCCAAACGTAGTTATATTGTTAATGAGTCAACGTGAAGGTAGAATTTCATTGTAATTTTTAAGTGATCAGGCTTGCGTGTCTGACACATGTCATAATCGGGGTTTCTCGCTATGTTTGTCTTCAAAGTGAAAGTGCTAAATTCACACATCAAACATTTCATTGATAACGCTTGCATGAATAGGTTTGCTCGCTTAGTAATCGCTTAATGCTTAATAATTTGCTGTCTCATAATAATTAGGTTTAAATATAAACGACGAAAATTTTGCTAAATACTAGGAGACTCGGGCAAGCGTTGCTGTGTTTAAGTTTTTTGTTATATTACATAGTAGTAAACTATACAAGGGAAAAGGTAGGAGAACTTATGTGAAAGGTTGGTACTTTTAACACAGCGCCATCTGTTAGAATTGTATCAAATAATAAACAAATATTTGCAATAAAATAATATTGCGGGTATAAATTGAGGTGTAAGCTATCCTATCTTTTAGGTTTGATCAAACTGTACACGGTGTGCAAATTTGATTGAGATCGGTGCGGTAGTTTAGGATTCCATAACAGACAAACAACGTGACACGTAATTTTTAGATTTAGAGATTTAGAAAACTCTTCACCAAATCGCTTGAAGATCGTGTAAAATAAATTCTCATGTTTCCAAATGATTTTATCGCGAGATGAACGTGAACACTACTATACCCCAATATAAATGCATATATCAGGTTATATTCAGAAGATATTATTTTTTATCGTGTTAAAAACTAAAGACTAAATGACACGTATGCTGTTTGTGTATGTTTTAACAAAGCTTGTCCGTAGACCGCTTTGAATCATAGAATAGACAAATGATCGATTCATTTGACACTTGTATCATGCAGCTTCATTAATATGAAATAACTAATATTCTTGAATAAATATTAGCCGTAAGGATATTCATGTCTTAATATATCATTTGTACTTAAAGTTTTTACGCCGGCTTGTTCTCTCGGCCAACACCTTCTGTCTTCTTTGCCGATGCGTACAGGTTCGAATTTAATGAAGTGGAATAAGTGATACCTTGATGATCTTATGTTCCAAAATAAACGTATTTTTTTATATAAACAAACATATATGATACATTCATATTTTTATACAGGACAATTGAAGAATTAAGTATGAAGCAAATACATTATTTAAAACTTGCTTGCTTACCTAACAAAATCAGTGATCATACACTTGAGTAATATTAGTCAAATAAATGAAAATTGATGTTGAAAGTTTATAGAACAAATAAACTGATAATACGCAGAAGATAAACAAGTGATAAAATAATAAAAGTATGAGAGCGAGATAATGACGAAGCCAATATTACATAACAGGCTTCTAAAGCTTCTAGCTATATTGAAACCCGACCCAATTGATTCTCGGTAAAGGAAATTTGAAACTGGCTTAACGTTTGATGCAGTCGGAGTTGTCAGTCGGTTAATTGTTTTCGGAAGTGAACTAGGTAATTGAATCTTTTTAATATCGATCATTTAGATCGCTAACATGAAAATCGTTTTAGCAAAGTCTGATTTAGAAACAGCAAAATAGACTAAACCATCAATTTATCGTTGAGTATCAAAAATATGTTATGGGACCTTAATGCTAATCTTATTCTGTTTTTGTTTTTTTTTTTGCTTTATTTATTAAGTTTACGACGTCACACATAGTACTAAATCTACGGATTATTTTACTAAATTTTTCATCTAAAATATACGATACAATTCCAATTAAAGTAAACATAAGTTTTACAAAAAATTAAAAAATATATTAGACAAAATAAGCACACCAGAAAACCAGAAAAAAATATCAACAGCAAAACAAAGGTGCCTAAACTCCTAGGTTATCCTAGGCCGATCGTACATATTATAAAAAATAAGTCGCTGATGGTATGGGTGTGTGAAAATTTGTTTATGAAAGCTAGGTATCGCGTATAAGATGTTTGAATGCTTTCAACGCGTTGCAAATGGATCATTGCTTTGTTTTTATTTTATTACTTTAAATAACTATTTTTTGTTACTCTCGTGTTTTTACCTTGAGAACCCTGTTAAATTAATATTTAATAAATATATTCAAAAATTAGACTATGATACAGTACTAAAACATATACTAAAAAATCATCATAAAGGAAAATGTACATTTGGAAGTCATTGGACATTCCGTCCATGTCAAAGAACGTTAAAGTATTTTTTTAATAATGTAGGTAAAGTAATTGTAAAATTATGAAATAATAAAATCATATGATTCGGTAAAGACTATTTAAAACATAAGGTAAAATATATATTTTGTTTATATTCAATAATTGTATAGTTAAAAATTCAATTATTACAAGCCTTAATATAATATACAAATATAACATTGTTTAATAAGGTCAAAAACTTATCAGTTCCCAAATCTAAGCGAATATTCTGAATCGTAGCAGATTGTAGAATACCGTAGCCAGTACGGTCGCATCGGCGTAGCAGAGCGGACGCGTGCGCTACATCGGTCGCGGTTCACGCCTGAAAATCTGAAACTACGTGTAATATTATTTCTAATAGTTGTGTATATAAAATGTGCTGTGATTAGTGAGATTTGTTGTGTTCACAATCTCAGGTAATTGTGATCGTAAAGTGCTCGTTTTATGTTGAAAACTACTTAAAATGTTTATTTCGTTTCGAAAAACGGTACTCACATCTTAATGGTCTGTTAAGTTTAAGTCGGCTGATTGTCTTCCTTGATTATATTGCCCGTTCGTACTCAGCACACAATATATATTAATTAATATAACAGCATTGTGTTGGGTGAATGATATACTTATGATAACATTATAGATAGAGAAGAACAAAAGGTTTAATGAATTATATATGCAGACGTTGTATAGTAGCTATTTAAATTATGAAAATGCTCACCTCATATAATTAATTATCACAAACGGAAATTCTTATACTCCATAATAATACCTTTTAACTTGGATAAAATATACTTTCAGAATACTACTAACTATAATTAGATTCATAGTTCATTTCCCAAATACAATAAGATTTTAATGCAGATGTTCTAGAATGCTCCAGCTTTGTCTTGTTTTATAAAATTTTCATTATTATTTCGGTCATGATACTGTATTAATAGTGATTCGGTATTTTTGTTTCAAAAGTGTACTGCAGTATTCATGCGGCTAACTCTCTAAGTCTTGTGGACTTCTGTTATTTTTTGTTATATAACCAAGAATTTATAATTAAACAAAGGAGTTATAATCCCTGTATAACATGGCGTATTCATCTTGCAAAATAATTTGATATTTGAAAGTCTTTAAAAAATTAACATCATAGTTGAAAGCGTATTAAATATAAGTTAGAGAAACGTTATAAAATCAGAAAAATCTGAAGTTAAAAAACATCATAAAATTTTGAGTCAAATAAAACAATTTAATTTAAATTGGTAAATAAACTAAAACACAACAAATTTGGTCCTCAAGATAAAATATCAATTTGAAACTAATTATTGTACTAAAGAAAATATATATATTTGAGTAATGTTTTATACAATATTGTTATTTTACTAAATATTAATGATTAAGAGATTTTGTTTCTTACATTTTTATACTTCACAAAAATATACGGTACTTATAATTTTCTTACCTACTTTTCTTGCGTACATATCCTTTAAAAATTAAAATTACCAGAAATTTTAAATATGTGATCCCTGTGGCAGTGTACCTTTAAAGGTGACAACATTTCCTTGCTGTATTGATGTACATATTCGTTGAGCGAAGAAAACACCAGCTTTGGGATTACCGGTACTATCTACCAGACGGCAACTTAAATCTACAATTAGCGCCTGTGCACTTGAACCCCACGACCCAAGAGTCTCTACTCCAAAGCAAACCAAATCGATGTTGTTAATTTTTATTTTATTATATCGTAATGATCTTCTTCATACATTTTAAAACAACACTATTGCTTTGTAATAGTGCCTGGTAATTAATATTATACATTTTAATTTAATGGATATTAATTTCTCATCTTATTTTAATTACAAAATGAGAGGGTACTTATCATGAAAATTATCTTATCATCGGTAAAGTACAATTTGTTGACTCAGCGCTAAGTCAGGTAGGAATCATTTCTATTCATAGGCAAGTAGATGGTTCGCTTTCCCCATCTGAAATACATCGTAATTTTTTTTGTCAATTACCAGTAAACATAATTTTACTTTCAGCCGAGGACATATTATTTGCGGATATATAAAAAATCTGAACTATACAATGTTTATTATTGCGCTCAAAAGCACTAGGCTTAAAACAATTATACTATGAACACTACTTTACTGTATTGGAATAAATTCACACATTATTTATACATCCGGTATTCTGAATATATTGTACATGAAAAATATACGCTGGAAAGTTTTGATGTATTATCTGGTGCAGCATTCAGGGTGCACTGCATCAGTATTCTTCCTTGTGCTAATGTTTGTTTGAGTGCATATTAAATTCTCGTTTTAGAATTTTATGTTATAATGTTCAACCTTTCAGCTTTTATTTTAAAATCATTCTTTTATAGTAGATGTACATTTGTGATCCATTATCATTGAAGCATGTTTTTACGATTCTCTATTAGCAAGTAATATTTTTAGCAAAATTATAGTTGTATTGATAAATCTAAATTCGAAATTGCATTTCATTTATTTTAATAAAGTAATAAATTATTTATTCATACCTTACCTATTTATTTGGTTTTATAAAACCTACATGACATATTAAATAAAATAAATCGATTGCTAATATACATATTTACACTATGCGTTATTCAGCGTAATTTAGCTTGATTTTCAAGGCATATATTCACATTTGACAAAAATTCAAAATAATATCCTAACAATCTTAACTATATAGTTATTTATAATATTATAAATTAGTGTAATAGAAATTTATAAGTAGTGCTTCATCATACATTTGTTTATTAATTAGGCATAAAAAGTGTAAAAGTCATAAACGGATTGGGTTAGCGAAAATTTCACACTAAATTCCGTTTGTAATAAAAAGAATTACGTCATACGCACACATTGGTGTTTAACTTAATATTCCTTTGAAACTGGCCTCAATTCTTGTAAAACCTTTTAGAGATTAGTGGGACGGAAAACCTATACCCTGGAGTCGTAAACCTGCAAGTGACTCGGTACTAGGTTTTGCATGCAAGGCATAATGTAATTAAACACTGGTTCAAACACCTGTTATAAAGTTTTTATTCATTATCTACACATTGATAGTGAATAAAAACTAATTATTCACTATCAATGTGTAGATAATAAACTGCCCCCTACTTCCGTAATCTACATTTACGGAAGTAGAGGGCAGATTTTTTTAAACATAGTTTTTACGGTAGCTAACTCAAAACTATCAATGACTAATTGTTAACAAAGTGGATTTGTGATTGTGTGAATGAGTGGTGTGGGCAGAAGATAGAAATATATTAGATATTTTTTTAATAGTAAAGATGAAACATGAACAGCCGTGTAGAGTCGCACATTTCAATTCAATTCAAAGGTATTTATTCATTTAGGTATCTAAATGTACACTTGTGAAGGCCAAAAAAAGAATATATAAATATATATATATATAATAAATTTAAAAGTAAATAGTAATTAAAACCATTTACATTTTATTTTTAAAGTTCACAATTGACTTAATTGGAAGCAATATAAATCAGTTATTAATTGATCAGCCGGTCAATTACATCTTTGGACATATTTTTAAAGCCGATATTGACCATTTCACAAAATTATATGGTTTTTACTTTTCTTTTTCAACTAATTATGAAAAATGTTTTATCTTAAAACGACGCTCGCTATTTGCGTAGTCGAAACAAAACTGTAAAATATACAAATATCGTTTTACTGGCGGAGAGATTTAGTGTTTTGTAATGTTTAATTCAATATCCAAGATTTGAAGGCGTTATTTATGGAAATATCGCTTAGACACATTAATAGCAGAGAAATGTGACTAAAAAAAGCAATATTGAAATATTTGATTCAGGCTAGAAATCCATTCGTTTTTTTTTAAATAATTAATGCGCAACCTAGCATCTTTGCTTAGAATGTGTTTCTTAACAAGAACTAATCTCATATGTTTAAACCATGCAATGCACGATTGATATATTTTTCCATTTGCGTATGTATATTGCCCATACCGCGAACGAATACGTTGTTAGGAAACCAGCATATTTTGACTCGTCACTATATATCTCAGGCACAGAATGATGACCTACTTTAAATGATATGTATTGAATATCTTAAGCGACAATGCATGATTGTTAAATGTCAATATTTAACAAAATAATCTGTTAAAAGTGATGAATTTCTTATCTTGATACAAGAAAGGTTTTTACCCACAATTGCTTTATCATGACATTTGTGCTTCATTTTGAAACAATACACGAACTTAGTTAAATTTGTCAGCTCAAAAATAGTCCTTAATGACACTGCATAAGAGTTACTTTACGTTGGCTGTAATTTGTACTCCAGCTTATTCAATTAGGGTCGGCGTTATTACGAGGATCTCAGCAAGGTCAATTTGATTTCTTTCTCCAAAATCTTCAGCAATCTTCTTTAATCTTTATATTAAATTTAGTTTGCGGTTGAGAAGTTTTTCAAGTCCTTATTATTATAAGTCTGAAGTTATACAATGGACATGCTTGTACAAAACTCGAACAGAATTTTCTAAGCCTTTCTTAACGCCCAAGTCTGTAAAGAAAAAGTTGTGTTTTTTTCATATTATTTATGTTATGTATGATAATTTAGAACTTGTTGACTCATATCTGAAACTAATCTATTTAATTGCACATAGTCTGAGTTTAAATCGTGCATCATTTATAATTTACTGTAAAAAGGTTTTATGTTTATGGTTTTGTTTATATATGATACTTATATTCTGAGTTTATTTTTATATCTATTGCCTTAGTATTTAGACACCGTAAGAACATTAATAAATGAATTAATTTCTATTCATTTGCTTGCTTATGTTTGTATTTATGAATGTAATTTCCTGATTTTTAAATGATTGTGCACGTTGTGTTAACTATACACTAGTATAAATTGATATTATGTAACGTCCAAAGCCCAAATAGATTCGGTATTTTGCCGAAAATCAAATCTAGGATCTCCTGTTTAAACCACTGAGCTATGAAGGCGTTTACTACTTTTATATATCTATAGGATTCTAACTTTAAATATAGGTACACCTATTTCATTTTGATATGCGAAGATGCCTAAATAGTTATAAAAGCGTTCCATGTGAAGTCTAAGTAGAACGTCAGTTCGAAAGATTTTTCTCCAGAAATGTAGATTTGTCTGTTTATACACGAGTGTAGCTTGCATTGTAAGGGGAAAAATTGTGAAGATACAAGAAAGTCTAAGACGTAAAAATTTGTTTTGACGTCAAGCTCTGTAGCTGATAAAACTACTTGCATAAAAAATAACATTCAAAAAACGCAACAACATGACCCTCAGACCTGTAACGGTAAAGAAAATCTCCTACAATTGTACAATTCTAACCAATAAAGAAGAAAATACAAGGTTTTATCGGAAATAAAGTTCTATTCATTGCATTTCTAGTACAAACAAAACCGCTAGATGCATAACATGAACTCGTTAAGGAAAACCGCTCTAGAATGTAAAGTACTTTGTTAAATCGTTTGTCGTTCTTCAATAGGCTTCCTTAACCGATATAATTGAACTAACCATTGCTTGTATCGAAAGTATCCATTTGTGAAGTACTCAGCCGGCATTGGTCATGTAGATTGTTAATTAACGTTAGCGGTATTATTGGTATTATTTCACACCAACAATCTTTACTATAGTTTCATCAATACATTACAGCTCTAATTGCTTAGTGATTTTTATTTATTTTTCTTCTCTAACTATGTATGTTTGTTTGTTTGTACTAATTCACACAGATCACACGGATTGTTTCACTAGTTTGTCATACAAAAATCAACCCTTGCTATTAGACTACTTATATTAGATTTGTCATATTGTTTGACAATAATTATGTCAAAGTTTATGAAAAAACTCGCAATCACGCATCAAATATTTCTATACAAATAGAAATATTTGATGCGTGATTGCGAGTCAGAGAGGAGAAGGTGAAAGGAAAAGAGACGAGAGAGAGATTTGTCGAACAAAATTGTATCGTGTCGCATTCCTGTGATTGGTCTAGAAAAGCTTTGATCGTTCGCTATACTTTCTGTGTATGATACACAGAATGCATAACAATACAATATATCTTCCATAGCAAGCATTTTTACATTAAGAATATAATTATGTTTCCTAAACGTATACATGGGGTACGATACGACATTTGTATTTAAATTGTTTATTCATGAAGGTAGTAAAATGTTTCTAAGTTAATTTATTAAAATACTTGCTATCTTGAATATTATATAATTCTAATTCTAATTTAGTTTGTTGACTTTTTGCTGTATACGTTGCAAATATTTAACTCAATGCAAACAATTGATTTATTGTTTCTAAAGTTGCATATAACTAAAAACAAATACCTCCTAACCGTTCAATTTCATACAAACACAAGGCTTATATGCAAATCCATGACGATAAAATATGTATAAAATTTTACATATTTTGGAGAGTAATGTTGGCCTAGTGGAGCATGCGACTCATTGCTGAGGTCTTGATCACCGGCTGTGCAACAATGGACTCCCCTTCTTTTCTTTCTTTAACTTTCGCCCAAATAGTGTAGTAAACCATCGTGGGGTAACCCTTTGTGCAGGCACAGGAGGCTAATCACCTTCTAATCACCTACTTAGGTTGACCAATGATCATAACACAGATACAGAAATCTGACCAGACTAAAAAAGGTTCTAGCGATTCTTTTATTTAAATATTATTTGGAAGATTTAATACTAAAATGACATCAATATTTTTGATTAGTAAAGCTCTATAATATTATTTTATTGCTTTGAAGTTACATTATCTTAGCAAAGCCAATGTAATTCAAGGTTCAAACGCTTCAAAGATCAAATCAGGGACAAAAAAATCGTTCGCGTCACTCGAATTACATTTGCATCGATCAGACCGAAATCGTCCTAAGAATATAAATAGTTGGAATAGTTTGTACGAATCTGACTCAGCTGATCGGATCTTGTGATAAAAAGTAAATTATTACCCAATGTTGACCGGTTCGACAACACAGGGCATCGTTTGAAACCATACGTAACGTATACGTTTACGTTCGAGATTCATACTATTTATACTTATATTATAATACAAGGAACTTTTAGTATGAATGCGATAATTTGAAAGATTTTTTACACTAAAATATAGTGACATAAAATCGATTTACAAGTAATAGCATTTAAAAAAAAACATAGCATTGCGTAATTGCTACTAATTCTGAAAATGTATTCCAAATCAAATCAAATCAAAAATCATTTATTCATATAGGTAACATAATGTACACTTATGATTATTATTATTCTAGTTTTACATTTACTCTTTACATTTACATTTTCCAGTAAGTGCAAAACAATTTTGAAATCAAAACTTTAATATACTACAGACAACCTATCTAACGATTAATATACCAAAAACGGAGAACGACAAATCAAAAAAAACAGAGAAACAAAATTAATATAAAATCATAATTAACGACCGGATTAGAGATTCCTGATAACTGTTAGATAGTATTTTTGTTAATAGAAAGTGGTTTTGTTTCCGCTACATAACATCACGCTACGAATAAATCACGTTCTTTAAACCACAAACCACATTGTTTTATAATATTGTAATCCTATTGTATTCAAACTATGAACTAAACTATAACATCACAGTTCTAAAACAGCAGTATAGTTACTTTGCGAGTATTCTATTCTAAATTCTTCGATGTATTTTAACTAAATAAATTCCGCTGTGGTAATGAACAGATCTTTGATCCACAAATCACCCTTTGTAATTTTTTGTGTTTTTACAATAAAATATAAAAAACACACTTTAATATTTACTTGTCAAAAGTTGATTTGTTTGTCCCGTAAAAGTTCTTATTCTTTCGATTATACAATTTATAAAATAAATTTCTACAAGGGTTTTAACACGAAATCATTACATTATTTTATTTATTTATTAACACTTCGTTACATTAACATCATAAATATCGCTTTGCTTTCGAGCGATCTGTTCCAAGCAACCACTGTGAAGAAAAAAATGTAAAAGATAGATAAGGTATCATAAAATTACACGTGAAAAAATACAAATAACATATTGTTATTAAGGCTTAAAAATTGCAAATCATAATAACATTAGATCTGTCTCACGTCAGTTAGTAGTTAGAACGAAAGTTAGGGTTGCATATACAGATACTTCTTTGTATAGATATAAATTTAAAGGATAGAAATAAGATTATCAATATGTAATGTATTCGCAATAAACCCTTTAAAAATAAATAATATTTAAATATAAATACAAAAAAAGGAACAAAATGAAAATATGTAACCAAGAAAATGTAATTATAATTATACCATCTCTCTCAATTCTTAAAAGGCAATTCTTCACTTTTAAGTGGAGAATTGCCTGTCTTGATCGCAATTGGATTTGAAGTATAAAATTATTCTAAGGGTTGGTTACATATAAACAGAGCTAAAGTATTGAATTAAAAGAAATAAAATTGTTAGCCTGTTATAATTCCAACTTTGGTGCCAAAGGATTTTTACCGATATAACTTACCGAAAATCGCCGATGCGTGTCAGGCACAAAAAACTGTTCCCCTACCTGTCTATAAAAATCAAAGGTAAAAAGCAATGTTGTAGTATCATTTGTAATATTATTAAAAATAAAGTGAATAATTTTTATTATAAAATTAAGCATTAAATTATAAAAGCCTCAAAATCAGAACAATTGAAAACCTTCTCATTTTCAGAAAACCACAAGAACAACCTAAAAATATGTATTTATAAATAATTACGACTACATCTTATTAAAATATTTAAATTCTTGGAAAACACTCTTTCTTCGAATGTAGGCATTCTAATATTAACACAATATGTTCACATCTCTAATTATTCTTTATTTGTTATTTAGGTTTGCTCGTATATTAATATATTTTTGTTTCCATTTATTTTCACTTCAATGCAGCTAAAAACGTATAAAATTACATATAGATAATTAATCAAAATTACGCAAAGATATAAAAGACTCAAAATGTAAACATTGGGAACCATTCTTTCGAAAAACGAACGTTTAAAGACGAAAGTAATAGTTTGTCTTTTCCGAGCATTTTGTTTTCTCGACAATAGCAATCCTAGAGCTCAGTTAAACAATACGTCATCATTCATTTCTTATAAGAAAAGAAAATGAGCCAGCCCCACCTGAACGCTACGCCATTCCTACGGCGTAGACACGAACGTTGAGATAAAAAAAGGCGGCAAAAACGCTTGCGCCTAATGTCGGTATTAGAACTAGGGTTGGCTAACTTTTATCATTGTTATATTTTTATGTTTTAACATCCTTTCGTTTTGGTAACTGTAGTGTCAAGTTTTTCGAGGCAATCGTTTGTGTCCTTTAAATTGTATATTTGCCACTGCAGCCATTAAAAGTAGCTTATATATTATATTTATTTTAATGGAACAATATTTGTTAAAATGCTAATAAAATTAAAGCGTTTGTGACAAAATTGTAGAGCAGATTTCGATTACAGGCATTATTCAGTTAACAGGTCCGGTTTGTTAAAATTCAGTATTTTTGGAAGCAGTAACCCTAAATAAGAGACTAAGATAAACGATTCACTCTAGTTTCCCCTTTTGATAACGAAACACGGAAACAATACGCTCATATTCGGTTGCTAAAATTCAGATCGCGATTCGGCAAAATTTTGGTTCTTTCAGAATCACTGTTGCAGAACTTTACTGCAGCGTCCATTTTGGCATCACGTACTTATACTGTATGTACCGTACGAGGCTTTCAAAATTTTTAACAGCCTTGAGACATGTATGTATCTCAGCTTCCAGTCAAATAAAAATATGTCACACACAAATTTTTTAGGTAAATTGTAGTTCCAAAGCTAATTATCACCAAATAGATCTCAGCTGAAAAAAGGTTTTATCATAATAATTTGAATTATTATAAATCTCGCTGTATATTTCAGAACATTCAAAATATAATATTATATTACTTTGTCAATCTTTGTAATCCCTTTTATTCTTTAATTAATATCTTTCGGCGGATTCTAAGTTTTAATTATTAAAATATAACTTCAAAACAGAGGCCAATATAAATACAATTATCTTTTGCTTAGTAAGTTTCGAGGACTTTATTGGATACGTCTGAATAAATTAATAATTAGTAAACTGTTATTAAACTAGATGTTTTTAAATACGTTTAGCCGTTTATCACGTATATGCCTATTGTACATATTTTAATATGAACTTTCCACTTGAGACAAACAAAGGGGTAAAAAATGCTCTTGTTATTTGATGTTCCGTTTCATGCCATTTTGAACGTTACTTACAAATTATTATTGTTTTGTTTGTCCCGTATATGTAATCATAGCAACTTTAACACTTAAACACGAATTATTTTTAAATTTACGGTTTAAATATGTTTATTATTTGTTAGATTTATTATATTATAGCGGTATTAATTTAAATTTCCATAGCAGCTGGCTGGAAGTCGGCCACAGTCCGCTTCCTCTCCGAAAAGATATTTCTTCTAAAAATCGACCCCCAATGGGGGACTGTCTAAAGAGATACACACAATTGTTGAAATGAATATCCTCCCTCAAAGGTCGGCAACGCACCCGCAACACAATTACTGGCATTTCGGGTATCCCTTACGCTTATTTGCCCACCTATCGTATTAAGAAAATTATTTTTGAACGTTACCAAGTTTTAGTTCCTAATTTCGTCATCTTATTAATTTTTTTGTACCATAAATTGTACTTATTTAATCTAAGAATAAATTGTATTCACCAAGTATTACAACTTTCACGTAAATTCTAATAATATTAAATAAATAATAAATAAATAAATTATACCGGCATTGTAATCGTCACCATGAAATCTTTTCAAATGTTAATAATTTCATATAAAACTATATTGTTTGCAGCATTATACTATCATTATTCAATATCAATTATTTGTTTATAACGTAATTTCAATATCTACCAGTACAGGCAACATACTAACCTACATTGGAGAGGAAAATTGTAAAGTACAATGGACTGTATCGGGCAATCGTTTGTGATAAGTCTTATTTGTGCTGGTTCGCCCCACTCATTTGTTTTTGCTGTTTTCTCGTTTTCCTTATGAACTGCGGGGTGTTTGTTGAGTTTTTGTATTTCCCTTTGGAATGTTACAATTGCAGGAATCAATCGTTTGATATTACAGGAATAATAGCTTTTACAGTGGTGATATTTCTATACAGATTGTTTTAAAAGCTCATGATTAATTTAATGAAGACAAACCTGCAGTCCTATTGTTTAATTCATTATAAATTTAAACAAGTATCTACGTATGAAGAAGAAAATAAAAATTAAAAATGTAGAATAAATATTATATATTTTTCAATAATTTTCCCCTCAATCAATGTAGGTTATCGCGTTGCATAGTACAATAGTTCGACGTAGAGTGTCCCTCACTTCCGGCCTCACGTTTACTCAAGTTCCGTTCGTAAAGGTGTTTTTAGCCTTCAACTTTGACATACACCGTGTGTTTTATGCCTTATTTTACTGTTTGTTCTGCAGAATGTGCATAATACAAGTCAGGTGCAGCTTATTTTATGGAAGAGCGACGAATGAAAACTTTATTAAGCTCCATTTTCGATACCAACTATTGTGGTGTAGTTAGCATTATATGGTAGTGTTGTAAAATCTTTGGAGTTTTTGGATCCGATTTCTGTGTGTATTTCATTTATATTTTTTCTAAAGGCAAACAAGTCAAAGTTTGGGCGGCTTTCCAGCGATCTCTCCAAGCAAACACTGTAAGGAAAAAAAAAAAACTAAATAGTTCGAGCGAAAGACGTGTAAACCTACATAATAACTTAGACAATCGACAATACAATGCAATTATGACATATATAGACAAAAGGCATTTGAAAATGGTAATATTTTAAAGCAGTTTTTGTATATTAATCAGTATTTTTATAAAAATATCTAGTAAAGGTTACAGATGAGTAGATAAATCTCTTAGAAAAGAACAGATACTCCGCCGCAGGGCTACACGGTTTTAAAAATTGTCTTGCTTTAATTCACATGAAACTGGATAAAAATAAAAAGTATACTTTATTAAGTCATTTACCATAGCTTTATATATATTATGTATAACATGATGTGACATCAGATATCGAATAAGCTATTATTCTTTCCGGAATAGCATTTCAACATTTGCTGTAAAACTAGTCGCTTAAATGGCAATTAAAATAGAATAGTAGTTAGTGATTATACACTATATTTACTTAAGCAAACATTATGGAAATGTTTGTATAATAAAGAATAGCCTTTTTAGCTTGAATTCAAAAAAATCAATATAAGTAACCAATATGATTAAATTCTAAATGTAGATTTACTCTCACTTGGTCATTTAACATTATCTTACGAATAAAAAATTAACAAATCCATGCCAGCCTCTACGTGATGTAATAATTTTATTCAACTTATTTACTTATCATACTCAAACTTTAAACATAACCACACTCAGCCGACTTGAACATAGCACAGTGATTTTTAGTATTGACAGAACTTAGCCATAAATGCGAATAACAATTGTGATAATAAAAATGTGGCATAGATGATAATTGGTGATCAAAATGGCGATGGTGATATCTCAGACTACTAAGGCGGCAATTGGAGGATTTTTAGCTTTGATGATATTGGGGGCTGTACTTGTTGTTGGGGCAGCATTTGGATGGTTTGATCCAAAAAGGGAGGATGAGGACACGCCAGCGAAAATCAGCGCGCGGCTTCAAGGGCGAACTTCATATGTAACACATCGAGCTGTAAGTATAATGTAGTTTAATAAATGGTTTACATTCGGAATAATTAAAATTTCCTGCTGTGTGTTATACATTTTCTACCTCTGTATATCATGCCCCAAAACGGTTAGAAGTTTGTGTCTAGATAACTTTGAACCGTCACCTGATCACTTAACATCAGGGGAGCTTCCTGCCCATTTGCCCCCTGTTCTATATAAAAAAACTGTCTGCGAACAAATTATACATGTTAGAAGTGATACTTCTTTGTAAAAATCTGGGTTTACTGCACGAGACGTTATGCGACAGAATTGCCATCTGAAGTTCTAATATGTAACTACTAAACAAATATATCAACCAATAGCGTGTGTTTTTCGCGAGATCCCTTACTCTCTCTCTCTCTCAATCTTTCTCACTATTGGGAATTGAGGGAAATTGAGGTGGGAGAGAGTCCCACCTCTCGCTCTATGTGACTGTGCGTAATGCGACGTTCTCTCTATCGCCCTCTCTTTTTTCTTTGGCAAAAACACAGAACATCTTCGTGACGCCAATATCATTATTATTGCGTTTCATTCGTAAAAAAATTACCCTCATACGCCTAAAGAAGTTTCACTTCAAAAATATATGTTATCATTTTATCAGGTTTTTTTAAGTTTTCGTTGTTTCCAATTTCTAAAACTATATTCCATTGCGAAGCGTACGTACTTTTTTCGTTTATTTATGTTAACTCATTGTTGCATCTACAATATAAAAATGTAAAATAAATAATGGTCCAATGTAAGCGCAGGTCAAGACAGCATAGGTCAACTAGTCATTGACAAGTCTAGTCGAGTTTATCTATCATTAAGTATGTCTCGAGTCCATACATACAAAGCCACCAATGCGGTTTAATGGGGACAGTCTCGAACCTATTTAGAACCGACAGGAAAATATAGTTTTCGTATCTCTGATAAGTTGGAAAATAATTAATAATTTCGTGCCCCATTTATTCGATTCAGATTCGATTTTCAAACTTTTGTCAGCGGAAATTATATCCATTCCTTTCCATAGACAACTTGTAACAGTTAAGAGTGGTATTTTGAATATAGAACGCATAAGTACTGACTACTGTTTGGACTCCAAAGCAATGAGAAACTATTAATTGCTTGATAAAATTAATTAGAAGTTTCGTAAAGAAACTGGTGTGTAGGTACTATAACACAACGGAATAATATACCTACTTACAAAAGCAACATTTTCAGTTAGCAAGTATAAATATAAATGAGGTGGTATACCGGTATTGCAAGATAACTCGGTTAGATTATACTATAAAATGGTCGTAAATTTGTTATTATAATTCTGAAGATTATCTAAATTCTTAAAAATCATTTTTATATCTTTGAATGTTAACCCTAAACAAGATATTAAGAATAACGAATCAAATACACTGAAGTTCACATAATTATCTCGAAACTATTGTGAGCAACCAATGTCCATTGTAGATATTTTATTTAAGTGACATTAATTGTTCTACGTACATCGTCACTTCAAATTCATTACATTACAATCTAATGAAATATAATATCTATCTTGCTAATTAAGTCAAAAATATTTAGATTTAGAAGGTTGTTTATTTGCCTCCTGTGCCTTCATTTTGGGCAAAGCAAGCTGGTTTCGTCACGATGTTTTCCGTCTCCGTTCGAGCAAATGTTAAATTCGCTCATAGAAAGAAAGTCCAATTATACATAGCTAGGGTTTGAACCCACAGCCTCAGGGATGAGAGACATACGCTGAAGCTGCTAGTAGATGAAACGAACCATATATAATACAAAGCTTAAATTGTTTAATTGCTGAGGAACAGGAAATGTCCTTTTATTATTTACGTTTTTGTATGAATATTACTCGAAAAAATTCTAAAAATAATTTAAAATGTTCAGTGCTCGATTAACGGAAACTGTAAAGATAAGAGCCGCTGTAAGCTTTCAAGTAATTTAGCAATTACGTCATCTGTATATTTTTGAATTTAAAATGAGCACGAAATCCAGCCTATAAAATTATTTTCCTTTTACATTTTCTATTTTTCAGCCCATCGCGTTTATTATATTATAAAATATTTTATTACGAAATAATGACTTGTTTTAAAAAATGTTTCGTTATAATTTAATTGTATGTATGAACCGTTTGAAAGTTTTCGACACAGTGGCCTACTTTTAAACAATGAAACGACACTCACATACGTTTGTTTTAAAATTGTTTGCTGTTTCTTTATAATCTTAATTTATGATTTACTTAAAATTTTAATTGCATTGTAATATAAGTATATCATAGTTTGTATGGCATTGCTTGTCCTAAAGTGACATTTGAATAATTAACATAAACAGCGAATATTCATTTAATTTTCTTATCTAAGGCGATTTATACACTAGTTAATAAATGTTAATAAGAAACATAAGGATTAATGGTTGTTTCTTCTTTTAACTGTGATGGTTGTTTCAGAATATTTTGTTATATTCGTGGAATAAAATAAAGCGGCGATTTATTTATTACCTAAATACAATAATCTATTTGGGAAAAAACATTACACTATCTTATTCCAAATTTAATAAACTCACTACGAGCTACACTACTTACTAATATAATAAGAAACAATATTAAATTTCAATTAAAAAAATAATAATAAATCAATGAAAAAATTATAAATTATGCATATCATTAAATTTTTATTCCAATATAGAAATACATCCTATATTCGAATGAGAATTCTCGTCAAGAACAGATTTCTTGTATCGGCTACCTATGTAGGATCAATGTTTCAATTGGTTCGTGACGTATTATTTTATTGGTTATAATGCTCTGGTGTATATATGGCATTATTACATAATTTTATAGATCTGTTGGCCCTCCTGGTGGACAGAAAAACCGTGTCCAATTTCTGTTACCACCCCACAATCTTCTATTCTAATAATAATGTATATATTAAAGAAATAAAATGTCGGAACATTTACTGTTAGAGCAAATTAATTGCGCACATATAATTAGGAAAAGATTAGGCGATGCAGGCAATTTATTGATTTGTATTTTTCATATGATATCTTTGTATTTTTCTTTTATGTACGAATATATAATTAGTGTGCCGAGCGTTGGCAAGCATTTGTAAATTCAATCTTTCAAGTGAATTTAATTTATATTGTGTTAAAAATATTTGAATTTAATTTATATTGTGTTAAAAATATTTGAATTTAATTTATATTGATATAGGAGCAATGTTTGTTTTTAATTTATTTCATTATTCCTTATTACTCAAGATGTCATATGGAACATGGTGTTATAGTTGCAGCTCCTTACAACAATGAGTAATAGAAAAAAAAACTTAGCGATTAAGAGTGGCGGAGAGTTTATTGCCAGTTCTTCTATACAGTTCTACGCCCTTGATTTGAGAACTGGCAGTAAATGTAAAATTAGAAGCATTGTATGTATATTTCTATTGTTGACGTTCATAAGTGTACATTATGTTACCTACATGAATGAATGATTTTGAATTTGAATATTGTGTTCTTTTTTGGATTCTTATGTTCTATCTTAGTTTATGATGACGTCGTGCTGCGGCAAATCCTTTCTTAAAACTAAAAGTTGATAAATCAAAATCATTATTCTAAATTGCGACTAACAATATTATAAAAACACGCATAGTAAAATTGTACAAACAGAGGATATTTCAGAAAATGAGAATTGATTGTGTTGAAAAGGCATTTAATCAAAATTAACGTTTGTAGCTATTTAATATGAATCGAAACAATAAATAATGCTAGAACGAGACATTTTGATGATGAATGAATAGGGAACCTTCGTGACAGGAGTCATTAGTACCTAGATCCTTCAAAAATCATGACCACTAAAGGAATGAAAAATCTTCGTTTGAAATGAAAAAGCTCGTGAATAACTTAACTATTTTTGTCTTTGATATCGTAATGGAACATGTGGCTGGGAGATTGAACACATTGTTTTTCTTTTGCTAACTTACGAGCTGTGTAATGATTGGATCTTATTGAGATTCCTGCGAAGAGAAAGTAATATAAGACTAACTTTTGCCAAATCATCGAGTCTCAATCGCAAAGTGACCGATCGTTTCATAGTCCTACAAGCTAACAGTGGCGCATTAATGCACAAATTTTTAGTGATGGATCAAATCTGATATTCCATTCCACTGGAAATAAAAGGACGAGGATTTAAGTTATTTTGGCCTAAATTTAATAGATTTACGATTACACTTTACACTGAATGGACCTACTGTCAGAGAGTAGTGGTATATTACCTGTGACTGCTGTATCAAAACTGTTTCTGCCTAGTTTGCCTCACGTTTTACTTTACGAAGTTTCTCCCGAGTGCTATGGTACCTAGTCTTTGTTTCATATATTTCATAACTCTTTGCATCTGAAACTCGAAACAAGGCAATCTATATTGATATCAAAGTTAAGATAAGAAAATAAACCTCCAGAGAGTTATCCTGGCTTTGTGTTGTGTATCATGATTTAATCTCCAAGTAGCTCTGGTAAGGTGTTCTACATAGCATGACACAATATATATACCAATAATAACTAATTGTGAATAATATCTGCATATATTTAGTAGTGAATGATTAATAATTTATAAATCTTAATATATATATTTCTTCTGTGCGTGTGTATGTGACTGAACTCCTCTCAAACGACTGGACCAATTTTGACGAAATTTTTTATGTGTGTTCAAGGGGATCTGGGAATGGTTAAGATTCACAATTTTGTCCGCTGGACAATGTTTTTTTAATTATTTTTTAATTTTATTAGTAGTTGTTGATTTTGGAATGTTTTACATTGGATGCGACAGACGGCGCTACCATCGCAGTGTCAAATTTTAAATAATATTCGAATTTTAATTTTAGTCTATCCCGACAGTTAGCTCTGCGATCAAATTAAAAAAAAAGTTTTGTTATCATTGTGTTATTGTAGACCATGTGCTGGATCGTTAGATATTGTCATAACATTTGAATAATAATTTTCATCAAAATGGTCCAGAATGTTAATTTAGCTTATTAAAAAAAGTTTGAAATTTTCAAATTAAAGACGTGTAGACAGGACAACGTCTGTCGGTTCCGCTAGTAATACAGTAAAATTGTACTTACTTGCCATTTCTGAAATCTAAGAAGAACGTCTTAGTAACACCGTATTTCTTAAGTTTAATAAATATCTACATTTCTTATTAGATAATATTATAAGGCCATAAGTTACATACTAGTATCTATTAATAAATTGAAATCAGTATAAAGCAGTTTCATACATATACTGTAGCCACTTATTGGCACTACATTGAGAAGTATAAAAACATGATGAAGTCTTCAAAGGTAATGTGATTCCCTCTTCACAATATTCACAAAACAAGACTGCGACTGAAAATGGAAAGGATAATGCTATTCAGAAAGATCGCCCTCCAAACATGTGTGTTTCGTTAAATCCCAGGTGTTTATATCTAAATATTGTTAGAGAACTGACGATTTCTCTTTAAAGTTTATTTTTTTTATCTAGTGTGATATTGGAATGAAACACGTACGTATCTGATAATTATAATTACATTTAAAATCTCATCTCCTTAAAATCAGTGTTGGCCTAGTGGATTCAGTATTGCATAATACTTGTTGGTAAGATGAAGGAAAACATCGTGAATAAAACTAGAATGCCCATAGTCCCAAAAAATCGTGACTACGTGTGTCAGGCACAGAAGGTCTGATCCCTACATTGCTCTTAGAAGAAATAAACAAAAATTTGTAGAAATATAGCGCTGTTTTTTTTCTAAGATATCCAATAATAATCAGGCACTTACAATAGGTTAAATTAATTGTTTTGTAATTTAAAATATTTATTAAAACCAATACATGTGACAGGGTGCCAGAAGTCAATTCTGTTTTTCCCAAATTTTCAATATATATTATGTAAGTAGTTTACAATACATTTATATTATAATAAGTAACAAGTTTGTTTTGTAAAAATAATTACGACGAGACGGATAAAAATCTAGCAGTACCAA
The DNA here is from genome assembly GCA_028984075.1 of Pieris mannii. Lineage (NCBI taxonomy): Eukaryota > Metazoa > Arthropoda > Insecta > Lepidoptera > Pieridae > Pieris > Pieris mannii. The sequence goes on along the minus strand of CM054779.1, from coordinate 9,210,526 downwards.
GTACATTATAGTACCATTACGTTCGGCCCAATTTTCATAAGTTAATTTCCGGAGTGAGACTAAGGCCAAATTGGCTGAAAAAACTTAAATACACACAATTAGGTTTCATAAAACAAAGTTAACACTCGTAAGCTATAAACAAATGTTTAGTCGTAGTTGAGATTATTGAAGGTTTACTTCTTTTGGCGCATTAGGGAAAAATGATGAGAGTAAATTTGTACGATACGCGCTCTCACCGTCAAAAAAGACACTCGCACAGCGTCACAAAAAACTGACACCCTAAAGTTAGAATAGTCAACATTTTAGAATAAAAATTAGCTATTTCTTTTATTACGTAGAAATATTTTTTTGTGATATTTAAATAAACTTTATTTAACTAGATATTGTGTTATAATAAATCATTCAATGTATAAAATACCTTTTTCTGTGGTTAGTGTCATTTTCTACAAACATATTACTCTAACTCTCTCTACATAAGGCGAAGGATACAATTTTTAAGATCTACACAAGGTGTAAACACTAAAGGAGTATCCACTATACAGCATAAATCATTTTGTTGACAGAATTGACTTAAAGTCCAATGTCCCCCAAATGGGGCCGAGGGCATCCAGAGTAAAAAACCAGCCTGATTATTCCAGCTTCCTTCGATGCCTCATCTCCAGTCTGTTTTGGTCACGATTTGTTACGCCTTGGGAAATTCAATCGAGGGCTTGCCTGGCAATGTGAATTTAATCCGTTCGGAGCCGACCCAATTTCCACTTTCAGTATTATTTTGTTCTATCAATTGGAACCTAATTGTATAAACGCAATGTAATGCAAATCATTTAGTTGCTAGATATATGAATGTTAAACGACGACGTTTCTCTTAAAAAAATGTATATCAATACCTTTATTATTAAAATAATTCTACTTCTCTACCAAAAATATTTTCATCTGAGAATATGGTCTGAATTTACTCGTTACTATTGAAAATTCCTACAATTTTCCAGTTTGAATTTTTGCCTTTGAACATTACCATAAACTAGTGTAGCATACAAATATTCAGGCGAATGTTCTTAAGAGAAAAACGCGAAGTATTCGGTTCCACATTTGTTCCTAAAACTTCTACCAAAACAAAACTCAAAGACATCCGAATTCGGATTGTTTCAATACCATTTCTAAGCGGATGTATGAATTATTTATATTTATCTAAGTTCCGAAGCCGGGCGTGACTTGCCTTTAAGTAAATATTTTTCTTCTAATATCGCATGTCTCAGTTCATTAATCTTGTGTCAGTGTTGAAAATGTAATGGAAAGCTTTCTGGGAAATACTCACTTTGTTTACCGGTTTCATTATGATTATAATTTATTAAAAATTGTATTTTATAAAGAATATTCATAAAGGATTTTTTACGAATTTTCGTTGTAAATATACTGCAAAAGTTTATAATATCATAATATTTTATATGTTCAGAATAAATAGTTAATAGTTTTTAAGGTCAGTTATTAGGTATATTACATAAACGGTTTATTATTTTAATATAACATAAAAGGTAAAATAAATGATATTAATATTGTTAACAATCACCTATTTCTAGTAGAACACAAATTAGAAACGCTTAAAAAATTATTTACTTGCCTACAAAGACAAAAGAACCGACGATCGTTCACTCATAGGGCTCATAACGTTATGATCGATTCATATAAACAGGATTTCGTTTAGGTATAAAATATAAAGCGATTAATATCACTAAGTATCATAGAACTTCATAACCAAACATTCTTTATTGGAACAGCCGCATAAAACCAATTGCAAAGATAACAAATTAAATATTTATGAGTCACGAATGGTAATTTTAATTAATTACATTTCCTAATTGTCATTTATGAACCCATTTCAATGACGATTAAGAGCAATGTATATAAATTACGATGATAAAACAAATTTCGCCAACTTATCTTTGTATAAAACGAACACCAAAACTAAGTGTTTTGTATCACGGAATACACCCATTAGACCAGGTCAGTTGTCCACAATAATTTGATGATGCTTTTTAAGACTTCACTATGATTGATGTTATACTTTGTACATTAATATTGTAATAACAATATTTAATGATATCCAGCTCATTGGTATAAATATGAAAATGAAGTAATGTTAGGCGGTTTTTTTATAAATGTTTTCAAGTCTTACTTTACTATACGTATCTACGAGTAGTTACGTCGAAAATGTCTGTCGACCATGCACACGATCCTTAAAGACGGTCCTTTAAGAAATGAGCCTACCAATTCCTAAAAGGCCGGCAACGCACTTGTGAGCCCGTCAGTGGCATCGAGAGCGTCCATGGGCGGCGGTATCACTTAACATCAGGTGAGCCTCCTGCCCGTTTGCTGCCCCTGTTCTATAAAAAAAATATATAAGTGAAATATATTTTGCTGTCTAATACTTTTAGACTTTGATAGATACTATAATTTTCTTTTAATAGTACGCAATTTATGTGAAAATTAAATTGAATTTGAACTAAAAGTGTTTTGGCCTTAACTAAAATAATTGTCTACTATTAATCCGTTTAGGTCTTCTTACATTATTATTAAAATTTTGTGTTTAATAAATAAGAATAATTTTGCTTTCTGTTTTTTATTAAAATCCAGCCAGTTTTGCCAGTGACAATACCGTAATTTATTACGAAATTTTAGCATGTCAAAAAAACATTGATATCTCAAATTCAATTCAATTAAAAATTATTTATTCATGCAGGTAACATAATGTACAATTATGGATGTCAAAAAAAGAAAAATACATTAAATGTTTCTAATTTTACATTTACTGCCAGTTCTCAAAACAAGGGCGTAAAACGGAAGAGAAGAACTGGCAATAAACTCTCGGTCACTCTTTTTAATCGCCAAGTTTTTTCTTTTACACAAGGTTTGTAAGGAACTGCAACCATTACACCATTTTCCATAAGATATCTTGAGTAATAAATAATAATAAAATGAATTAAAAACAAAGATTTGTCCTCTATCAGCAGGAGGCATGGTGAAATAAGAGCACGCACTTACATACTCATGGGAACAACACGCAAATACGTAGTAGAAAAAACTAATGTCACCGCATACACGAATTCAAGTACGACCAGTCACCACAAGTAGCACCGTTCACGAGTATGACGCATGGCCAGCCATCGGCCCCCTCGCTATATTTTAGGGAGAGAGAGAATCCGACGCTTAGACGCCGCCACCAGCAATGACATTTAAGTGATCAAGAAGATCTTTGAAATGTAGACTCGGCTACACAAGAAAACAGTAGTAATACTCAAATAATTTACATTTTAAATTAAACAAATTAATACAATCACATAAAACTGCCTCAGTTACAAAAAATAAATTGTGAAAATATCATACTCCAACGTTATGAGATTTTCTTCTTCATAAATTACCAAAATTATGAATTATTATTACATGCGTTACAGAGCATGACAATAGCGATATGACCTTATTAAGACCATTATATTACATGCGGCATTACTTACGTTGACATTCTTAAATTTTATCCCCGGGGAAATGTCGTGATTTCGCAGCGTACGTTCTCGGCAATAACTCAAGTTTGAATAACGTAACATTATAATAATTTTAGCTAAATTATTCTCAAACGTAATTAAAAAAAATTATCAGCTTAATGTTCATTAGGACGATAAAAAAATGAATCCAACTGGGCTTATAAAAGGTGTTTACTATATGATTAACAAAATAATAATTCTATCATTAGAGGTAATCTAAGTTTATATGTAATCCACGGAATAGTTATCAAAGTTTCTCTCGTCAAATCTAGCTACAAACTTCGCAATAGTTTTACGATTGCGTGTGGTATCAAGAATTAATTAGTGTTTTTGCCTTATATGCATTGCATCTAGTATAACTCACAATTCTATAGAAAATAAGTAACAACAATTGCAATCTAAAAACAAAATTTAAATACTCAAACACTACAGTATTGCTAAAATATTTTTGATCAATCTCGCTGAGTCCACTTCAATATAATGCCGCAATAGCTGCAGTAACAAAACAAAATGGAATCGTTCAACAATGGTTAATGGCGCTTTATTTATTTCAGGTGAATCCAGATGAAAACCGATTACCCATCGTATCCCACTCTTCGCCATGTGAGTATTCGCCAAACTGAAATTGACAAGTGTTTTACGAGCGCTCGTTTTTGAAACGGTTATTTTGAATTTAGAACGTTTTAGTTGGTTTTTATCTAGTTTGAATATTCACACATTTTACTAGTTGTTAGTTTAAAGGTAAACAATATCTTATAGTGGTTAAAAATATGAAATCTGTGATTACATTTGGATTTTTTTATTTGGTTTCTTTGTATACAGCATTAATAAATTACATTAATTGACTACAAGTTACAACAATATTATAATGCTATATATATTTTTATAACTATACTAGATGAACTCTTGAACTTCGTATCACCCACAATCTACATAATATATTTGTGTCCAAACGTAAAACAACATTTTTAAAACCATACCAAACACTACTTTAAATAACAATAGGAAAGTGACACTTTTTAATTTCTAAAAAGACATCAGAACAGATCTTATTGAACAATTCAATTGCTGTTTTTAGTATATTTTTTACTTATTTATGTTTCTAACCGTTTAAACCTTCTCTGGAATTCCATAAATAATTCAAAAATTAAAATTAGCCAAATTGGTCTAGTCTTTCTCGAGTTTTAGGTTTTCTCTAACGAACAGCATTTCATTTTTATAAATATAGATTTATGTTTATAGTTGTTCACAAAGGACAGAAAGGCGATGTAAGTATATTTCACAATATTATTCTAGCAGCTAGACTTCAATTACGTCAATTTAAACCCTAATATTTAAACCGCAACAGTTTTAAACTATTAGTAGCTTCTGATTTTCCTTTGTGTATTACTATCGTTTTAATCTCTTAGTAGACTGAATTGTTTCGCTCTTGATTCTTTTAATACTTGCCGGTCAGAATGCCCGATCTCTGGATATACAATATTTCGAGATAATCACAAACCAATTACAAGAAGACATTACTAAAACATTACAGATTTGGAAGTTTCTTATTTTTTCATTCGATTCATTCTCCATAACGTGTGCTACAAACATATATTCAATGCGATGCCTGGTGAAATAATGAAACATATTTAAACAAAACAACCGGAACTGTCTCAATAAATTCATGAGATAACAGACTTCTTGTCCCGTATGTATAATAGAAAAGATGATATCATTTTGAAACTTTGTATTGTTCAGAGATTAGCCGAGGACGGGGATTTGGGACCTTCCGGAGCGGGAAGACCGGAACGGCCTAATACCAATGTATGTTTATATTCTATTTATTCTTGGATTTAACTTCCGGCCTTATTCAAAATCAGAATTTGCATAAGTGTTTGTTTGCGATTGTATCTTTGAATTTATATCGGGTACTATCAATTTTGTTCGGGTGCTATGATTTTTAGGTAAGCTGTAATACGAACTGCATTGAATTGCAGCTTTATCTGATTTTTTTACCCTTTATTTAGTGTATGCTACATTTTTTATATCCACAGATATCATCTCAATGCAAATGCAGCATCAACGACATATCCGTAATGCTGACGAACATACCAAGCATGCGTGGTCCTCCAGGTCCTCAGGGACCTACTGGCGCAGATGGTACTACCGGGGCACCTGGAAAAACGGTACGCACTTTTCTTCTTTTGTTTCTAAAAAATATCAGGAAATCTTGCACCATGTTATTTTTTTGGGTTGTTAATTTAAAATATTGATAGAAATAAAACTAAAATAAATTACAAGGCAGTTTTTGCCGCGCACCACCACTTTGTGGAACCAGCTGCCCACTGATGTATTTTCGAACCAATTCGACTTGGGGTCCTTCAAGAAAAGATTCGTCGATATTATATCATCATATACAGCATCATCTATGTACCATGTAGAGGCACCTGTATGATATTTAGGTTCTTATTTGATATCTATATAATAATTATCAATTCCCGCATTTGATAAATTATATTCATATAACTCCCCTCCAAGGTTTATACATATTATAAACTTATACCGCGGTACCCACTTCTATTTCTCGAAATAGATGTGGGTGGAGTATCTCGTTTATGTTACCAATCATTGTAGGTAGACTGATACATAGTTTTCTAAAACACAGTTAATGATGTACTAGAGAACTGTAAATTCCTATTTATAGGTAGCTAGCTTTCTTTTAATAATTGGTATTCATAGCTTTAACGAGCATGTTACCGTTCAATGCTTGTTCTTACCGCCAATTTAATATTTACCTTGAACTTATTTCACCCTGCAAAAGTGACTCGAACTAACCACACTGCATGGCCGCAGATTCCTTAATCAAACAGCTTGCTGTCTTTGCACTGACTCAACATCGCCTACTCCTACTTACCAATGTCACTTATAAAGCCCGAAATTCGAGAAAAGTCTACTCGATAGTATGACAGTCGACGTACAAATGAACAAGAACGGACGAAACTATGTAGTTGAATAAAAAGTTGAATGTTTTCACAGATACAGACAATTTAGTCTTGTAAATTTTTAGAGTATATAATTTTTTCAATAAAATAAAATATAATTCTTTTCAATAAATAGGGACAAATGGGAGAACAAGGGGCACTTGGTCCAGCAGGAGCAAAAGGTGAGAGAGGAGATAGAGGTGAATCCGGTATGCCAGGGGTTGAAGGACAACCAGGTCCAAAGGGGGAGCCTGGATCTGATGGTACTCCTGGTCTTCAGGGGCCACCTGGGCCTCCTGGACCTCCTGGACCTATCACTCCAACCTTGTTGGTAAGTAAGCAGAGCTTATAGCTTCTGCCAATCAGTTTAGCTTAGCTTAAACTATTAATAATTAATACAAAATAAACTTATTTATTTACTTTTACTTATTTGACTTTTATACCAAATAAGTTTCAATAAATTTTATCCTGATGGGAGATTTTAATTTCAAATAGGAACTAGGAAAGACGGTGAGGAAATCTTAATGGGATAAATTCACTGTACAAGAAACAACAACAAATGGACATGGTCATCCTCTGACGGGCGCTTTAAAAATGAGATCGACTATATACTTACCAATAGTGCCATATCATTAGAAGATTGTCATGTCCTTTCAAATTTAAATTTTAACACAAAAAAATGGGGCCTTTGCCCGTGGGCACACAGAATCAATTATCATAGATCAACAAAAACAATAGCTATAATTTGTATATTGATTCTGATATAAGGCTATAAATAAAATAAATAATACAAAAGAAACACATGATAATAATAAACTACCCACAAATATAAAAAAAATATTACTTATTTCAATTCATTCAAATCGAAGCTTAGTGGTTAGGCAAAATTACTTTTAAATTCCTTACTTATAATTATTACTTTTGGTTCATATTTATTTGGTTACTTTTACTACTACTATCTTTATATTGTGATTATTGTAACAACGACTACACTATAAAGTTCAGCTAAAGTGTTGTTCTCAATCAAGTGACATTTTGTGTGACGTCTTTTTTGAGAAATATAGTCTTTAAACCTAAACATTTTAATTGAGCAGGTTTACTTTTGTTAACTTATTTTCAAAGTACCCTCAAATAAAATGTTTCAGTTGAGAAAGAAACTAAATTATACATTTTGTGACCCAAATTAAACTTTGTTTCCACTCAAACGAAATAGCCTATTTGAATAATTGAGCATTATACTTCTTTGCTTAGAAATCAAAGAAAATTGATGTGAACATTTGATTTGAATTATTCATATCTGAATCTTCCTAACAAACTTGCTCTAACTAAAATCGATTTCAAATACCGTGTATTGTAATTAAACTTGACTTAGCATAGTAATCGCATTGTTTAGGAAGCTAATACGAAAATTAAGAGAGGATGTATCGTCATAAACTATGGTTTTTTAAAACAAATAATGATACAATTTCAGAAAATGTATGACGTTAGTTATTTTACTTTATACTTTTAAAGACGTAATTATAATAATAGCCTTTATTCAGATACATTTTACATTTTATACTGGAATTTAAACAAATTTCCATTTTAATCCTCTTCTAGTGTATCTGTGTGCCCTTTTTTGGCAAAGGCCTCCTCCAAATCCCGCCATTTCTCTCTACACTATGCCACGTACCACCTGCTGTTAAAGACGTACATGATACCAATTTTTATTTATTTATTTCGTTATCCTAGAGCTAACATCAATTCTATATAATTACAAACAAATACACTGAAAATATAGCCAAAGTTGGAATACATCACACATTTCACTACAAAAAGATTTACAAAAGGGAACAAACAAACAAAAAGTGTTCAATATTTTTAACTAAGTGGTACCTAATTTGGATGTGTTGTGTGATGGTGTAAAAGTAATGGTGTGTCAGGTGTGCGGTTTAATTAGATTATATTTAATCTATTTTGTAAAAAAATAATGGTATGTATTAATTATGCTTGAGGAGGAGGCCTTTGCCAAAAAAGGGCACACAGATGCACCAGAATTGGATTAAAATGGAAATTTGTTTAAATGTACATAAAATATATAATGTAAAATGTAACTGAATAAAGGATATTATTATTATTAATTATGCTTAACGCATTCTTGTGTATCTCAGAGGTTCACGGCAAATTCCTTATAATCCCGAATTGGTAGAAATCAATGATACAAATTAATCATATCTATATGGATCTGAGACAGGACAAAACTATTTTAGTCTCAAATTTCAAACAAACAATCATGATATTTTCCACTTCACTAAAGGCGATGTAAGGAAATATTTGAAAACTTTGACTTTGTTTAGAAGTAAAAATTTAGTTCTTTCTTTGAAATATTATTTGTCGTTTGTTTTATGTTACTTTTAATGACTTACTTATGTTTTCTGTTTCATATTCATTTATCTATGTAATCTGTTTTGGTTCTGTACATTGTCTAAGTGTTCTCTTTATTTATTTATTTATTTAATTGTAAGTAATCTAACAGCTTACTAATTAATACATATTATTATACAAAATACTTATACAATACAAAAAGCCAAAACAGATTACATAGATTAACAAATTATGTATAAAAAGCAGAAAACAAGTAAAGCGTATTAAAAGAAAATTTTACATTAAAAAAAATAATAATAATAATAAAATTAAAAAACTGAAATTTGACATTTAAAAGCAACAAATAATACTAAGAATTTAAAACTACTACTTAAAAAAAATCAGAGTCTTTAGAATATGTATATTAGCTGTAAGGTTTTTTTATAAATTAATACTTTTTTACATTTATTGTACACATCATCAGAAAGAAGAAATTTACTAGTGTGGTGATAACTGTCCACCAGGATGTCGAATACATTTAAAATTTATATACTATGACCAGTGCCATACAAAACTTCGACGCTTCATAGGGTGCAAGAAACCTGTTTTCAATGGACCTGTATTCGAATTCAGCATGTCTGATTAATATAATGTATTGCTTCATATAAAAATATAGTACGTTTCCATAAGGGGCAATAATTTCTGAGTCTAATTTTACAGTAGATCAAAACACCAACGTTACAACAATCCATCTCGGCTAAACACCTTTAACATAATAATTCTCACTATTCTGACAGGAATCAACGGGATTATACGGGGCTGATAGGATCCCTGGCCCTCCGGGGGACAGAGGTCCGATGGGTCTCGCTGGTCCACCCGGCGAAAGAGGATATACCGGCAATAAAGGGGAGAAAGGATTACACGGATCCAAAGGGGACAAAGGGGAAAGGGTGAGCAATTTATCATTATGACACCGAGTGACGCTTTACATGAAATTAATGATTGAATCCTGTTTCGTGTTTATTTCATCGTTTATTTACTTTGATTTTAATTATTCAGTGATAGGTTTAAAAGGGGTATTTAACAGGAGAGTTAATGAAATCGTTAGATTCCTTATGTAATTAATTTTGGGAGTATTTTGTGATCGGAACCCAAGCGTAAAACTAGTGCTTAATTAATTTCAAGTCTTTCATCCTTTGCTTTGATGAAAGTGCAAATATCCGTTCAATTTTAACTTTGATCTTTTATTGAGTTGCGACTTTTAAAGTATGAATAAAATTTTTAAGTAATTCCCTCGTAACATATTTTTATTACGTATGTTTAATTAATGTGACGAATACTTAAACGATCCTAATCCTTGGGATTGATTTGCTCCAGTTCAAACAATTTGTATTAAAAACTTGGCGATTGAAAAGAGTGGCGGAAAGTTATCTTTTCTTTTCTTGCCAGTTCTTCTTACCCGCTCTACGCCCTTGACTTGCGAACTGGCTGTAAATATAAATTTACAATTAATTTAATTTGTTTTTATGGACGATCATAAGTGTACATTATGTTACCTATATGAATAAATGATTTTTGTTTGTTTGAAACATTATATAAATACAATGAAAATAGTTTCTCGATACTAAGCGAGGCATTATGAATGAAATATTATTCTACAAAGTTATATAGAAACTTATATAAACTCAAATTCGCTGTCGAAATCCGGAAATAAACTTCGCGAAAAGGTAATAACGGACCGGTTGACCCTCGTAACATTATGTGACTAGCAACGAAGATTATAACTATGTTATAACCCTGTAAATGCGATATTCGTCATGGCTGTGTTATAGGGTTATACGGGAGCGCGAGGCCCACACGGCGCGAAGGGCGAACGCGGCCAACCCGGTAAAGACGGGCTGCCAGGTCTCCCAGGCTCCCACGGCCGACCGGCGGAAAAAGGCGAGAAAGGTAACAAACTAACTGAACCATCAAATTTTATGTTTCACTATGCCTTTTATTTATGCGAGTGAAACGCGTTCGCAAGATTTTAGGGCTTTATAGCAACGATTCGGAAAATCTTTATTTCACAACCGGACCCTTGAGATAGGATTCCGTAAGAGTACCTACGCATTATTTATTGTTATACGTCGCTTTATATCTTCAATTGTACCACTTGTTTCATTTTAGCTTCAAAGAGTTTTTTCCATTGCTTGGGATATATCTGTCTTTATAGCAATATAAACGTCTTTTATCTTTCTTTCATGCGATTTGAGATGGATGTAGGCAGTTCGTAATTGTTGTTTTGAATATTTTATACCCAATGTGCTTTTGTTCGTAAGGTTAAGTGGCTTATGTTTTTATTACGTTTCAAGGTGGTCGGGGTCTACCTGGACCGCCAGGGCCTTCTTTGACTGCGGTTTCTGAAAATTCTGTTCTGGGAGATCTTGCGAGAGCAGGTATGGAGTTAAAAATTACTAATAGCGAAACATATTTGGGTTACATTTAGGTTTTGTACTTGATTGAATGAATTTTTGATCATAGGTCATTTTTTTTTCTTGGAATGCTTTTCGACATGCCATTTTGGATTTATTATTAAGTATTTAAAGTTACTTAAATACGTAACTGCAAGTTAACAAAATTCTATATTGTTACTTATACAGATTACAAAATAATTACTCACAAAATCACTTTAATTTAATAGCACTTCGTCGTTATCATATTAATTACATTATATATACCAGAAATGTAATGCGTTATGCTAATTATATAAGGTATTATGTCAACTATTATTGTATAAGAGCCAGTCTCCTGAGATTTCTATTCACATTACTGTTTATTAGATTAACTTAATCAAATCTATTTATAAAAATACAATTATGTTTATTGACAAGTAAAAAATGTATTTAACATTGCGTACTCTACTTACTAAAGAGTCTTTAGTAGGAATAAAAACAATGATCCATATATTTATCAAACACTACGTGCCCGCGATAACAATTATTTCCGGTACATTTTTAGAATTGTATTTTTTAAACCTCAATTTTAGCATACATATTTCAATACCAGCATATAAACAATGCAATGATTAGATAATAAGGGGTAATGAAATGTGAGACTGTAATTACAAAAAATCATTATTTATTGTTGCTTATGAAAAATATTTATTTATTTATTTGGAAACAAAACAGATACTCGAAAACGAATGAACAAATAATCGAAGTTGTTAATGTTATATCTAGAATATTATAAACTCGTTTAGTGTGAAACATTGGTACTTTATGGATTCAATATAATAGTATACTATGACAATGTCATTGTTATATCTGTGTTCTGTTAATAGTTTCCTTATCGTAGGATCAAGTTAGTAACGTACTATTATAGGCACGTAAGTCTAGCGCTGGCCGATACGTGGAGGGGATTGCTGCGCATGTGTACTGTGGTGCGGGGGCCGGAATGCGACTGGAGAGCCAATCGACGCTCTTCATTCCGCTAGCCCCCCCTCAGGTACCGTATTTTTTAGTTCTGCGCAATAACGGTCAGCGCTAGAGTTTCGTGCCGCTACTTGTACGTTTCTTTGTAGAGAAGTCAATGATCAGGGTTCTAACGCGAAACTCACAGGCTTAACAAAGACGTTAACACACTAAAGTACACATAAACTATACGCACAACAATAGATTGATTTCAAATTATAGTTATTCGTGTGTACTAATATCTTATATATAAAATTCTCGTGTCGCGGTGTTTGTGCTTAAACTCCTCCGAAACGGCTTTCCCGATTCTCATGAAATTTTGTGTACATATTGGGTAGGTCTGAGAATCGGACAACATCTATTTTTCATCCCCCTAAATGTTAAGGGTGGTCCACCCCTAAATTTATTTATTTATTTTTTAGACAAAAATTTTCATTTTCATTTTTTTACCTCTTTTTTATCAACCCTTATTTTTTATTTGTAAATTAAAAATTTTAATATTTTGCAAGTTTTTTTTTCTTTTTTCATGACTTAGAATAAAAAAAATCATATGACCCTGAATTTTTCACTCCTCTACGACCAACCTCTATTTTTATTTGTTAATTTAATTTTTTGGCAATTTTTTTTTTGTGATGACAATAAAAAAAATTCAAGTCTCTATCAATTTTCACTCTTTTACGATCAACCCCTGTTTTTACATCCCATTTATTTTTTTAATCAATGCACAGATCCGCAATAAGGTTGCAAGTTGGCAATCAAATATTATAATTATTGTAGTAGAATTTAAAAATATGTTTCCTAGAAATAACAGACATGGCAAAACAACGTTTGCCGTGTCAGCTAGTTTTTTCATATAACTTCACCTTTTCATTGCGTAAACTCCGAAAACACTTTAAAATTATTACGATTTTCAATTATTGGGCGATCGTAATGAGTTTTTTTATATTTAGACCTTTATATAGTTAAAACTAAATTGTACTTTTACGTATGTTATATAACCGTTAACCAAAAATAAGTTAGTACAAAACAAATTTATATTTTTAAATAAACCAGTTGCATTGCATTAGTTAGGTAACATAATAACAACATTTAAACTTCAGTTATATAATAAAACTAGCAGACTCGGCCAAGCGTTGCTGTGGCTAAGGTTTTTGTTATATTACATAGTAGTAAACTATTCAAGGGAAACGGTAGGAGAACTTATGTGAAACGTAGGTATTTTTAACACAGCGCCATCTGTTAGAATTGTATCAAATAATAAACAAATATTTGCAATAAAATAATATTGCGGGTATAAATTGAGATGTAAACTATCCTATCTTTTATGTTAGATCAAACTGGACACGGTGTGTAAATTTGATTGATATCGGTTCAGTAGTTTAGGAGTCCATCGCGGACAAACATTGTGACAGGAGATTTATATAATATTATATATTATAAGATAAGATTTAGAATAAGATTACTGGCACTACTACCTTTAAGCCTTAAGTTAGAAAGTTATGCCTTGCTACTAGTCTGTAACTGTTATGTATTGATTTTAATAAAGCCTTTCGACATATCACATACAAGTAACACGTTTAACCCAAACTTTCACTTACAATGTCTAAAACAAAATCCAAAATCTAAAGTTAAGAAATCTTTTGAAGAGTTCTCAAGTCGCAAAAGTTTTGATTGCTAGTGTTTCCGTAATGGCTTCGAAAACTAGTTTTCAAAGTTTACACTTAATGTCAAATATACGCGTTCATACACAATTAAATTTTCTTGACATTGGAACTGGACTGACACCGACCGACGACCGACATTATGGCATATAAAGACCTCTATAAATTGTTTATTGTACACAACATTCGAATAAAAGCCGCAAATTAAAAGCCTTCATACAGATAAACTTTATACCCAGACCACAACGTTATATCCACGAATAATAATCATTCGCTAATCACGGTTATTACGTGTCAAGGATAAAAATTATTATCTAACACATTTTATTTCCATATTATAGAAATACGCAATAATATTTGTTATATCTAAAACCACTATTCATTATGAGTAATGATATTTATAGAAAGTATAGACCCATTTCTTAATATAACCCAATGTACCGAAAATCCCATTCAATCAGCCATTGGAGCCTAAGTTATAATCCAGCGACCTACTTTACCAAATAATAGAATTAGTTAACCCAATATTAACAACTTACGAGCCGGATTCGCGCCGGATATGAAACTTCACCGCATAAGAGATTTTTCACTTAATCCTATGAAAGAAATTGTAAGCCGCAAATTATATCATACATTTATTCTTATTTAACACTTTCACTTACAAATACTATTCCATGGGTACAAGTGCCTTTCAGGTAACCAGGTTCTTTAAACAAGTAAAGTTATTCAGAAGATAAGAAAAGATAATCTTAATGTACTTTTAAAATAAATTATTATTTTAAGCATCTCGTTGCATATACTACTACTAATATAAAGATATGCGCAGACTTTTTTTTCCCTGGGAACCCGAATATATTTATCAAACACTACGTGCCCGCGATAACAATTATTTCCGGTACATTTTTAGAATTGTATTTTTTAAACCTCAATTTTAGCATACATATTTCAATACCAGCATATAAACAATGCAATGATTAGATAATAAGGGGTAATGAAATGTGAGACTGTAATTACAAAAAATCATTATTTATTGTTGCTTATGAAAAATATTTATTTATTTATTTGGAAACAAAACAGATACTCGAAAACGAATGAACAAATAATCGAAGTTGTTAATGTTATATCTAGAATATTATAAACTCGTTTAGTGTGAAACATTGGTACTTTATGGATTCAATATAATAGTATACTATGACAATGTCATTGTTATATCTGTGTTCTGTTAATAGTTTCCTTATCGTAGGATCAAGTTATAGTATAGGCACGTAAGTCTAGCGCTGGCCGATACGTGGAGGGGATTGCTGCGCATGTGTACTGTGGTGCGGGGGCCGGAATGCGACTGGAGAGCCAATCGACGCTCTTCATTCCGCTAGCCCCCCTCAGGTACCGTATTTTTTAGTTCTGCGCAATAACGGTCAGCGCTAGAGTTTCGTGCCGCTACTTGTACGTTTCTTTGTAGAGAAGTCAATGATCAGGGTTCTAACGCGAAACTCACAGGCTTAACAAAGACGTTATAGAATTATGTCATAAGTATGAAAAACAGATATCGTATATATTATTGGGTACATATGGTAATCTAATCTTTATCATTCAGATAACTTATAGTTTAATTAATTATTATCCAATCTATGCAGTTTTTAATTGTAAATTTAACATAAGATCGTCTTGATCTCTTATAGTTTCATAAAATATATTTGTATATTAAACTTATTTTGTGACAAATCAGAAAATTATTGCTTATAACTAAGTATAGCTATATACCATACTGTCTAGATATATGTAGACAGTGTGAAATTGTATATAGATTCTCAAACAATACACTCACTCAATATTCATGAGAAACTTGACGTAGAACCACAGACATTTAAGCGGCACTAAACGTATTCGCGAAACACCCTTCCCTGAATCCATTTTGTTGGTGCTCACTAATAACTCATTGTTTATGACTTTCCCATAACGTAAACGGAATATAAATGTAAGTGTAATCTTACATTCACATTCTTACATCGCATTTGCTACAAGTGCTTCATATTTCTTGTGAACCTTTAAATAACGACATTGATATCGTAAGCCGAAATGGTTTACGGTCTTCTAAATACAAAGCTGACAATTAAATTTTTTTTTAATATTAAAAATACATTTACCATCACCCATGGGTCTGATTAAACCAGAGTTATTAAAATAAGAATTTCAACAGTATTATTTATTTACGTATGTCTAACTTGCTGACCCGGCTAACTTTTTTGTTACTTAGATTAAACTTATTTTAAGATTTTATTAAAGTAATAATATTAATACAACTTTTTTGCAAAACAGAAATGTTTTATTGTTTGTTAGAAAGAAGAATGGTAGTTTCACACATTAGACCTCTTCTCTCTTGCGCCAATAATGAGATACTGCATGTTAAAACACAATCTGCTATACAATATTTTTTGGTGGGGTAATACATGTCTTCGATCAAGATCAAAGCCTGGTTATGCATATCATTCACCTCAAGATCGAAATTTCTTGAACTGACACGAATTCTATTTTAAATGATGCGTAGTTTTCTCAATAGGGAATAGTACCAATTGCTGTTTGCAATCGTAAAATTATATTACTTATTTATTTTTATTCGATATCTTATATTAATTTACTGATTCTGCTATTCGGAGCGGAGAAGTATCCACCAAAAAAGAGATAACGTCGGTCTAGCCGATCTTGAGTTGTAAAGTGTATAAATTTGTTTTATATATTTAGATTGGAAGTGAGTACCAACAAAAGATGTTTTATTTTCTATTCTTCTTCTTTAATGACATTAAAATCTCTCTTCCATGAATTTCTTTATGTGATATATGATATTGTTATTTAGGGCCACGAGACATCGCTAAACTCAAGGGTGATAAGGGAGAACGAGGCGAAAAGGTAATTATAAGCCAGATGTGACTAATAGCTTACTGTTCCTTTGTATTGTAAGATATTTTGTTCTAAATTGTTTCATAAATAATAATAAAATGCTGTCAAGATATTTAATAAGACCTTGCATAGTCTTTGGATTCCACGTACTGTATACATTTAAATAAAGCTTTCTTATATAATTGAAACAATATTTTATTAATTCCTTTAGTCTGGGAATTCTCGTAATTTAACGTTTTAAATACCGTACATGAGTGTAGTCAGTGAAAGTCTCTACTGTATTAAAAAAAATATATTTCTTATTAGTTTAATAATAAAAATCGTTTTATGATATACGTAGATATTGGCTAGGCGTCATTAATTAGGATATTTACCTTGAGGTTATTTAAAAGATTTTTTAAAAACAGGGCGAAAAAGGAACGCGTGGTATCGAAGGTCCACAAGGATTTCCGGGTAACGATGGAAAGGCGGGGGAACGCGGAGATATTGGTCCCTCAGGACTCCCTGGGACGCAAGGTGCTACAGGATTAACTGGACCCAAAGGTGACAAAGGAGATTCTGGTCCCCCCGGTCCTGTTGCCATATCTAGAGAAGAAGCTGTTATTATGACCAAGGTACTACAGAGTAAATAACATTTAAAAAATAACTCTTAATTCACCTCCAGAACTGGATTACATATAAAAGCCAAATGTCCAATCTGGAATCGGTTATGAAATACATAAGACTCGTAGCAATTACGATTGATTTTGATTTAGAAATATGAAGAACGTCAATTTTCTTATGTAAGGATAGCGCCAGTAAAAATTATTTACATAGAATATTTTATGACGGATTACAATTAACAGTTTAACGTCACATTCATTTACAAAGTACATTTCTCCCTGTATATGTCTATTACAATGACACGTAGCTGTTTAATGTACCTACTTTAGTAGGCGAGATGTCATAAAATTTCTTTTGTTTCTGTGTGACAGCTTTAAAAGGTCGTTGCCCTTGCTTAGTGTGTTGAAATATTTACCTGCATTTTTTTGTACTAGGGTGATAAAGGTGAACCGGGGCCTAGGGGAAAAAGAGGACACCCTGGAGCTCCTGGGCCAAGAGGAGCACCGGGTCTGCCTGGTCCCCCTGGAATTCCTGGTACTAATGGAGTATCTGGGGACATTGGTCTACCTGGGTGGACTGTGAGTATTGTCAGTGTAGAATGCGTACTCGCAACTACTGTTCTGGTGGAGAAAAAAATTATCAAATTATTATAATCATTTTAACTAGGCTAATATTTTCTGCTGACGTAAGCGTAAGTTTAAACGGCTTTCCCGATTCTCATGAAATTTTGTGTTTATATTGGGTAGGTCTGAGAATCTATTTTACACCTATTTTTCATGCCCCTAAATGTTAAGGGTGGTTCACCCCTAAATTTTCTTATTTATCTTTTAGACAAAATTTTTCGTTTTCATTTTTTCACGATACACCAAACAAAAATACATGCAAACCTAAATTTTCACCCCTCTACGATCAACCCTTATATTTTATTTTTTAATAGAAAATTTTAATTTTTTTGCAAGTTTTTATTGTTTTGTCATGACTTAGAATAAAAAAAATAATATGACCCTGAATTTTTCACTCCTCTACGACCAACCCCTATTTTTATTTGTTAGGTAATTATAAACTTTAATTTTTCGGCCGAATTTTTTTATTTTTATTTTGTGATGACAATAAAAAAAATTCATGTCTCTCTCTCAATTTTCACTCTTATACGATCAACTCCTATTTTTACTTCCCGATTTTTATTTTTTTAATCCATGCACAGATCCGCAATAAGGTTGCAAGATGGCAATCAAATATTATAATTGTAGTAGAATTAAAAATATGGTTCCTAGAAATAACATACATGGCAAAACAACGTTTGCCGGGTCAGCTAGTATATTATATATTTATTTACAATAGCTGCCCCCGCGAACTTCGTTTCTCCTTAATGCCTAGCCTATCTTTTTAGTACATACAAACATAGAACATTTTGCTACTACAGAGATTTATCTCTATACAAACCATGGAGTTCGTGTTCAGCTTTAAAAATTAACAAATAAAAATAGGAGTTAATTTTAGAGGGGTGAAAATTAAGGGTTGTATATTTTTGTATGCCGAATCATAAAAAAAAAATAAAAAAAATATTGTCCATGGACACCACCCCTGATCGTTTAGAGTTTCTGCCTACTGAATATGCATAACAAATTTCATAAGAATCGGTCAAACCGTTGCGGAAGAGTATAGGAACTAACATTGTGATTTTAAATATAAAAAGATTTAAGGAAATTGTATCAAGAATCATGATCGGCCAATCCATTAATTTAAGTACTTATATACATATATCTCGTAAATCCTATAAAATCGTGTTTAATAGGGTCCACCTGGGATCGCCGGCCCTCCGGGCACTCAGGGTCCAAAAGGTGAAAAGGGGGAGCCGGGAATTGCTTTAGCGGACCTTGAAAAGGTAAATCTGAAATTCAAACACGGTTATTGAGCGGAAACGAATAAATTAGACTACTCCATTAATTATCGCCTTTTTAGACCGGGGCGTGCCTCATTTTTTATTATTCGAATATGGTGTTTTTTTAAGCGAAATTCGGAGAAGGCTGGTTATAATTACGGTTAGTCTAATAAATTGTTTAACCTGAATAAAAAATAATTATAAAATGTTTTTGGGCCGCAAAATGAGTAATACTTTATTTGTATTGTACTAGCGATTGAATTAAGTAATGTATCTTTTTACATGAAACATAACATTATATTTCCTACAGTTAAAGGGTGAAAAGGGTGAACGTGGTTTAGATGGAACTCCAGGTACAACTGGTAAGGAGGGGCCCCGAGGTCCGCCTGGACCTCCAGGGACCTCTTCAAACGTTCAGTACATCCCTGTGCCGGGTCCTCCCGGGCCCCCGGGACCACCAGGAACAAGTAACACAAACGAACTTCCATTGGACACTTTGACAGATAGCCCGGGAATTAATCGTCTTGAAACAACGGCAGGTCAGTTTAAGTCGTATTTACCAATGGTTTATTCGTTTATTATTCTCGATTATAGAGTTTACGTAAAAAAGATGTGTTTACCTAGCATTACGCTCGCGTTAGAAGTTATACTTCTTTGGTTTAATAAGATAAAACATATTTTCGTTTTTTTATCTTTCGCCTTCTTCTACAAAAAACATAATGATGACCTTAGCTAACTTCAGGGTGTCGGTTTTTTGTGACGGTATGCAAGCGCATCGTAAAAATTTTCTCTCGTCATTTTTCCCTAACGTGCCAAAAGACGTAAAACTAAAAAAGAGAGATTTATGTTACTTTGTATTTCACATATATGTGAGTTTAAGAACGAAGCTGATATAAAGGTTATCTTAAAAGTATCTGACGGCTCTGAGCGCATATCAAAATTTACATTAAAACTACTTTACCCTATTCTGCCTTTATAATACATATAGGGCCGGATTAAGAGTGTTCAGGTAGAAAAATTTTCATACTGCCAACTCATTTTAGCAAAAAGAAACGTAGAGGACACGTAGTCGTAGCGTTAATAACGGCTAGCTACGTGCGTTGTATTCGTAGCACCCAAGCTTTCGTAGCGTATACGTAGCCGCTCCACTTGGTATCTTAATAAGAGGACTTTGTAAATGGCTTAAGAATGGCTTTGTTGATGAGTAGCCTTAGTCCTATGGTTTAGCATATCATTGAAAAACGTGTGAAGCACTGGAATAAGAAATTGCATGTCAATTAAAGAAGCAACTTAAAATATTATAATATTTTAGGAAAACCGCGTGACGCACTGCAAATACTTCGAAATTTAAATAATTTGATGCAGTATCGACAAGGAGCGTACCGTAAGTTTCTTATATATAAAAAAAAACTCATATATTTAAATTAGGTTAGTAATAATGCAACTTTGTTATTTACTAATCATTCCCATTGTTGCATAATAGTGATGAAATGTACTAAATACTCAAATGTATCAGTAATTACGAGTATTTTAAAAAATACTTTCTTATAAGACTGAAACTGTTTGCTAAAAAGCTTCACTTTGCACAAAACTTTTACACGTTCAAACGTATACTACTTTAAAAGGCTTACATCTGTCTCAGAGTTAATACAGTTATATTTAGAAAATATTCAAATTTGTTCATATCGAACAAATCGCGAAATAAGTTTATTTTTTAGTCAATTATTGAGTATAAGTCATTTACATTATTTTAAGTATGTAAGCAATATATTGCGTAGGAAATATAAGCAATATTTCCTACGCAAATATAATAAAATATTCAAATAACCTATCCATGCTGTTTCCTAGATCCATATTATAATTACACAATAATAAACTCACGTTTATATTTAGTATCAGCAAATATGCAATTATAATAATTTATTGCCAATTTAATTTTGCCCCTGAATCTCATGCCTTCACCTGCGCCAATTTCCCGCTTATTTTTACATTTTTATATTATTTAATTAGATCTCGCGGAACCTTTAGATTCGCTAAGTGAAAGTGGTGATTATGACGACGAAGAGGATGGAAGGACTATTATTGGAACTGTCTTATTCAAAACCACGGATTCATTACTACGGGTGAGTTACACATTATTACCACATATTGCTTTCAACAAATTTTTGAATAATGAGGCAATTTACATTTTCTTTATTTTGTTTGTTCAATTACAAAGGCTTCTATTTTTCCGTTACTAAATATTAATTAAGACTTTTTAATAACTTATTAACAAAGCCCTTTGTTTTATTTCGTAAAAAAATGCTTTGATGTTCGTAATGAGCCTAACACAAGTGGAAATGAAAC
Organism: Pieris mannii; assembly: GCA_028984075.1. NCBI lineage: Eukaryota > Metazoa > Arthropoda > Insecta > Lepidoptera > Pieridae > Pieris > Pieris mannii. The sequence goes on along the minus strand of CM054779.1, from coordinate 9,188,845 downwards.
TGTAAATAAATTATGAAAGGACTTTGAAGTATATGAAAATGTTTCATGTCTAAATGAACGACAATTTGTGTTATTAAAACGTAATGAGTAAAATTAAAGGTATATATTCGGTTGTGACAATGTTTCACGTTGGCATCGGTGTCTCTGATCATTTTAGGCTTTTCCAAATGATTAATTGTAATTAAAACCTTTGATATATAGGGAAATAATAATAATGACAGAACGTCAATATAAAGACTATAAAAACTTAACAGAATTATCTTAGCAAAGAATTTGACGTAACAGGATTTATTTATGACTACTACTACAACTTTTGAAATAATTTCAATTTTTTTTCCACTAGTATCACCTTACCTTCTCTTGTTTTTTTTGAAGAACGCTTAGTATTAGATATGTTCTCATACATAAAGAGTTCACAACATGGCGACGTCAAAATTCAAAATCAAGTTATTTATTTTAATGAGGCACTTTTCACACAATCACAAGATAAAAATATTAAAAAAACATTTTGGAAGGGGTACTTTCAAAACGTTGAATTACATGGAGAAGAATGGGCAATAAACTTTCTTTCTTTTAAAACAGATTTTTCAATATTTTGTATACATTGATTTGATAATTATATGTGAAGACGATAATTAAACGGTTATTATTATTTTAAAAAAAATTGTAAAATTTATCATTTTACGAAATTTAAGGTGTTTTTCTTACAGTTGGGTGCTAAGAACCCCCGAGGTACTCTGGCATATGTCATTCAAGAGCAAGCACTGCTTATTCGCGTTAACAATGGATGGCAATATGTTTCAGTAAGTAACTTTATTATAATTTAGATTTTTTTATTTTTAGATTTTTTTTATATATATTTATTTTTAGATCGATTTTCTACATATTTGAAAATTCGAGTTAGTTATTTCATTTATTAGTTGAGAATATCTGTTTTTTATAAATTTTATTATGTTGGTTTTGCCTTCACTCTGAATAGTATAAAGTGTATAAACTATTAGAACAATTCATGTAAAAAACTTGAATTAATATTTAATCTCTGTTGTGAGTCAGACTCAGTGGTTTCAAAAATCGCGAACGCAAATTGATATTAGACCCAACAATCGAGGATGTGTGACATGTACAGAAAATTGTACACCGTAATAAGTTTGAAAAAAAGAAATGCAACCACGGGATTATTTATACCAACAAGAAAGAGAGATCAAAGACGTCGTACGTCCAACATTTTCATCACACTACAACTAAACTCAACGATCTGTTACATCCCCAAGATGTCAGGAATATCGCTGATAACTTCTTTGTAGAAGTAGAAAGATGATCGCGAGTAAACAGCAGTTAGCCTGCTGGGAACAGGCCAGAGCGGTTGCCTAATACTCGTATTAATAATCTTTGAAAAAAGTTGTTTTTTAAGTCCTTTTCGTTTTGGCTCAGATCAATCAATTGCATTACTGACAAATTGACAATACAACCTGGGAGTTCGCACTCTCTTTTTATGTTATCACCTATATATATATATATATATATATATATATATATATATAAAATACAACCACTTAAATACATCACGTATTTCGTAAAATGTAAGTAAAATTATCAGCGAAATTAGTTTTAGACATATTAACTATTAACTCTTAGTTTCAAAGCTGATATGAATAATAAGAACAAACTACTAATTTAATTTAAATCTGTGAATTTGGCGTAAACCGCACGCTACTCGTAATGTATTACAATTTTCGTAATTTCCGCTTCTAACTCAACTGGTTTATGCGGTTTCAATATATAGTTAATTGGAAGCGTGGCTAGATAATTGAAGTGGCATTTTGTAATAACGCGAAAGTGATATGAATGGTTTTTGCTTTGTGTTTATGAATTAAAGTTAATTGTAAGTTGTAGCATCTGTCAGCGGCAATAACTAAGTTATTCTTTGCAAATGTTGTTTCGGCTTTTTCGATAGTTAAACAAATGAAACCAACGGGATTGATTACCCAGATGTTGACAGGTCACGGTGGATTCTTGTAGTACCCTTGCAGATTCAGGATTAAACAAAGTGCTGCCTGTCCGGCGATACGTATGAGGAGACGGTGTTTCATGTTCTGACCGACTGTCCAACGCATGGATACGATAGGTTTAACACTGAGCAAGCTATGGGCATAAAAGTAACGGAGAGGAATTTAAAGGAAATAATTTTAAATAAAAAATTGATCATGAAACAGATTCAGAAATCTGAGGCCAAGGCCTAATAGAGGTTGTAGTGCCACTGATTTTTTTTTTAATTTTAAACATTTAATTAGGAAGCATCTTTTTGGGATTTGCTGTAAAGTTCATACAAAAAGTAGTTAAGAGAAATTTACGAGTTACCAATACCATTTTCGTAAGCTATTTAATACCTCCGACGACTACATAGTCGGGGAATTATCTGGAAAATATATATAAAAAATGTATGTGTCAGATATTAATGTATTTATACTTTAAATACGCTACAATGAAGCTAGTTGTTAACCACTTGACTGGCGTGAATTTTTATGTCTGTGGTTCTCTTACTTTTTTACTAACTTACCTGCTGTACCATCTGTAAATTGCGACATAAAAAGCATCAATTTACATATATAACATAAAGTCTCTTCTATTGTACAATTTATATTATATTTAAATAACTTTATTATTAATAAACTATTTTAACATTAGAGGATACCTATTACTACTGATACAAACAATTAATGTTAACTATATTATTATCTATTAGTTTTCAGTACAGATTCAGCAACCACTTCTACTGTCAGATTCTCTCTTTATATAGAACTTTCCTATTCGTATTTAAGCTTATGTAAAATTACATTTTCCACATAAATTATAAAAGACTCAATAGACACAGTACCGATAAAATTTGTAAGCCTCGCTATTACTCCAGTATCATCCAACAAAGACGAGCTGAATTTTAAACTAAAGGATTTTTCTTATGATAACGGGCTGATCCTTGAAATGAATTTTCTGAAGACGAAGGCAGATTTTATGAACACTTCCTCCTTTTTTAGAAAAAAGATGGGTTTCAAAGCCTCATTTCCCTTGTTTAGATTTAAGTTGGAAATATTAATATATTATGAATTAATAATAATTCAACCTATAGGGTATGTCTATATTCCGAAGTTTAAGGAGCTTCAAGAAAAATATATTTACGTCATTATTAAATGTTTATTAGCATTTCAAATGGATTTCTGTGTCCAATACTGTATCGAAATGACAAACGCGATGTTTAGATAGTTTTAACTAGTAACGTTTTATATAGTAAAGTTTCTTCTAAATCGGATTTTTGCCGATTCTCAGATTTACTGAATATGAATAAAAAAAAACATAAGAAGCGGTCGAGCCATTTCGAAGGAGTATGGGAACGAACATTGTGACACGAGAATTTTATTTACATAGAGATAAATATATTATTGCTGAATATTTGACTATAGGTAAATAACCTAGAGGGGGGTAGAGGACTACACTGGCCTAATCGGCCTGGAAACATTAGACAACTTCCCAGCTGACATAGCCTCAGTCTGCCTTTTTTTATATTTGAGGTCCTACAAAGCCGAGTTACAGACGCTCCAGGGTCGCTTTCGCATTCTACCGGGACTGCCTCAGTCTGTCTGAAAAACATTGATTATATATTTTAAAATACATTTGTTCTGTAGCTGGTTTACGACCGGGTAAGTAATACGAACTTGCGAGTGCTTACCCGGCGAAACTAAAAGTATAAAAAATAAATATATATTTTTTTACAAGGTTTTAAAAAGAAAGGTGAAACCAATTTTCGCCTATCTTATTACTGTTATATATTATTCGAGATAATATTGGTGGGATTAGTTTTATAATAACCTAGTTTCAAAACTTTTCATTTAGGAAAACTTCTCAGAAGAATCGACTAAGTAATGGCGTCTTTAGCGATGCAAATTTCGTCTATCGTTGCAAAAATTTCCACATAATTTTTAGAACGTAAAAATAGCTAGAATTAATAATATATAATACTTAGTAGCGTTTTTAAGTAGCAGAATGTTTAAAGCAGAAAGAAATGTTTATTTTAGTTCTGTAACTATCCCTTTACCAAACAGGAAAACTGTCTATTATAACTGACTGGTTTAAAACCTGATAAAAAACACAATATTTTTTCTTCTTTTTTATTGTAAATATTCCTAAGGTGTTAAGGTACATACCAGAGAACCGTATATTAAAATATACACATAATTATAAAAATATACAGTATTTACTACTTTCTTAAGCTACACAGTAATATTGAAAAACAAATAAAAAAAATTAAGTTTGGTCCCTATGGCAGCGTATCTTTATCAAATTGCAGCATTTTGAGCATCTTTTATTAGCACCTATGCATGCTATGCTATGCATGCTATGCTATGCATGCTATGCTATGCATGCTATGCTATGCTATGCATGCTATGCTATGCATGCTATGCTATGCATGCTATGCTATGCATGCTATGCTATGCATGCTATGCTATGCATGCTATGCTATGCATGCTATGCTATGCATGCTATGCTATGCATGCTATGCTATGCATGCTATGCTATGCATGCTATGCTATGCATGCTATGCTATGCATGCTATGCTATGCATGCTATGCTATGCATGCTATGCTATGCATGCTATGCTATGCATGCTATGCTATGCTATGCATGCTATGTTATGCTATTCATGCTATGCTATGCATGCTATGCTATGCTATGCATGCTATGTTATGCTATTCATGCTATGCTATGCATGCTATGCTATGCATTTGCAACCCCCCCCCCCCCCCTCCAGTCTATACAATCGATGTTGGTGAAAATACACTTACATTTCCGTTTATTATTTTGCCCGCTCTGCGGCGGAAGATAGAATTTTTAAAGAAAAGCTTACGCAAAAAGCTAGTAATAACGAGAGATAGTAATAGAATAGAATAATAAAAAATAAATATAAAATACGTAGTCATCACCGTTATATAACTCGCTTAAGAATAAACAAAGGTTTTCTTACAATAAATCCACAACGAAACAGTCCCCAAGGGATTATACATTTTATCTTTTTATCTTAACATAACAATATACCTAATATAGAGATGACATTACGAGGTAAATATTGTATACTCGAGTAGACATGCAAATTAAATTATCTCAAGGATTCGGCCAAGGCTGATAACCTAATCTAATATATATATCTAATATAGATCTTTTAGAGTGTAAATAAAATACATCATAATCATCAGATTATAATTAAATTTTTCCTGGAGAATTTTGTACTGTTTATGCTTATTAATCCTTGTTTTGAGCTACTTTAAGAAAAATGTATATTAATTAATACCTCAGAAATTCGTATATAACTGTGTTTACATATTCCAAAGTTGAAGTTAAAATTTTAACCGTGAACACTTAAGTAAAATTTATCCATCGCCGCTTTTGTTAAAAAATCCAGTGTAGAATCTATATTGACCACTTCATAAGCAATTTTGGTTTTTCCTACCTAAAATAAATAACCAGGAAAAAATATATAATTCCGACAGAATTCCAAATACCATTGAATATTTTATGAAACTACAAAAGTTAATATTGTAAATGTGATTACATTTCGATCTTGGTTCAAACAGATGGGGTCCCTGTTGGCTGTACACAACTCACCTGGCAACGGGCCCACTCGAACGCCACTACAGAATATTCTAGAAACTTCTAGTTTAGTGCATCACAAGAGTCCCGTGGGAGAAGGCCCAGTGGTATGTAATTTAAAAGCAGAATTGGAATTTAAAAATATTGTAGCAAAATTTTTAAGCCTGTGTTTTCAACATGAAATTTTGTGTATCTTTAACAGTACTAAGGATTATAATATCTCACAAGTTAAAAATAAATGCTTTTATTACCGTAATACAAGCTTATTACGAGACCAACATTGTGATGTATTATGTTTATATAGCTTCGTCTAGCTGCGTTGAATGAACCTCACACGGGTGACATGCACGGAGTAAGCAGTACCAATTACGAGTGCCACAGACAAGCACAGAGAGCCGGCCTCGATGGCACTTTCCGTGCTTTCATCTCTTCAAGGTAAACTCGCCAGTATTACTTTGTCTTAGCGAGTAAATTACCTGTACATGCTTCACCGACGGAGAGCAAACAAAGTCAAAGATTTAATGAATGTGGAATCCGTCCTTGAACACCGATACATATTCATTAGTTCAGGCTTTATACGGCCCTGTTCTTTTTCTTTTATCATTATAGAGTTTTATAATTTATGATAATCTGTGCAAGAATTCATAACAGAGTAATAGAAAATTGTTTATAATTTTCAAATGAAATTGAATTTTTAATAATCATTTTCGGGTTTATATTTTAGCTGGTATTTAAATCAATTGAACAGCAAACAAAATTTGTAACCACAGATTACCGATCGTATTCATGTATAGTACTAAATCGTCGCTCGTAATATAATTTAAACCGTTTCGTGTATATCTGTAATTTTTAGGGTCCAAAACATAGATTCAATAGTGAGTTGGGTTGATCGTGAAATACCAGTTGTGAACATGCGTGGAGACGTGCTGTTCAACTCTTGGGGAGAGATGTTCGATGGATCCGGTGCATTATTTGCACATGCACCGCGAATTTACAGTTTCAGTGGGAAAAATGTGTTGACTGACCCTGGCTGGTAAGTGGGCCTAAATTTACCTTCACATTGGTTATGCGTTTGTTATGTTTGATGTATTGTATTGTGAACATAATAATAACTTTAATTCATTATCATTTATACTTAGAGTCATTGTGCTCTCTTCAAAGTCAAAGTCAAAAATAATTTATTCATATAGGTAACATAATGTACACTTATGAACGTTAAAAAAAAGAGAAATATACAATAAATGAATCTAGTTTTACATGTACTGCCAGTCAAGGGCGTAGAACGAAAGAGAAGAACTGGCAATAAACTCTCCGCCACTCTTTTTAATCGCCAAGTTTTTTTTTACACAATGTAAGGAGCTGCAACCATTACACCATGTTCCTTGTGACATCTTGAGTAAATGTAATGTCATTCAAATGAATACTAGTCTATTTGTCGTTACACTAATTTATAAATGTTGTCCAGCCATGTTTTGTTTTACTTTTCTTTGTATCTTATTTTGGATATGCTCAATGTATTTGTTTTCTGTTTTATTTTTATTTACGGTTTAGTTTCCTTAATAAATAAAAATTTTAGTACAGAAAAGGTAAAATAATTGAAGATCAACAACATATTTTGGAGTATTTTGAGGAATTATATAACAAATACGGTAAACATAAAATTAATCTTTTAAGTCCAGTAACTGAAGTATTTATCTTTACGACATCTTTGACAGAGTTTTCAGTCTAACTTAAAGTAACAGGTTAAAATCTAACAAAAAGAAGTCTAAAGTCGTTTAGGCTTTGTCTTTATATAGGTTATATAATAATGGCAGTTTTTTTATATATTCTTATTATATTAATTCGATGTGATGCGATGATATTCATGCACACACTAACATTTTATATACACAAACATTGAAAATATAGTAATAACATGTTAACGTGGGAATTTTATGATTACAGATTTGTAAAAGCCTTAATCAAACCAACAGATCAAATGATTGATCTCCTGACAGCTAGACTTTGAGAACAGTTCATGTAACCCAATTTCTAAATCAATGGCATCTTGCTTCTAAGAGGCATACTGTAATTTATTTCATCATCCATCTCAAAGGATGTTTGACGTGAAAGCAAAGGTGTTTTGTAATTAATTCTCTGTTGGGGATTAAGGTTGACTGACGTTACTATTAATTTAGCGTTGAACGGAAGTGGAAATAGATGGAAAATTAACTATAATTACGAATTTAATGCTTGATTGAAAACATATACGTTCAAAAGCTTTAGCATTCCAAAGCGATGTTAATATCATTTTTAACAAGTTTATAAATTTAGTTTGGATGTTACAGTATACAGATCATAATTTCGTTTGTTATTTTTGCAGAAAGCTTCATTTTTATACAAATAAATCTACAGCAAAGATAATCCAAAAGATTCTTCATATCAAAATTGAGTACCGTTTGAAAATTATACAAATTACTATGCACTGAGAATAACTATTTTTCATTACTCATTCCATTTTATACCCCTAACCCGACCAAAATCCCAGTCTGGCGTACGTATTATTATATTCATGAAGGTGAATTTCGCTTACAATTTTATGATGACCTAATTTTGGAAAGTAAACACAGTACCAGTATAATTTCTACTTTGATTATATGTTATAGAAGTTATGACTTGTGTGGTACGTTCGTGTAATGTGTGACATTACTCAAAGCGTACTTTGAAATATTGCGTGCGTTGATAGGACATTGTTGTGAAATTACGCGACTAAATATAGGTTTTGAGGCTCGTTTGTAAGGTTTATATTCAATGAAGTATGTGAGTTGTAATAAACTCATTACAATTAAAATACCATTCTCTTTAACGGGATTTTAGTCGGCGGCGAAAGCAAATCGTGTGTTTCATAATAATATTTATTTATTTCTTATTTTTTATTCATGATTTACTTCACTTAAAGTCCTAAGCGGGGCAAAGTGCATCAGCTTAGAAGACTAATCTTATCGCTCTTTTGACTCCAGTCTGGGGCTCTTGTGACTTAACAGATTAGCTTCTTTCGCCTCAACAATGTTTGTTGTCAAGTATGTTCTGGGCGGCCACGTTTTGCCTTGGGAATTCCAGTTGAAAACTTGCTTGGCAATATCACTTGAAACCTTCCGGAGCAAGTGGCTCACCCACAATTTTGAGCGATTTATTTTGACTTCTTAAAGTAACTTAATAAAACGAAAAAAAAAACCTTACACTGATATTCATGAATGAAATAGGAAGGCTAATTAACATACATACTAACAATTTTATATCTCATCGTTTTGTATTAGAATCATTTTGGCTTGATGAACTTTGCGATACAATTCAAATAATTAAAGGAAATAGCATTTTAAATACTAAACTTTGTTATTCTAATTAAAGTATCCTATCATTTATAAATTAAATATTTTTGATAATTCAAATTTAATAGTAATACGTAACCTAGTAACAAATTACTCGTAAAATGATATTAACTCATATTTAGATTAATAGAAGGCCTATGTCAAAAGACAAAATGATCAAAGTGGTTGCTAGTAAATGTATCGTTTTTGCAATGTAAATTAGATTTAAAACAGTAGGACTGTTTTATTATAACAGCATAAATAAGCAGTAAATTAAAAAGGTAAGCGAAGAGGGCGTTTGTTATTTTATTAATATTATCAATACCTGGATTGTTAATGTCATTTGAAAGAAAAGTGCATGAAAATACACTGTCCACAGGACACAAAAAGCAGTATGGCACGGCGCAAGTCCAAGCGGTGAGCCAGCGATGGATGCCTACTGTGACGCGTGGCACAGTAGCAACCCAGAGAAGTTCGGCCTTGCCTCCTCTTTGCGCTCCAATAAATTGCTAGATCAAGAGACGTGAGTATTACATTTATATCGATTTTTACTTCGTATGATGAAGAAAAGTATTTTCATCTGTGGACTACTTTCCGTAATGACCTCTTTTATTAAAAGTAAGTGCTTTTGTATGGGATTTCTATTACAATTGATAAATAATATATACTACATTTATCAAGACACTTAAAAAAATATTTTTATTATAAAATTAGAATGTTTGGTTGATTACTTTACTTACATTTGCATCGTTCAACAAAGAGAGGCTGGCAGAGTTAATACTAAATTAACATAAGTAAAAACGAAGACTTCAAACAGATTTTATTTTATATTTCTACAGATATACGTGTAGTTCAAGGCTCATCGTATTATGTGTTGAAGCCACACCCGTTGACACAGCTAGAAGAAAAAAACGATCCAAGTATGTAAAAATGTGTTAATACGTATTTGTGTATCTTTATTTGGTTTACGCTATCCTTTAATATACCCATTATTCTATCAGAAATTAAAATATTAATGTTTCGTAGTTCTGTATACAAAGCTTTTTTTCATTAAGTGCTGAAAAACAATTGACAATCATGACAAAAATGGCTGTCATTCATCTTTTGTTTCGCAAACAATAATACTAAAACGAGTAATGTAGAGGAAACGATATACAATGCATTACTTCCGTTTCACCATTAGCATAATTCATTTCGAAGGAAATAATGAAATTCTTTCTCTCTGACAGGTATCGCACAGACAAATTGCATTTTCTGAAAGACATCGAACAACGGAACGAAACTAGAAATATATAGATGTTGAATTTTTATTTATTACACTGTTGTGTTTAACGAAAGATGTGCTTCAATAACAAATCTCTCTAACCCTTAGTCGTGTTTGATAGTCGATTTATGGCACTATACGATTAAATTTTCACTATAATAATAATATTATATATAGGAAAGCTTTGATTGATTATATATTTGGTTGAATAGGCTCTAAAATACAGTAGTTTTGAAACATTCTCTGATGAATATAGGTTATACAATATTTTCGAAAAGTAAGGATCTAAAGTTAATCCCTATTTAATTTTTATTTTTTTATTATTTCCCTATTTATTTTTATACGAAATAAATAAAAAACCCTATATTGCATCCGCTGCGGAAACAATTGATAATAGAGCGCAGTTTATTATAAATAATTAATATTTTAATGTTGACAGTAATTTAAGATTGATATTTACATTACTTTCAATATTCAAAACAAGTCATGGACTCTTTCCAAACTAGAATCAATTCATAGTCTTGTAAATCTAAAACCTCAATGTTCTTGCTTATAGACGCAGTTTATTATTTATAAATTAAGAAACTGAGGCTTTGATTAATGAAAATATAATCGTATTTTAACATATTTTTTTAGAACACTTTTAAAGTTTTTTTTCTATGATGTATATTTGTCATTTTACAGTTAAAATTGCACGTTCTTGTTCATAATCTGTTATTCACAAATTTATTGTTGGATTATTGAGTGTTATATAACTGTGTTTTTTTATGATATTGCACAATCGATAATTGCGTAATCTTAGTATCAACATGAAATATGGGAATATGAATTAGAAATAATAACGCGTGTTACTTGTATAGTAACACGCGTTATTATTTCTAATGTTAGAGTTTACTGGAAATTTCATTCGAAGTTCGATGTTTATTGTGAGGCAATGAAAAATATGGAGAACAATCCGTTGTTTTCTAATTTAAATTATACGTGCAAAAACGGCGAATTACCTTCTTGCTTATATAAAAATTACATGCAGAAATGAATGAAGGAATGATTAAGACTTATAAGTGTTCCTAATACCTCGGCGTAATAATTATTTATTCATATATATATACTAGTGACCCGGCCCAGCTTCACACGGGTGCAATGCTGATGAAAAGCAGGTTTTTATTATGTATTGTTATTTCCGTCGCTGGAAAGCTCCGATAATATACGCGACATATACCATCACGGACTTTTCTGTTGACCTTTTCAATGTGTACAATACTTAGAACATTATTTTGTTAAAACTCGTAGGGTTCAGCCTGCGTTTGCAATGTAGGCGAAAAAATGTAATTATTTACGACATCACATTAGAAACCTCAAAAATAACAGTACTTTTCCACTATTTAATGGATGATATTATACATATAAACCTTTCTCTTGAATCATTCTATCTATTAAAAAAAACCGCATCAAAATCCGTTGCGTAGTTTTAAAGATTTAAGCATACAAAGGGTCATAGGGACAGAGAAAGCGACTTTGTTTTATACTGTGTAGTGATGATAAATATTTACAAAATATTAGTTTGTTTTCTGATGTATTTTTATTATAAGAATTTGTTGAATTACTCTTTCTATAATCACAACAGTGTATAATGGTGAAGACTGTAAATATTTTATATTGTAGGAGTTATCAGCAAATCCGGTGGAGCATATCGACAATACGAATCGCTCTTTATTTATTAACACGGCCTCCGACTACAGAAATTTTAATTTATTTCTGCTATCAATGTAAAAATTGTTTATGTAAAAGTAGTGATTAAAAAATCAATTAAAATGTAGAAGTCTATCTATGCTCTAAGATAAGTAAATTTAATTTTTTCCTAATAATTTACAGTTTAAATCGTAATATGTATCAGGAGTAGTGTTGGTCTAGTGGCTTCAGCGTGCGACTCTCATACTTGAGGTCGGAGGTTCGATCCCGGGCTGTGCACCAATGGACTTTCTTTATATGTGCGCATTTACCATTTGCTCGAACGGTGAAGGAAAACATCGTGAGGAAACAGACATGTCTTAGACCCAAAAAAGTCGACGACATGTGTCAGGCACTGGAGTCTGATCACCTACTTGCCTATTAGATTTAAAAATGATCATGAAACAGATTCAGAAATCTGAGGCCAGGACCTAAAAAGGTTGTAGCGCCACTGATTTATTTATTTATGTATCAGGAAAACTATTATTAACGTTTTTTTGAATTTCGAATAAGCAGCGAATCCCTTTTATATTAAAGCCCCACTTAATTTATCTTTTTCCTCGTTTCATCTTTAGCGTTCCTCATTTCCTTCACAATTTGCAACGAAAATTAATGTAAAGCAAGTTATTTTTCAGACAATTATTAATTATAAGAAACTAGCAGACGAGTTGAAAGTTTGAGACTTATAGCTTTAGATTTCGTGTAACTTTAAGGTCTTGTTTTGTCTCCGCGGACTCGTGTAGTTGAAAACTACTAAATGAATGTTCCTAATATATCAAGCGATTTATTTTAATGCTACAAAACGCTTTGAACTTTGCGCATATTTCAGTTGTTTTATGTCTCCGTTTCTGTGAAGAAATTCAAGCTCTCAGAGACATTGTATCAAAACCTAAAAAAATAAAAATAAAATATGTTTATTTTGGAACATAGGATCATCATGGTATAACTTATTCCACATCATTAAATTCGAGCCTGTTGGCATCCCTACTCATCGGCAAAGAAGACAGAGGGTGTTGGCCGAGAGAAAAAGCCGGCGTAAAAAAACTCTCGGTACTCTTTTTAAAAAAAGCAAATCATCAAACAATTCTACATTATTTAAAACAAATATAGCAAATTATTATTTTTTTTTTTTCAAAAAAATCATTTATTCATATAGGTAACATAATGTACACTTATGAACGTAAAAATATACTTTAAATGATTCTAATTTTACATTTACTGCCAGTTCTCAAATCAAAGGCGTAGAACGGAAGAGAAGAACTGGCAATAAACTCTCCGCCATTCTTTTTAATCGCCAAGTTTTTTTACACAATGTTTGTAAGGAGCTGCAACCGTTACACCATGTTCCATATGACATATTGAGTAATAAAGAATAATACAATAAATTAAAAACAAAGATTTGTCCTTTATCAGCAGGAGGCATGGTGAAATAGTAGCACGCACTTACATACTCGTGCGAACAACACGCAAATACGTAGTATAAACAACTAATATCACCGCATACACGTATTCAAGTACGACCAGTCACCACAAGTAGCACCCGTTCACGAGTATGACGCATGGCCAGCTATCGGCTTTTAGTGTACTATTAGAAGTAGTATTGAGGCTTATAGACACAATTTGGATATTTTACTGTCTATATTATAGTCTAAATTTTACTGTCTCAAGCATCAAATTACTTTGAATATGTATGACGGAAAATAACGCTCAATGAGATCATGTGGCAGTTAGGACTGACTCTAGGCTTTTTACTGCTAATTGCGGAGTATCGGGGTATAGTTAAAAACATCGAATAGTTCGGCTTGGATGAAAGGATGTATTTTAAACTTTTTACTGAGATAGAATAATCATTTATATGTTCTGTGGTCATCGACATCATAACAGCTATGAGACATGTGTATTTCTATACTATCACACGTTTTACAATAACCATTCTCTTTTTGCTAATGCTTTGATACTAAAATAATACAATACAATGTCATTGCTTCCAAACAGGAATCTTTAAAATAATTATAAGTTAAGAAGTGTGAATTAAAAAAAATTTACTCCGTAAAATAAAAGCTACAGTCAATAAATCGAAATTGCGTTTAAACGCCAATTCCGATGTTAAAACCTGTAAATACGATAAAATAGCTGAAGAAAAGTAAATCTGTAGTCGGAAGCCAGTTCTCCCATTTATATTATAGTCATTGTAAAAAGGTCGCTTCAATTAACTTTCACCTTTGAGGTGTCCTTGTATGCAATCGCGACTATCATTATTATGATACTATGAATTATTGAATTAATTAATTACACCAATCGTTAAATTTGATATTCTCTGGTAATTGGGATTGTTTACATTGTATTTAGGTAATAATGAATTTTGTGGTTTTGAATAAGAGACTTGAAGGTTATTTAAACTTTTCAAATCACTTGATTAACCGTATCATTGTAAATATAACTAAAATTGCATTTATTACGAAATATTAACTTAAATGTATTATTTTAAAATAATTTGTATTATGTAACTAAGAAAATTGTTATTAATGTAAAGATAAAGAGAGAATCTTTGGTGTTGTTATTTAAAACAATTTTAGTTTATCGAATTTGATTTAATTGCTTTACTGCAACTAAATCGTCTTTGTTAAAATGCTAGACGTATTTGATTATGTATTGTTTTCGAAATAAAATACATTATTAAAATAGTTGTTTATTATTTTATACTTACACGCTATGTTTAATATCATAACTTGCATTATGCAAAAATAGTTCATCTAGAATCTAGATTGTCATTCCTACATTGATAACCCGGATTTTCAATACCTCTATTATCTTACTCTCATCTTTCATCAATGTTGTAATTTAATAAATATATCAAACTGTATTCCTAACAAAATATGGTATAAAATTGATCTAACGCTAGTTCCTATACTAGGGAGCCTGGATGTTGTGGGTAGCTAGCTTACAGCTCTTACGTAGAACATGGTGTATGCTTAAAACGAAATGAATGTAAGTTACAACAAAAACACGTGTTACACCTAAAGTACGTGGGTGTACTGGTATGTACTTTGTGTGCGTATAATCTCTATTCAGATTTGAGAGTGTTGCTGAGAGCTGTTATAAGCCTGCTCTGTGTCTGGGTTGTCTTTTGCTACACAGTCATACCATAATATATACACTTTCTTTTTTAAAATTAGTTTTGTGATATTAATATTCATGTACTTACAAATCGTTTGATTTGCTTGACAATATAATTGAACGTATGAATGTCGCCAATAATCGTTATTAGATTTTAGAAGTTGTTGTTATATAGAAATTCTATTTCTAGATAAAATAATGGAAATAACTCGGTGAATTGATCTTTTTGGAATTCAGCTTTAACCATAATCGTTTTGTTTTAACGTTTTTAATATATAAAGTTATCTTCATTCAATTCAAAAATAACTTGTAACAACAGTAACAAACTATGCACAATATCAAAATGATTGCCGACTTTCGCCAATGAATTCTAATAGCGAATTCGATTAAGTGGGCCTTTCATAGCAACCAACGTTTTAAACGATGCAATGTAACAGATAAGTAAACATCGTCGGAGACATAAAAAATTAATGGGTCAGACAAAATAAGGTTCAAAACATCAAGAACTATATTAACTAAGTAAAATGTATTTTAAAATGATAAACGGCTCGAACATAAGACTCATTTTTCCAACTTTGGTTTCGTTCTATTTGGAGTAGAGACTCTTGGGCTGTGGGTTTCAAGTGCACAGGCACTAATTAAAGATTTATGTTAGCGCCTGGTAGAATGTACCGGTGACCCCAGAGTTGGGGCTTTCCTCGCTCAAGGAATAAGTATCGCAATACAGCGAGGAAATGCCAGCGTCAAAGGTACACTGCCACAGGGACTAAACTTTTTAGTTTTAATTTTTTTTATCATTACAATGTACGTTAAGAAAATTGTAAATACTGTTTATTTGATTGTGAAGCTAATAAACATTTAACTTTTTAAAAAAGGAAAACCTCCTTTTTGCTTATATGTTCTTTTTTTTAACAAAAAGGTTACACATTTTTTTTAAAATGTTCTTTACATCATTATATGGTTTTTGCGAAAATTAAACATTCCCGTACCATTTACCCGCTTCTTTTCAATTATTCAAAGTGACGAATAATTGTAATTTAACAAGGGACTGAGATAAAAGAATGACATTTTTGCGGGAAGTTTTTACAACATATTTACAATTTAAAAGGGTGAACAAACAGAATAAGGGACTGGATTCATTACCCATCCCGCACCCATCAGAATAATTATAAAGGACTTGATATGAATTAATTTGCTTGAATTCCGGGAGTCTGTTTCGCTATTCCTTTGATTCATAATATCCTTATGAAACTCGCATTTCAGGTTAATTTAATTAATGTGACCTAGAAATATTCATAAAATTTCATAATAATTATTAGTTAATGTTCTATTAGACAGGGTGACATATTTCATTAATAAATTCGAAATGTCGATAAATGAATTCACTATTTGTAAAAAATAAGCCTTCTGAATGAACTGTTAGTTTATTATAATATTTTAAGATGGATTTTTGTTTCTAAGCCAGAAAGATTGTAAGAAAACACATGTTTTTACAGATGTATGAGAAAAGTACCAAGTCCTTGTTTAGAAGCACGGTGTGCAAAAACAAAGTAGCCATGATGTAGCCCACCTTCGAAAGGTGATGTACTATAATAAAAATCTATCACTATAAGAAGATGAAGGTGAGAACAGAGCAAAACCATATTATATATAATATAATAGCCTTTTTATCGGACATGACAGCTTATTCTTTATTTTTTATTTTTCGTAAATTGTTCCCTTTTTCCATTTTTGCTTGTCCGTTTGCCAGGTGGCAAAGGCCTCCTCCAATCTACTCCATTCTGGCCTTCCTAAGGCCACTCTACCCCATGTCGTTCCCGCGACTTGTCTAATGTCGTCGTCCCATCTTTTTTGTGGTCTGCCTCTCTTTCTCTTTCCATCTCTTGGGTACCATTGTGTGACTATTTTGCTCCATTTATCCTTTCCAAAAACCCATATTAAAACTAGTTTTAAAAATATTAATAAACAAAGCTGCATTAGGTTCAGATTATACAAAACGGCGTTAAAATATTAATCTTCGTTATAAAACCGAGGCGGGACGTAAAGGAGAACGTGCCGGTCGTGAAATTAAAAGGGATTTGGGGAAAATTAAAGGTATATTCTGAGGCCGAAGTATGAGAAATATCCTGCTATCAAATTCATAATAATTGGATGCCCTAATAAAGAGAATGATTTTTGCTGATAAGCAAATGATTTTGATTGTTTAGTTTAGTAGAATAATTGGAATAACTTCTGGTTATGCACTTCTTGCGCTCATCATTTTTATTTATTGTTTTCTGTTATTACTGGGGTTGCCTTGAAGAGATCGCTTGTTGGATAAGACCGCCAGTTGCATCCCTTGTAATTTTTATGTATAGTGTTATTTGTGTTTCTTTACAACGAAGTGTGAATAAATAAATAAAAATATATTTTCATACCAATTTTAGATACCAAAAACATATGAATACATTCAACAAAATTTAATTAACTAATACATTATTATTCTAAAACCATGTAAATTAAGTACCTTAAAGCAATTAACTTTCTTTCTAATTATACGCAAATTGAGTTTCGCCCATACGTTTCATTACTCACATACCCGTTTATAAATATTGTTCGTTAAAATTCCCAAAATCAACCGGTCAATATTTATTTTACCTAAACACGTACACATATAAATCTTGTGATTTGTGGGCGAATTCTCATTAAAAATGTTCATTTTATAAAATGCTATGCTCGTTCGTAATTGTCCTATAGCATTAATTATGTTTTTGGCATAACTCCTCCACTGTCGAAGGTCAATTGGAAGGTTCAACTGTGTGCCTTTTTTTTTTCTTTTTTGTTTTTTTCAAAAACAACAACAAAAGCAATCTGTATTAATGTAGGTTTACATTTACAAAAGCCTTAGATGGAGCCAAATAATACGTTAACAAAAATAATGCCTTCAAAGACGCCGTGACTCGGAAATAGGGCATACATGTACGTCTGCACAAATTCTTGCAAATAATTATATGAATTGGCAATCTTAATAGAGATTAGCCGCTAAGAGTCTAGATTTTTGCAATGTCACTTTTAATATATATATGCGTCATTATACAAAGATTGGGTAACTTTTGAGGATATTTTGTTTATAATACTTATTAAATCATATTTCGACAAATTTGGGTGTTAAATATGATGGCTAATCTAATGAATATATTGTTCCAAATCGGGCCAGTCACTTTTTTCAGTAGATTGTGAGATAAGTTAAATTTTCCAAATTTGACTGCCCAGGTCTGCTAATTAAATTTAATAAAAATAAGTAAAACTCTCCTAGGATTTAACAATTGCACATGTCATTTTAGTGTTATAATCACTTAGTAACAATTAAAATAATTATTAACATGTAATACTGGGAAAAAAATACTATCTCAATTATCAAAACAGATTTTGACATTTTACGTTACGTAATATGTAACTTTTACCAGCGTTAAGTATCTTCCTTCCTTCAATCTATATACCCCTACCATTACTTTAATAATAAACTAACACAGAATATCAGTTGTAAAGAAATAATACAAAATGCCGAGCAAGCTGCTTTTTGTTCCGAGCTTTTGCTGACTTTGTGACAAGTCCGACAATTCCCGTGACAAAACCAAGACATGCAGCGAAGTAAGGCTTCAGTTTACTTGCTTTTGTTATATATTTTTAAACTTGAGAAAATTTTATTGCTTGTCGATTAAACAGATGTATGATTAATGCCCGGGAGAATGTTATTATAAAAGCTTCTTAGTTTGGTTTATCCAAGTGTTCGACTTCCCACGAAACACGTCAGTATCGTTTGGTATGTCAAAATTACAGAACCCTAAACATAATATAGTATATATAGATTAAAAATTAGTCCGGAATAGGCAATGTTGGACAAGATTTTAATCATTTCAAACACTTTTACACGTAACAAGTTATTAATTTTTTTTGACGTGACAACGTCTTATAAATTGGTTTGCCGGGTGACACTTCAAGAAACTGCGTTACGCTCCGCTCACGTTATGCGCTCACAATGAGAGCGAGTGAGAGGCACGCGTCCCTTCCACTCGGGCATAGTTAGCCCGCCTAAGAGCGAGAGAGACAGACATAAAAAGTGAAAGGCACGCGTCAATGTTGTGAGAGGGCATGCCCCACCATAGTTAATACATTTCTATTCTTACAACATACACTATTTACTTGTTACACTTGCTTTGACTTCACATTGCGAAAAGGAGAATGTACTTAACTTTATTAAAGCAGTGTTGGCCAAGTGGCTTCAGCGTGCGACTCATACCTGAGGTCGTAGGTTTGATACCCGGCTGTGCAATGGACTTTCTATGTGCACATTTAACATTTGCTCGAACGGTGAAGGAAAACAACGTGAGGAAACCGACATGTCTTAGACCCAAAAAGTCGACGACGTGTGTCACTTGCCTATTAGACCTTAGGACTTAAAAGAGGTTGTAGCGCCACTGATTTATGTTTTACTTAAATTTATTCATAAACTTAATTTTTATAAAAGAAATTAAATTCTATCGGTCCGATACTCTATAACAGTGTAATATAATATAACATTTCTTATACTCGTTTAATAATTTCTTTAAAGATTTGGTACACCTGAAAACTTTCCAGTAATTTCCATTTTGTCATGTAAATGACGATTTTTTTTTGTTGTTTATTGAACGGGGGGCAAACGGGCAGGAGGCTCACCTGATGTTAAGTGATACCGCCGCCCATGGAAACTCAATGCCAGAGGGCTCGCGAGTGCGTTGCCGGCCTTTTAAGAAGTGGTACGCTCTTTTCTTGAAGGACCCTAAGTCGAATTGGCTTTATTTTTCATACTATCAAATAGCCGATTCATTACATAAAAAGTTAAGTTATTCCATACAATTCTAATTTCATAATAGTTTGTTTAACTAAAATGCGTAAATATAAATTACACCGTATTCTTAAAAAAGACGACAAGGAAGTTGTAAATTTTAATATCTTGACTCGTTTCTTTTATAACAATTTGTCACGAAGGTAACCTTTCACGTTACATATTATTAGAAAAAGTATTTTAAATACTAAATTTAGAATTATTTACTTAAGAAATACTGACGCTATTTTGTAGCAGTATTTCTTAAGTTATGTAAGCTTTGTAGACCTGCCGTAAATAAATAAAATTATGTTTTCAAGGGGAAGGTGATTAAATTTTTAAACAATTTCCTTATAAATAGTTTAACTTATTATTATGACATTATGTTGATGTTCTTATTATATGACTCAATTAATTTATGACATTTGCGTGCCTGTTTTTATATGGCTGAATGTTCGAAGTTTTACAATTGATTTTTTTTTAAAGATTTTTTTTAAATTTATTATTATTATTAATACTATTTATTTGACAGATAACGGATTCCCCTTGTCAGAGATAAGCCGTACAGACGCCTACTGCCTTTCAAGAATAAAACACTTTACTTATAATTTATTGATATTTAGTCATATGTTGATGTATAACCGACGGTACTTCTCTGACGTAAATCTATCACAAATTTTTAACAGTGTTGAATACAACTGACTATTTATTGGTTAAATTGAAAAATAAGACGCCATTGCCATTGCTTTTCCGGTCTTTTAAGAATTGATACGTTCCTTGTTTCAAGGATCCAAAGGTCTGATGGAAAGACGGGCCAGGTCGAATTCTATTATACAAAAGCATTGACGCAAGAAATAGAATTACTCTGGTACTCTGTAACTCACAAGCAAAATACCTAATGCCATTTCGACTTCAATATTTAGATTAGGTACAGTGCTATCCAATATTGCGTCAAAGCAACGAATAGTGAAGGAACCATCATAGCGTACTAAAGCATCGTAATCAAATGGTTACCACAGAAGTTACATAGTATCGATACTGAAGATCAAAATTTTTAATAAAGTAACGCCGCAAACCACGTTTACACAAAGACCTTTACCACTTCTATCTACCGATATGACATACCGTAATTGCAAATAAGAACAATAGATAACTAAATCAAATATTAAATAGCGATTTAAGAGTTAGAAACGAGCAGTGTTGGCGTAGTGGCTTCAGTGTGCGACTCTCTTACCTGAGGTCGTAGGCTCGATCCCCGGCTGTGCACCAATGGATTTTCTTTCTATGTGCGCACTTAAAATTTGCTCGAACGGTGAAGGAAAAACATCGTCAGGAAACCGACTTGTCTTCGACTTAAAAAGTCGCCGACGTGTGTCAGGCAATGGAGGCTGATCACCTACTTGCCTATTAGATTTAAAAATGATCATGTTACAAATTCAGAAAATCTGAGGCCAAGACCTAAAGAGGTTGTAGCGCCACTGATTTATTTTTTATTTTATTTAATAATTGGAGGAAATAATGAATTTTTAATTTTTGCTAATAAATCGTAAGGCACTAATAAAAAACTAAAATTTGCAACGCTAAGTAAATATGAGTTCTTGTATAATAAACGGTTGTTTTTATAACATGAGGTTGCGTGCTGGAAAACAATTTCGATGGATTACATTGTGGGATTATACGTACTTGCTTTAAAAATTGACCACAAGATTCTATATTCAGAAAATTTGCATTGCCTCGATTGTACACCGTAATATTGAGAAGTATATTTGCCTAAATTATATGCCGAACTTAAAACAAATAAACAATGAATTTCAAAATTATCACGTACAAAAATATCTAACATTTACAAAGATAATACATTTTCTCCTGAAACTTTCACTCTATAATGTTCTTTGATAACTCTAGAACAACTTGTTTTTGTTATAATATTGTAATGAGGCTGAATGTGTTTCTGAGTTTACCATCTTGAAATTTTAGTTAAAAATATAGTTATTATACGCACAATGTGATTTATTTACAAAGTATAATGAGTGTGTTAAATGTTACAATATACCTTGTGACATATTAAAACTAAATAAACGATTTTTTTTATTAAAAGTACACTCTGTTAACAAGCAAATTAAATTAGAGGATCATATTCAAGATAAGAATGCTAGAAACATGCTGGTACTACTCCATTAGACAATCATAAACCCTGACAAAATCAATTGGTTCCTTATTTAATTTTACATATTTTTGTTACTTTGTTGTATAATACTACAAACGCATATTTTTATGTTTAAGTCACATACTTTTTTTATTATTACTCTTAAATCTATAATATTCTTCGGTTTCGATATTTGTAAATATGTGAGAAACATGACCTGTATAGTAATTTTACTCTGGGAGTAACTGGGAGTAAGTATATAACTTATGTTTACAAAAATTGTAAATTCTATTTTAAAATAGTAAGTGTTTCTTGCCCATTCTCCTGCACACGAAACTATCTTGGAAGGGGCAACTAGAATCATTTTTATATTTTATTTAACGTTCAAAAGTGCCATTTAAGGTGGTCTAATTGGAATAAATTATTTGATTAAATTTATTTATCAGTAATTAAAGATTTTTAATTCGCTTAAATATTTACCGCACTGAAATATTTTTTCGTATACACTTGAACTACGAAGAGAGCAATTGGCAATATAGTAAGTACTAAATACAATGAGGGCTAGAACACACCACATTGCTTAGGCATACAGCCTAGCAGGACTTTTCCTAAAAAGTATGCTATATCCTGGAAGCATGCCCTGCTGTTTGAGTTTAGAAATTTGTCCACCAATCCTGCATATATTTTCAAAGTTTTCCAAATACTAAGACCTGTATGTTGTAAAGAAGTTTTTGTTTTTAGCTGGTGATGTATTTACGTCTAACGTAGAACGTTTTTTTAGAACAGGGAGGAAACTAGCAGGAAGCTCATCTCATATGATTCCAAATTCCAAAGGGCTCGCGATCCAAAATAAATAAATAGATGACAAGTAAACGTTAATTCTCAAAAGACTGGCACCGGACTTGCTGGTATTGGAGTGTCCAATGAGAATAAAAGTAATTTTTTTTTATTCATATTGGATCGTACACGATTCCTTGTGAACGATAGTCAGACTGACTATAAAATAATCAAACACAGACATATTCTAGTCTTTCATTTCAATACTAAAACCAAATAAATATTTGAATGAGACAGGAAGTAATATAGAAGTTCCGGAGAGGCCTACCGGGCCATTATACAGGGTAGTATAAATGCTATTTTGTATAAAATAAGGCGCAGAATCGCAAAAACCAGTTCTCAAACATATAAGGCCATAACCTGCCTACGTAAAATATTCGAACTATACTCTGATAATATTATGCAGGAGTGACCACTTAGGAGAACAATACAAAGGTTTCACACACCAATCACAACGAAAGTGTGCGATGGGCCTGTTATATTTTTTGTATCCTAAATAAAAGGACTTAATTGCGTCTTTATATAGTTTTGTAAAAAGGTGTTTTTTAAGCAAATGCAGGCAAATGGGCCTTACCTTACCTTACCTTAGCCTTACCTAATGTTAGTGATACCGCTGCCCATACATCCCATGTATCCTCCATTGCCAGGAGGAACGCAAGTGCGTTGCCGGCCTTTTATGAAAATACACTCTTTTATTGAAAGCCCGTAATTCGAATTGGTTCGGAAATACTTCAGTGGGCAGCTGGTTCCACAAAGTGGTGGAGCGTGGCAAAAAATATCAAAAGAAACGCTCAGTTGTGGAACGACGGACGTCGAGGTGTAAAAAAGAAATATGTGTCACAAATATTTTTAACTCTGTACACAAATATTTTTAAAAAGATCATACAATTGAATAACGATTCATCTATACTAATATTGAAAGGGTTGTTTTTTTGGGTCTATTTGTTGGTTTGTATTGAATATGCTTAAGGCATTAACATTAACAGTTTAAAAAATATTTCACCGCTAGAATAATACATTATCCCTGATGAACATAGGCTATATACTGAAGAAGTTTGGGATCCCATTAAACCTTCGACAATAAAATCCAAGGCAAGAAAACCGACATCTCGTATCATGCGGAAACTATTTACAGTAGAGAAAAGTGGTGTACTACAGTTTTACAAGTCTAACAAAAATAATTAAAAGTCCATTTGGCAGGCTGCAGCCTTCCTCAGTTACGCATTACGATGCATAGCACATCATGCTACAAATGAATTCTGCGGGTGGAGCCGCAGGGTACTAACAACTAGTAAATAGATAAGTCTTGGAGTAGTTCATTAGAAGGTAAAAGCTGTCGGTATTTGTTAATAAATACTTTTGAAAATTGTAAAAAATTGCATAGCAAATGCCTCTCATAATACCTGTGCATAATACATTATGTGAGAAAAAGTTTGAAATATGATAAAAGATATATTTGTAACACATCGCGCGACATAATGTTTCAGCCTAAATCATCCAATGAAATCATCGAAAATGTTGCTAAAATAATTTCACGCAAGAACAAACTTGTACATTCAAATAGATCGTCCGACTAATGAACTAGTTTAAAAAACAACAAAACAATTCCCTCTAAACTGAAATCAAATCAAATGGTCCATTCGACGTGTGTAAATCGAGAGGAGCCAGGGTAGTTTGTTCCTCACGCGTCCACGCAAATTGGATTACATCACGATGAAAGGGTTAAAATGTTGTCGTCAAACGAATTGCTAGTGTCAGGGCTTAATAGCCGAATGTTGAAAATATTGGATAGTCTATCGCAATATTAATAAAACCTTATTGCTTGCGACACTCTTAAATAACAATAATATTTGAAATTCGAACATATTCTGTGTTCAAGAACTTTAAAATAATGATTACTCATATGTATAATATTTAAAATTCGAATGTATTTTAAACAATATCAGAACTATAAAACAAAGATTCATACACCACCTCTTTGGGAGCCAGCTGCAAACGGAAGTATTTTATATTATAAATACTGCACAATTTGAAATTAAACTTCAAGGAAGACGATTCTAGTATATGCTGTGTACAGATGTAATTGGGTTTCAGATTTTCAAATGATGTTTAGTGTGTAATAACTGTATGTATCTAATCAACCTGTTTTCTGTGTCTGTACCTAAATTTAAAAATAAAAAATAAATAAAAAAATCCAAATTAAAATGTCCAATATACAAGCACTTCTTAGTGGATTTAATGAGTTATTATCAATTGAATATCGAGTGAATGAAGCTCGCTGAACTCGATTCGCTCCTTCTTTTTATTAATGTCCTTAGAGGACCTTTACTTAACCATATAGGGTAAGCTACATCAAATTGAATGTGTAGTACATTTTGTTAGTTGAGGAGAAATTAGTTCATCCAAATTTAAAATTGCCTCCAATTAAATTATCGTATTTTAATGGCGGCACAAATAATTGGACTTCATTCTACGTATTTCAAATTCCGAAAAGGTGTTCTATCTTTGTGGGCAACTAACAAGGAAGGCCCTTACTATGATCGCCGGCATAAACCCAACGGCAAATAATTATGATTTAATTTTGCCTTAATTGACAAATATCTAGACATACGTTCTCTTGACATTAAAGTTCTTCTACATCCTGTACGAATAACAATTATTGTCGATTTTGACGTTTATACAAGAGTTGGTCTACAGTCTCCGATGCTATGTCAATATCTATGTCGTTTAGGCATAATGGCGCAAGGATGCGCCGCGTTGTCGTTGTCGCGTGCGCTATGCGGTCTATGAATGACCATACCGCATTTTAACCATGATTATTAAGGACCCAGTGCTTGGAGTGGGACACACCACCGTTAATGGTAAGTGCTAGTCTTAGTATGATCGATTATTGGTTCCCTTTTTTATTAAGCTGACATGTGACAGCCGAACCAGCGTATAGTATGGTACATCCTCCATAAAGCTTCCGGATACCCAGGCCCACACAAACACTATTGATAAAAATACTTATCTATATGTAAGACAAAGACGTGTTAGTTACACCACTTATAACCCAAAATAGCCTGGACCGATGTTAGTTGTATCTTTTTTGGTGGACTCTTCTCCGTTCCGAAAAGGAAAATAAGTAATTAAATATGGGATAAGTTATGGAATAGCAATAAATTAATTAATTTATAAACTTCATCGTGGTTTCATCTGTTGACAAAACTAGGCATCATTTTACATCGAATTCATGCAGTTCAAGAATCTTGAGCCGAATGAGGAGATGCATAACCAGGCTTTCATCTTGAACGAAGACATGTGTTACCTCACCAAAACAAATTGTATATCAGAATGTGCTTTAACATGCAGTATTGAAATATTGGCGCTAGAGAGATGCCTAAAGTGTAAAACTGCCATTCTTCAACGGCAAGCAATAAAATATTTCTGTTATTGCAAAAAACTATTAATGTTATTACCGTAATGAAATCCTGAATAAAGTTTAACTATAGTTAACACGATATTATTAGACTGTTAGGCTGAAGTTGGCCGGGTAAGCTAATATATATATATATATATATATACGAACGATGCAGTATTAGAAATACATTACTGGTATATTCGAAGTATTCAGTATGGTAATGAAATGTGTAATATCGTAATGGTGAAATATGTTAATAATTTGGCTCAAACCTCGTACAGGAATTTCTGAAAGGAATATATTAGTTGTAAATACTCTTGCGGTTATCTTTATGTATAAAGCTAATCTTATATATAAGAGTTATAATATTTGGTTCGGGGTCACAATCATTGTGTATATGTATCATTTTTCAAGTAACTTAAGTGTTTTAGAACATTTTTTATATAAATATATATGTACATTGTTAGTTATTGTGTTCGAAGTCCGAAAGTATATACTTTATTTGTGAATAATGCTATTATTGTATCGAGCAAAGGGCTAATTGACAATATTTCAAAAACACTATGATTTATGATTTTTATAGTGTTAAGTATTGTCTTAATTAAATAATCAAACATTCACGATTTCAAAAACTGGCCAAATCTTACGTTCTAGGCAAATGTTCAGTCCACACAGGTGGACTGAAATATACAGCCATGGTACCATGGCTGTACGTACCGTGTGTAGTCCACGTAAACAAAAGTAAGGTTTCTTCGTTTACAAACCATTCTTTGATACACAAACACACATAGCGTTTATCGACCGACAATAGTCTCCGACAAAATAAAGTACGTGATCGAATCAGATCTTATTTTCTTTAATCTTTGACCGTTTTATGTCACGTGACTGACGTAATAATCTTATACATAAAATTCTCGTGTCGCGGTGTTGGTGGTTAAACTCCTCCGAAACGGCTTTCCCGATTCTTATGAAATTTTGTGTGCATATTGGGTAGGTCTGAGAATCAGACAACATCTATTTTTCATCCGCCTCAATGTTAAGGGTGGTCCACCCCTAAATTTTTTTATTTATTTTTTAGACAATTTTTTTATTTACATGCAACCCTAAATTTTCACCCCTCTACGACCAACAACTATTTTTATTTGTTAATTATAAACTTTAATTTTTTGGCAATATTTTTTTTTATTTTGTCATGTCAATAAAAATTTCATATCTCTCTCAATTTTCACTCTTATACGATCAACCCCTATTTTTACATCCCGATTTTTATTATTTTTAATTTATCCACAGATCCGCAATAAAGTTGCAAGATGGCAATCAAATCTTATAATTGTAATAGAATTAAAAATATGTTTCCTGGAAATAACATACATGGCAAAACAACGTTTGCCAGGTCAGCTAGTAATCAATATATTTACACGTTATTTTACGTCAAAACGCTTTTTAAATATAGTTTTATACGGATTACATTCAATAACACTTTATTTGTCATACTGTAAAATATTTATTGCCATTGTGTGCCCATTGTGTTTAAAATATATTTGTAAAATAAAACCAAATAAATAATATAGACTATACCAGATATTACTCGCGTAAAAGCGGTTCAGCTAATAAATAATAATTTATTTATTAAGAAACAAACAGAGAAATCCAATAAAGATAATGATATCGAAAATTAATAATTATACATAACCAGACAACTGAACGGTGCACAAGTAGATAATACGATGTTAAGGACATTATATAAAAAGACGATACACATATAAATAATTAAAACAATGAAAAATGAGGAATTATCTCAATTATGTCAATATGACACTCAATTAGTTAGGGAGCGTTCCAGTATTACGTAACGAATTTTGGGATTACGTTACGATGCGAGGCGGGGATTGAATTATGCGTTATTGTTAATACTATTTTCGACTTTCCGCTACTTTACACCACATAAATGGAAACTTAAAGGTGCCATGAGTCACTGGGTGGTTACGAAACGATTTACTATATAGAACAACGTTACGGGGGGTGGTTAACGCGTTACATGGGAAAATAACGCGTTACATGGGGGGGGGGGGTAAGAATCTTCAAAAATTGCGTGACGTAATACGCGAACGCTCTTTTACATTTAAAATCATTATTAAAATCAGTTCGCAAGTACCAAAGGTTATTAACAATCACGCAGCTTACACGAGACTGTATAGCTATTTCTGTTTCCTAAACGCATAAGTAAACAGACAAATTTATATGTAAGCCACACCTACAGTCTACACACCTGGGCGGCTTTCATTGTTTATTTTTATTGCGAGAAACGAATTCATGCCCAAATAAATGTTACGCAAGAACTGTGAACGTTAATTAAGTTCTTGGCTTTTACGATCCATGTAACCTAATGAGAATTTGCGGGAGACGGAAATTTTTATTGAATGTCAAATTTGTATGGATAGACGATAAATTAAAATGTACATTACTTACTTCCAATTTGTTGTATTGTAGCATCTATTTTACAATGAGTTTTTTTGTTATTAAATAAATACAATAAATAATTTTGTATGTTTTATATACAATGACATCGTCGCTGCTCTTGTAAACCGGGAAGGAGGCTCATCTGACTGGGCGGCGGGGCGGTTCTGTTCTCTTGATAATATTCATTTAAAAGAAATAAGGTGTTTACTCAAACGCCGTTACGCCGTTAATTCTTCACGATGTTATCCTTAAGGTAATTACTACGCAGGAAAATCTATTGATTGGCATTACAACGCCGATCTTAGAGTGGAACGGTTGGGCTGTTTTAATACTGTTTTTATTGCAGCCTATCGTCATTACATTTCGCACACATTAAATTTTTTTAACTAATCTAAAGCAGTATTATATAAATAAAATATTCATCCAACCATAGGAAGGAAAATGCAATAGAATAAAGTAACGATCGCGAATAACTGTTTTATTTATTTCAAGAAACATTTGTATCGAAAATCACATATAGTTTCCGTGTGACATTCAATTTCCATCGCACGTTTCAATTTCAAAAAGTACATTTCACAACTGAAAGAATTCGTAGTCACTTTAACTTATAATTACACAAATGTTTTAAAAATCCAATATCCCTCTCAAATCAACTCTCACGGTCTGGTTGATGGAATGCAACAAATGAATTCTTTCCATTGTTGAGGAATTTCGAAGGAAATGAATTTCCAGGGGATCAAATTTCGTATATCATACATCATTGAAAGGTAGAATTTATATATATAATTAGTCTAAATATTAATTAGACGCCATTTTAAATATATACTGGTCGCATAGCTATAGGCTGAATTTGATAATTAAAGTGTTAAACGATTTGCCTCGTCTGATTTCATAATTCATTAGAAAGATAGTGACAGTATTAAGTGTGTTATATTACAAACAGTAAAAATTACCTCAAAAAATTATATTATCTTCATACTTATTTGATAAAAAAAAATTGGTTGCCTGTAAAGTCGGTATACGGGCGAAAGTTTTACGTGACAACGACTTTGAGTGGTAAAATAATTTTAATGTGAATATTCATTCGTATAGTAGGAAGAAGGATGAAATAATAGTAACAATTTAAAACATTATGTCTGTCTCTCTCGCTCTTAGGCGGGCTAACCATGCCCGAGTGGAAGGGACGCGTGCCTCTCACTCGCTCTCATTGTGAGCGCATAACGTGAGCGGAGCGTAACGCAGTTTCTTGAAGTGTCACCCGGCAAACCAATTTATAAGACGTTGTCACGTCAAAATTTATGTATTATTATAATGCTTTTGAAATTTTAAACAGAGTCACTAATATTGCTGAAACCTAATACAAGTTCTGCTTAACGTTAACTTGTAACATGACATCTGTAATTTGTATTTTTTGTGTACAGAAATCGTTATCACGACCAAAACACAATAGACTGCTTTAGAAGCTCGCTCAGTAAATACTCCTGTCAGAGTGGTAACGATTAAAATCTAACGGCGTCTAGTCACGCAGCAAAAATTCGGTCAAGTTTAAAATTTACATTTTATGATTAAAAAAATATTTAAAGAAATATTATAAACGTTAAAAAGGTATGGCAAAGAATTACTCTAATGTTTCTGTATGTAATGGATATCCTTTAGTTGCGTGCGACCGTTTTAGGCTCAGAAGGTTTTTTTTTTTCAGAAACTGACCTGATGTTATGTCATGCCACCGCACAATTGTCGCCTTTTAAGCATTGGAGGATCTTTAGCCTAAATAATTGAGAAGCTCTCCTATTCACGATTACACATGGTGAGCTGCAAAAAATTACTGATTGGATTACTTGCCTAAATCCCATTACCAATACGCCTTTGTTGACGGTTATGCCTGGCAGATATAACACAATTTTTGTCTGCGTAAGAAATACTATTAGATATTTTTTTATGTATATCATTGCTATTGATATACGAGTTTTTCTAGAACCTTTTACAATCCATGAATAATGCCACATTTAAAAGGGTTTCGATTTTAGAACATACAGAGGTATTCGTAATTCGACGTATCCCTAACTTATTTTGAAGAAAGCTCAAAAACGTAATGATAATTCAAAAATGGTTCACTTTTTCAAAATGCATATGGAACAATTATCAATTAATAGCATCGTCGCTTTAGCATTTGTTAAAGTTTCGCAAAATTGTTCTTAGATTATATTCCGTAAATTCAATATTGCGGTAAACACATACGAACGCAGCAAAACGAAATTAAATTAATCTCTAGCGATATATTGTCCCAGTTGCGATATTTTCATTACCGCTCCTCATTGGCTTTTTAAAAATGCAAAACTGTTTTCATTTAGAAAAGAAATGCCGGATTAAAACGCAATCAATTTTAAGATGAATCAAAGGGAAGTGGGATAAAAAATGTTCAATTAAATTGCATTGGTCCTCGCTCGTGAAATAAATGGCGATCGGCGAATGCAAAGTGTTTTATTTTTCCCTGAATGTAGCTCAATTACCACTTCAATGAAATGCATTTCGTTCATATTTCAATTATTAGATCAATTAGTCATATTTGGCGCACCATATTTCCTGCTTTCTGAAACAAATAAGATGGACGTGTCATAATTACTTTGTAGAAACGATAGGGTAGAATACAACTCCGGATAGGTTGCTGGTGCAAGAAGCATGCTTCTTAAAGAATGCGAGCTCTAAACTTAATAAACACCACCTGTGTTTGTTTAGTTCTGGCGAAATTGCTTCCGTTTTATACCTATAGTTAATATAGAAATGTGAAATGAATGCACATCGGCCTTAACATTTTTATTTGCAACCCATGACTTATTAAAAGTATTTCAAACAAATCTTAAAATAATTAATATGTACTGTTATGCACAAACGGCCTCATATCTAAATACCAAGAAACGAATAAAAAATAAACGCATTTTAAATGAACATTACTGCTTTGTAAAAGCGATATTCATTTTCTTTTAAAAGAATCGCGAAACAAAGAAGGCTTGTTAACGAGTGTCGTTCCGTTTTACGAAGGATTTACGACACATGAAAAATAAAAAAGTAAGTTTCTACATTTTGTGCATACTTTATAAACATTGTCGCTTTATTTGTAAGATAAAAATGCTTTAATTCTTGTCGTAAATTTAAGCAGGTCGTTTTATACATGAATTATTCGGTTTTTGCGAGTTTTGCTTTGCCACGAATATTCGTGTGAGTGGAACTGTTGATGTTATTGAATTGTGTAATAGCCTGGAGCTGACTTATGTTTATCGTTTCTATTTACGGTAGTATCATAAATGTTTAAATTTAATCAAAGGAACACAAACACTAAACAGAATTATATTAGAGTTTTTTTTTATAAATATTTTCTAGATACCCCCGACTATGTAGTCGTCGGAGGTATTAAATAGCTTACATAAATGGTATTGGTAACCCGGATTATAAAACACTACTACCTATTTCTTTTAATTACTCTGTTATTATATTAAGAGCAGTGTTAGCCTATTTGCTTCAGCGTGCAACTCTCATACCTGAGGTCGTAGGTTCGATCCCCGGCTGTGCACCAATGGAGTTTTTTTCTATGTGCGCATTTAACATTTGCACGTTGAAGGAAAACATCGTGAGGAAACCGACATGTCTTAGACCCAAAAAGTCGACGGCGTGTGTCAGGCACTGGAGGCTGATCACCTACATGCCTATTATATTTAAAATGATCATGAAACAGATTCAGAAATCTGAGGCCAAGACCTAATGAGGTTGTAGTGCCACTGATTTATTTTATATATTGTTATTATATTAGGGTTACATTCAAGGATTACATGAAGATTTTTATTAATTTAAAATCTACTTAGCTGTAGCAGATAATGAGTCAGTTTAAAGGATAATTGTTTATTACATTTCCCTGGCTGAAGCTAGATCAGATTGAACTGTAATTACGCCTTGATCGTGTACATGCACGCTATTTTCTGTATTAACAATCAATTTCCTATACAAAGACTAACTGTTTGCGTTTATAGTAAACGAAATCTCTATTATAAAGCTTGTTTTATTCATAAGAAAACATAAGCTTAAAGTACAGCTGTCCCTACTTTCGGAGGACTATAAAATAATAAATTAATGACACTAAAACCATTTTATGCCTGGGCCTCAGTTTTTTGCATCTGTTTTATGATCTTATTGTTCTGTGATATGGGATTGATTTGCTCCAGTTCAAACAATTTGTATTAAAAACTTGGCGATTGAAAAGAGTGGCGGAAAGTTTCTTGCCAGTTCTTCTTACCCGCTCTACGCCCTTGACTTGCGAACTGTTTGTAAATGTAAATTTACAGTTAATTTAATTTGTTTTTCTTGACGTTCATAAGTGTACATGCTTACCTAAATGAATAAAGATATTTTGATTTGATTTGATCATCTGTCAATCTAATAGGCAAGTAGGTTTTAAGTTTGAGGTGATCAGCCTCCTGTGTCTGACACACGCTTCGCTCGTTTGAGCGAATGTTAATTGCTGACATAGACCAGAAAGTCTTTAGCACACAGCCGGGGCTCGAAACTACGACCTCAGAAATAAAAATCGTACACTAAAACTGCTCATTTGAGCGGTAAAGTAATAATACATTTGATATCTTTTATTCTATTAGGAAGTATATTTTTTATCTCTATGTGGATAATTAACCATAAGTTTATAAAGATTCAATCGATTTTTAACAATAATATAG
This sequence comes from Pieris mannii, assembly GCA_028984075.1. Classification (NCBI taxonomy): domain Eukaryota; kingdom Metazoa; phylum Arthropoda; class Insecta; order Lepidoptera; family Pieridae; genus Pieris; species Pieris mannii. Next base: position 9,155,345 of record CM054779.1, on the reverse strand, counting down.
GATTATTGGTAATTCAATTCCAGTACGGAAGTTATTTATAGCACTGGTGACTTGTAAATACTTCTCATAAGTAAAACATAAAAATACTTATACTCAGATTTATTTAATAACTATGTTAGTAATTGTAGAAATTTTACTATGCTATTTCATTCTAATTAAGTAAAATCTTTGTTCAAACATCTTCACACAAATTCTATACATATACTATGTATCGTATTTGTTGAAAACTTATCAGAAATAGATTCAGTGATCTGTTACTTGAGAAGTTCCGGCACTTAGCGACTTGTATGCATGTAAAGTTGTTTCGTGCGTAAGTTCATTAAAGACAATTTACAACAATTTTAAAAATGGAGATGTATATTTACTAACATATTTCTACTTAAAATACCACTTTACATTCTATTTTACCTTAAAAAGATATCTATTGTCTTTAATGTCATGCTCATAACCATATATTTTATTAAATAGTAAATTAGTATTGAATAGAAAAATATGTGAAGATCATCAATTACTAGTAGAAAAGTAATCAAATTTTATCCTACACGAAAAGTCACGGCCTCAGTTTAATCCTCAAGAGAAAATTATTATAATCAATCAATTACTTCGATCAGTGACTTCTAAAAGGCTTTTATCAAGAGATAAAATGATGAATGATTTGAAATCCACTTTTAAAGGTAAAAGAGCCCTTTACCTTTGTAAGATTATTAAAACATCTCAGGCAAAATTGCGATCGGGAGTTGGAACAAGTGAAAGAATTCAAAATTGGTTTCACTCAACAAATGATTTTACGTTTTAAGTTTGTATTTTCTAACGACAAACTTTGTTCTACAACTCTTGGGTCTTATAACAATTTTAAATAGTGAAGTTTTATTGTTTTAGTGCCCTCGTGTTTCTCGTTTACAATTTAATGAAATATATTTATGTTTCAGCAACGTTTAACACTGGAATCAAAAGCGTATATTTTTTTATTTTATTTTCAGATTTTAAAGATTTTTACCTTTAATAAATAATTAACAAAATAAGGAAATGTGTTAATTTTTCTTCTTCAAAGTTTGTTTAAAAGAGTTGTAGTACTATTTTTATTCACTACAATTCGTTCTAGTTTTGACTGCTAAAGTCTCGGGTCAATCAAATCGTGAATTGTTTACATATTCGTTGAGGTTTTTGTGTCTAGAATTGTGTAAATCTTTTATATTCGTTTTTCAATTGATGTTGAACAAATTCTTCAATAAATTCAATACACTGACAACTTTATTTTTAACCAGAGATAATATTTTTTAGGCGATATTTCGCTTACGAGTGGAAAAAAGTGACATTTGATGGAGTGTTTGGACACCGAATACAGTTTAGTCAGTACAACCTTTTCTTTTCTATATTAGTTATTCCGAAGTAAATTTGATTTAAATTTTACTTTAATCTAAGATTCATGCATAACTCATCCCATTTAATATCAGCAAAGTCAGCAAAGTTTCAGCAAAAAAATTCTATTAACGAACATTTTCAGAATATAATTATAATATATAGACTTGGCCAAGCCTTGCTGTGGCTAAGGTTTTTGTTATTTTACATTGTAGTAAACTATTCAAGGGAAAAAGTAAGAGAACTTATGTGAAAGGAAGATAGCTTATGTGAAACGTTGGTACTTTTAACACAGCGCCACCTGCTAGAATTGAATCAAATAATAAACAAATAATTTGCAATAAAATAAAATTACGACTATAATTAAAGATCTAAGCTATCTCTTAAGTTGGACCAGACTGCTCACGGTGTGCCAATTTAATTTAAAATCGGTTAAGTAGCTTAGGAGTCCATCGCGGACAAACATCGTGACAGGAGATTTATAAATATTAAGATATATAATAATATCAGAATCTATTGATGCCAATTCAAAATCAATCAACAACAAGTATTTATTTGTTAATTTTAAAAGGAGTAATTTTCTAAGTCTTGTAACTTACTTGAGCCGTTTTTATAGGTAACCGATTTTGGTAGATATTTTTATAAACCTGATATAATACTTAATAAATACGCTGTTCAACACTAGTTTTGAATTTAGAAATAAATGATTATTGCAATCTTAGAAGACTTTTATAATTATTACCCATAAATTACTGTCCAAATCCACGCGCGCATTTATGACGTGTGATAAGCCGCGGGGCACGGAAAGGGGACCGGAAGTGAATATAACGCAAATTTATATTATTTTGTATCTGTTAATACATTTTATTTGGGAACGAAGCTTTTACATTTTAATCTGTTGTAAAAGGCTCTCGGCTAATTTGTTAAACTTTTAATTGTACCGAATAAAGCCATCTGTTTCAAAGTGAAAAATTCTTTTGCCAATTACTACCTGCGAAAGTTTTAATAGGGATAAGCAAATTTTATCGAACAAATCGTTTTTTTTTTAATTTGAAATGTGTTAAAAAAATACTTATATTTCTTCAATTATAAAGTTTTATACGCGATATTTTTAATTAGATTTAAAAATATCTATATTTTTTTTAAATAGTCTAAAGCGGTTGTGTAAAATAAAAATAATGTTTTACTGTAATGTCAATGAGTCCCATAGTCAAAAGAATAATGTATGTTATAACTAACTTAACTTAACATTAAATATCAATTTCTACCTCAATTCTTTGAATCCTGCAGCGGCTACAAAACAAAACACTACGAAATATAAGCGGTGCGCCGTGATTCACACAAAATACTGAAGTCCATAAATATTTGGGATTTGCCACTGTCGAGGAAGACATTAAAAGATCAACCGTGCGTTACAAAATGAGACTTCAGCAACACGTCAACCCCCTAGCTTCAGGCCTCTTGGATACGGCAGACAGTGTGTATCGGCTGAAACTTGCCGCAATCCGATTGTTGAAATACGGAGGGATCAAAAAATTATTGAAATTGCGTTTCCTAATTGCCATTACTTTAAATTAAAATCTTTTAAAAGCCAAGAGGCTGATTGCAGATGGATGAAAAAAAATCTTTGAATAACTATACCAGGCAAGCCGTGTAATGTCCTAGTTTCAATTCTCGTCGACACATAAAATAAATTCACCATACATAAATTGTCGCATAAAGAGTCGCATCCAAACAAAAGACTACGCAGATGAGGTGCCCGAAGATTGCGTACTAACTGTACTCCAAAAATCTTCATTTTTTTAGGTATTCTTAAATATGGTCACTAAACATTTATACATTCTAGTCATTTCGCTATTTGTAAGCATCGTGTCACTAAATTACGTATAGCATTGTGTCTGTACTCTCGCCCGAGGTAAATAGAGCTCTATTAAGATAATAGAAGCATTGTTCGATTGTTAGTGACTAATATAGTGATCGAATTACTGCGATTACGCAGGCTTAGTATTTACATCGGCTTTATCTTTGTAAGTTCTGCTTTAATAGTTTTGTTTGTGGCTTCGTTCGAGCTTCAATTATTAAATAAATGCCGAAGGCCGCATGTACACACAACTATCCTGGTGAGTCTAATTCCTACTCCTACTATTTTAAGACCATTTCAATTAAAGGCTGCATTGGAGGGCCAATTTGTTAGGTAAAACCATCAAGCAAGTATTCATGAAGTATAATATTTTTCGTGTATTTTTTTTCAAAACCAAATCTAAACATTTTTTAAAAGTTTGGTCCTGTGGCAGTGTACTGGCAACGCTTCCTCAGTCCAACTTCCTTGCTGTATTGGGATACTTATTCGTTGAGCCAGAAAATCACCAGCTCTATTGTTTTCGGTACAGGCAACTTAAATCTTTAATAAGCGCCTATGTATTTGAACCCCACGGCCCAAATGTCAAAGGGAATAAAATCGAAGTTGGAGTACACAACTAGCATCCCATACTGAAGCGCCTCCTATTTTATTTTTTTATTTGTGTAAAATTAACTTAATAACGCATTTACAATTTTCTTAACCTACTAAGTGATTTAACTATTTTTAATAGTTTATAGTTAGTTTAGTTTATAATAGTTAGTTTAACTACATTTAATATCTGAAGAAAAATGTACCACGCATTCATTTCCACTAATCAAAACTCTTCATGACTTTCCAAAGTGATTTAATAAATTTATTAGAATCAGATTAATTTAAGAAACTGTAAATGCATATTACATATTCCAAATTATTTTGAACCAAATAATAACTAAAAATATATTTAATGTGTTCGCTTTTAAGTTAATACAAACAACTTGACAGGAATACAAATAGATATAATATTGTTAGGTTTAATACAGTCTCGTAATAAATCACTTTTGACACGAATCAGCTTCGGTGACGCTGGTTTTATTAAATTCAAACTAAGTTGGAAAATTAGCCGCAATCAAGTTAATGGACAAGTTGTTTTATCGTAGCGCCCTGGTTTTGCTACGATAACGACATTAGGTAGATCTAGAGGAAGCTTTTTTTGCCATTATACAACGCCTGCAATATACAAAATAAGGGTTCGATGACCTTAAATTTTAGCGACAATTAGGTGGTACACGGCAGAGAGTGGCACAGTGTAGACAGGAATGGTGGGATTGGGAGGAGGCCTTTACAGGGCACACAGGTATCATAAGCATAAAGAAAAATAAATATAAATGTGTTTTAGTATAAAAGACAAGTAATTCTGTGAAAATCATTCTCTACATAAAGGCGGCAAACAAGACAGAAAGAGCGGGTCTCGCGAGGAATTGCGCCCCGGCTCGCCCATGAATATTGTTAATAAAAATATTACCGATGTAGTCGGGGCGTAATTCCCGACGCGTTAAATAGTATCAGTGATATATAAAGTCCCTGGACACTATGGCAGGGGAATAGAGTGAAAATTAATTAAAAAAAAAAAGGAGGTTAATTAGGAAAAACAAAATTACATACCAAAAATACAAAAAATTAACTAATTAACAGGCACTAACAAATAATATAACTTTTGCCAGTTCCCTCAACGGACAATAAAAAAGGTCCGATAGTGTTTTTCGTTAACTAAACTAATACACCGAATCATATGTGCTCTTTTCAGAAAGTTAGTCCTAGATGTGGGCACTAAGTAACGACGGAGGATGTCGCTTTCTGACGTATTCATTAGGTACATTGAAGCTAAGGTACTGAAAATACTGCCGAATTATACTGTGCTTGCCATGGAACAATTTTATCAAGTACATCACAAACGTGAATCCTCGGCGTACTCTTAGCTCATTGTAGCCCACAGAACCAAGAATAAATAAGGTCGGATTGATGAGTGGATATGAAGGGTACATGTGCCTCAAAAACGTATTTTGTACCCGCTCCAACATCACCATACTTAATTTCAGATGGAGCCCAAATCGCAGAATTATGCTTCATATGATTTCTCACAAGTGCATCACATAAGACATACATTTAATTTAAATAATAAAATGATTTTAATTTAGATAATTAAATTTAATACATTTGTCTAATATTAATGGTAATAGTTACGTCATTGACTTGTCTCGGTACAAAGCCAAGTTTCTTATTGTGTTTTTCGACATATCTGTCTTATGTGTTCACGAAACGTCAAGTCCGGCGTAAACACAATGCCGCGATATTTTATTTGCGTCACCCGTTTGACAGATTCCGATCCTATCGAGTATCTGAATAAAAGGCTATTATTACTGAGTATTTTTTTACAACTAAAACATCTTTTGGTCTAGGCCTCAGACGTTTTCTTCTTGTTTCATGATCAATTTTCAATTTAATATGCAATGCGTGATATGCCTCCTGTGATTTTGTAAAGTCGTATAGAAATTATTTATTATATAATTTACACATAGTTTTCATATTTACAGGTGATAGCGATATAACTACGTAATAATAATCCTAGACAACATCTTCAAATAACCAGTGTTAATAATCTATTTAATATAACGAACTATCATTTGATGGTTATCAACTATACTGAAACTTAGCTTAGTCAGTATTAGCGGAGAAAAAAAACTGTTCTATTTTAAAAAGATATTTAGTATAACATTATCTTAATAGAGGCATAATATAGGTCTAGTAAAGATAAAGCATTTTCACTGTATTTTTTATCATATTACTACTTTTCTCCTTATTCGAGATTCGATTGCTGATTTAAAGGAAAACTTCAATTTTCTTGGCTCCAATGATCATCTATATCTTGTTCCCTTGACCGGTTACTCTGTTCCTTTCTCATAGATCCACATTGTTCAATCGCGCCATTCGATTGTGGAATGCTCTGCCAAACTGCAAAACTCGCAGACTAAATTCAACATTTAAGACTACTAACAGAAATGTACCAATAATAATTTCTTATTTACACCTATATGTATTTTTATATCAATTTAGTGTAATTTTAAGTTTTGTATTTTATTGTTTATGTCCATATTATTATTATTATATAGGTTCAGGTTGTCCGGAAAAAACTGATTTTAGCTGACAAATAAAGTAGGTCTTACATTCTTTACGTACATTCTCTGTTTTAATTTAAATTATTATTATCTTCTTTTATGTTATAGTAATGTAAAGTGTTATTATTATTATCTAGATTTTGCTTACTCGGAAATATATTTGAATTCTCGCACTTAAGTTTGAGATTGAAGTTACTTTTAAAACATGTGTTACAGTATTCTTCTTATTTAGTTTTGAAGTATCAAATCTGCAATATTCAAGAGGTTATACAAAGAATAATTTCGCTTTCGGTTTTTCCTTTATAACTCGTAATAGGTAGTGAAACTTGGTAAAAGAAAGAGTTATAAGAACAGCTGTTCGCGTTATAAATCATCTCACATATTCATGATTAATCACTTTTACGGAAATAAATTAACTCTTATTTTCTTCTTGCGGAAAGGTATGACGTTTCTTTATTAAATGGAAAATTTTATACGTGATGTTGTTTCAGTAAGTAATTTATTTTTCAATTTTGCGTACCCTGCCTAAACTATTAAAGATAGAACCATAAAATGTTCTAAGTAATTGTAGATCTTATAAATATCTACAAAAAAGTACGCGACACACTATACCTATCTATGTCGAGTGAGGCACAATAACCATAAATGATATAAGTACATGGCAAAATGATGTTTGCCAGGTCAGCTAGTTTGTAATAAATCTATAATATTATCCGTCTTAGCTTTTCCATTGTTCTTGAATAGAGTATCTTTATCTATCAAATTGATAAATCTAGGTACTCAGAGGTTAATATTTTATTAATGGAATAATTAATGTATCCAACGAACCCTTATTTGTGGTACAGTAAGAATCTATATTAATCGATTGTTAAATCTAATAGCAAATAAAAATCTAATTTTAATGTAAAAAAATCCTTACTTGTGATATGCAAAATTAAAATAAGTGTACTTAAATACTCTTTATTTATTTAAGTTACCCACAACTGTTAAGATGATAAAAAATATAAAACCTTTTCAGACAATAATTAAAAAAAACTTCATTTACGAATTTAAATTAATGGCGAAACACAATAAATTATTCGAAATTTAAATCAACAAATAGAAACAAACTATATTGTTGAATCACAATATAAAAGCGTTCATGTAACATTACAAATTTATTCACAGACGTACAATGATGACCACAAAGTGACAGCAGTTTCAATTAAATGCCAGCATTTCGGATCGCCCATTAATCTCCACCATTGAAATTATGAAAGTTGCATGCGTTTCGAGCTATTCAGGTGAGTTTAATGTACAATTTATGTTAGTTGAATATTGTTTCGCTAATAATGAAATATATTTGTTTTATTGTGGCATTCTTGTTTAGCCTTAATGTTTCTTCTTGAGGCTGACGTTATATACTTTTTGAAACTAAACACACCTGTACGCATTTTGCGCCAACACACGCTACTTGCTAACTGAAAAAAAAACTATTATAATTGATTAGTAGTAATAATGCAGAATTTAATACAATAATATTTACAGGCCGCATTTTTTTTTTCCTTGATAAATGAGTTTATTACTTTTATTATAAAATACAAATATAACGCGTCGTAAATAACGGATTTTTATACAATTAAAAGTATATTAATTATTAAAGGTTCATTTTTAACGTTTACAAATAACAGAATCGGCTTTATGAAGGTTGTAGTTTTATACAATGTCGTAATGCACAAAAACTTGGCAATTAATAGCAGAGTTTCTTGTCAGTTACTCTCGCCTTACAGCCTTGATTGATAACTGGTAAGTAAATTCTCACATTCATAACTCATGTATACATAGATAGGATTATAATTAAATTCAATTTGAGTATCTCTATTGGAATTTAAAGTCTTTAAGTTCGGTATGTACAATATAAATTCATTGAACCGATAAGGAAAGCATAAGGGAAGACATCAAGGCATACCGAATATGTTACACGCTATCGAGCCCGATCGACATGGTATGTGATGTCAAATATCGGGAAACTATTCGCATCATATGCGCAGGTAGAGCTTGGACTTTTGGCTATTATCGATTTGGTAAGGAAATTACGAGAAGTAGACCACGTAGATTTAGAAAACGGCATTTATAAACTTAAGCTGTATTGGTTGGTTTCGAGTCGCCAGGCTTCCTAGATCCGTAAGCCTTCTGATTCTCAGTGAGATTTCTTTCGTTTTGTTTGGTGTAGCCAGTATTATATCTTCTAACTCAGTAATCATTTAAATAGGTTTTATTATAATATTTATATTAGTTCCAGCAAATGTCTAGGATTAATAAATATTTTTGTATGGATCCTTTTATTGTTTAAACTGATCTTGATTTCAATGAAGAAGTACAACCAACAAAGTAGCAAGAACATTTCAACATTTGGTCCTTCAGCTATGAAGAATTGTTTTTAGTTTAATAACCGAAAAGTTTAAAAGGCACATAACACCTATTGCATCGCACTACCTTAATAGGTATTAACTTGATGGTACTGAAATCGTAATCATGAAATATTTCTGGCGATTGCAGCTCCAAGGAGCAGAAAAGTAATAAACAAGATTTTATATGAAGAAAATTTGTGTTAGTGTGAACAAAATTAATTCATCAAGTTTTTAATAAAAATTATACTTAACATCAGGTGAGCCTCCTGCCCGTTTGCCCCCTGTTCTATAAAAAAAAAGAAAAAATTGTTTTGAATTATCTAAACGCTTGACTATACTAGAATATAGACATATAAACGTTTTTATATTCTGGTATAGTGAGAAAACAATATAAAATACTTCTTACACGTTCCGTATCGACAGTCATCGTCTTTTCATTTAATTTTTTTTTTTAAACCAGTGATCAAATAAATACAATACAATTATTTCAAGAAATCGAACTCTGTATGCGTTTACCCTGGTAGTGTAGATGACGTATGTACTTTATATTATCTTTACGTCGCTCAATAAAGCTATTAATGTACAAGGAGTCACAGAACGACAGTAAACTCCACTTGGGCAGCTTATAAAACTTGGCATATACTTTATTACCAGGCTCTAGCATCAAACATTATAGAGAAACTTCGAATCCCAAGACGATGAAATGCTAATGGAAGTATTATAACCTTCTTGAAAATAACGTTTTAATAGAAAATTAATTCTGCGAATAATTTTACACAGCTCATAATTTTATAATAATTGTACATACATATTACATATTGGATTATTTTATGTGCTAATTTTTTTTAATATACATATTTACACTATAAAAACCAACCTTATAGATAACGATTAGTCGTTCTAAAACTACCACCTCATTAAAATAATTTTAAGATAGTTTCTTTTTTTTATAGAACAGGGGGCAAACGGGCAGGAGGCTCACTTGATGATAAATGATACCGCCGCGAGACACTCTCGATGCTAGAGAGCTCGCGAGTACGTTGCCGACCTTTTACGAATTTGTACGCTCTTTTCTTGAAGGACCCTAAGTCGAATTGGTTCGAAAATACTTCAGTGGGCAGTTGGTTCCACAAAGTGGTGGTGCTTGGACGTCGAGGTGATACGGGTGGAATTTCGTATTCTACCTCGACGTCCGATGATGAAACTCAGCTGCAGGTATTAATCCGAACAACTCCTCTCAACACTCTCCACGGTAAATGCGGTAGAAGATGCAGAGTAACCCCACATCTCTAAGCAACGCTAAAGGATCAAGACGCTCGGAGAGAGATTGGTCGTCGACGATTCGAACTGCTCTTCGTTGAATACGGCCAAGTGGAAGGAGCTGGTACTGGGGAGCCCCCGCCCCGAGGTGAGAACAGTACTCCATGTGGGGCCAAATTGGCGCTTTATTGCAAGCGGTGGCCCGGAGTGAAGTACCGTCTTGCCTAATCCAAATTCTAATTTAAGTTAGTTATTCTAAAGAACTTATTTCCGTTATTTTTATTATAAACTAACATAAATCCGATCTATATATAGATATATGAATAAAATAAATGCTTTTTATAACTAGAAACTTAGTGTTGGTTGCAGAACGCTGTAAAAGTAATCCTTATTCTCTTCATTGGCAGTACTGCAACTCTCAATTGTGGTCGAGGCACGAGCCACTGGGTTGACGGAGTACGATGTTAATCGCACGTGGCTCAATGATGTGTGGTGGACGTCCTCTGCTCCACCAAGAAGATATAAAATTAAATCAAACATAAATGACGAAAAAATTGTGAATGTAATAATGAACATGGATACATCAAGATAAGATCCTTACTTCGAATGTAGCCTTTATACACCTTTAAGGAAAGTCAGATACCTTGTCCTACCTCACATAAGCACATAAACCACATATGGCTCTGCGCACACATACTACCTATAATAGGCTAATACCTAGTCTCGTCTGATGTTATCCACTGTGACCAAACCGTACTAGAGATTAATAATACTGTTATATTGCCTCAATATAAATTCCGAGCGAAATCAATTCACACATACATTATGCAGAGTAACCTATTTATATCCGTTTCCATATAACTAACTTACTTCCGCACAAACTTGCATCGCTCCATTCAGACGTGAAGTGCAGTTTCAAACTCACTTTACTATAAATGTAGCGCCATCTGTCGATTTAATGAAGGCTTAGGCTTTTGATTGACGCGAATGAAATACATATTTTTGTCTTTGAGAGCAGTGTGTTATTACCGACCCTACATACAGATAACATATTTGATTGATTTACTTATTACATAATTGAAAATATGAGATAATGTATGTTTTTAAGTATGTTGATATTTTTTACAATAGTATTTGTAAATTTAAAAAGATAGTTCATGGTGAATACTTGCAACCTTAATTACTAATTTGAATTAATTAATGTATAAATATATTTTTTCTTTTTTTTTGTCATTCAGTTTAATATGTGTATGTTGTTTGGTTGATATTTAGTGTATAATGCTGTGTACAGATATAATTGGATGTCAGATTTTCAAATGTTATTTAGTGTGTAATAAATGTATGTATGTAATCAATCTGTTTTCTGTTTTTGTACCTAAATATAAAAATTAAAAATAAAATAAAAATAAATGTTTTTTTCCATGATACAGTTTCTGTTATTTTAAAACCTTTTTTGTTTTGGACCTATTTTTTATTCGCTGTTTTCGCTTTTCATAGCAAAGAATTGTGTAGAATGTGGTCGAGTTAAAATTTAGTTTATTTTAACGTCGTTTGTGAAATGCTTAAATCAATTCTAAACTCGGTTATCGCTGAGTGAGTTTTGGAAATGCAAGATAAATATTGGTTAAATGTTCAGGTTAAACTGTCTGTAGATCAAAAGGTCAATACTATCAAATTAGTATGTCAATAATTTCAAACATAAACTCTTTGATAATATATTTGATTCCATATAACAAAGAGAAACTTTTATGAAGACTATGTCATAACTTACTTTCAAACAAACAAGGCAGTCAGTTTATATTAAACTATGATACACCTTTCTCAGGATTCACTCAGGCTTTCAATGAAAATCTACTTTTTAAATTTATTCGAGCTTCATTGCCACTTCTGTACTTTCAGGAAATGTTATATTTTCTTAAAACATACATAGCTTTATTTACTTGTATTTCATAACCATCCTTTTTTACAGAAAAAACCAAAGCTAACAGGCAGGAGGCTCACCACGTGTTAAGTGACACCGCCCATGAACACTCTCAATGCCAAAAATCTCGCGAGTGCGCTGCCGGCTTTTTAAGAATTGGTACGCTCTTTTCATGAAGGACCCTAAGACGAATTTGCTTACATTTTTTGCAACGTTTTACTTTTTCATTATTCTCCACTATCAACTCTATAGGCCGAAGTTGTGCAAATGTTGCTCGGGCCTTGGCAATGCGTGAAGTAATATCCTCTTCTGTACCTCCAGTTTCAGACACGACGCTTCCGAGGTAAATAAATTTTTTAACGATTTCCACGTTCTCCACGCCTATCCGCAATGGGGTACGGTTATCAACTCCAACACGCATTTCTTTCGTTTTCCGGGTGTTGATTCGTCCGGTCGTTCCGGTCGTCTAACTTAAATTGCATGTCGCGGTGCGTGTGACTAAGCAGACATAGGTCATCGGCATAATCCAGATCTTCCAGTATGTTGGTTAATCCCCACTCTATGCCGCGGCGCTTGCTCTAATGTGTGCGATGCATAATCCCGTCGAGAACAACCAGGAAAAGTAGTGGCGAGAGTAAGCAGCCTTGTCGGACGCCCGCGTGCACTTGAATATCGTCTGAGACGATCGTGAGTCACTCTACAAGAATAGTTCTCATAGCTGGCCTTTATTAGTTATAAAATTGGCATTGGTTAATTATATGTGAAGAGAACTAAGTAAGATTTAATACAATGACAAAACTAAAGGCGTTCATCAGTAATATGTCAAAATTTCCTTAAGTGTCACTGTCAAATCGTCACTTCAACATCTGTTTCATTATTCATACACTTTTATTGAACGACCGACGTATATTTTAATGTAACGATTTTCATAAAGCGCTATCTTTGTGACGATTGATCTTTTGTTCAAATTCTCGGTCTACTGTTTCTGTGATATACGAGTGTATTTGTTGTCCAAAATAATATTAGGTTAAATTTCTGTAACACAAGTTTAATCTTGTAAATTAGTTTTTTCCACATCACGAAGAAAATTCACTCCAGCAATACCATTATTGTTAGAATTATTTGAAGAAACACTAAATCCGCAATAGCCTGTCTCCGTTGATATGGATTTCCGCAAGCCACGCGATTCATTGGAGCGTAATTTTCTCTCAATCCAATATCCCAACGTGTTAAAGACTCTCACCTGAAATATTGTTGCCTAATCTATTTTAGAAAGTCGATTTGAAGTGACCGGAGTCAATAGGATTTATTGTTTAATATTTTCAAGAAAATATTTCCAGGACTATTAACAACAGGGACAATGTTGGTTTACTGACTTAACCGAGACATTTGCTTCTGAGGTGGTGTTTTCTAATCCCAGGTGTCCATCTTCTACATGAGCATAATATTAGCCATACGACGAATGCAAACAGTGTGAGTAAATCGAAATGTTTTTGCGTCTGATTCCTACTGGGAAGAGAAGACTGATTAAGACTGATTGTCTAAAAAAAGAAAGTATGCATTACAAAAGATACAAAGCCATTACATATCTTGATTGATAAGATTTTTTTTATAGAACAGAGGGCAAATGGGCAGGAGGTTCACTTGATTTTAAATAATATCACCGCCCATGGACACTCAATGCCAGAAGGCTCGCGATTGCGTTGCCGGCCTTTTAAGAATTGGTACGCTCTTTTCTTGAAGGACCCTTAGTGGAATTGATTATAGATTGGCCCATACTGGATTATCATTGTTAATAATTGCATAAAATCACACTTAGCATGCTACTAAGTACGGAGTTAAATAGGCTTATCAGGTTTTATAGGAGATACAACTAAATGTTTGACTACCATTTAAGTTATAATCAATAAACAAAGTACTTGATACAATTATTTATTATTCATATTAAAAGTATGAAATTTATCCATGATATTGCGAAGAATGTAAATTCTTGCTTTCTCCAACTTGTACCTTTGTTAAAAAATAAAGTTGTTATCAAAATATGGCAAGCTCCCCTCATGTCTCATTTCTCATTCCGCCGCATCGCGAACTTTACGATCCCAAAAATTTAGTATGCACAGCGTTCTTGTTGACTCGGAAATGATTCAGAAGAACAATGGATCTATTTTTCTACAAATCTCATATCACTATTCATATTCTTTTACTTTCAAGATATTGATATCTGTAGGCGGGAATTGATTTCATAAATGATTAATTACTAATATGAAAATTTTGCTATGACGTAAAAGGTGTACATAATAACCTTTTGTCCTAATAGTCCTAATAGAGAGAAATTTCACAAAATTTTAAATGTAACTGTCAGAGCAATACATTTGTCAATATATTCCTCGTATTCTAATGAGATTCGACTTCAACATTGTGGGATTGTTGATGCATTTGAGTACGGAGTGATGAATTTCGAATGTGATTAAAAGCGAATTGATCTATTGGTTTCATTTTTCGTATCATTCGTAACTATTTTCCCAAAAGTTAGGATCAAGTTTCATAATTACCAATTAAGTAGGTTTTTATATATCCAAGGACCTATACTTCTATCCATTGGTTTTTTTGACAGGAAATCATCTTTAGTGGTTTATTTCAAAAGTACCCGATAAGCGACGAGCATGTATGGTAAATTCCATGAAAATTGCTGCATCGATGTATGAGAGGAGTTTCGCAAGTACAGACTGACTCTGACATACCCTTCAAAAATCTTATACGTTGAGGGAGGAATGGACCAGCTCTGCGGTTACCAATACTATCTGCCAGGTGCTAACTTAAATCTTCAATTAGAGGCTGTGCACTTGATTAATTTCTCTTATATGTGCTTTGTCCACGTACATTGCTGTCTAATGCAGCGTAAGGCAATTATGTGATTTACCACAAGATTCCTTGATTTTAATACGGAAGCTAATACAGATCAGCAACAAAGACCTTGTCCAGATGTTTACAACTGATTTCTATATCTTTAGGTGTTCTGAAAAAAAAAATTTAACACAAGATATAAGACACCTAAATTCTATGGCAAAATTAAATGAAAATATTATTTTTGCATTATTATTATTAAGCCTTTATTGCAGACACCCAGTGTAATATCTATATAAATAATGTTGAGTAATATAACCTAAGTTAATCTAATACATCAGATGTGCCGGTTTTGGCGATCAGCGTATCCTGTGACACATGGGCAAGCTTCAGCTGCTTCCATCCTTGTTTGCACAATAATACAACGAAGTAGTTAATAATATTATAGGAATGAGCTCAACACCAGTAGTACTATGTCTGAAAATCTCCTTCTTTATGAATGTAGGTGTTTTTCAGAATTGAGCGTTTTATGCATATCTTTCATACGCTAAAAATTTTCATAAGTAATAAAAATGTTTTTCATGTTAATTTGTCTTGTGTTAATGTTGTTATAACTGCATAAAATAAAACTAGAGGTTTTTATTTTTTGAGATTATACTTTTTTTAGCGCGTTAGAGAAAAATGATTAAGAGTGAATGTTTTCGATGCGCGCGCACACCGTCACAAAAAACCCACACCGTGAAGTTAGCCATAATCAATTTTTTGCGATATTTAAATAAAATTTAACTAGATGATACGTTATAATAAAACTTTCGATGAATTAAATATCTTTCTCTATTGTTAGATTCGTTTGTTCTACAAACGTAGAATACGTTTGTCACGCCAAAGACGTATAATATGCGTATACATAAGTACACACACCCGTTTTTATCTAACATCGAAAATTTAATATTGATAATCCATTCATAATATAGGTATCTATGGAACAACGAGAATAATGCTTATTATTTTTTTTTAATAGCCTTTTTTGGACATGGACATTTTCTTTATTTTTCGTAGATTGTTCTTTCGTTTCACTTTTTTTTTTATATAATAGGGGCCAAACGGGCAGGAGGCTCACCTGATGTTAAGTGATACCGCCGCCCATGGACACTCTCGATGCTAGAGGGCTCGCGAGTGCGTTGCCGGCCTTTTAAGAATTTATACGCTCTTTTCTTGAAGGACCCTAAGTCGAATTTTTGCGTGTTCGTTTGCCAGGTGGCAAAGATCTCCTCCAATCTTCTCCATTCTGGCCTTTCCATGGCCGCTCTACCCCATGTAGTTCCCGCGACTTGTCTAATGTCGTCGACCCACCTTTTTTTTTGTGGTCTACCTATAATGCCTATAGAAAGTACAAAAATTATCTTGACATTTCCTTTGTAATGGACTGTAACATTTTCATAATAAATGTCCGATAAATTGTTTCCAATAATATTTCATATAAACGGTAACATAAACCGTTTAATATAAAAAGAGCGACGCAAACATTATAGGTTCTGTGCACACAATGATAGCCGATATAATAAAATGCTTGGCCCCGACAATAAAGAACATAGAATAACCCTATGGGAAAACAATTGTATGTGCTTTACATGAATATCATGTTTGCCTCTAAGTCACATTAAAAATTGTATTTTGTGTTTGTTTTTACATTTCTATTTATTTTGTTTAAAAAAAAAACAAAATAAATAGTAAGTAAAAAGCGTAACGGTTCGATATTTATAAGTTATGTCGTAAGACTCGTAGGTTTGGACTTCCGATTGACTACTTCCGTGTTATTAATCACAAATAGACAGCCTTTAGGCCTGGATTCACTTCGGTTAGTAATTAGTGATTAGGAGAATACAAGTGTGGACAGCGACTGATTAGTGCACGTGATTATAAGCGTGTTCTATTTTTTGCGAGTAGCCACGTCCCGTGCCCTCCCTTCCCCCTCACTCGCAGTGTGCCTACCAAAACACGCCTGGACAGGCAGTACTCTTCAGTCAACCTAAGAGCAATATTCCGTCGTATCTTCAGCAGCCAATTCCGTAAAGAGTTGGTAGCTTGTGCCATAAACGGGTCAGTGTCATACTTTTCTTGGTCTTGCAAGTTCAGCTTCCAAAACTACTGCGATTTCAGATAGCACGGCATTCTTTCAGTGCAAGCGGGATTTTTGATGTTCTTCTAAAGTTGACACTACTTGCACTACACCTGAACTAATCATCCTCAATTACTAATCACTTGCACTCGCAGTAATCAAAGTGATTACAGGCCTTTATGTAATAGTGACTTTCACCAGTATAATACTGGAAACAGAACTAATTTAAGCTTACGACCAACCAGGCTCAAGATGATAAACCTCTTCTTAAATGGACATTCCTTTTTACAACAAATCCCAAGCGAAATACAGTATTATCACGGATAAATACAAAGCTGCCGTTTAACGTAAATTAATCAATAAAGCTTTTTATAAATTTGAAGAATATTTATAATATCACAATCCTTGGGATTGATTTGCTCCAGTTCATATTTGTATGACTCAAAATTTGCGTAAAAAGAGTTGCCATTTTTTCGCCATTGACTTGCGCACAGGTAGTAAATTTAAATTTTGAATCATTTTATAATGAAATTCAAATTTTCAAAAATCATTTATTCATGTAGGTAACATAATGTACACTTATGAACGTCTAAATCTTCTCTACTGACGTTCATAAGTGTAATGGTTTACCTATATGAATAAAGTTATTTTGAGTTTCAGTTTGTGTCTGATGCAGTAAATTTTGTATGTGTCACATACCGATGGTTGCCTTCGCTGCAGGACCAAGAGCTAATTGCATAAATTGAAAAACAAATTCAATAGATCTCAGCCGTTATACGAACGCACGTGAAACGCAACATTGAGCAACTCGTTTAGACCAAGACAAGCTTATCACTTCTTCTATTCACTATATCATCATATGCTGGTTATACAGCCCCTTGTGGGCCTTAGCTTCCTCAATTACACTTCACCATCGCGATCTATCTAGTGCTTTCCGCGTCCAATTGGGTTTTCTTTTGCCACCGGGTTGTGAGTTTTGTAAGGACCTTGGAGTCGTTCGCCATTCGGTGCACATGTCCCAGCCACTCAAGCCTGTTGCACTTTATGAATTGTTGGCGTCGTCTAGGATATTATAAAGTTCTTCATTGTAGTGGATACGCCAAACACTGTCGTTACAAACAGGACCAAGATCCGGTATATACTTATGTATTTATAGATAACTGATCTGCTAAGGACTCATCACAGCGAATTATCTCATGCCCCAAATTAGTATACTTGACATTCCATTTTTTATTCATGTCTAACACTAGTATTGATTGCGCCAACCCCCACGACACCTCAGATATACTCAGGCCTGCACGGTATAGTACGTTTAAGCGTGTTCGTTTGATAACACCCGTGCGGTAACCTAAGTAACCTCGGTGCGGCTTTGTATACCGGTGGGGTTTGACTTCGTACTCGTTTGTCAAGACGGCTCGACGTAGCGCTGGTACCGCCTCGACCCACGCACCCCTGCTAGTGCGTAATTGTAGGTGTTGTCTTGAAGTGAAACTGCGCCTTGTTCTTGTTTCTTGCTTCGCCGATTCTTCGTGGATCACAGCTCGTTATCACGGTATAGAGGAAAGAGCCCGAGTCTCTACGCGTGTCTGCACCGTGTCAAGTCTGAACCGAGACTGTTCCGAGACTCCCGAGACTCCCGAGACTGCCGAGACTGCCCGAGCGTAGATCTCGCCGGGCTTAAGTACCACACAAGTATACCGCGACGAGAGCTACGCTTACATATATTTGCGCCGGTATACCGCGACGAGAGCTGTGTGACCCTTTTATTCGACGAAGCATTATATTTATTTATTTAATTAATTTACATTCATAATTTACCAATATTTCTCACTTACATTATGTGTAAATATTTTGTCTAACTTATAACTCGTAACACTCATACTTAATTTCTATTTATAGAGTTACAATTTTCTAACCTATCTTATAATTTATTTATATTTCTATTTATGAGTCGCCAACAACTAGAAACATTTGAAAATTCAGAACTTATTTTGAAAATTTTAGACATAATTAAGCTGTAAAATATCTCATTTTGAAATTTCAGGTTAAATGTGTTTTCAATTAGCTAAGTATGAATAAAGCTATTATTCTATTAATATTAACTTAATCATTTAATATCAAAGTGTATAGTTTCTTATTTCAACACAATCACTAATGTATCTCTAATATGCGTGATACATATACTGATCGGAGTTCACTTGTAAGTTCATTTATTATTCAGAAAATTGGAAGTAAGTAATGTTGCCAAAATTTGTTTGTGTCGAAACATTCACCAGCTTATAAGCAGTTGATCGCTGCTTCGTTTTTATTTTAGTCTAAGTAAAGGATGTATATACATACAGAAATTTAAAGTACAAGAATTAATAGCTAAAACTGTAAAAGGAAAACAAACCTTGCGTAACTATGCTGTGCTTGGAGTTCAAAGCTTCTTCACATACATAACAGTTTAACTTTTTAATTTGCCTTAAAAATATAAGTAGTATGGTGGTCTGACTATCTAACTTATATACTATGGAAAGTGTTAGGAGGAGTTGTTGTCGGATTGATACCGTAGCTAAGTTTCATCATCGGATGTCGAGGCAAAATACGAAATTAGTATCGTATCACCTCGACGTCCGCCGTTCCACAACTAAGCGTTTTTCAAGGCAGCTGCTCACTAAAGTAATTCCGAGCCACAGCAAAGTCCTTCAAAATAGAGCGGACTAAATCTTAAAAGGCCGGCAACGCACTCGCGAGCCCTCTGCATTGAGAGTGTGCATGGGCGGCGGTAACACGTGAGCCTCTTGCCCGTTTGCCCCTGTTTTGTAATATATATTATATTATGAATATAATACACTTCTTTTAAAAAATGAATACGTCGTCGATTTGTGGGTATTAGAACGACTTCATTTGGATGTTTTCCTTCACCGTACGAGCATATAATCATTGTGTATACAAAAGTCGACTATTGGCACACAGATAAAATCCCTTTCTTCCTTAGGGGAAGTTTATATATTTAGAGTTTCTTAGTCCAATTAGATTCTGCTTCGATATAAATATTTTAAATGTGTTATTATGAAATGAAATAATAAAATCTTTTACATGGTAACATTTAAATTGTGACGAGTCAAATTTGTAAACTGTTTTTTGGCATAAAGACATGTTACAAATGCAAAGCTTTCTCACCGGAAAGGTGACAAATTTTAATGTTTCAAAGGGTTCACATAAAAAAACGAGTGAAAAATGTCAAGGGTTACGTATCATTGATGATTCATAATGCTCTTTGCGACCCCACATAGAAAAATGCGACAGAGACATCTATTCATATTAAAGAAATTTTAGAATGAAAATATTGTTATATTTGTCGCAGTCAAATAGCTTTATTAGCCGTTCAATTAACAGCCTAGCAATTTAACGAAACGTCGCCGTTTAACTAGCCGCCTGAAAGATGTTTAGCCAGTTGATCAAACAGCTAGGCAAATGACTTGATCGATGACTTTTCATTGCTTGCCTAGCTTGAAAGTGGAATTAAATTTAAATTAACAGTCAACAGACTGTTAATTTAAATTTAATTCCACTTTCTGCCACGCTCAAACTCGTAACGTTTCAGGAAAAACAACAAGTACAGAGGAAGAGTGTAGTGACAATAATAACGAGAATTTGACTTAAGTAATAAAATTTTAAACGAAATATTGTTTATGTTATATTTTTCATCCTTTTTTATTTCTGCCAAATAATGACTCTGTCATACAAAATGCCTTAGCATCAAAAAGAGAATTTATTAAATGTTGTAACAATCGCTTCGGCTAAATATCTTTCAGGTTGTTAGTTAAACGGCGCTGTTTAATTAAAAGTTTAGGCTGTTCATTGAACTATGCTTGGCTAGGCTCATTAAAGGCTGCGACATATACACAGTATTTATCGAGAACTATTAGTCGGGAAGAACTCCTTGTGCATTTATTTTTTCTTAAGGTTCCTTACACATATATTCATAAACGACTATACTATGCATAAATTACCTACAATTTATATGAAACATATGCAAAAATTATGCCCCACAGTTACAGGACCAAAGACAGCGCTTTTCGTAGCAGTGTAGTCAACACTGTTTTCGTATCGTCACACTCTAGAGTCACGTAGCATTACGTAGCAAGATACAGTGTAGACTGATGTGTACCTGTACATGATCAACTATTTAATTGATTTTTATACTTAGTCGTATAATGTCAAACGTTTTATATCAGCGATTTAAAAAAAGGATATATAATAATTATTTCTGGGAATTGTAAACATTTATAGACACATTTTGGCTTCTTTAATACGGTCTCATACTAATGAACAGCACGATTTGGCGAAATCGACGTACTTGGAATATACCTTTTTTAATTTGTGTTTGAGGGAGCCGATGGCTGGCCATGCGTCAAGCTCGTAAACGGGTTCTAGTCGTGGCGACTAGTCTTAATTGAATTCGTGTATGCGGCGATGTTAGTTATTTGGACTACGTTTTTGCGTGTTGTTCTTACGAGAATAGATAAAAATGCGAGCTCCTATTTCACCATGCGTACTGCTGATAAAGGATAGATTGATTAATTAGTCTTTAATATATATTATTATTCATAACTTAAGACGTCATATGGAACATTGTGTAATGGTTGCATCTCCTTACAAACATAAAAAGAATGGCGGAGAGTTCATTGCTAGTTCTTCTCTTCCGTTCTACTTCCTTCATTTGAGAACTGACAGTAAATTAGAAGCATTTATTACAAATTATTTGAAGAAATCTATTAGGTATGAGGGTGTGCAATTATTTAATCAATTACCATCTCAAATTCGCAATATTGGAGTGTTAGACAAATTCAAAAAGGCATTAAAGATGCATGTTAGAATGAATATAGCTGACTAAAATTGTTACGGCTAATGGCGACGTGTATCTCGCTCGTATATAATATATACATATTAATATTAAGTTTCTCATGTAAATAAAATATATCTGTTTTTTGTAATGAGAAATAAAGTTCTTTAAACATTATTACTTTTTTGACGTTCATAAATGTACATTGTGTTATCTGTGTGATTTTTTAAATTATTAATTAAAAATTAATTAATTAAAAATGTCATGATGAACATGGTGTAATGGTTGCAGTTCTTTACAAACATTTTGTGAAACAAAAAAATTGGCGATTAAAAGGAATGGCGGTGAGTATATTGCCAGTTCTTCTTGCCCGTTCTCGTTCGCCCTTGATTTTAGAACAGGCAGTAAATAAAAAATTGGAAGCATTTAATGTCGCTCTATATTGACGATTATAATTTTACGTTGGTCTACCTAAATGAATGATTTTGAATTTGAATTTCTAAATATTAAAGTTTTATAGAAACATTCTGGTACTATCTCAGTCAAGCAAATTAACACTTAAGATTAAATTCCATTAGAACTTTTTCTACATCTTAATATTTTACAACAAATTCGGAACAAATCAAAGTTTTAGAAAGAAATAGAGCTAAATTCAATTTAAGAGGAGCTCGTACACCGCATTCTAACTGTTACTTTATTTAGCTCCAAGTTCGCAGACCTCTTAACACAAAGTTACAATTTGAAAAGCTGTTAAGAACAAAAAGTACGACAAAAATAACGCAGCAATACTTTAAACCAAAGTTTTATAGTGACGAACAATTTATTGAAACATAAATCATACCGGTCAGGATAGAGAACAATGAACATTAGCTGAGGGAAACTGTACTGACCGTCAAGAAATAAGTCAAAGTATGAAAGTTAGCGTTAAAAAGTCGATTAACATCGGCCCTCGGATCCCTATTTACTTGAGGCACCTTGATACGTCGGACCGTCTAGGGATATTATAGCGATTTTATTTTCCTCCGTTTCAGTATAGCATATTGCTATTTCCCAAAAGGGTTTCGTACGTGTGAACATTTGGAGCGAATGTTGCCAATCTGTATCGGTAATGTATCTATATTGTACTTTTAGTTAGGGAAAGAAAAGATTTGTCCTTGCCTTTTCTTAAAGATTCTCGCATATGCTAAAGAGTTACGCCTTAACAGAAATAATTCAGTATTGACTATGGTTTGCTAATATAATAATGTAGGGGCTTTAGAATGTACTTTAAAAATGCAAAACCTTGAACTCTTGATCAATCACAATCAAGCAATACGAAACTTTTTGTTATCCGATTCTTTTTTATTACTCATCTGCAAGAAATATATTCACTTTGATTTGGTCAAGGAATTTGTTAATTTATAAAGAAATCGACCGCCAGCAGGGCGTGAGCCATTACACTATCTGAAGGGGGCATAGGCCCCGAACAGCCCCGAATTGGTGATGAAGCTGTTACATGACAATTCGTGTACTCCTTCTGTGACCGAATCCGAATTGACTACAGAGTCTAACCGCAGTTATAGAAACGAGTGTCAAATGATTATTTTTCATTTACTTTAAGACAAAAGATTTAAAGTTATTATAAATTACTTTTAATAATAATTACTATGGAAACATTATTATCATCGACTGTTGAAAAGTCGTTGTCAAAGCTAATATACAACTGCATTTATCCTTCTTAAAATTAATTTGACTTTAACATAATTAATAAAAACGATGGCAGCTGACACAAACTCCATTACTAATAATGACTTTGAAAGAACTATTATTATTGGCGAATAGAATATACACATAATTTGACTGTGATATTGATTTTTTTTTGAGATTGCTCGAAGAATACAAGTAAATATTCTCAAACAATTATTTTATAAGTGGTGAAAATAATAATAATCGATTGGCCTTTGACCGTTTGCCGGTGCGTCATACCTTAGATTTCACTTCTATTCTCAAGTAGGCTTTGTGGAATAATGGAACAATCAAAATCGTTCTACGTGATCTCGAATGTTCTCGAAACTTTCCTAACTTAGGAGAATTTTGAATCGAGTATTTCAATTGTGGCTACATTTGTGTCAGCGGGTGGTTTTCTTACATATTGTACAATTTAAGTTTTCTCATAACAGGAAATTTAGAATATTAAATTTGATGAATTATTAGAAACGTGTTTGCAAAAAGATTGAGATTGCCGTCAGAAAGTTTTTCAATTATTAATAATGATTTTCAGAGCAGTGTTAGACTAGTGGTTTAAACATGCAAATCTCATCACTGAACTCGTAGGTTCGATCCCTGGCTATCCACTAATGAACACTCTCTATCTGTTAATTTAAGTGGCCACTTCACATAAAAACTTCGATTATCTTACTCGTAATATTTAAAAAACGCTAATACAAGAAATTATCGCCTAAGAACGAGTGATTATTTTTGTCGAACTCAAATATTCCAATCTTAAAACTACTAAAAAAGTCAGTATTTTCCTACTTTAAATAATCAAATTTAATAAAAGAATACAAAATTAACGTAAGAAACGAAACATGCCGAAACATTTCTTCAAATTATGAGTATTTTCTAAGTCATATTTCCAGGTCAATTATACCCGCTTGATTGCGTTTATATGGAAGTTTTGTTGATTTTGAAAAAAACTGGAGGACAAACGTCCGCTTTGGGCGATGAATAATTCAAGGTAAAACGGGAAACACTGTATTTACATAAGCAAATTGGGTACCGTGCAGACTAAGCCGAACTCGAGACGACAGGTGTGACCAGCGTAAACTGTTGTAGCATTTCCACAGATAATAAATTGTTTTCATTTCGCTTTTGATGGACTTTAGCAGTTCTGTTGTTGTTAACATCGGTTACATGTTACCTTGAGTGGATATGTTTCATTAATTGCTTTGTCTGTGTAAATATAAAAATAGCTATTATTTGTTAAACAGTTTTGCGTCATCGTAAGAGACCTGATAACGTTCGTTAAAATAGGGTTCCTATGGATGTACTAATGTCGACCCTAATTCTCGGTGGAGACACCAATTTCGATGGGAAATCATTTGCTAAGGTCCGTAGATCTTCACCTAAAACTTCCGTATCATATCTATGACATCTCATTTATTTATTTCTTAATTAATGAACTAAATTAAAAATAGTGCTGGGTAAAAATACTGTAATTAATTTTGCTTTGACTACAATTGAAATTGTCGTAGCAAAACTGTATAAAAATAAAAAAAAATCACTGGCACTACAATCTTTTGAATCTGTTTCATGATCAATTTTTAAAGGCAAGTAGGTCATCGGCCTCCAGTGCCTGACACACGTCGTCGTCTTTTTAGGTCTAAGACATGTCGGTTTCCTCGTGATGTTTTCCTTCACCGTTCCAGCAAATGTTAAATGCGTACATAGAAAGAAAGTGCACAGCCGGGGACCGAACCTACGACCTCAGGTATGAGATTCGCACGCTGGAGCCACTAGGCCAACACGGCTCTTATATAAATTAAAGTGAATAACGACTTATGTCACACATGAGGACGGTTTTATTTAGTATTTCGGCTTTTATTCAGGAAAAACTGTCTATTGAGGTAGCATAGCTAAATGTTCCATATGTTGGTATTTAGCTACTAAAAAGGTAGGGTTAGTGAAAAAACACAGCTAATAGTAGTAATTAAGTTGTTATTTAGTGCATATAGTGTTTCTTATTAAATATAACTATGATTTGACAGTTGAAAATTATCTTTCTAATCTAAGTTACTGGTGTCTTTTTATTACAACAAAGTGTTAAACAGATAGATAAGTCAATAAAAGTTATAATATCTATGACGTAATGTCACACAAAATACGTTTCGAATGTATTATAACGCTGATTCCTTTGTTTCCAGGCCTGTTCACAAAAAATACCCAGCAATCGATCTTCAAGACACTTGCGTGTGAGTTAGTTAAATAGAAACGTGCTGACTCGACACTTTTCGATGGCCATAATGACCGTTATAAAGGGGAGTGGACTTATTACAATAAACCAACAATAGGGGTTATAATTTAGAATTTCCGAGATAAAAGTAATGGCTGTATTATAATTTTAGTGAGCTTCAAAACAGTATTATTTCGTAGTTTAATGGCTCGTAAAACTCACTATTTGCATTAGCACTTACTTCGGGCAATAAATATTATTAGTGGAAGTTTAAAAATAACATAATAATTTACTACCTCCGTGACTTAGTAGGCGCGCGATACGTTTAGTTCAATCACCAACTGAAAACTTCCGCTAAGTTTTATTTAAGCCCACTTTTTCTATTCCCACGCATACAAGCACACACAAGCGATATACTACGGGTGTTTAACTTATTTAGAACATAATATGAAGACGAAGCTCTTCGTTATTTAATCAATTATGAACGTAATATAATCCTTCAACTTTCCCATTATGTTCCAATACATATACCAAAAGTTAGTAACAAGTTCTCACAAATTTGCAATTCTGTATAGTACAACTTAGTATTAAATCAATAGCTACACTCCATCTTAAGTTTATAGCTGCGAAGACCTTCGTATAATCCAGAGGCTAAGTTAATAAAGGGACTATTGTACAGTGATGTACATAAACCCTTCCTAAATTACGTGAAAACCCCTGTTAATTTTAGATATTCTGTCTTATGACTTGATATGGGTATCAGTTTTCCTTGATTATTGTTTAGGAACGACCTTTTTATTTTAAAGTTTATTTCCAAAGGGTCCTTACATTAATCGATATATACAGTCATGCTCAAACTCATGGGGATGAAAATACTTATGTATTTTAGTAAAGATTTTAATAATTATGGATCCATCCATTTAGATCCACAGCATATATACATACATTAAATAAAGCTAAAAGGCTGACGTTTTATACCTTATTGATTGGTTGTTAAATGGGATAAGAATATCTGAACAAGAACAAGAGAACATCTATTAATAGATATAATTTACTGGACGGCAGATTACGGAACGATAGTCCATAAATAAACTATTTTATCCAATTTGTTTAAAAACAGTGTGGCAGTGTAGGTCTAGTGGCGTTCAGGATGCGACTCTCATCCTTGAGGTCGTAGGTTCAATCCTCGGCAGTGCTCCAATGGTTTTTTCTGTTTGCGTTATAAACACGCTTCGCACGGTGAAGAAAAATATCGCGAGGAAATCCGGCATGTCTTAGACTCATGTCGACGGCGTATGTCACAAAAAAAACATTGTTTCTGGGTTGAATAGATTAACATACTTAATTGGGAATTATTAATAAATTATTTCGGTTGATCTTGCTTTGAAAAAATCCAAAATCCATTTTATTCATCCCCACGCTTAATTAACAGAATACTTCTTATGTTGATTAGCAAGGATTTGCGATGTCATTAATTGCCGTAATAAAGCGACAAATATTCTCCTAGTGTCATAAGCGGATTGTGTATTTGTGGGGCTCTTGGCCGTTACGGGGAATCCCACGTAAAAGACGCAGACGCGAAACAATACACCGACAAGCAAGACAACCGGGGTATTCCCCGTTCCGTCCGATAGATGCGCATCGGTTAATTGATCTCAGGGATTTTAAAATGTATGATATTTTTGCAAATTTAAAATATCGCCTTTTGTATCCACGGAACCCTGGGGTACCCCTTAAGTATATCCGCAGCTACCTAGTGTGTCTATTTGCGGCTTTATTAAAGAATTACACGAAACTCACTTAAAACCCAGCAATCAACATATTCTCGAACAGATGTAATAATAGTCCTTAAATTA
This sequence comes from Pieris mannii, assembly GCA_028984075.1. Lineage (NCBI taxonomy): Eukaryota > Metazoa > Arthropoda > Insecta > Lepidoptera > Pieridae > Pieris > Pieris mannii. The sequence continues at coordinate 9,127,821 of CM054779.1, read as the reverse complement.
ATGAAATACAGACTATTATTCGCTGCACTAAAGTAGCTTAATTTATACTTCGTGTTATCTAGTTTTGTGCACCTTTACAGAATTCTCTCATTTCTGGATATTGCTTTACCGAAATGGTTTGGCTTTTTGAAGTTGGGACCAACGCAGGCGGACAGCTAATTAAAATGTTCCACATTTAATATCGCATGCATAAAATCCATGACTATTTGAATTAAATATATATTAAAGTATCATTATTTTCTCATATATTCTAAAACTTACGTAGCCATATATGAATCGGTCTCTGTATTACGTAAAAAGGCTCGGTAAAAGTTAAAAAAACATGAATATTATATTACCAAAGATCCTTTATCTAATTGAAAGCTGTTTGTTTAACATTGGCTAACTTTCTTGGCTTTTCAGATCGACTGAGGTCTTGAAAACATTCACGAATCTTGGTATACTCGTATATACGATTTTATATATATTAATAAATTTAAAAAAAAAATTCAAAGATTATGATGTCTTTCTTAATAAAAATTATTGTTTGTTATCTGTGTCTACTCTGAATTACAATACAAGTTTACAATCACTTGTAACACACAGTTTAGATCTATAATTATAAATTATATATGTAACGATTTTTATAGAAATTTAATGTGTGCATACGTCACAGAAAATACCAATGATCAATAATTTGAATAATTCGAGCATTTACCAAGCTTAAAATCCAACTTCAAAAATAGCTTTAAAATATTAATCTTTTGATAAATAAGCAGTATTCTGGCATAATCGAAAAATTCCGAACAGAGCCCTTTCACAATTTATCACTGCTCTTTGTCGGAACGGGTCTAGGTGCAAAAAAACTCTCGATAAATTTGCGAGTCACCTCTTCCTCGTTTGTCAAACAAAGGCTGAGTACTTAAATTTGCATTTTAATTCGCTTTTATCGTTTTAGTAATAAGACCGGGAATTGGTTGTTTCAGCTAAAGCTATTAGTAAGTCTACATCTAATTTGGGACGATGTTTTGAATCGCGTTAAAATCACACTACATTTTTGTGTTCCCCTTAATTATGCCATGCAGAGTGCTTCAAGTGAGATTTTAGGATAATGCTTTTATAAATAGTTACTTTCGTGTACTGGCAGGAGCCAAATAGCAATACCGATCTTAACTTCCACACTGAAATCTTTTACAGCGAGTTCCAGGCCACATCAGCGCTACGTATATAGAACTAAATTGGGTACGAAAATAGGATCATTATTATTATTGAAAGTCATGTTGGCCTCTTTAAAGAAGTACACCTTATGTTAGTTTTAGAATATCATACTTTAAAACTGTAGTAAATTTCTTATATATTATACATTACTTTTCTTTCATTATCTTACATTTTAATTTGAGATATTTCTTTCCTTTTATCGTGAATAGCAGAAAATTGATTGATATATCAGTTGTATTTGTCCCAACCATTTATTTACAATTAAATTTCGGGTACGATATGATATAATAGCCTAGAGTAGGCATCTCATCATCCCTTTTGTCCCTTGAAGAAGGCGTTTGACCAAAACTCACTGATATCCAGATAGAGTTTTCTCATAGCTTGCTCATAGCTCATAGCTTGTGGCGGCTTCCATGCGTCGGGTTGTCTCTCTCCCTAAAATATGGCGAGGGGGCTGATGGCTGGCCATGAGTCATACTCGTGAACGGTTGCTACTTGTGGTGACTGGTCGTACTTGAATTCGTGTTTGCGGTGATATTAGTTGTTTATACTACGTATTTGCGTGTTGTTCTCACGAGTATGTAAGTGCGTGCTCCTATTTCACCATGCCTCCTGCTGATAGAGGACAAATCTTTGTTTTTAATTTATTTTATTATTCTTTATTACTCAATATGTCATATGGAACATGGTGTAATGGTTGCAGCTCCTTACAAACATTGTGTAAAAAAAACTTGGCGATTAAAAATAATGGCGGAGAGTTTATTGCCAGTTCTTTTCTTCCGTTCTACGCCCTTGATTTGAGAACTGGCAGTAAATGTAAAATAAGAATCATTTAAAGTATATTTTGACGATCATAAGTGTACATTATGTTACCTAAATGAATAAATGATTTTTGATTTGATTTGATTTCATAAACGAGCTAGGTCAGGATATCCATACTTGCTCCACTCATACTTTGAAACCGTCCTCTTCCTTTTAATTTTTTGAAATAATACTTGGGTCTTCGAGTATGTTATGTTGTGCCTATAAGTGCTTGTTACATGAAATAAAATATCAGTGCGCCGAGCCAAGCTTTAATAAATATATAAATAAATTAAGGAGGCGAGATACAAAACTATCAGTCCTTAAAATCTTATAAGTTTTTGCTAAGATTACTGGCAATGTTTACTACTTTAGTTTTCGTTTTCTTTTTTGTTACGTTGGCAACACTGCCTATACGAATTGTCATAGAGTTCGGTCAAATATAACATCGTATCTGAAAATATAAGTCTTTTTATTATAAAATCACTTCAGTTTTCTTAAATATGGAGTTGTAGTTTACCAAAAGCGAGAAAACGAGATATGTGACGACAATATAAAAAACAAACTTTACAATGAAATTATTAGGAAATTTCACTCTTCTTAAGGTGTATTAAGTTTAAATACATTGTAACTTGTGTCTCATTAATCATTTCTTAATACTATACGAATAACATAACATTAATACTATACCTTTTGGCAATTAGTGTAAAGAATATAGCTCGTTTCAAGCCATTATTGTCTTGATTCTTAGCTTAATGCAAAAGTGGGAACATTCAGAGATTCGGAGAGAAGTCAGTATCTCTCAATTTATAATTAAAGAGCTCTCAGTGGTCTGTCTATTTATTTCCGTTTGATTTATAAAAGTATAAATGTTGAAAATTAATTTCAGCGTTTAATATAATGGAGGTTAAATAACGTTTAAGACTGATTATATAGAAGTTACATTTGGTAAAATATTTTATTTTAATCACAATATATTCTTATTTTTATAACATTAATAATAATTTAAGTGAGAACTTACAATTATTAATGTTATAAAAAACAGCTCTCGCTGTTTATATTGTAATACCCATCGACGAACCTACTATCGAATAAAAAATAAAAGCCAATTATGTAGCAATAACACAAATTTTAACTTTAAATAGTTTTTTTAATATTATTACTAGCAGGCTCGGCCAAGCGCGGCTGTGGTTAAGGTTTTTGTTATATTACATAGTAGTAAACTATTCAAGGGAAACGGTAGGAGTACTTAAGTGAAAGGTAGATAGCTTATGTGAAACGTTGAACGAGCGCCATCTGTTAGAATTATATCAAATAATAAACAAATATTTGCAATAAAATAATATTGCGGGTATAAATTGAGATATATGCTATCATATCTTTTAATTTATATCAAACTGTACACGGTGTGCAAATTTGATTGATATCGGTTCGGTAGTTTAAGAGTCCATAGCGGACACGTAATTTATACAAGGATAAATGTATATTTAATATTATATCAACGAGACAGAATACAATAATTAATCTATCAGCCATATTCAAACTCATTAATGAACAAGATAATTAGTTACTAAAATCATTTTCGCCAACATTAAATAACTTCAGATCCAATCGTAAGCTGTTCTATGAGTTCTTAAATACATTTGTGAGTTTTCCGTTGGTCCCTTATATATATAATTATAAAAAGACAATTTATTACTACCACAATACATAAGAATAAACGAATAACCCATGTTTATTTACCCCAAAAACCCATTTCGTTCAACGCATTTGGTTAATTTTATTTTTTTAATTCCCATAAGGGACCTGTCATTCTCCGACGTGCTATAAATGAATAGGCGGTGACTTGCATATCTGATGATGGATTTTTAAATGTCTGCGACATAGTGAAGGATAATTTATGAACGGTAACCGAATTTTCAAGTAGCAAATACCGTAGTTTTAATGCTAGTTTGAGATTTTTGGTCTCATTTTCATAAAAATGTAATAACATAAATAAATTTTACCATAACTCCCTAGTTAAGTGAAGACTTATAATAAGCATCTATTTTCAGGGTAAATTTATTAAGAAAAGTAGGTGATCAAGGAATGGAATAAATTCTAAATGGCTAAATCTTTTCTTTTTCTTACCTTAAGAGAGGTGTAACATTAGTTAAGTTAAATATATATTCTAGTAAATGAATTGAAGCGTAAGCAATCATCGCACAGTTGAAGCCTAATGCCAAAATGAGTTTTAGTTTTTAGCACACTCATAAATTGTAATATAGCTTTCTTGTTTAGATTTACGAGTTCGTAAGCCAAGTTAGTTTTTGGTAATCCAGCGCCGCAAACCAAAGGGCATTATAGCCTTGTGGTCTTTGTATGTGGCTGCTATGGTGAGGGGTACTGGGTTCGATTCCCGGTTCGATCGCAAGTTTTAATTTAATTTAAATTTATCCTCGGCCTTTGGGAGGATTGTACGGTACCGAGAGAGTGCATAAACCGTACATGGATGGCATGGTTTAATTTCTATAGTATGCAGAGGGCATCGAACTAAAGAAAGGAGACTGTGTAGGTTTAGAACGTAGCAATACGTTCTAGGCCGAGGATGGTAATTACAGTGGTCACTAATTCAACATTCCTTTTTTACTGGGTAGAATGCCTAGCGATTCCCGAGGGCCCATCTTAAGGGCGTGTGAAGGGCTAAGGTGTTTTTAGTGGTTGGGGTCTCGCTACTCCTCTGAATAGCAGAGGGATTTGAGTGTGGACCCAGCCCCCAGTTCTTGATGCGGGCCTGCGTAAGTGCATTTTGACCTCATTAAAAAAAAGCGTCGCAAACCAACTAACCTATAACGATTTGCTAATCACTATTGTGTTAAACAAAAACATAAGTATAATTAATATGACCTTTAAAATTCTTTGAAATATATAAGAACCGAAATAACTAGTTCTTAAATGGTTTGTATGAAACAATTTATAATTGAAGCAAACAATGTTAACTTTTAAGTTTGTTGAATTGGATGTCTTTAAGTAAAAGCGAAAGTTTATAAAGGTAAAATGGTTCACATAAAATATTCACGTTCGTCATGATTTCCTTTGAGAGCCGCTTTTTTCATGGGGTTGAAGGAAAATAATAGATGATATTCTTACACCGCTGTTAATAATAAATGGAAGTTCAAATTAAACACTGTGCTTGAGAAATTGGAGAATATATTCTTACGAAAATATTACTATTTTTTATCTTTGGTACAGTTACGCCCGATCCTCTCAGGTTTTTAATAATTTATTTTTTAAAAATTAGGAAAGCTGTCACGCTACCAAAAAGCTCATTGGTGCGTTGCTAGCATCTTAAGCCAATGCTTAACCTGAACCAATGTTCATAAACACTTTGCAATAGTAAGAAATCAGACTTATTATAAGTGTGACTCCTGCATGTTAAAAATTAGGAGTAATAGTGTCAGTGGTAATGAGTAGAAAGTGTACCTTGAACTCTCCGTTGCGGAACGACCAATTGCTATTAGGGATCTTAAACTATCTGCTACTGACGTCCTTCAATACATATCAAACAATGTTATCGTAGAAAACTTTCATACAAAAATCCACATTTCATACAATCAAAAAATTTTATTAAAATGCAATTCAAAGATACTTTTACATATAAGAAACTAATTTAATACTTAGCTATCAAAGTTACACCGTTTCATTAACATTAACGTTGGCAGTGTCTGATCTTCTCATTGTTTTGAATAATTTATTTAACTTGACAAGTAATTAGAACTCAGTTTAGTCCTGGTTTAAGTTTCTTTTGAATTTCCAAAGTAGGCTTAACTTGAAATGTATTCTCAACTTTTGTATTGTACTTAATGTTTGTCTGTGAGAAATTTGGGAATATATGAGTTTATGATATTGTGAGTATTATATACACGCTAATAGACACGCCCGTGACTTAGAGCCAAAAGGGCTACAGTAAACCGCTTTCCTCTCGATGTTTTCCTTTACCATTCGAGTGAATGTTAAATTAGGCTGTGTAGCCGGGAATCGAACCTACGACTTCAGGGATTGGAGCCGCACGCAGAAGCCTCAAGGCCAACACTCCTCTGTGTTCACGAACACTAATAATAATAAAACTTGATTTATTTACTTTATAGACGCTGGTGGAATGTGGGTGGCATAAGGGTGGTGCCTCACACAGCACGATTTTTCAGTGTGAATGTGTCGCTCTAACCGAGGCAGCCAGAGCCGTGCAGCGGTTAGGAATTAATGACTTTTGGATTAAGTTCGTATCCGTCAGTGCATTCGTGCTGATGGCACTCGGAAACAAAAAGACAAACAGCAAACTAATACTGGAGTGTCACGAAGCACTGGAGGCCATAACTTCAACAAACAGGGTTACCTTGCAGCGGTAATGACGCTGCCGACGAACTTGCGAGAAGAGGCTACGGAATGATGCCTGCTGGCCCTTATCAGCTCCTCCCCTTGCCGTTCTCGCAATTGCGAACCTGGATTCGCCAGAAACCCACGTCCTGCAATGGCTGTGGCTAAACAATGTGCAGCAATCCTCGGAGCAGTAAGGTCGCTCCGTGAAGCCTGTGAAGTGCCCAGGAGGCCTCTGTGCTTCTGGAAGGAGCTAGGCTGGCCAGGACGGAGTGAATTAGCCAGGACTTTATGCACAACGGACTAATTATGAGTCGAAGTGCGGTAAAGGAGTCCACCAACCTATAACCTACATTTAAGTATATATGAGGGTACTTCTGTATTGTGGGTATGTCGCATAGTCTCTACATTCTTTTATTGAATTGAATTGTTCCTATGTGTTTGCGCACAGTGCACACTGCTGTTATGTAAAGTGACTCACGAAAATAATATTCACTAGCATAAATAAAAAACATTATAATATTTAACTGGAACTTCAAAGGTTTATTAATTACACAAATCTAGATCAGGGAAATTCTAAGCAATTGCTGTTCTAAGTACATTTTATGAGCTTGCCCCACATTATAATAAATGTGTATTTTTTATAATATTTTTCTTTTAACAATTTGTTTGTATAAAATTTGCTTTTTAATACACTATTTGTATAAGTTTACCACTTTAGGTAACTTTATCAAACTAGTATTGATTTCATAAAGTTACTATACCAAAGTGACGATCTTATTAAAGTTCTCTGATATAATTGTTGTGAAAGCATGCCTTGATTTTGAATTCTTATAATTATTTTTGCTACGAAAGTCCACGACCATGACGACAGGACATGATATACCAAATGACTTCTTACAATCAAACAGTCTCATTTGAACTTATAGACACCATTTACATGATTTAATTAATATTACAATTATTATCTGATCCCTTTTACTATAAAATCGGTCAGCGTTTCAATAAAACGTTAGTCTCAATAACACAGCCATCATTCGTACAAGTAACATACAATAGCCTGCGAACAAAAGGATTCCAATGATATATAGAGGGAAAAATTATCTCCAAATCGTATTGGAGATGAATCTCAATCCATAACGAACAAGGAAAACTATCGTAAAAGGCAATCATTCAATTGCTTCCGACAGATCCACAGATTACCTAACTAGCAAATTACCAAGACGAATCACTAAAGTTAATGCGTACTGTGCATTTAAATCCCTATTTACGCGTGTCCAATGAATGAATGGCTGGAATTGGGAAACGATTAATGCCAATTGCATGTTGCTACACGATTCAGAGGAAAGTGTAGGACTGGTCGATATTCAATAGGACTTACCATATTTATGGAAATCACGGTTATTTAAAATTATAGAAGATAATTATACAAACAAGTTTCTAATAAGCCAGCGAGCTATAGATTTTGAGTAGTCGAAATTTAGGAGCAGGAACACAAATTTGTTAGTTAGTTCAAATGACATTGGTGCTATAAAAAGTTTTCAATGTATTTTCAAGTCGGCTAATATGTTTAGCAGTCCTACATACGGCGAAACGGTTTGCCTTAGCTCACTTAAAGAGAAGAAAGACTCCTAAAGAGAACTAAACCTTTTGAGTTAATAGATTCAAATCTAAATTTAAAATCATTTATTCATTTAGCGTACATTGTGTTATGTACACTTACAATACATAATACATTCTTGTTTCTGTTAAGTATGTTTTTTCGTTCTTATTGTATTTGTTATATATTTTTGCACTTCTTGCCTACCTTATGTAATTTAATCCATGTTGTTTTTTTCCTTTACTCACAGTGGTTGTCGTCGGAAGAAATCGTTCGAATGCGATAAGGCCGCCAGTTGCTTTTCATTAAATTATGTTTATTTTTTTTTTATTTTTTGTAATGCAACGAAGTGTTAATAAATAAAATAAAATACACTTATGAACGTCAAAAAAATTAATACATCCAATACTTCTAATTTTACTTTTCGAAGATCCGAAAATGGAAGAGAATAACTGGCAATAAACCGCAACTCTTTAAATTTTTTAGTTGTACACAACATTTGTAAGGAGCTGCAACCATTACCATGTTCCACATGACATCTTATTAATTAATAATACAAAAATAAATTAAAAAAAAGATATTGTACGGTTCCTGGGTCATCAGGTGGTAGAAATAATAGAAGATTTGTAGATTACCTTATATTCACCACTTCCGTATAACAATAGACTATGAGCGATATAATAGAATTATAATGAAATTATAATTAAACAATCGAAGAGAGTGCCGACGTCTGGCTATGCTCTCGGGGTGTAACTCCCATGACTTAGTGAATGCAGATGAAGAGAGTGCCTGCGGTCGGCTATCCTCTCGGGGCGTGACTCCGACGATTTAGGAAATCGTCATGCTTATAAAGTGATCCAAATGCACAACCAGGGCACGTATATACATTGGAAATCTTCACGTTTGTAAGTAATCATGATGATTGAGCCTTGGCACGTATATAGGGAAACATCACGCTTACAAGACTAAGAAACCTAAATAAGCAAAATGTACAGCCTTGGCTCGTACATACTCCCACAGGCAAAAAGTGCAAAATGAATATGTAGTGCTTTACAATAACAATTCTATTGTATGCTTAACAGTCTCTAGAACACTAAAGTCTTTAAACTTATGTTAACACTTCTGACACAATTCCACTGCACTATCACTAGCACTAAGATATACTAGAGTCCGGTCCCGGGTGGCTTCTCCTGAGGCCACTGCGAAACCGGTTGTTGATTCTGCCGATGTTACACCTACTGCTCCGTGACGTCTCCTGATCTTTACATGATTGTAATATCCTATCCACTAACTGTCTTGAGCACATTCTGAGAACTATCATGAGCATAAAAAGTACAATACTGATTTGGCGAATAAACCATTACCTAGGTTAAATATAATTATTATAAAATGCAAGCGTATCTCGGTAATTTAATATCTATACAAATATCTTCGTAAGTGACGTCTTTCACAGTAGGTCAATCAACTATCTAACATATGATATTTTGCTGAACTGGCATTCCACTTATTGTTTACGATATTAGTATCGTTTTTCACTTTATAAAATGATTTATGTATATTGATGTATGCATAATAATAACTTTAGCTCAATATTAAATGAAATGTTTCGACAATGTATGTTATTCATAAATGGAACTGAACATACGAAAGTCTCTGCTTTGTATGCTTAAAGGAATTTTAAGTATAATTTTATATATGATGCTTTTCTTTCTTTTCCTCTGATTACTCATATTTGACACATAGCATTGCATAACCGAATAAGTTTGTTGTATATTTTTACGTAGTCTTGAATCTGTTAGCCTGCTATAGTGCGAAACGATAACGTTGCGCAATCTTCCCCTTTTACGAAAGATATCACCTTTCATTCTAACCTTTCTTTTTGACCTTCCTGGAAATTCCTTTCTTTTCTTAACTCCCTTTTTTCTTCTTCCAAATTTCTGCTTTTTCACAAAAACTTGTTGCTTATATTTCTTGCCTTTATTGATAGGCAAAACATTAAATTTTCGTGCAACCCTCTCTGATCTATGGTTTCCCCGTCCCGTACACAATTGAATCGGTGCTTCTAACAAAGGCTTAGACAATACTAAGCTGCGATTTAAGTTTTTATTCTTTTGCGAACACACGAACTGAGACAAACTTTCTTTTTCTTCTGGTTCTTGCTTGCTTTGTAGGCAGTTCATCCTTTCGATACCCACGTTATCGTGATGTGACTTATCTTCTCCGATTACTTTAAAACCAAGTTCCGTTTGCTGTTCTATGGATTGCAATGATGGCTTGCTAGATTCAATAGATAATTTACTATCAATGTTCTTCTTCGTACACAAATTGGAATTAAACGTATTTGTAATATGAATTGAAGCACCAGACATTGTATCTTGTCCTGTACTATGTTGTAGGGTATCTCCTACTTCGGAGATGTTGCTATCATGCTCCATTCTGTAAGAAATTATAGATTTTGCTACGCTTTCTGCTAGCTCGGCTAGTCCGCCTTGATAAATATCTGCACATATACTGTGATTATCCATAGGTAATTTACTACCAGTTTGCTTCTTAGTATACACATTGGAATAAGAAGTATTTTTACTACGAATTGAAGAATCAGGCAGTGTAATTTGACCTGTAGTTTGGTGCAGGGTCTCTCCTACTCCGGAGATGATGCTATCACGTTCCATTCTGTAGGAAATTACAGATTTCGCGACGCTTTCTGCTAATTCGGCAAGTCCGCCTTGATAAATATCTGCACATACACTGTGCTCGTTCTCATTTTCTCCTAAACCTTCTTCCACTTTTGCTGAAGACGAATAGTTTTCCTTATCCGATGTATATTGAAATAATCGCTCTCTTTGCGTAGAATAATAATTTACATTTGAGTTAAATAGTGCATGGTGCAATATAGTATTATGTTTTTGGGAACAATTCTTACATCTTTTACGCGAGAAGCAATCTTCCACGTCATGCTTAAACAAACAATTTGTGCAAAGCTGCAATCTTAAAATGGTATCAACCCTTTCATTAAAATCTTTTTCTAACAATGATCGACAATTAAACAGGCCATGATTAGACAAGTTGCATAATTGACAACATTTTCTTTTATTTGTATTTCCTTGACCTTGGTTATTGAAACGCGTCGACAGCGAATTTTTGCTGACGCTAAAATTTGATGTAGGCCACTGTTGTTTTCTAATTAAATCTTTCCGGATTTGATTATTAGCTGTTTGCAAGGCATGTAATGAATTTTCGGAATTATGTGAATCCCTAAGTATCGGTGATTCCATACGCGTTTCTAGAGAATTCTTCTGACAGTCGGTAGAATGAAATTTGCGATTCAACTCTCTCCTTTGGCGCCTATATTTAGCTTCCTGCTCGTAATATTTATTCTGATACTCCGAGTCAGATCCATTAAGAACATTTATTTGGATATGGGTTTCAAAAATTAAATCCCATCGTGATTTTATTGCTTCTAGTACATACTCGAGTTCATCTTTGTCGGATGCCGAGTATGCCTTAGATTGTTCCAATATGCTATCCAACGATCTAAAAAAAACTTCTTGCTTGCGAAGCAACTCTACAGTTTTCGAAGTTTGGAGTAACTTATCCATTATGCTTGTTAAAATGCTCAATGAATGCTTCTAATCATTCTCTCAAAGATAAAAAAAATTATGCTCGAAATGAATGAGATAATTCTCAGAAGTTATAGTGCTCAAAACAAATGGAAAGGACTTACTGCTGTAGCTGCCTCCCTCTGTTGAAGATTGACGTCCGTTGCCTTCTTCTAGGTTCAAAACGACGCCGATATACTGTTGACCACTCAGGGTCCTTATAAATGTTGGGAAAGGACTTACTTCACTTGCCTCCCTTTATTAACGATTGACGTCCGTTGCCTTCTTCTAGGTTCAAAACGACGCCGATATACTGTTGACCACTCTGGGTCCTTATAAATGTTGGGACAGGACTTATTTTCAATTGCCTCCCTTTACTAACGATTGACGTCCGTTCAAAGGACGCCGATACACTGATGATCCCTCTGGATACTTATAAATGTTGGGAAAGGACTTACTTCACTTGCCTCCCTTTATAAACGATTGACGTCCGTTGCCTTCTTCTAGGTTCAAAAGGACGCCGATATACTGATGATCCCTCTGGATACTTAACACGTTGCTCTCCTCTTTTCTATTGATGCGGATGATGGTGTTCTACTTGCTTGATGACTCCACAAACCAGCAGTGGGATGTTTTTCCACGGCGCCGATCTTCAGGAAAACGGAGAAAAACGCGAACGCGATCAACTGTACGCGAAAGACCCGCTATTCCAGGATAGCTCGAAGGACCAAAATGTACGGTTCCTGGGTCATCAGGTGGTAGAAATAATAGAAGATTTGCAGATTACCTTATATTCACCACTTCCGTATAACAATAGACTATGAGCGATATAATAGAATTATAATGAAATTATAATTAAACAATCGAAGAGAGTGCCGACGTCTGGCTATGCTCTCGGGGTGTAACTCCCATGACTTAGTAAATGCAGATGAAGAGAGTGCCTGCGGTCGGCTATCCTCTCGGGGCGTGACTCCGACGATTTAGGAAATCGTCATGCTTATAAAGTGATCCAAATGCACAACCAGGGCACGTATATACATTGGAAATCTTCACGTTTGTAAGTAATCATGATGATTGAGCCTTGGCACGTATATAGGGAAACATCACGCTTACAAGACTAAGAAACCTAAATAAGCAAAATGTACAGCCTTGGCTCGTACAGATATATCCTCTATCAACAGGAGGCATGGTGAAATAGGAGTATGCACTTATATTTTCGTGTGAACACAACTCAAACCTAGTGTTTTAATATAAGTACAAGTACGGTATCTCGAACACATGAACATGGTGTCAAAGCATTCATTAACATAAATAGTTGAAGCTATTCACTAGTATTGTAGAAAATTTATTCAACACCTTATTACTTATTAGCTATTTTATTGTATAGGCTAGATTTTAATTTATAAAATGTTTACCTTTATATATCAAAACTACAAAAAGGATGTAGGTATCTCTTGCAAACACTAAATGATCTTTGACATTATTTCTTTAGAATTAATTTATTTTATTATAAGATATAAGAAAATAAATTTTAGTTAGTTTTTGTTATATATGAGCTTAGCTTGTTCTATTTTTCCATAGACACAAGTCCCTACGAAATTGTAAAAATTTGCTTCACAATAGAGTGTTTAATTAGTAAACAAAACATTAGGAATTTGAAAAGAGCCACCTTTCACTATGACTTTAGTATATTTGCAACATGTTTTTGATATACGGAAGTCATACTTATTACTGTCTGGACTCTGAATGTTACCAATCATATCACTACATAGTATAAAACAAAGTCGCTTTCTCTGTCCCTATGTCCCTTTGTATGCTTTAATCTTTGAAACTACGCAACGGATTTTGATGCGGTTTTTTTTAATAGATAGAGTGATTCAAGAGTAAGGTTTATATGTATAAACACATCCATTAAATAGTGGAGAAGTACTGTTATTTTTGAGGTTTCTAATGTGATGTCGTAAATAATTACATTTTTTCCGCTTACATTGCAAACGCAGGCTGAACCCTACGACTTTTATCAAAATAATGTACTAAGTATTGTACACATTGAAAAGGTCTACAGAAAAATCCTGCTTTTCATCAGCATTGCACCCGTGCGAAGCTGGGGCGGATCACTAGTATATTATAAAATTCTCGTGTAGCGGTGTTGGTGGTTAAACTCCTCCGAAACGGCTTTCCCGATTCTCATGAAATTTTGTGTGCATATTGAGTAGGTCTGAGAATCGGACAACATCTATTTTTCATCCCCCTAAATGTTAAGGGTGGTCCACCCCTAAATTTTTTTATTTATTTTTTGGACAAAATTTTTCGTCTTCATTTTTTTAAGATACACGATACAAAAATATATGCAACACAAAATTTTCACCTCTCTACCATCAACTCTTATTTTTTATTTATTAATTAAAAATTTTATCTTTTTTGCAAGTTTTCTTTTTTATTTTGTTACGACTTAGAATAAAAAATTTCATATGACCCTTAATTTATCACTCCTCTACGACCAACCCCTATTTTTACATCTCGATTTTTATTTTTTTTAATCTATCCACAGATCCGCAATAGGGTTGCAAGATGGCAATCAAATGTTATAATTGTAGTAGGATTAAAAATATGTTTCCTAGAAATAACATACATGGCAAAACAACGTGTGCCGGGTCAGCTAGTTTTTGTTTTATATAAAGCAAGTATGTTTTAGCGTATATACAGCGTATATAACTTAACATCTATTTTGCTCCTCATTGCGCGTATTTTATACTCTATCAGGAGCATGTTAATATTCAATACGGTGATTTTATAAGAAAACTTTTCTCGTTAGTTCAGGCTATAAGATTTCTGGGCTGCCTCAAGGCGTTACGCCATATGCTTCAATTAGTTATTTTCCTAACGTGAGCAACATTTTATATGACTTTGCTTTATAATAGCCTTATAGAAAATGATGCGAAATTGCCTGTATAACGTCGTAATTTATAGAAGTTTCATGAGATTTTTTTGGCCACTGGTAGCAGTAAAATCCTGTAAAAGCAACAACCTACTTCAGGGTATTTGAATAAATTAGTCTCCTATTAAGAAGTTTATTTAATATGTTAACGAGATAGTATTGATTTGTTGATTTATAGACAAGGATTATGAGTTAAATTATTCAAAACTGCGTTATGCTAAATATAGAATATTTCATACCATTCAGCGGATCTCTTGTTGTCACAAATATTGTCTAACGACACTAGGTCTGAGTTTTGTTCACACGAAAATATAAGTGCGTACTCCTATTTCACCATGCCTCCTATTGATAGAGGACATATTTTTGTTTTTAATTAATTTTTGTATTATTTATTACTTTTTTTTTTTATAGAACAGGGGGCAAACGGGCAGGAGGCTCACCTGATGTTAAGTGATACCGCCGCCCATGGATACTCTCAATGGTAGAGGGCTCGCGAGTGCGTTGCCGGCCTTTTAAGAATTGGTACGCTCTTTTCTTGAAGTATCCTAAGTCGAATTGGTTCGGAAATACTTCTGTGGGCAGCTGGTTCCACAAAGTGGTGCGCGGCAAAAACTGCCTTGAAATTGTTAAAAGTAAAATTAATTAATAAAGCCTTTTATAAATGTGACGAATACTTGAATGATCCTAATCCTTGGGATTGATTTGCTCCAGTTTAAACAATTTGTATTAAAAACTTGGCGATTAAAAAGGGTGGCAGAAAGTTTCTTGCCAGTTCTTCTTACCCACTCTACGCCCTTGACTTGCGAACTGATTGTAAATGTAAATTTACAATTATGTAATTTAATTTGATTTTTTTTGACGTTCATAAGTGTACATATTTACCTATATGAATAAAGGTATGTTTAAGTTTGAGTATGGGCGTCTTAACATCGCCGATAACACGCACGGTAAGCATTTAACACCCCATTTCCACGTCGCCAATTAAAGAACAAAAAGCAACACTATAATACATTAACCTAATATTTCCACTGAAAATATGCGTTATTCGTAAATGCGCCGGGAGTGACGTGATTATTTGGGCTAATGTCAACCAAACTGTACAGCCGCTCATTAGTTTATTTGCCAAACGCGATGTTTTCAGCTAAAACAACCGTCCGCCGCGCCAAATGGTCGTATGTGATCGTAACCGATGCTAAATTATACGTGTTTATGACATATTTATTTTATAAACACATGATATTTACTAGTTAATATCGGTTATAAAATAGAGATATTTAGTTGAATACGGGTTACATATTATTTTGATTATTATTTCGTAACACTTGTTCTGCAAGCGACATGTCATATCCCAAGCCTATAACGCCATAAACAATAAATAATAGCTGGATCTTGCATAGGCAATAGAGCAGATTCAGAAATATCTCTTCCCCATACCTAACTTAGGAATCGATTAGTTGAATCAACTAAAAAAATGATAGTGAGTTTTACGCAGTTCACTATGAAGAAAATACTTTTTGCTTCTCTCAATGAATTTTAATAAGTTTTTTATTTTGTGATCTACAATTCAGTATTATAATATACGTACAGTTTACTGAAAAAAAATCGAATTTTAAATCCATCAAGTAAAAAAGCACTGAACGAAATTAACATATTTTTGATTTAAATCGCTCTTTCAAAAATAGTTGCAAATTCCTGAGAATATCAAAAGCAATTTCGTCTGTACCTTGAATGTCCTCTGCAAAACTGTCGGCTAACATTTTAGTTCAAAGCCTGTCTGTGTCCATTAAAAGGCACTAGAGCTTGCGAAATGGGATATTTCGTAATATTACTCTTACTTACAACACAAAATAGTAATATGCTTTGTAAAAATATTCCTAAGCAGACATTTCAATATAACGCTCGTATATATGTTCCAATAAAATATATCTTTATATTATTGTTATTTTATTCTGCTTATGAGTGTTATACTGTCTCTTAAATATTTAAACATTACACATTTAAATTATATATATTTAATAACTATATTCGTGTATTAATCTAGGGATCTTTTTAATCTTTGAAAAACCGTTTAAACAATCCGTCTTATACAAAATTCTATTATTCAACTTCTAGACAATAATCTCGTTAATAATTGCAATACAGTATTCAATTAAAACGTACACAAGGAACTTTTCCATGAACCCAAAGTGAAGTCAAGTGAATTGGCTTAATTATTTCTAGAACATGCTATTTGTAACTCGATTACCATTGCCAATCCTACAGGAGTTTCGACGGAAATCCACTTACGATTCTATAAAGTTTTGTTCGAATCCAATTCCGAATTTTCACGTGGTTCCAAGAAAACCTAATTCTAACCCAATATAATAAAGTCCAGTTTATCGTTTACATTCATTTTATACGCGCAATTATTTAGAAGTAACTAAAAATGATTTTACTTGTAATTTGCGATTGGGGCTTTAATTAGACTTAGTTATTTTTTTAATTTTAGTAAATGAAACTTAACAATTGTATAGTGGAAGCATGTACCAAACGTTTACAAAAAATTGTAGCAAACTTTAATGTAGGCTTTTTATGTTTAGTTTATTACTAAGTATACATTATTCATAATTCTTCTTATTCTTCAGTCGAATATTATATTATATTACCAATTTTATACCATTACAAAGTCAATTAAAATATTAAACAAAGTTTAAACTAAGTGTAAGCATCTACAATCTAAACAAATTAAATTGCTGGAATTATTTGTGGAAAACAGAACTTGAATATTTACTGTAACTGAATATTCTAAATTCAAAATTATTTCTCGGGATGCTATGTTTAATTTATTGCGTTTTTAATGACGCTTGAAATTCGATCGGCTCAAGGTCGTCGTCGAAATAAAAATGTGATATGCCTGCACTATATCCGAGCACAATTTTCTGTACAATTTTTACGTTATTTTCTTAACGTTTTAAAGTGTTACTCTAAGTGAAGAACTAAATCAGTTAAATTCAGTAACTATTTTTCACTTCTACTTATATTGTCAAACTTGGTATACGTACCATTATGCTACATTTCAGGTCATTCCGTATATACTCAACAACGTCAATAACATACGCGTGAAGTAGTTAATCTCCTGGTTTTTGAGGTTGGTAATAAATAATCGATGTGTCAATGATGTGACTGAATTTAATTCAATTGTTACTTACCACGCAACATTCGTAATGAATTAATTAATTCTCTCAATCTGAAATGCTGTGAGCAACTTTATTAATATTGCTCGAAACTTATAACAAAAGTGCCGCAAATTTCAGAATTTCAAATTTCGAATGTCATTTTAGTTAATGATGTCGTTCGGTGATATTAGGGTTTTATAAGGAATGTTGCTAGTGGTATTAAAACAATTTTTCATTGTTTTGTTTTATTTTGTCAATGCATGGTTTAGGTGGATATATTTACTCTGTGACCTCGTTGCCTTTGCTTTTATTTATTAAAAAAAAATCAGTGGCGCTACAACCTCTTTTAGGTTTTGGCCTCAGATTTCTGAATCTGTTTCATGATCATATTTATTTATTATAGTCTGACTAAAATTGCTCATTTATTTGCTACTACCGGAAATCTAAAAACATATTATAATCACAATTTATGAATAAATTAAAATTATTAAATTTTTCCATCGATCGATACGATAAACTATTTTAAGATTCTGTTATTTCCATAACTATGCTCGCATCTGTTGATTACTAACTGACAAAGAAATAATTCTTATGTCAAATGTCATCTTTGTCAATGAAAGTAACAAAGATGACATTTGATATAACCATGCTCTGTGCTCATTACTAATGACTTTTGTAATCTTATCATTCATAAACAAGAGAATTTCAAACTGTTTTAACACGAGTTGTAATTTTAAATGAACTTTTGTTTATGTTCCAAAAGTATTAATTACATACAAACAAAACTTGTTTGTAGACTTGCACTTCTCTCTCCAAACAATACAAGACAAAACTTGTATGGAGACTTACAATTTTTTCGGAAACACAAAGATAAACTTTAACTTCGAACTTGTATATCGACGTACGTTGTACTCAATTTCTGGTTACCTGACATATGCTGTTAATATCCCAACATTAAGCAATTAGCACCACTAGGTCACGCTTTCCAATCGGAATAGTTCCCGAAATAGCTCGGCCGGTATATTTACCCGATCGGATTAGTTGAGAATTATCTGTTAATCGTCAAAGTTCGTCGATTAGTCTCAGATAGATTGAATTAATTACTGAATTCTGTTGACGGGATAAATCCGAATCAGACCGAACATTTGCTAAACGTTGTCAGTTGTATTAATTATCCGTTTGTCTTGCCATTTAATTAAAATAATGCTATTTGCCTTTCTGAAGCGCTTAATTACTTTTGAAATAAGCTATTTTACTCTGTGCTGTGGCTTTTTGCAGTTATGTATTTTGAAATTAATTTTAAAATTACGGGTGTGTTTGTTTTATTCCCCTTAATGATATTTCCGACATTATTTAAATCATTAATAGCCAAATTTTGACTTTTGTGTATGGAGTACTCCGTCTGTTGGTCATCATACAATACATCTACAACATATACTTAATAGATAAAAATAATTATTAAATTGCATGTTGATATTTTTTAATTAATGCCTCTCCTAGTCTGCCTGAAGGTACGGTAAACATATTTTTGTGCCGGTTTCATTGAAACTTTTTGTTCATAGTCATTAGCTTTAAATACTTTACAACTATTAATAATCATTGTCTTTCTGGAAGTCAAATGTTAAATTAAAAAATATATGTATAATCAGAAGAAACCAAGATATAAATCAAATCAAATCAAATCAAAATATCTTTATTCATTTAGGTAAACATGTACACTTATGAACGTCAAGAAAAACAAATTAAATTAACTGTAAATTTACATTTACAACCAGTTTTTACCAGTATTTAATAACATCCTATCTGTAACAAACAGATGATTCAAGTTAGACTTCATTACATTTTCATTAGCTATAAACTGATGTTAGAAACTCGTGAATTCTCAACCATATTTTAGAACCCATAGGAACAATTACATAGGAATAATACACTAAATTACATAGCAACCATATCTAGGCGCGCAATTAAATATGATTTATAAGCCGTGACTCCTGAGTTAAGCGTGCTCATTTAAATCGGAGCCTTGGGAGTCGCAAAGAGCGTAAAATTTCTAATTAGGAGGTATGTGTCGCATCTTACATAGCTAATAAAATACCTTTGACTAAGAGTAATAATATGTAATACAGATTTGGAAGCGCGCGAATGCGTTACATACACGTTTTTAAAAACTTTTATAAATGACGAATGCGGCTTTCGTTGGCGATTATAAGATCGAATCAGTCTCATCTAATCTGAAAAAGAAATATAAACTAGCTAGACCAGTAGGCTGGAAGTTACACTGTTTAAATTTTTCGTAATAAATAAACAATTTTGAAAATAGAGACATCTATTGCGCATAGGATGAACTAACGGTGGACATCAAGAAAATGTACTTACCACGCGTTAAAATATCTTACCACTAATATATCATATAAGTTTGAATCGGAATGTTTAAACGTTTAATAAAAATGTTTTTTCTGTTCTATATAGCGGATACATTGCGACGTAATTAGTCGTAGATAGTATAACTTTAATACAGTGGTATAAAAATAGATTATCATTCTCTATGCCTATTAATAAGGCTACTATCATACTCAACCACTCATATGTAATTGCAAGATAAAAAGCATTTAATTGCAGTGTTACCATACTAGGAATATCTCGCGGCGATTCTCGAATTACCCGGATCGTGTCGACAGAAAAATATATGGACGAGATTGTAATGAGCGTGGTTTCCATAAATAACTTTCCTCTATTATTACGAGGACCTTAATCAAAAGATAACATCTTAACACTCCCGGCTGCGACTTAATCCTACCATTTTCAGCTTACTTTTGCTTTACGAGTTTTGGCCTGCGAAAATAACACTATAATTTGTGATATCAGCGTAGGAGAAATTACCTTTTCGGTGTCTTTTCTACACCGGTGATTCGAGTGTATTTTACTATGACGGTGTCTAGGCATTTTACCGAAACATAAAACTTGGTTAAATATTTCAGATAACGTATGAATGGCATTTAAATTGAAATTGCATCATGTTTATTTAAGGAATAAAAAAATGAGTGTTCTACAATTATATAATGACTGAAGAATAACTAAACTAAGTAAAGATGGGTGTCATAAGTATTTTTGTGGTAATTTTCACTACATATACATATAGTATTCCTATAGGTACAAATGACTCCAAACATTCCCAAATCCTAAATTAATAATAATAGAAAACATACCCCTTACAAACTTACAATAAAATATAATTTAGACTATATTTTTACGAGCACCATTTATAAGCCGCAACGTGAAATACATGACAATTACCGTCCGTAATCATATTTTATTCCATACCCAAACCTATTATAATTGATTATAGATTGCGCCATCTTGTTTGTAATATCGTTTTTCGTATTCTTAGTAAAAAAAATATTTATCTGGAAAAGGATGGAGTAGAAAAATTACAAAAGGCTTTAAAGACTTGGGGCCGAAATACTAAATCAGTTCATGTACACACTACCAACAAAACATCAAATTATCAGGCACGTACACCAGTACACCAGTGTACATTAATATCGCCATATTGCCGTTACAAAAATCAGCTTAAAATGACGTTTCATACCAAACTCCGCAGGAAGGTCCATATGGAATCGCGACGAGTTGCATCTTCTGCAAACTAAATTGTACTGGTTGCTCCGAAGGCATTCCACGGTGTCGACACAATATAAATTAGAAATATATAAACAGGTCCTGACTCATGTATAGACTTATTATTGCAAGCTGTACCAGTAAGAGCAATATCCAACCATTCCAAAACAAAGTGCTTAGGAGGATAGGCAATGTTCCCTGGTAGGTAAGCCCTTCATCGGGACCTTAATGCCGAGGACATTTCCACAATAATCAAAACGATTGCTTGCCCCCCGATAAAAAAAACAATTCACCAACACGTGAACATCGGGGCTATTCAACTTCTTGACACCACGAGCCTAGTTAGAATATCGAAAAGGACAAAATCATTTGAAGTAGTGAATTAGTGAGTGCACGTTCATAAGTTAAACAGTTGTAAGTGGTAAACTAGTATGTACACAAGAACAGTGTTATCCCGTAGACTGTAAGTAGTGTTATCGAAAACTTTTTTATATTAAATATCCTTTTCAGTATTGGGTTAAACTTTTATTACAAATTAGTCTAAAGGCTAGATCGAAATATTAATTCTTTCTCTGAGCAGATACAATTTAGAAACAAAAGAAAGACAAAACCAAATAATTTCGAGATTTTCATTATTTATATTAAGCTATAAGAGACGAGAAAGAACCAAGCTTACCGCACACGAACCTTAAATAAATAGGAATTTATGAATCCTTGGATTTGTCCATTGGTTAAGTTATTATTTAAGATAATTAACGGAAATAGTGCGCAATCAAGATAATATGAGCGAAAATAAACAGCGGTACGTCAATACGACGGCAATCAACGTTTAATATTAATGATTTACGTTGTTTACCGATGGTTTATTAACATTAATATTCGAATGTACAATAGATTTTAAATGACAATTATTAGTAGGAATAATTCATTATCAATTTCAATTCTCGCATGTATTTGCGTATTTTTTGCTTTTGCTCGGTACACCGAGCGTACCGATTCTTAAAAGGCCGGCAGCGAGTCTTTGGCAGTGCGAGTGTCCACGGGCGGTGTTGTCACTTAACATCAGGTAAGCCTCCTGCCCGTTAGCCTCATCTAACATAAAAAAATATATGTAACAATCATAAGGACAAAATAAAGATACAATGACTTTTACAAAGAAGTATACATGAATGAGGCAATACTGAAATATATGTTTGGCTTAGTTATACAATATTATATAAATGTTTAAGCCATATTTTTCATGTTGTGTTCAACAGTGGTTAAACTTTCCAGTTTCCACGCGATAATTTCGAATGCGCCTAATATAAACTTCATAGCAAAGCAGATTGCGACGAAAACAAATGTAATTAAAACGGTCCTAAAGAACTGAAATATTGTTTATTTTAATGCTTACGAATTCAGTTTCTACCTAACAATGTTTTTACTATTAGATTGTCTAAAATAAATCGCTTTTAGTGATGCTTAAACCAATTATTATCTGTATATTCTGTACAAATATAATGTCTAATTGCATACAAAACATTTTAAACTTCGTTACATAACTATAATAAAAACGAATAAGATAAATGATTAATAATAAGGCAGCCTTATCGCTATCGTGCGATGTCTTCCAGACAATCATAGTAAGGAAACGAAACTAAAAAAAAAGAAATAGTTAGGGTAAAGTGCATATTCACATTATTTTAAATGCTACTTTGAAAACGATTGATTTAAAATATTGTCAAACGAAACAAATGTTTAAAATATCATGCCAGTAACGAATTTAATTTGTTAAATAAATGTCCCTTATTTACAGTGAATATTTGCCACCTTTCTTCCTTTGGTTGCGTCTAGCCTAGATTTCCCAGAGGAGTTGTACCAATCTGGACACAGTCAAGTATTAAAGCAACATGGTACTCGTAATCCATTCCATCTTACGACTCAATTTACGTTTCAAATTTCTATCTAGTTTCATATTTAAGTGAAGCGCCAATATGAATAGATTTTGTATATTTTACAGGGATTATGAGACAAGCTGAACTTACAACGACGTCCAAATAATTCCGAAGAACAAGACACAAGTATAATAGACTGCATGGTGAATCATAGGAAAAGCTGTAGATCTCCGAAGGAACACCAACTGGGAAGATTTTATTTATTATTTATTTATTTATTCCACTACATTTTTCTATCTTAACAGTAACTACTAATTCGATAGAACTCCAAAATAATTCCCACACCAATTATCCTACATAAAAACATTAAAAAATTAAACTTATACGGATAGGTAGCACTGGAAACAGCTGAAGGAGACCTTTGTGCCACAAAGGCTGTACAAGAGGACAGCTGTGCCATCTTTAATTTTTTTTTAAACATATAAATTTTTGTACACTTTCTCTTATAATAGTTGTAAATAAAGGCTTTGAAATTTGAATAAAAGACTGCACCTATTTCCACATAGATGGTAAATGTCTTAATATTTAAAACAAAGTGGGGTTTTATCGAACACTTATAACTTGGACCGTACCGTTTTTGATTTGTCTCCGTCCCAAATAGAATAACATTGAAAACATTATTAATAATTGAATAATATCTAAGTAATTGAAGTCTTTTTTCATAGTAGGATATTAAAGTAAAAAAAAAACAGTACAAAATGTCCATGGCTTTCGTAACTGCCAAATATTTAGTCATCATTCGAATTGGCTAGCTAAGATATATCCATAATATAGCGTATTTTTGTTTTGTATGTTTAATAATGTCAGTCATGACAAAGGATGGACATATAATGGTTATTTCTATTATCTTAATAAAGTCATGAAGTAATATTTCTTTTGTATTTATTCAGCGAATCTGTTAGATTCCTTGTCTATTAGGCGTTACGAAGTTCCTCGAGTCAGCTGGTACATATACAATCATGGCTTATAGTGAAAAAAAAAACAGAAATGAAAGCACCTTTCTGTTTTAATCCATATATTATCGGAATTTTAACAAAAAGGATCCTTATAATGAATAATTTTAATAAAGCTTTGTTTTATTTTCATTACCTGAATATATATTTCAAATATTGTTAGTACTTATTTATAGCTAAATATTAGTGGTAAATATTAGTCACCTGTGCATATGCATCCGTATTGGGTATAGCCCTCCTCCAACCCTTTCCTGGCTCTACTTTTGCCAACAGTCTTCCAGTCTTTTCCTGCTTCACTTCCACCGTCTTTTCTACCGGGTGGTTCCCTCGATTTTATTGTCTTTTACGTCCATCTGTGTGATAGATCGGTTGCTTCAGTTTATTTTATTTATTTATTTAATAATAAGTAATCAACAGCTGCTTAACACATATTATTATACAAAACACAAATACAATACACAAAGCCAAAACAGATTACACAGATTAAATAAAAACAGTAAACAAGCATTAAAAGACAAAGTGTCATTTAAAAGAAAAACAAAAGAATAAAATTAAAAACTGCAAAATTAAAAAAAAAGCAACAAATTAAACTAAGAATTTATTAATATCTACTTCTTAAAAAAAAAAAACAGCTACTTAAAAAAAAAAAAAATCGGAGTCTTCCCGCTTCTCCAGGCACTTCTTCACATCTCTCTTATTGGGGTAGAAGATATCAATGTCTTGGAAATGGTTGTCATAATTCGACAAAACCCCTTTCTTGTGTATTTTTTTTAACACAATGTAAAAAGTGGTAATTTTCGACAAAAACTATTGATTGTATACAAAAATTATTGATTGTATGTAAAAACTATTGATTGTGTGATTATATTGCCTCAATATTGGCGAAGACCGTTTTAAAAGCTGTTTTTGAGTTTTTCATGTTCATACAGAGAGCGGCGGGACGTTTTATACGTAAGGATTTTTTTAAATATAATACAAGCCTGTGGGACGCCCAACAAGGCAGTCGTTGCAGCCCATAGACACCCATTTATAGTGGGTGACTTGCCGGCATTTAAGTTAGGAGTACGCTCGAATTTTGCATTTTTGGAGGTCGTACCTCTCAGGGAAAATCACTGCCGGTAGTCGATTTCATAGGATATAAAATTTACCTCAAATACCACCGTCAATAATTACATCCTTCAACTTCAAGCCTTTCAATTCAATTATGATTGAAATTGGGTTGCAATCATAAAATATAATTTTGTTTCAAAGCCATATTGCATTACTCAATCTGTATTAATTTCATAAAGCTCCAAAGCATGTTAACCGATTTCCACTAAGAGAATCTTAAATTAGTGGACTTGTAACATGTTATTTATTACT
Organism: Pieris mannii; assembly: GCA_028984075.1. Taxonomy (NCBI): domain Eukaryota; kingdom Metazoa; phylum Arthropoda; class Insecta; order Lepidoptera; family Pieridae; genus Pieris; species Pieris mannii. Next base: position 9,102,314 of record CM054779.1, on the reverse strand, counting down.
ACGACCCAGATTTAACGACAGTCGATAAATATAAGTCGACGATTTAAGTCGAGATGAATAATTTTAAAATTCATTACTGTTTGATGCTGTGTTATACATATATTTTAAAGTCGTCAATCGATGTATGGTTTACACCGAATGTCGTGAGAATACGTCGAATAGTAATTATATAAAGTATACGAATACATCAACCTCACTCACAGGGCAACTCTGTATTAAATTTAAAAAATAAAAAAAGTTTAATGTAAGATATGGCATTAATTTTGGGCGCCTGGTTTTTCAGAAATTGCATACTTGTAAAAAATTTAATCATGCTTAAAAAACTTATAAAAGTTAAAAGCTGCAACCAACACAAATAGGCTAAGCCAGTAAATTAAAAGAAATCACTAAAGTTAATAAATTAATCGAAATTCCACCCATATCACCTCGACGTCCGCCGTTCCACAACTGCGCGTTTTAAAGGCAGTTTTTGCCGCTCACCACCACTTTGTGGAACCAGTTGCCCACTGAAGTATTTCAACACCAATTCGACTTAGGGTCCTTCAAGAAAAGAGCGTACAAATTCTTTAAAAGCCGGCAACGCACTCGCATGCCCTCTAGCATCGAGAGTGTCCATGGGCGGCGGTATCACTTAATATCAGGTGAGCCTGCCCGTTTGCCCCCTGTTCTATAAAAAAAAGTAGCTGCATCTTGCATTATGCATATAGCTCTATTATTTTATTCTAATATTATTTAATAAACACTTTTTAAACGTCTTTTACTGAAATTTCATTGTTCTCAAATTACATTTGATTAGACAGTGCTTATTAAATATCCGAAATTCATTAATTAAGACGGTTTGGTCTACCCTATTTCTTAAAACAAATTTTAAAAGTCCTATATTTAAAATGTGCCTGTAAAATCTCTCAATAGCTTCGTTTATACTTTCAATATTGTAATGCTGAAACTCAAAATTGAATATTTATTTTAACTAAAAACGTTTTAAAAATTATTAATTACTTGCCAACCGACCAACAGTGTAATTTTAAGTGATTTATGTAGGCCGTCATCAATTTCTGTAAATATCGCGCAATTAATATCCGTTTATTGATGTTTGTAAGACGAAAGGTGCCATCGCTGAAGGTTATTGGTAATAAATAATCAAAATAAATCATGTTAAGCTTTTAGCGTCCATGTCTCGTAGAAATTGTAGTATAGTGCGTCGTGTTACTTTTAAATATGTAGCTGCGTGCGTCGCCGGCCTTTGAAGAAGTGATACGCTGTTAAAGAAACATGAGCTAGTAGTAAGTTTAGTTAGAAGAATTTAAAGGTGAGTTGTTTCTAATTGTTAAATAAAGTCTCTATTCCAAAGTCTATGTGGTAAAAATGAAGATGTATAACACGATATTAGTATAATATTTAACTTGTGATAGCAAAAAGTATTGTTAGTTTTCTAACATCACGTCCTTTAAGTCCAGTAATTTTATCTCATGCTGTCAATCATTATTGATATACCTTAGACTACAAAATTCACGATCGAGTCAATGCTTAAATAATTGATCAGAATTGGCACCACTGTAAAAACAGAAATAAGGACAAAACTAAATAGCGATTTTTCTGACTGTAACCGTATAGCACCGCTCATGCCAGATGTGTACACAAATCTTTAAAATAAACCATCTTAGTGCTTATATAACATATTTAGAAAGGACATAAATTATAAATGTGTTCGTCATCCTGGTTGACAGAAAAACTATACGCGAACAAGAACTGTTTTATAAAACTATGTAAAATAAAAAAAAGAGATAACTTGTGTATAATTATAGTGAGGGATTAAGATACATATCAAAGAAATGCAGCATGATTTTTCAATTTCATAATCAACTGTGCGGAAACGACGAAATTCTTTACATCCACTGACTGGTGTCGGCCCTTTAATGTTTTAATTTGACGCCTCGCGGAGAATATTAATCTATTTAGGACAATCACTAATCAAGTGGCCTAATATATCATCATTGTGGAAGAATATGTGAACTGTATTATTAAGATAAAAGATATTGTATTTTACGACTGGGTTTTGTATACATGTAAATTCATTACTGCCTTGATTCTCACCTTGATTGATCCTGATACTATAATCTATGTTTGCATTTTGTTCCCATAGTAATCTACACTAATATTATAAAGAGGAAAACTTTGTTTGTTTGTTTGTTTGATTGTAAGGCTCATAAACTACAGGACCGATTTTAAAAATTCTTTCACCATTCAAAAGCTACATTATCCACGAGTAATAAAGGCTATATTTTATTTTGAACAAAAATAGGGTTCCGTAAGATATTTGGGTTTTTCGGACACAAGGTATAAAAATCAACCAAAAAAGTTACTTATTTTGCGTACCCTGCCTAAACTATTAAAGATAGAACCATAAAATGTTCTAAGTAATTGTAGATCTTATAAATATCTACAAAAAAGTCCGCGACACACTATACCTATCTATGTCGAGTGAGGCACAATAACCATAAATGATATAAGTACATGGCAAAACGATGTTTGTCAGGTCAGCTAGTGTTAAATAATTCTCTTATTACTACTTGGGATAGACGTTAATCTTTGTTTTCCTTATTTATTAATTTTTCATTATTATAACGATAAATATTATTATTGAAGTGACGAACGATGATGTGCAGAGTTTTTGTCGAAGAAAAGGGAGAGAGCGATTGAGACCAATTGAGAAAAAGTGAGAAAAAATACACACTATTGGTTGATGTATTCGTTTAGTAGTTACATATTAGGACTTTAGCAATTCTGTCGCATAACGTCATATGCAGTCAACAGTGTGAATATATAAATACAAGGACTGATCAGATACTGGTACATGATCATCTTGGCGCATCATAAATAATTAATTTGCAAAGAAGTTTCACTTCTGACAAGTGTATTTGTACGCACGCACTTTTTTATATTGATATTTATATAAAATCTCAAAAATCTCAAAGCAGTATTCTCGGAATTCAATTACGCGACAAACATAAAAGTGAATATAATCGCATAAAAAACAAAATTATTGACGCTGAGCAATATGCTCTAAAACTTAAATTGAGATGGGCAGGCCAAGTAGCGTGTTATACAGATGACAGATGGTCTAAAGCAGTAACCGACTAGTCCAAAAGGAACTAGAAACAAAGGAAGACCAATAGAGCGATGGGCTGACGGGATCGAGAAATTGGATGACGATAGGAAACAATTAATTAGGGTGTAAAAAGTTGGAGGCCTTCTCCCGGACAGGGGCCGCATCTTAGTGAAAATTGTATTCATATCTATTTTTATTTGATTTATGTAAATAGGATGTGGAAAAATAAAGGCTTATATTGCTTATTATTATGATATTAACATTTTGTACTAATAAAAGTAATAGAAACGCTGTAACAAGTATTGTATAATTTGATTTTTAAGTATTCTTCTACTTCTCTTATTTGAACTACATTCCAGGTTATAGTGGACGTATACATATTTTATAAATTAATATCATCACTTGCTATTTATAGCTTATAAGTTTATCCAAAACACAAACGACTCTTACAATGAAAATAAAATAAAAATGTGTGCGTGTACTAGTGAAACTTCTTTATGACGTTATTTTTCGAAAAATGATCTACTATATGCAACTTAAAAGAAATTGCTTAAAGAAAGTTTAACAAAAGGCTTTTATTATCATAGACATGAATGCAAATAATACAATTATTTAATGTTACCTTTTTACTACTAAGACTATTACGTAATTTTATTAATTGTTATAAAATTATTAGTATCATTGTTATCGTTATTTAATTTTTTTTAATGGTTTATGGTCACTGAAATATGAAATATAATGTTTAAGATGTCGCTTAGCGGAAATATGTGACGCGTAACCGAATTAAGTGATGAGGTGTGTGTTATTTCCATTTATTCCATCTCTATGTATATATCCATACAAAATATCTATCGAACAAATAAAATTAAAATTTTCTTGACAAACGGTTTTTTAAGAGCTTTGCTTCCTTTGCTGACAAGGAGGGAGGGGGGGGGGGGGGTTTAAAGGTTGTAAATCAGCTTACGTAATACTTGGACCAACCCCGTCTAAAAGAATGCACTTCCCCATATTAATGGTTAATTATTTACAACTTGCTCCCAGTATGCGAACTGAAATATTCAAAGGATGGTCCATTGTTCATAACGCGAGATATGCAAGCTCCTCTATAACATATGTTCGCTTCGTGACGCGCTTCGTAAATGTATGTTCGTTGATAACCTTTTGGAAAACGTCTACATGTTTTGTTTATGCAACATTTCTTTTTATAGGTAAGTTTAAAATTGACTTCAATAATAAAAAAAACATTTTATTTCATGTATATTACTGATAGTGTTCATTTGGTCAGAGAGCCGCGTGACTAAACTGTAAAAAAAAAACGTGTGTGTACTTCGGTACACGCGTTAGAAGTTATATATTCTATGGCATTAATAAATAAAAATCATTTCAAAAAATGTATTCTACGTTTATAGAAAAAACGACACTAACAATAGAAAAAATGTTTTTAACACATTGAAAGTTGTATTATAACTCATTATCTAGTTAAATAAAGTTTATTTTTGAAAACCCAAAAATACTAAAATTGAACTATAGCTAACTTCTGGGTGTCGGTTTTTTGTAACGCGCGCATTGTAAAAATTTACTGTAACGCGCGTATACCTTCAAAAATAACCCTATAAATAAAAGACTTAGATCATGATGAATGTTATGTTCGTACCATTGGTGAGTGGCAAGACCTGACCGAATTGTAAAATCTCGCAAATTTTGTATGTGGAATTTCTCCATTACCTAGACCCAAGGAAGGCATCACAATATCACATATACCTGGATATATTACCTTGATATGCCTGACGGTGATAAATTATGAAGATGCGTAATTAGAAAGGCATATCCCAGCAGAAACATTTTATTTAAAGTGCACTTTGTATTTGATAATAATATAAGAAGAACAAAAAATATATATTTTTCAAAACTAAACCTTATTTGGCCAGGTGCCATCAGTGTGCTACTCTCATCCCTGAGGTCGTAGGTTCGATCTCCGGCTGTGCAACAATAGAATTGAACAATCAAACTAGCTTACCTGTAAGCGCCGTTCGATTGAGATTATTCCTGTTGGTGTCTCGTCCGAAGATAATGAACTGTTTACTAATGTAGTATATTTCTCAGTTACCTGAGGGCGTCACATAAGTTTAAATCTTCATCTAAAAATGTTTTTGAACTCTCTCATCCATAGGATACCGGCTTGCCTTATACTCAAAAAGTCGACAACATGTCGGCTTATCACCTACTTGTCTATTACATTGACAAATGTTCATGAAACAGATACAGAAATCTGAGTCCAAGACCTATAAAGATTTTAGGGCCTTTGCTTTATTGTGCGTGAAACCTCATTTCTACTGCAATATCAACAATATTGTTTGATGAAGCTATGTTTTGAAAGTCACTGTTTATTAGACATCTAAGTATTGTATTGACATTATTCATGGGTACTTGAGAATATGGTAATAAATCAGTTGTTGTCTGAGTGCGTCGTTTCAATGTACACATTGTTTTGTTTAATATGGTGTTGCGTGTGATTTAATAGTTTAATCCAAGTGAAAGTCTTTTTACATTAAGAACTATGTAACATAGTTAAAGGTGTCTAATGTTTTCTCACGACCACTGCTGATTCGTTTACAAAAAAAAAGAAAAAAAAAGGTTAACGCGCGACTACCGTCCGGCGACAAAAATTCGGCGATATTTTTTTTTATAGAACCGGGGGCAAACGGGCAGGAGGCTCACCTGATGTTTAGTGATACCGCTGCCCATGGACTCTCTCAATGCCTGAGGGCACGCGAGTGCGTTGCCGGCCTTTTAATAAAAAATAAATCTTTTTTTTTAATTTATTTATCCACATCGTTATTTTATCTTAACAGTTATTACTAATTTGATAGAAGGACACATTAATACCCACACCGAATATCCTAAAATATATTTATATACCTAAATCATTTAAATAACATTATAGCAAGCGATTCTTGTGAACCTGCCTCAATAGAAATTTTGTTTATTATTTGTATTACACGCATGAGTGGGGCTTCGCTAACCAAGTTGGAAGTTGGAACTACTACTTAATATTAACTTGAATTAGTCTATGAAACATCTCTAGTACACTTGGTATTACCGATTACTGGTGAACGGCCAATATCAATGGAAACAATACCATGAATTTCACAAGTAACTTAGCACGTTTTCCAATTAAATAAACTTGGCAGCGACCAGTCCTACTGAATTAATATTCAATTAAACACAATAAGCGATACAGGCACAACAGTGCTGGCGAATTGCCATTTCGTCGAGCTATTACGTCTTAAGTATACGTTTGACATGAGTGAAATTGAATGGTTCTAAGGAAATGATGTGGTTTCTGGAGCTGTTCAATTAAGTTATCTTCGTTTATTGATATGTTTCTGGTCAATAGAATTATATTGATACGATAGAAGCTCAATGTATACGGCCGAGCTAAGGGAGGTTATTGGATGAGAAAACAGTAAAATATACTAGTTATACGTTATAATGTTTTAATGAAATCATTTTAGCTCCATTCGAGAGCTTGACGCAGTCGTACGCTGATCACATGACTCCATTCTATTGAAGCGTTGAATTGTGTCATTAATAAAGTCGTGTTGTAATAAATTATTTCGTGTATTATGGTAAGACTTTTGTCACTAATAATGGTTATATTTAAGTAAGTTTAGAGAAATCATAATACATTTATAAGTTCTAAAACTATACGCAATAATATGAAATATAACATAACAAATGCACATACACAAAAATAATATTGGAACAGAATTTTATATTATAAATAAAACAAATTATATATAATATAAAATAAAAACTGAAGAAGATTATAGAAGAATATATAGAAGTTTTTTAATTTCTTTTTCAGATATCCTTTTTATTTTGTTTAGTTTTTGATTGTGTTTTATATTTTTAACTTCTTGCTTACCTTATCTAATTTTTCTTTTAACAGTGAAATATATTATACATAATTTCTGATGCAAAATGTTTATAAATAAATAAGTAAGTTGTAAGAGTGAGAAAATAATTTTAAAAAGCTTTCTCTAATTTTCACTATTAGTGAGTACCATCTAAAAATCCTTTAGTTTTTGCGTTTAATACGCTTATACAAACCGCCCGGCCCCGGTATAAGTTAATACTGATTTTAATAATACGTGTAGAATGACGGATTTACTATGTGTTTGTTTTGTATATAAGTTATATCCTCGAAAATCCAACCATTTGTGTTTGGTACAGATTACGTTTGGTACTATACCTTTTGGGGCCAAAGTACTTCAAGAGGAGAGTTAATTTCTATCGCTTTGTTGTTAACAAAGTACGTTCAACCATCAGAAAGTCAAAGAAAAACCCTTAATTATTATTAGGTACAATTAACTCTAAGATAATATTCTAAGTAGCAACAGACTATTCGCAGAATTACCTAGAAGCTCTCGTCACATCAACTAATACCGTATTATCCCCTAATAATTCAGACTAGTCAGGTATAGAGCGAACTAAATATTAATTGTAAGAATATATACCATACATTTACCCAAATGTGAAAAGCTAACATCTGGTTTAAATTAAAAATATAATAACTAACATCATACTCCATATTTTAAAATCTTATAGCACGCCTGATGGAGACGCATTCTTATTTATAAATAATTAATTAGAGCCTATTGCAGCATATACAAACTACTTAGTGCCACTCATAGTATAAGTAGGTACTAAGTAAAAACTATTCCCACAATACTCGCTCCAAAGAAACTAGATCTAGAAACTATAAGCTCTAGATCTATAAACTACATCAAAAAAAGCCATATAAATGAAAAAATATAAACTGGGGATTTTTTATTATTAGCAAATTACAAATAAATTAACCTTTTAGAAGTAATATTTTTGGCCTGCATCTATAATAATAATAATAAAGAGAAAAAATAGTGTACAATTAAAAAAAATCTGTGAAGCCATTTCGGAGTCTTTTTACTAGCAATGTGACACTGATAGAACCTATTTGCGAATCAGAAATCTTATTAGTCTCTACATTATTTGAGTGTTTTTCAAATGTTATTCTAGTAAGTGTTTTAAATAAGGCCCTGGTAGCACATACACGGCCAAAGTTGGATAAAGCTTGCCTGATTGCATCAGTGCTCCAAATGCATAAACAGGACGTCACCACCCATTATATGAGTAATGTGTTTCCTTGCTGCACCTTCTATTATTCACAGACGGAAGTGCTCTAATTATTGTATGTATATGCTCAACTTCTACTCGTTACATCTTAAGTATCGGAAATAAGGACACAAGATTCGGCATGTGCTAAGCAATTTCTTTGGTATTTGGTATATACTGGTATTGTGATCTATATAAGTCCGGGTCAGCTAAGTTTATTATTACTTAGTACCAATTATTTAAAGGCCTGAAACCCACTCGCGAGCTCTCTGGAATTGTGAATGTTACGTAACAATAGGTAAGCCTTCTGTCCGTTTCTCCCTGTTCAATATAAAAAAGTGCCGCGTACAAATTACACATGTTACAAGTGATACTTCTTTGTTACTTAACTATTAGATACCAATAGATGATCATCTACCAGTATATGATCACTCCATGTGACTATATACTGATAGATACAAATGTATATATATATATTTACACTGTATACGTATATAATATAAATAAATAAAGAATCTGCGTTTACTGCACAAGACGTTATACTAAATGAATAAATCATCCAATAGCGTATATTTTTCTCGGTCTCCCTTTCTCACTCTTTCTTAGTTCTTCTTAATCGCTCTCTCACTTTTTTCCACAAAAACGTTGCACATCATCGTGACGTTTCTTAAAAAAATATCCTCATTGCCTAGACTTCAAAAAATATTATAATATTAGTAAATTATACTTATTTATAAATTAGTGTCAGAGAACTTAAACTAATATCCGCCTTACTAATTTACCTTTAGTGGTGGTGGTAACCATTTTTAAAATCCCCCACCGGCGCAAGTGACACCAATGATGTTTGGGTTGGTCCGAGAAACCCACTAAAACCCAACAGCCCTATCTCTATGCTCGCTTTTAACAGAAGACAGTCTAACAGATGCCCTTAACCCATGCGCTGTCTGCAAGTGGTGATCATCTCTGATTCAATCTATAAAGGATCGATTGTTTTGATGAAATATTACTAATACATTTATCATAGTCAAATAAGTCAATTTGCAAAAATGCATTATGTTAATTACTCTGTGGTCAGCATATTATGAATGTCATTGAATATGTAAACTAGGACTTAAATCCTAATATGTTCAAATCTATTACTGATTGTAATTAATATAATCGTTTTAGCATTTATACGGGAAAGTACAAACTATGTATTATTCATATGACCTTGAGTGAACATAGCAGGATAGCATTATGCGTGATGAGAGTGTATAGACATAGACCAGTGACATCTCATAGACTCTAATACGAATTTGTTCAATACTGCTGGTGTTCCACGATCAGGCGCTGCTGATCTTCTCATTCTTTCTCCTGACGTTCAATATCCATATATTCGTAAATAAAGAATAGATTTTAATTACTTATTGTAATGTAATGTAAACAGATAGCTTGAACAAATACTGTAAATGTTCGATTATGTATGATGGAAACTTTAATAAATAATGTTGAATCGGTACAGAAAAAAATATTTAAAAAATACAGACTTTTCATAATATAAACTTTGCATTAGTAGTATCTTTGTGCCAAATATTGCACACGCTTGATCATTAATCTAGATAGAACTTATTCGTTTACAATACCTGGATTATAAACGAATAAAATCTACATTTATTTTGTAAAAAAGTTATTTACATTAGTCCCACAAAATGATCATAAAATACTCTTCCGTTGACAGTTAGTACATAAAAGGAATCAGTGGCGCTATAAGCCTTGGTCTTGGCCATTTTATAGCTTATCTGTTTCGTGAAAAAAAATCGAATAGCCCCTTTTTTATATAATAGAGGGCAAACGAGCCTGCAGAACGCCCCAAAAAGGGCAGTCATCGCAGCCCATAGAAACCGATTAGCCTTTGTACTTGACACACGCCGTCGAGTTTATGAGAAGACACACACAGTTTCCTTACGCCGTTTGTCCATCTTACGAACTTGTATTAAGGGCACACAGAGAATCCATTAGTACGACCTACCCACCGCTTGTTTGCAAAATACCTAACGAATACACTTGCCGACAAACTTTAAAAGCTTGATTTAAATAATATTTAAATAATAAAAGAAAGCCGTACGAAAGAAAACATATTTCGTTAAGATTTTCGCAACATAATAGAAAATTATAGTGGCTAAAGTTGCTTTTACAGATTGTAAATACTAAATAATACCCAGAGGCATATCCACAGACTATAATCTGGCCAAGATTGTGAACAAGCTGCTTATTTATGTATTTACTTACCGCAAAAATTACCTACGTAATCCCTCGTACCTTGCGGTGTCTACTTAGTTTATGCCTATAATAAACATTCAATAAGTAACAATATTACTGGTTTGGAGCATTTAGAGTATTATACATTAATAATAATAATTTTCTCGGGCATTGAGTGTCCATGGGCGGCGGTATCACTTAACATCAGGTGAGGCTCCTGCCCATTTGCCCCCTGGTCTATAAAAAAACCATTCTGTTCTTATCAGGGCCAATAAGGGTTAAGTGAGAAAACTATCTTAGAACCAAAAATGGGTATCGACCCAGTAAAAATAATACAACACACGCAATTCAAGGCGAAAAAACCAAAATTATTCCATCTATATTATTATTTTATTACAAGGCATAGTTCTTGTACTAAAATATATATTTTGATACAATTAAAGTTGTATACGTGACACAACCCACAAATTTTGTCGCATCTGTTACATCGAGTAATCGAAATAAACAGAATTCTTGCGTTTACGATACAAATCGTTTTTGCGTTTCGCTAGTAACAGGGTGATTTAATATTAATATTTTGATTTCTGCTGTATTTCATTATTAATCCTTTATTATATGGATTAAGTTTACTGTTTTTGAACGAATGAGAACTAGTTGAAGGTTTATATTGTGAATACGCAATGTTTTTATATCGAATAGTGAAAGGATTTGCCGCGCACCACCAGTGGTTGTGGAACCAGCTGCCCACTGAAGTATTTCCGAACAACCGAACTTAGGGTCCTTCAAGAAAAGAGCGTGCCAATTCTTAAAAGGCCGGCAATGCACTCGCCTCCTGGCATTAAGAGTGGCCAAAAAAAGAAGGGAGTCTGTATAAAAACCAATGTACTGAACCTAAACTATTTAAAAGATGCTATGTTTGTAAATACTGCGTTTTATATAACGGTAGTATATACGCAATGAATCAAAAATCAATATTAAAAATGTGATTTCTATATTTGCTGTATGTAAAGCTTCCACGATTATTTCAATGAGGAGTCACGTACAAACACCGAGAATCTATAGAGCAATACTCAGAAATTTTTTGTACCAATATTACTGCGAACTGCCATATTATGGTGAAGTTACGATTGCTATTCGTTCTTCAATTTGATTTCAGTAACCAACTATAATGCTCTGGACTTTAAGTGAAGACTTATGTTTGCGAATAATAATTCATTTATACGTACGTACGTTTATGTACGTACGTTCTACTTTATTAGTATCGGGTATAAAATTGTTGCTTTTTCGTTAAAACCATAATAAAAAAACCATTTGCATTATATTCGTTACGAATAATAAAAGTTAAAAATGTGTACCCATGCAAATGTAGCCGAGAGTCTTTACGCTTTTTATTTCTGTAAAATATAATTCTATAGAGCAGTGTTGGCCTAGTGGCTTCAGTGTGCGACTCTCATACCTGAGGTGTCGTAGGTTCGATTCCCGGCTTTCTATGTGCGCATTTAACATTTGATCGAACGGTGAAGGAAAACATCGTGAGGAAACCGACATGTCTTAGACCCAAAAAGTCTACGACGTGTGTCAGGCACTGGAGGCTGATCACCTTCTTGCCTATTAGATTTAAAAATGATCATGAAACAGATTCAGAAATCTGAGGCCAAGACCTAAAGAGGTTGTAGCGCCACTGATTTATTTATTTAAAATATAATTCTAAATTTCTTTAATACACCCACCACGTTTGCACCTACATAACCGTTATCCGTATTTTTTAATTCCCTGATAACAGTCATGGGCAGATCCAAAAGATTTCTCACATTGATGTGAAAGGTCAATAAAATTAGTAGACGTAGAGAATGCCAGATATCTTTACGCATAAGTTCATTATAATTCGTTGCGTAAATGCGTCATCGTGTTCAATAATTGTATGTCTGTGACCGGCATAGCTGAATCATGATACGGCTAGTTGTAATCGCTCTAATATAACATACATGTCGCAGTACGAACATAGAATTGATCACTTAATGGTGTAACATGTGAAATGACTATGCCATCAAAACATAATTTGAAAAAAAAAATCGCGCAACGAATAAATAAATATTATTTGGTGTTTTTAAATCAATGTTATCTACGACGGTGATAGTATTTACTAATTATTTATTTAAATAAAATCTTTTTGATTAATTTTAATATTTATCGGTCATCACTACTGCATTTTACTTTTTTTCCATACGCCAAAGAAGTATCACTTCTAACGCGTGTAAATAAGTATACACACTCTTTAAACCAAATAATATAATTCAGAAAAAAATTCTAGAAAGTACAACATAATATTTCAGTTATAATTTATAAGTATATATCAGTGAAGCATTAGCACCGTCCATTGTATCGTCTTGTTTGTTAAGTTGATACAGTAACCCGATCATCAATCAAATCATTTCAACAGTGACTCCATGAGTGATAAATTGAGTTTAATAGATGCTTATATCTGTTAATAACCGTTTGCTTTATTATAGTATTTATTGTTGCTCTTGTTTATGAAATTGAGTTGAGTTGTCTTTTATGGGTTGTTTAAGTACCACTTTAGCTTCAATTTTTTTAACCAAATTGTATAATACTCGATTGAGATTACAAAAAGCCAATAACAATGCAAAAACATGCAAGTAATAGGTAAATATATTTTTTCGCTGAAATAAAAACTTAAAAGCTAATGAAAAATAATTACAAAGTGGTAAATTTCGTATAATATACGAAATTTACCACTTTGTAATTTTTTATCGTTTTTAACACGAGTAAAAATTTATCAACCAATATAAGTATATTGGTTTCAACTTCAACCACAAAAGCCTCACCACCTGGTAAGAGCCATCCCACATGTTGCTCGTGGACGGATCGCAACTTGATTATTTCTGCTATAGAATTTGCAAATATGTCAATAAGATGAATACACAAGAGGAAACGCGAGTCCCGCCAGCGGCTGACTCGCCCATAAATATCATGAGGATATTGGTTAGTAGTTGTCACCTAGGCCCAGCGAGAAATTCCACGCCCACCAGAACCACCAGCCCTTTAAGCAAATCCCTTTTTATAAATTGCAGCCGAGAAGTTCCACACATCTGCCTGTGCTGCTGTGCCATGGGTCGGTGCCGGTGCCGCTACCGTGTAGGGCACCTATATAAAAAAAAAACACAAAACAAAAAAGCTATATGTTAACCTAAATTGAATAATCCCACCTTATGTTACTCCTCATTTGAAAGCGAAGTATATTGTAGCATCCTGTAACATTGTTCTAATTACAGCTCCCAGGCTCAAACTAAGAACTTTAGAACTCCATAACATGGCATGACCACAGTCGTAATACGTCTGTGTATTAGGTAATATATATTTATTTAGACAATGACCTCACTGGCGCGCTAAATTTCGTACTGAGTTTAATTTGCGGTCGCCATGTCCCACGATGTGCCGTTTTGATAATTTGAAATGCGAATAGGGCTGTACGTTAATTAGTTTTAATTGTCTAATTTAGACATTGCACAGCTTTTTTCTGATCTCTATACTTTATAATAAATGTTGTAAATTCTGGTTGCTATTTAGTTATTTATTTATTAATTTATTTACAGCCCATGCCTGGCCAAACTCAGACTAAAAACAACATGAAATACAATAGTTATTAACAAAATTGACGGTAAATGCTATCCTTAAATCCCCTCCAAGTATACTCTCAAATCACAGTATACTACATCCAATCCCAAATGTGTAGCTCTCCGGTGAAGAGTCGAGAAACCCATTAAGCAGCGAGAGTAACCGAGGAATGGGAGCTTGTTGACGCTGGATAGTGCGAGGCGAACGCACAGCATAAAGGTTATGTCTCCGGCAGCGGCAATAATTGTCCAGAATCAGTACAGTCGTCGTATCGTCGTACATGATTCCAGCAAGTATGCGCTTTGCTTTTCCCCCAAAGAATTTAGTTAATACAGATTTTTAAGAAACTTCTTTTGCACCCTTTTAATCATATTATCCCCATATTACTTATCATAAGGGTACCACATGACGCAGCTGGTTTCAAGAATTGTCTTTACATGATAAATATAGCAACCTAGTGGCAGTGTTCGATAGGTCTCCTAATTGCAGCATCCATAATCGTTCGAATTATGATGTACCTAACCTTTATTGTATGCATAATACCTGCCAACGTTTCTTGGCTAATCTAACAAAAGTCACACCTGTACGCATCCTGACCTGTATCCTGTGTCTGTATATGGGACTAAAAATATATTTTCATTTGATTTATATAAAGCCGACTTGCGATCTTTTTTGGCTTTCTAAAGGAATCTTTTGAGATATGCTTTGATTTCATGTCATTCAAATGTCCCAGACAGCTTTTGAGTTAAAGCTATATAAGTTATTGATAACAGTATCAAAAGCTTCATCAAAAGTTTGGTGACATCACCAAACATAGTATACATAAACTCGCTGGTGTCTGCGTAAAATATTTGTATAAAAATTATTACCGCCAGCGTTTGTAAACTTTGGCTGTATGATTGGCAATTTTTGTGATAACAATTTTATTGAAATATTCAATTCATAACAGTATCATATATTTGTTTTAGCTTATCATTACTGTAATTTCATTTTCTAAAACAGAGGGCAAACGGGCAGGTGGCTCACCTGATGTTAAGTGATACCGCCGCCCATGTCGTCTGGCCTCTGGCATTAAGAGTGTCCATGGACACGACATGGCTCGCGAGTGCGTTGCCGGCCTTTTAAGAATTGGTACGCTCTTTTCTTGAAGGACCTTGGTCGAATTGGTTCCGAAATACTTCAGTGAGCAGCTGGTTCCACAAATGGTGGTGCGCAGCAAAAATTATCTCAATTTCTTTTATATATTAGGGGGGCAAACGAGCCTGCGTGACGCGGTGAGTTGTGGGTAGTGGGTGCGTTGCCGGCATTTGAAGAAAGTACGCTCGAATTTTGAACTGTCGGAGGTCGTGTCTTTCAGGGAAGACACCCACCGGGAGTCGATTCCACTGTTCGCTGGTTCGCAAAAGAAAATGCCTTGTGAAACGGACTGTGAAAGATTTCCAGCCATCAAGGTGCCACCACTTAACTAATTGTCTACTAATCGTAACACGATGTTCACGCAAGAAGAAACAAATTACTTCCTTTTTCACAAAAAATAAATAAGTTAAATTAATATATCTCCTTGCGTCACAGTGTAAACACAAATAAACATATACAACAGAGTACTTTATAAAAAAAACTGCACTACAATTATAGTTCTAAACTAGCTTAAATGGTAGTTTTAAGGCTTCACACTTCTTCGGTCTTTGGTGTCGTTTGGATTACGGTCCCGACATTCACCGGATGAAGCCTCTGGAGAGCTTTGACATTTTCTACAAACCTCGAAGCTTTTCATAAGTCCTTACAGTGTATACGTCGAATAGCTATCGTTATAAAAATTAAGATAGGTTTAGTGTTGAATATTGTATGACCCTTATCCACAAACCACACCTTACCCTGAATATCTAATAATTCTCGAAGTACCGCTCTGGTAAATATAGAAATCACGATTTCAACTAGCTATTTCTAAGCAAATATATACATTAAATCTCTTAATATTTACATAATCCATGTCTGCTTTATTAACTATAGTGTTAAATGTCGTGGGATTTGAAGATATTATGCATGGTAGATGACATATCAAAGACAATGAATATATCTAAATTTAAACTAAGACATTCATGATTACATGAAATATATTAATATTAATAGTGTTTTGTGTATAATTGTTATTTGTGTTTGTGTTTTTATGTATAATTAGCATAGATAAATGGTTGGGTAAATAGTGAGTCCTTTAGTAGAATTCATTCACACATATTTACATAGCATCATCGCTTCTTTAGCGAATATTCGACTTAGGGTCCTTCAAGAAAAGAGCGTACCAATTTATAAAAGGCCGGCAGCGCACTCGCGAGCCTTCTGACATTGAGAGTGTCCATGGGCGGCGGTATCACTTAACATCAGGTGAGCCTCCTGCCAGTTTGCCCCCTGTTCTATAAAATAAAAGAATAAGAGAGCTTGTATTTTTTTTAAATATCTTAAATAATTTATTTTAATGTTATGTTCACAGGAGCTAGATCATTAAAGACTTACAAAGAAGGTTTACAACTTACGGACATATTTTAACGCATGACCAAAAAGTTTGAAAGGATAACAATAAAAACTTCTAAAAAGATTAAATGCAAGCATTAAAAGTAAACTGCTATAGAGACCGTCCTTTTAGTTTTCTATTTATCCGTTTTTAATTATTATGATTACCGCGTAAGACAGGAATATTGTAAAAACTAAGAAGAGATAAGAACGAAATAGTGTCGTTCGTAAATTCGTTTGATTGTGGTTGGTCAAGCATATATAGTGTATTCGCATGCACACGTTAAGTAAAACACGTATTCCATTCAGCCTAACATTCGAACAAAACGCCAGCCTTTCAGTTTCGTTTTAATTTCTCATTTAAAAATTGTGTTATACCATAGTAAAAGTAACATAATATAGATAATATAAATTAACTTAATACTTAATAAATCTGAGGATAAATAATTTATTTCACATGATTAATAGTTAAGTTAGTTAATGTCATATAACCCCTAGGTGGGGCAGAGGGTCTTGAGCCTCGTATTTCATCTCGCTCCAAGTCCTACTGGCTCTCTTTGCCTCGTCTGCTACTGTTCGGCCACGCTTTCGCTTTCCTGGCGGGTTCCGATCAAGCGCCTCCTTGGGAATATGATTGGGATCCCTTCAAAGTGTATGACCTATCCAATTCCACTTGCGTCTCTTAATCTGCTGACTGATCGGGGTTTCTCGGCAGCGCTCCCAACGTTGCTTGTTAGAGATTTTTTCAAGCCAGTAGATGCCCAGAATATGGCGAAGACAGCGGTTGACGAAGACTTGGAGTCGGTGCGAGATGTCTTTGACGTTTCACACCCATAGAGCAGCACAGACTTGACATTGGATCCGAATATTTTAATCTTGATTCGACGCGTCAACATCCGTGACTGCCATACCGGTCGAAGTTAGTTAAAGGTCGCTCGGGCCTTTAATATGATTAATGATTATAAGAAATTACTTCCTAGATAAACACTTTCTCAAGTAAGTTTTAATTCATTGATTTTCATAAACCAGACACAGAAAGTTTAGTGTGAGTATTTACATTCCGATAGCAAGGCGATAACATAATATATCACTATCAATAATGATCGGAATATCAATGATATTTTGTTGCATAGTTATATAATAAAAATAATGAGCTACAGGAAATCGTAAAAACGGGCAATTTGGACGTGTCGATTGATCTGCCGTTACGAAGAATAGATTATGAAAATTTTATAATGAAACTATAAAACTGGACCACCTACGTGATGTTAAAGAATTGCAATTTTATTTTTGATAATATTAAATGCAAAAATACAAAATTTTGGCGAAATTATAATCGTAAAATCAATTGGTTCGAACGGTTCATATATCTTTGTAAATGAAAAAAGTGATACGATATTTACCTATTTAAACCTATGTTTGCCTTATGTTACGTATATTATAAGGATTAGATATATGCCATTAATATTATACATACAGTAATACATAAGGTGGCTCCTGCCCATTTTGCTTCTATTACATAAACAAAATGTCGCATGCCTCGATAGGGTATTAGACATTTATACTGTTTAGGATATTTAATAAATAGGGATTAGGTAAATAGGTCAAGGGATATGACTAGTGTGATAAGAAGGAAAGAATAAAAAAATACCTGTTAGTAATTGAAACGCGTTCGAATACTTAATCAAACGATTTCCGCTCCCAGCTCATAAATTTGTACAAGTTGCGCGGTGCACGGCTTGAAGAGTGGATGACACAATGAATCCATCCTTTCTTGGGAAATAGTCATAATATACCCAAGAAAGGACAGATTTCCACGGTGGTAATACTTGTGTAAGTTTAAATGCTTTCAAACACATGGTCGCTAGACGGCACTAGGATCTGAAGGATTTTAATACTACTTTTAATCAGTAAAACCAATCAAATTCTCTATTGACTGGATTTTGCGATGATCATTAATAATACAATAAATCTTAATTTTTTTTTTTTAATTTAAGAGGAGTTTTTTTATAAATGTATCTTGTAAAATATATCAATGCCTCTTCAAATCAATATTGATGAAGTTAGTAATGTTTGTATGATCCCAAAAAACGATCAGTCCCACGTGATGGCAGCTAAGCGCCATAAAATTTACGATTAAAATTAATCTGATGACTCGAGCAATTGTGTCATCGCACACTTTACATACAAATTAAGTCTTATTAATGTATATATAGATTGTATCAGTTTAATCAATTTTATTTACGGATTATCGAATTTAAGAAAAACATTGGTCATCAATTCTTCGTGTATTGGGTGTATGTATGTTAATAACTCCTCCGTACGTGAAGCGATGATAGTATCATGGATGATAGGACATAATAATAGTCTTCGTTGATTTAAAAAAAGTGCGTGAGCACAAAGTATACATGTAAAAAGTGAAACATTGTAAATTAATTATTATTAAGGTAATAGCCCCAATAGATACGGGCTAATTATCATATAAATAAATAAAAAATCTGCGTTTGCTGCATAAGATTTTATGCGACTGAACTGCCATCTAAAGTTCTACTAACCAATACCGTGTATTTTTTCGCGATCTCCCTTTCTCACTATCTCTATGTGGGTCTTAATCACGCTCTCCCTCATCTTCGACGCTGCACATCGTGACGTTTTATCCATTTAATATATAAAAATTACGTTTCACTTCAAAAATAGTCGCACGGTATCTATATACTCTGGATATTAATTATCTAATTCTTTTAATTCTCTTAGTAATATACAAATCAATATAACATAAGAAAAAATGTTATTTAATATTGGTTCATTTTACTATAAAATGGTCCCCAGATTCGTTTGTATTTCTTCCAAATAGATTTAGTCATTCATATAGGCAATTGAGCATAACAGTATTACAGAATACAGAGATCCGTTTGAAAGTAAAATATTGCCAGATTTCTAACAAAAATTTTATGTAAAAAATATATTGTGTCGAAGCGCACGATACAAGATGATAAAATCATATTTGAAGCAATGTGGTAAATCCATGTCAACGTTACAGACACAATAATATAATTTACCCAATTCTAGCGAGCTAGCCTCAAAGTATTTTTAATGAACTCATTATTACTTATCCATTACATATTTATATTTAAATTATATGGTTTATAATTCTATAATATTACAGTTTTTTTTTATAGAACAGGACAAGCAAACATGCAGGAGGCGCACCTGATGTTAAGTGATACCGCCGCCCATGGACACTCTCAATCCCAGAGGGCTCGCGAGTGCGTTGCCGGCATTTTAAGAATTGGTACATCTTTTCTTGAAGGACCCTAAGTCAAATTGGTTAAATCATTAAATCCCTTTGTATTATTATTATATTCATATTGAAAGCAGTATTTATTTAGTAAAATATCTTTGTCATGAAACTTTTAATACTACTCCATGGCAGACAGAATCTTACAAAATGCCATGTTGTTAAAATATTAACTACAATAATCGTGATTGGAAGCCAAGTAATTTCCCTCTGTTTTAAAGGGCATATGAATTAAAATCATTTGTGTCATAAGTAAATACTGTCACTACACGTTCGTGAGGTCGCTTTGAGTAACAAAGGCTTTAATGTCACCACGTTTTCTATTCTTGTTCAGCTTAATGAGATTTCTCAATGTCCTATGTAGGCAACGTTTATACTGTATTTATGAGAATCGCTAAATGCACATCATCTTGATTTATGGATTTAGAAAAACTTGGTGTCTCTCGCTTTCAATATACCTGTAAATATGACTTGTATAAAAGAGCGGTGATTTTTTATTAAATCTCGATATTTCTTTAATTTAAAAATGATGTATCTGGATCAAACCTTTAAGACGTATTTGGTAGCTCCTTTTATTATCACAGTTTTATATTTATTACCTAATCTTGTTTTTCGTAATCAAATATTTATCAACTTAACAATAGTGTAGTAGTTTTATTTATTTATAAATTAGCGTTCATTCTCATAGAAAATTTTAAAGAGAAATATGGTTTTTATAAATATTGTAATCAAGAACTATTTGTTATGAGTGAATGTTGTTTAACATGTGTGCGTGAGATACACGTGCGTGTGTGTTTGATATTTGGTGTATTTAGTAGTAATAAATTTAAATGCTGTTTGAATAAGGCATGTGATCCTAAGTTATTAGTTTATTGCTTAAATAGTACTTGCTTTTATATTTTGCGTACTTTCTCGTATAAATAAATAAAATTTATGCAACAATGGATATGTGTATTATTAATAATATCAGGTTATTATCTCTTTTCAAATGATATTAAAATTACTCACATATATTGTATGAAATAACGATTTATTTGCATGATGTCGGTTATGCAACGTAGTATTGCATACAAAAATGTAAAGTAAAATATAAGCTTTTTGTTATATTACGGAGAATCGTCTGTATCAAATCTGCTCTTAAAACCTCATTATTGCGATCCTTTAATATTGCCATTAACTTTTTGTCCACTTAACACACTTTGGCTAAGTACATTTGGGTACACTCTAGAGAATCTTGCGCCAAGACCGCACATAGGGTTATCATTGTTTACTCCTCATAGCCTAAACAAGGTATCCACTGTATCTTGAACCCTAGCTTAATCGAGCGCTGTCATTTATAATCGCTATTAGGCAAATATTAATCATATTTGTGAAGTATTTTAAAGTATTTCCATAATAATAAAAGCATTTCTGATAAAATTTACAAAAATAAGCTTATCAGATAATTTTAACGTTGATGAATCGGTTACTTTGTGAATAAGAAAGTGCAAGCAAGGTGTCTTCTTAAATTGGGCGGACTGAAGCTAGGAAGTAAATGTTTATGGCCTAGCATGCGCTTTTGATGTTCAATTTGCGTTATATTATACTCTTGAGCATACGTTTAACACCGTTATCATCACCTCAAATTGTCTAATGTTTAATGGAACGAATCCGAATACAACGACGATATGTCAAAGACATCTCGTCTATTTCGTTAGTGAAGGTATTTCTGCGTCGATTTTACTGTTATAAGCAAATAGGTACTAACCTTCTGCCAAATTATAATTGTTTTCCCGATAATCAAATGTTGCGTTTTGGCCTCTATCATACATCATGGTTCCTCTTTCAACAGCGTCGGGTAGGCGAACTTTTCAGAGTTAATTTGTAGAAAGTAATGTTGGTAAAACGTAGAAACCACAAATTTGAATGATTGAAAGCTTATTTGACTTTGACGTTATTAATTATGAGCTCTGTGATGTCTAATGACAATCGTAAGTGATTAATCTTATATTTAAAATTATCGTGTCGCGGTGTTTGTGGTTAAACTCTTCCGAAACGGCTTTCCCGATTCTCATAAAATTTTGTGTGCATATTGGGTAGGTCTGAATATCGGACAACATCTATTTTTGATCCCCCTAAATGTAAAGGGTAATCCACCCCTAAATTTTTCTTTTCAATTTTAGATAATATAAAAAAATAAAAATATTTTTTATTTTTATTTTTATGATATAGCATTATTAAATACATATAACCCTGAATTTTCCATCCTGTACAATCAACCCCTATTTTTTATTTCATTATTAAAAACTTATGTTTTGAACTCTGAGGTTTATACAGAGAAAAAATCACAGAATTTCATAAAAAGATTTCATTCCGAAAAACCGAACAGTCTCTGGGATAGCATAGCAAAATGTTCCATGTTGGTATGTACTAAACAGGTAGGCTCAGTAAAATCTTATTAAGGAGAAACAAAGTTCGCGGGGGCAGCTAGTTGTTTAATAATACAAAGATTTATAGGCACATACATGTAGTACAAAGCAAAGTAAATGATTTGCGAAGGGTAACTGGGAGAGGGTAAGTCCTTAGAGGAGTCCTATGTCTAAGACAAGCTGTATCATAAAATCTACCGGCTCGCCGATTAATTATTAGTATTTTTATTGATAACTTCTTAAGTATCTACACTTTTATGTACCTAATATGTAAATACAGTAATAAAGGCTTTATTATTTATTATTATACATAGTACAAAGGAAAAGTTAAAACAAACTTTTCTTACAATTGCCATTACCTGAGTGCAATTTGTGGCCTAGATTATAAAATCGATTGCATTTAATATGATAACCATATAGTAAAATATGTATAATGGTGTCTGTATGTTAATCTTAAAAATTACTTTTATTTAAAGAGATTTAAATCATTAGGGTTATCCCTACATATTGTACCCACCCATGAATAGGGATTACCCTAATGATATTAATCTCTTTAAATATATATAATTGAGGCCTCACTAACATTTACATTCATATGAATATTGTATCAACTGAAGAACAATTATGATGATTTATTTTCGGTTACTATTCGTTTCTTTCTTTCATAATTTGAGCGTCCAATGAGTTACCGTGTAAAAAGGTCAGTAAATGCGAGCATACTAAAAACCAAAGCACTTTATAAAATTGTCATTTGACAATGTTAATGACGATTTTATATTCGAATTTCAAAAATTCCATTTAGAGTCGAAATCTCAACGAAACCGGGCAACTGACATAATATGTACAATAAGTCTGCAGTAAGTTTTGTTTTTACGTAAATATCGCAATATTTATAGCCATTAAAATCGTATTTTGTCTGAGTTTGTTCAAGGGATAATGCTTGCAAAATCTCTAAACGTTTTCACGAATAAAACAAATAATGTAAATTAAGAACGTCACTGTTTTCACTCAACTGGATTGGTTTTTTGTTTAATGTAATTTATTTGTCATTATTTATTTTGAGGTTGTGAAAATTATTTTTTTAAATGCTGACGTGCAACCGTGTTCCCTCCAGGAAATGGAACATATTTCTGTTCCCAATATTATTTTAATTCAGAATGTTGATACCACTTCTGAATAATATTTGCTTTAAAGTCCCAGAATTACACAATTAATAAGATTAGTTCGATTAATACGTCTTTAATGAATACAATTCAACATTTCAGTTATTAATAAAACTGTTCTAATCTTAATTTACTACTAGTAAATTTTAAACTACTTTCTATTATAAATTACACTCAATTGGCTTAATTAACAGTTTGATATCAGTGATGAGGAGAACAGGGGGCAAACGGGCAGGAGGCTCACCTGATGTTAAGTGATAAGTTAAAATTCAATGTAACACATTTATAATTATTAGTTAAATACATGTCTTATTTTTTTAACTGTCAAAGTTTTTAAATTTTGTTTTTGTACGATTATTCATAATAACAAATGATTTGTCTTGCGTAAACAATAATTACAAATTGTGTAATAGAGCTGTGTTGTGATGTGATCAGACAGGTATTTACAGTTGAAATAATATTTTATTAAATCAAACACAATATACTTCTATTATCTTCCTTCCACGAAGTTTCTTGTATAATTTTTAGTAATATACTACACAATACTGGGATTGATTTGCTCCAGTTCAAACAATTTGTATTAAAAACTTGGCGATTGAAAAGAGTGGCGGAAAGTTTCTTGTTCTTCTTACCCGCTCTACGCCCTTGACTTGCGAACTGGTTGTAAATGTAAATTCACAATTAATTTAATTTGTTTTTTTTGACGTTCATAAGTGTACATGTTTACCTATATGAATAAAGATATTTTTGAGTTTGAGTTTGAATAATTCCACTGATTATAATATATAGTATAGTTATACTTCATATTAAATCGTCATTGTTAATACCTACCTACACTTTCCTTTCACTTCTTGAAATATCTAAACGTTAAATGAAATGATAAAAATTATTTCTTTTAACGTTTAGATATTTGTAAAATCATTTAAAATTATTTAGAAGTAATAAACAAATTTACTCTAATTATATAAGAATTACCTTTTCGAGTGAAACACTTAACATACACAAAGTATTTACATTAACCATTTCCTGTCTAATTTTGTTTGTTTACGTTAATTTCAGTGCCGTAACTCCATCTGAACGTCCCCTTGGGGTCGCTAACTGGAACGAAATTAAACGACAAAGCAATCGTGTTTTCTTTAAACATTAACGATTTTATATAAATTAGTAGGTAAAATGGAAATGGTATAATTGACACAGGTTTTGTTAGAGAAGTCTCCATTGGATATACAGTAGAAAACTTTTTAAAATAAAAAAATTACTGCTATTTTTATTTATATTCTTTTTATACTACTACGATAAATGACGGTTGGGTTTATTTCTTAAGATTTAAAAATGGGAAGTATTTCTAGTATACCCATTTTATAACATCGGAATTCTACTATTAAATTATTTTATAAGGCGATTTACAAAATACATAATTTTTAAAAGTGATTCCATACCATAAAAGCTTTTAGGATATTCATTTAGACAGAAATTGCCACAGCTGTGCAATATCCGGGTGAAAAAAGACAATCAAAACAAAATATTGCTTGAAAAAGCATACATCAAAATAATACCAATTCGCGAGCGATATTTCTAAACTAAATGCAATATTATGACTACGAAAGCAAGATTTGTAAAAAAAATCATCATTAAACTGTTTGAGAATTTAGGTATCTATCTGGTCTCAGAACAAAATATCTTATGCTCCTTGTAACTGGCGTTGTTTTTAATTTTTTTCCAAGAATTTTAAGCTATTGCCTAGATTTTATTGATTTAACTGTAACGAAAATAATCCTAACACACGATGACGTATATATTATGTGAGGCCAACAGCCCGACAGAACGCATCCTGCGTTTCACATCGGCCTGACGTGATCGGTGACGTAGGGCAGGTGAGTTAGAGTAGGACAAAAGTACAGAACGCATACTCCGTATTCACATCTCTCTGACGAGATCGGTGACGTAGCGTAAATGCGGCCGATGGATGCGTAACAGTGAGACAGACTATATTATAAGCGTGTTAACCTCGAGTCTGGTAGAGGTACATTGTATTAATACCAAAGAAAAAATGCTGCATCATAATTGTTAAAAAATTGTTTTGCAATAGCTTAACCGCGGCAGTCCCCGAGTGCCACACTATTTTTTAATAGTACATGAGGTAAGCGAGCAGGTGGCTAGCCTGATATCCAGTGATAGTGCTACCCATGCACACCCTCAATGCTAGAGAATAAGAATTAATACAATCTTTTTTTTGTGGCCCCATAATCGTAATAATAATGTAGGATAGTAGAGTATTTAATGAAATTTCGATCAATAAAAAAAGTTATCATATGTGACTCAAATTTGTATTTTAAAATCTAGACATTCAACTAGGTTAATCATTTATACATAGACGAATTCCCGAGCAGCAATTACTTTTTTAATATCCATTTGAACTACAACAAATTCGTAGCCCACTGTGTCCCTGTGACACGTTTCAACGCGGCCACAGCAATCAAAGTTGTAATTAGCAGCTAGTGAAACAGCAAATTAAACGTCCTTTCATGTGACAAATTTACGTGAGATTGTCGCAGGGGGTCTATTTTCGAAGCTAATGACCGTATAACGAATTAAAATTTGAGCATCAGTTGCTACATTTGAGCAATTATTTAATTTAAATTTTCGTTAAATGCATATGCATTATAGTGATTCGATTTTTATAATAGTTTGTGTATAATTTTCTTCAGAAGTTTGTTTTACACTATCTATTACATGTCACGTTCAAATCAAATAAAACTCGAACAAAAAAATACAGTGTCTGAAAGAAATAACTAGGTACTACTGGATCAACAAAGTGGAGGAAGAGCTGCTGCAGTTTTGAAAGCCACCAATTAGCCGGAGGTCGTAAAATTTTATCTCAAAATAATAAATTGTTTTTTTGGGGTGGCCCCCTTATCACTAAGTTTGAAAGAAGGCTATTCTCAGACTTACTGAACATGGATACAATTTTAATAAGAATCGGTCGAGCCGTTTCGGAGGAGTATGGGAATGAACATTGTGACACTAGAATTTTATACATTAGATTACCTGTTTATCTACATTTTAAAATGCTAGGCTAAGGCTGAAATCGTAATTTTTTTTTTCTAAACGTAAGGCGAAATACGTCTTGATATATTTACCAGTACACTGGTATTGTGTCAAATGTGATAAACACCGTAGGTAGCCAATGTAACGGACACTTCTAAGTAAGCATTATAATGTAAATCCTATGGTAACACAGTCATGTTGTGTTCTAATGATATATGCATCCGCTTAGATTGAATACGAAATCATTTGACTAGCATTAAGCTTTGACTGGAAATTTCGCCATGCACTAACACTTTCGCTCCACTTAATTTGGATAATTTTTATACTCAATTTATTTGTAACATTGTGTTGTTATTTTTTATTAAACAGATTTCTTTATTTTATTGTAAAAGCTTTCTTAATTTCAGTTCTTCATTGTCACTTATTTATAATAGACACTGTATCTATTAATATTATGTAACACTGTATTTGTAAGTATAAATAAACTCCGTATATTTGTTTATATACGATACAAATACAAAATTTCACTGGAACTTACACCATTTGCAAATCTATTAATACAATTGTGTTAAAAATTGCTTGGCAAAATCACTATCTCCATTTGGTATTTTATACTCACCTGGTTTAATATCGTGCATATTGCCGATTTCATTTTCGTGTACGTGTTTATCGTATGAGTTGAGAATAGAACCCTGCGACGCGGTCATGTGGCCATTTCAAATATCTGGCGACGAAATTTGTGAAATTAGATACCCATCTCGTGTTTAGCTGTGACGGCTATCGGTTTTATGTTTTGTGGTCGTAATTAGGCAGGTAATTAGGCAAACAAATGTTGCTTTGTGGTCGACCCAGAATGAAATTGCTACATCATTTGTTTGAGAAATGAGGAGATTTTTACGTGGAATACGTACATATGTGTTTCTCGTTGGTTATAAATTGTAGATTTATATATTGTTTTGTATAAACATATTAATAATTGCATATATTAAATAGGTTTTTGAACTATATGGCATATTATTTATTAAAACCTTGACATTACAATCAAACAAAAAATATTATATTATCGACAATTTTCAAAACCTACAAATTAAACAAAAAACTTAATTAAAAATTGATAAAAATAAATTTAAAAAGTTCCCTGGTCCCTGTGGTCCCTGTGGCAGTGAACCTATAACGCTGGCGGCATTTCTTTGCTGCCTAGCGATACTTATTCGTTGTGTGAGGAAACCACAAGCTCTGGGGACACCAGTACTATCTATCAGGCGCCAACTTAAACCTTGAATTAGTCGCTGTGTTCTGAAACCAATGGCCACCCAACAAAACCGAAGTTGGAGCTCTGTTCTGCGGCCACCCTAGCTTTTTTGCTTGTCCGATGATGGTGCTAACGTGTCCACACAAGTAGCATCCCATATCAAATTCTGTCACATCTTCCCAGGGATCAACGACATTCCATCCGGCCGCTAGACATAGTCTCTAGCGATGCCTGTTGGCTACATAATGGCTGGAATATTGATGGAGACAAAAGAACATTGTACGATATCGTTGAGTGCGGCCGGGTGGGAAAAACAACCTATACTCTTTTGGCAATAGTGGCCATGGTGTCAAGAATACTTCAAAGCCACAGACAGACATTTATGGGTACTACTTAGCGGAAGCCGAAGGCATTGCGAAGTGATTCAGGGTCTAAAATGTTGCCCGTGTTTGGCGAAGAATAAGCAGTGATTTATTAAATATCAAACATATATCTCTATTCTATTTTTTTCCACTTACTGCTCATTAGCACGTTAGCCTTAAATGCTAAATAATGATAAGTGGAAAAAATAGTACGCAATCGCAGAGTGTCTTAATACAGACGTAAGAAGTGTTATTAGACAATTTCTCATCAGATCAGAAGTGTTATCAGACCGAAGAGTTGGCAGCTACCTCGGACAAAGAATTAGTCAAAACTAAACTAAAGTTGATATGCAAAGGCGGAAAGCTGCCAGTATCTTCGAAACCTTGCCTAAAAGGACTTTTTCATTATATATTTTAGTTATAACATTTTAAAGTTAGTTATTATAGAAGAAGTATACATTAACATTAACATGATTTTTAACCGAAGTGCTAATTTCTCATGTTAATATCTTTTTAGAAAATAAGGTTAGTATTTAATTACTTATTACTAATAACCTAGGCGAGATCTTAACGTTAAATAAGGTCTTTTTGCAGAGTTATAAAGTTATAAAAAATATTATCAACACATTTATATTAAACTGTAAATTTATTTAAGAAAATTTCCACATTTAAAATTCTAATAAAAATTTTAAATTATTATACTGTATAATTTAAAGCTTTTCTTAATTTGAGCTTATCTGATATGCGCTAAGTAAGGCGGTGGCAGCACTTTGCAAAAATCATATATATTATTTATTAATAACTTTGCCTGCAACTATCCAAGTCAATTAGGTAATGTATTGTATAATTTATACATAATGTATAAGTGTCATCAAAAATAAAACAAAATAATTCCACTGCCATAAGACTAAAGCTGCTTTTATGGTGCCTTCTTAAAACTATATTATACAACTTATTAAAATATCTATTGATTAAAGATCCAATGAACATTTACAAATCAATGACCTTTCTCTGCCTCAATGACCCGAGACGAGTCATTCATTTCATTTCTATTCATTGAAGTTTTGTTACGTAAATATTTACATTTCCCTTTCATTAAACATAATAGGCTATTTCGTGGGTGTAACATGTAACAGTGTAAAATCTCGGAACCCAAGAGTAGCATAATACTAATGATTGGCTTAACATTCTGAAAATTTATCTAATAAAAGGACTATTAATTTGATAAAGACAACCATAGTGCAGTTTATAAGATGCTCCAGTCTCCACCTAAATTGAACAATTTGTTTGCAATTATGTGTTATTATTAATAAACTGTTTTCTTTATTTTACTGTGAAATTTTCTAAATTTCTGTTCTACAATTTTACTAAACATACGATTTTACTTATGTTATGTAACACTTCCTGAATATAAATAAACGCCTAATATCGTTGTTTATATAAAAACGTTAAAAATACAACGATACATATAGAAAGCTTTTCATCGTTAAAAATCAACAGTATTTACTCAATGTCTTTCAATAGTAGATGGTCCTTTTGTACTTTACACGTGTCGTTTTTGGTTGCTTCTTCTGGACTTTTTTAATTTGATTACTTAATTGGGTATATATATACAACAAACATTGGTTAGACAGCCATATCTCTTACGACAGTCAAGCGTTAGGCTATTCCTAAAATTAAAAAATTTGCCCAACAAAAATGAATTTAGAATTATTGTTAAATTATGTAATTAAAACACATTATTCTACTTAATTATTTTATATACGTATTGTTTTGTAAGCAAAAAGTATTTTAAAACTTACTAAAATAAATTTTGGAAGTAGTATATAAATAAATTATTTTCATTTTATGTATAAGTAATAGGTAACCAGAGTCTATTGAATCTTACATGTTGATAGATTGTGAAATATCATAATTATTCTAAACATGGTTAAATGTTAGTAGTTATAATAAATATTATGATTGTAGGCATAATTAATAAAAACGTATGTGAGTCTGAGTATTATAATTTATCTTTAAACAGTTTGTT
This sequence comes from Pieris mannii, assembly GCA_028984075.1. Lineage (NCBI taxonomy): Eukaryota > Metazoa > Arthropoda > Insecta > Lepidoptera > Pieridae > Pieris > Pieris mannii. Next base: position 9,072,109 of record CM054779.1, on the reverse strand, counting down.
ATTTCTTGCGTAATTAATAGTAATATTCAATTCAATTTCAATTCGCTAGTGTCCTTCAATAAAGGAGCTATCAATTCTTGAAAGGCCGGCAACGCACTTGCGAGTCGATGCCGTCGATAGACGGCGTATTATTTAATATCAGGTAAGCCCATTTGCCTACTATGACATAAAAAAAAAGTGAGCCGTCACGGGACGCCTGGCAGATGTGAAACATCGAAATTATTTTGTGAAGTAATATGCAACAAAAAAAAAGGATTGTGATAGGAACTAAATATGTCATAATGATAAAATAAAATATTACGATGACTATTTATTGAATAAACATTTATTTTCATTAAATACAAAAATTTACTACTGCATATAGATTGTATGTATATACCATCATATAGCGTGGCGATGCGTCGCCACGGCATGCGTCGCCACGCCAGAAATCGGTTTTACGGGCGGCTATAGATTTTTCACATCAAAAAGAGTTAAGGAAAATGCAATAGGGAATTGAGGAAAAATACAGAATGTAGCGTAGTGCATGGAGAATTTTGCAACGTTCTTCATTCTTCTTAACGTTCTTCAAACTTATTCAACTTTTTTAAGTCAGTATTTAGTGCTTGACACTAGTCGTCGACGTGACTGACAAACCAGTATCCAAAGGGTTTCCATTCAAGAAAGTGTTGAATGTTCTTCGAGTGTAAAAGTGTAAAAGTGTCGAAATTTATTCTAGCCAGAGCTCGAACACACGACCTCACTGTTGATTGCACGTCTTACTTGGCCAACATCGCTCTTTCATAATACAATAAAAATGCCAAGTCATCAAAACATTCAAGCTGTTCCATCTCAGATTTTATCCACACAACGTATCTATTTCATAATCTTCGTAACAAATTTAATAAAGGCCCTAAATAATGTCACGCGCCCCAAATCATCTTTTAAACCGTCGAAAGGCGGGATTACGCAGCAAACTTTTCCAATATCTCTTCAATAACAATAGCTTTACGCCTCAGCCTTATCTGTACATCAAATCTCGATCATTACTGCACTTTTCATACGAGAATAAACATATCCTAAGCTAAGATACAAAATCGTATCTAAATCGTTGTGTGAAAGTCTCTTTTTCCGTCTGACAACGTTTTGGAAGGGCGGACGTCGCCACGTGCACGGCGACTTGCGTTTAGACTTTAGTTCTTCGCGAACTGTGTAGGAGGTTAGTACGCTATACATTATGTCATGCGCTTTGACGAAAGCGTTATCTACCACGTGATTTTGACAAGACTTTGCCGGTTGATATGTTTGTGATTGTGTTGTGTATACAGATTTGACGGAATACGACTGCGATGGAAAATATAAGGTATTGTTATTTAGTAATTATTATTTTGTATCAAAGTATTTTTCTTTCTTCTTTGTTTTATTGATTTGTGCATGGTATACTTAGAGTTCCTTGTTACGTATGCCATAAGGGTCATTGTCCTTTGTGACCTAATGTTTCGGTACATATTCTCTGTTACAATATTCAGTCGGTAATAAGCTGGTACATCCTCATTGTTTATGGATATATATTAAGTTCTGCGCATGCCCGTTGCTATGTAAACAAACTTTATACTAAGATATCGTCAATATAAGTACTTTGAGGATATTATAAGAGCGCGATTATTAAAATAACCGTAATTGAAAGAAGTTTAATTTTTTTTTAATTATATTTTTGGGTTACTTCGCAGACAATTTGCTATCGTAACATCAACAATTACTTTTAATTAAATATTTTTAGATAGACGTAACAATGTTATAAATTTCTAGTTTTTTATAAATATTTGCAACTATTATTTATTGTTTAGAATTCCTCTTCTAGAGATATGATTACATTGTTAAAGAATGGTTTGTAAGTAAACAATACACGCGACTTCTATTCTATTTGTATCTTCGTTTGATTTTTTTTTAAATTAACAATAAAAGTTTTTATATGAAACGGGTAACATGTCATTTCGGCTTCAATATATAAACTTTTATAAACGCTCAAATTTAAAGAAAACTCGAAAAAATTTCCAAATTTTCGCTACGCTTTGAACTTTCGTAGTTGTTCACATTTTAATGCATTTTTGTTGTTTTCTGATGTTTATTTTACATATGAATGAAAAGTAAGATTTTATTATTGAATTATTGTTATGTTCATATGACGTTTACTCGACAAACCTAATGTAAGCGTGTATCACATAATATGTACATAATTTTCTTTCTACTTAATAACGTTTATTTTCTATACTATTGCACCCTTTTGAAGCCTTATCTTTCATGTAGTAGAAATTATACATTGACACTTGACTTGAGTATATATAAAATTAATCCCTAATATGAGAAATGCTATTTTAAACGCTAATTATTAGTAATCATAACAATCAAATGTACTGAATAATATTTTTTTTCATCGTGCATATTAATATTTAAAAAAAAATAAAAGTTTAGTTTGGCAGTGTACATTAAACACTGGCAGTTTTAAATCATGGGATGTATGCAAGTTCTTCACAGTCAAATTACCAACAAAATCAATACCCTGATGGATCTAGATAACTGAATTTGGCGTTTTTTGCTCATCATGTCATACTTCCATCTAGACACCTGGTATATACTAAAATTATGAGTGCCTTGAAAGTAACTAGTAAATCATGCAAGCAATTGTTTGCCTTAGAGTCATTGAAATGTATCAGTAATATTATATTTTTAGAAGAGTATATATTATACGGATTTATATTTGAATTCTACCAATGGAAGGATTAGCTTATATAAAGTTAAATAAATTTTGTGTAAATATTACTGTAAAAGTGCATGAAGAGGTATAAAGCGACGCAAGAGAGTTCGAATGTATTGATGTGTGTGTGTGTGTGTGTGTGTGTGTGTTTACTAGTAAGCATGAGTGAAATAATATTTGAGGCAGTTTTACCACAGAAAGTAGTTTTATAGAAATTTGTACCATCAGCGTTACATCTACTCCATAGATTTTACTTATACATTCACGCTTTTTTCCTGAAGAAGAGAACCATGACCTTCATGTCTGCTGACATGCTGGTCGGTTATGGGTAGTTTTGAACTTTCCCTTCTAGAGAAGATACGTACAAGAATACGTCCTAGATTCAAGTCCAAGGATCCAAGTCTGCATGTACTTACCATGCATCATACATGTTTGCCTATAGGTATATAATATACAAAATTGATGAAGTATAATTTTTTAATTACGAATTACGCTCCACCTACTTGATGCAAATGCGTTGCCAACCTATTCTAATTATCTTTATATGTATTATAAGCGCTACATAAAATAAAAACATTTCATCAAATTCACAAAATTATGAGGTCAGAAATGAACTTAGAGTGAGTTAAGTATAATGTACTGAACATTAATTAACCCATTTCAAGATAAAATAGTTCACGAAGTGCTACGAATAATTCATGACCCGGCCCACACTTGACCGGCTTTTAATTTTACGATACATAATAATATATGACTGCATATTCAATGGCATCTGGCCTTACATGCAGGAAGATAAAGCTCTTTAGCTTTTCAGACACGATGGAAGTATAAATAGAAACAATTGTAATTTTTAATTTAATTTACGAATGAGTCCTAAAAAGGTCTCGTTAAGGGCTCTCAGGCATCCCTTGTTGCGTTAACAGTGTCATTTCTTCTTCCTCTTCTTCATGTAGTGCCTCTCCACTACTGGAGGTGGGTGGTCAGCTCGTCATACTTCTCATTCTTCGCCAAGCGCATGAGCTGTTCTACGCTGACATTGGCATAGAAGATATAGAAGAAGATGGAGTCGGTTCTGCCTTTAGTTGAAAAATATAACATAATAAATATAATATGTGATCTGCTGTGAAATCGAACCCCGGATACTTTAGACTTAATATTACGAAATTTAACGCGAAACTTCACTTAATATAAATAGACTGCGCAACGATTTTCGGAAGCTGCGGGTGTTTATGGGATGCGGTGGTCATTTACTATTAAAAATAAAAGTAAGAGTTTCATGATAACTATATCGTTAAACTGTATTTTTGTTAATGAGTATTAAATAAACAATGGCACTAGAAGCTCTTCCGTCTGGGCCTTATATATTGTATGTGTCGACATCCTTTGTTTTTTCAAATAGCCAAGTCTGTAGTTAAACAACCTACAGTCTCTTACATTCCGTCGAATTATTGGGTCTGACACATGACAAAACATCGTAAATAAAAACGATGTTTTCACCTTACGAGCGAGAGATCGAATCTTCGAGATCTACGCTAGTCATATGAGCCGCAGGTTAAAGCCACAGGCCAGCACTACACAGCGCCAACACTTTCTTATATTTAATAGAAATTAAAAAAATACTGTATAAGAATTTTGTTTTTTTTTAAATTGTTTTTGTGTAATATTGTCTAAATTTTGGGTAATTATGTCTTAGTTATGCTTGAAGGTCCTGCATTTGATAATAAACATGTTGGCCCTTGGTCCCACTATTTATTAAGATTATTGTATAGTAAAGTATGCTCTTGCAAACCGTTTAGTAGCTACATAAGTAAGGTTAAGGTTAGTTAACTGTGGAGCATATATATTTAGTTCTAGCAACACCTTAGAGAACTAATGATACATTTAATAATTCTATAACTGTAGGTTTTTTACACATTCCATACACATATACACATACACATTCATACGTAAACTTCTTGCAATAGAATATTAAAAGAAAGTAAAAGAAAACCTCAGTGATTTACTATGTTAATCGGTAGCGTTGGACTGTCTTGTTTATACCTTGTCTCTGTATTCATATAATCCGATCGATGTCATTCAAACAATCGCTTTCTGTCTACTAAGCGAGCATCGATTCATGCCCAGTACAATAACCTATGACAAAGTACGCCCAGAGACAAAACGATAATCGATATATTTATTTTCTTAATATTTCAATGCTTTTGTTATTAAAATATTGGAACGAAGTTCCTTACGGCAGGCTTGGAGGGGATAGGGATTTTGCTGCGCGACCGAACTGAAAAAAATGTGATAGTAAGACCGTAAGAAAAAATTCGTGGAAAAAAGTGCGTGGAATAAAACCGTTAAATGAGACGTGCGCAGGCGCGACAGTCGCATACACAAGCGAGTAGAGTATAATACCTTTCTCTTTCTCCCTCTTTCTTTTCGTTATCTCATCCCTTCTCTTTCTATTACCACTCTACCCCGCCAATGCGTAGTATATACTCATGAATTCATGGACAAGCACGTGGCGAATACTCACATTATAGATACATTTTAAACGAGGCTAACGTTTATTTTGCAATTTGTGTCGATTCTACATTAGGAAACTTCGTTCCTACCTGGTGTCCCACGACACCACATCATTTTTTTTAAATATAGATAAGGCATCTCAAGTATGCGTAACATTGAGCTAAGAGTATTGGTGTCTTCAGCGTGCGACTCTCATACCTGAGGTCGTAGGTTCTATCCCCGGCTGTACATTAATTGACTTTCTGTCTGTGTGTTTAACATGCGTACGAACGGTGAAGGAAAACATCGTGTGGAAACCGGCTGGCCTTAAATTCAAAAAGTTTACGGCCCGTGTCAGGCACCAGAGGCTGATTAATACTGATGAGGACCTAAAAAGTTTGCAGATCTATTGGTTTTTCTGTACAAGTTTAACTTTAGTTGTTATATTATATAAATATTATAAAATGCATTCAAATTTCTGCTTCCACATTACACCAATTTATTTATTTTTACATTTAGCCACAGAACCAGAAAACAAATTGATAAGATATATACAGTTATTACACACTAAACAAAATTTGAAAACTTAAATCCAATTACATCTATCTGTACACAGCATTTTACACTAAATATCAACCACACAAAATACACATATTAAAAAAAAAAAGTAATTTAGGTAACATTCATTAACAATAGCGGGAAACATTCTAAAGCATCCAACACGATGAATTTCCTGAAAATCAATTATATGAGTCAGACAAAAAGGATTCATAGGCAATATCATCATAGAAATAGGTCAATCTTCTTAGTTTCCAATAAAATAATAGCGCAGCCGGTTGTATAGAATTTTATCGATTGCATTGGTCATAACAGTGTGAATATAGCTATACAAATGCATGGAGTGTTCATATACATGATCATCGCAAAAATCGATTATTTATTTCTAATAAAATCGATTTTTTATATTCTTTAATATACTCTTAAAATCATTAAACACGATATTCTGCGGGTACTATTGGTTGTTTATGCGCTTTGGAAAGAGCTTAGCGTTTTATTACACAATATACGAAGCGATAAACAGAGACATAAAATAATACATGCCTTTCAATACTGAGTTTTAAATTGCTTCTAACTCATATATTTTTTTTTTGAGTGTCATTATTTTAAATACTGTTCTGATCTCTGTTTACTGTAATTGCTTTGTTTTGTTCCATTAGTTTTGTCTAAATAACTACTTGTCTTATGTGATTTTGCACTTCTTGAAAGCCTTATGTATTTTCTTCTCTCAGTGGTTTTCTGGAAGAGATTGCTCGAAAGCGATAAGGCCGCCAGTTGCCCTCCTTTTCATTTAATTATGATAACTGTACTACATTCTGCCTGTAGACCTAAACGCTACTGCGAAGAATATCTACGTTTATTGTCTCTTCAATTAATAAAACGTGGTATATATTCATATGCATGAGGTACCTTTATATTTTTGTCCCGCTATGCCTTCAATGAGTAGCAAATTAAGGTTTACATACGGTACTAGGCTAAACCAGAAAAACACACACTAAAATAATAAAGAAACATATGTATATTTGACTCAATTGGCGCTTTCGTAAACGTATCAAGACAGGCTCGTATGGTCCAGAGTGGTTCTGACTCAGTAGGCTTTTACCGTCTTCATTATAAATTACACTAATTTATTAGGCGAGTATCAACAATTGAGTCAAAATCGTGACATGACGTCAATTGACCGAGCGATTCAAGGTAATCGAGAAATGGGCTATAAGTAGGATGAAATTAATCTCGGCTGCGAGTCAAGGTAGAAGGTAGAACTTTTACGCTAACAACTCATTTTATTAATCAAATAAAAGTTTTATTGTATAGTAACGAGGAAACATTTGCTTTGTACGTTTATAAATCACGGTAGGAAAATATTTTGAGTTTGCAAACATTGACTTTAATTTAGCAAAGATGTTTTGCAGAACGAAAGATGAGTATTTTTTGTATAGAGCTGAGGATGACGAATTCCGTTGCGCTGTTTTGCTTTGACAATTAGACACGATACGCGAAAAATTATCTGTAATAAGAGCTGAATGGAGCAACGAAGCGTAAATTAATACTTGTCGTTATCGTATTTTAATTTTAATGCTAGTACAAAGTTAATGAAGCTGCACTGATGAAAATGTCATATTAATTCAATAAGTATTTTATCAGGTAACCTCAAAAATAATAAGCAAAAATTCTGGCGTAAGGTTCTTGTTTGCGTTAAATATTTTTTTTTATTAATACCTTTGTTTTGATTACTAAAAATCTCTACCGACATTGCATGAAGAAATTGAGTTTATACTTTAATCAAGTTTAAAAATAATTTAAAAATAGTAAAAAATATTAGTACATTTTCCTTTGAAATCCTTTATTAAAATCATTTGACCGCATTACTGATAGTCTATTAATAAGGCGTATCCACGCGTGAACGACCGACCCGTACCGGCGCTTGTCTATTGACTACTGTCATTCTTTATTTATTTTATTATCTACGGGAGGCGTTCGAATTTTAAATTGTTTGAATCCACATGTGTTATGTTAAATGGATAATATATGGAAAGAAGCCATCTATAAATTATATTCTCGATTTTGTGTTTCGTGAACAAATAATTATGAATAGTATTTGTTTTCTTTAATTTAATAGTCATAAAAAACTTAGGTTAAGTTGTATGTTTCTTGTAGAATCTGTATTTCTTGCAATAAGTAATAACAATAATTCGCAATCTATTGTAAGGAGACGTAAAGTCTCCAAGTAATAAACATCGTTTATTACAATTGCCCGATGTATTTTATAATTTACAACTTAGATGATATATTTAGGTTATTATGTTAGTGATAACAGCTGACTTCGTCTTATCAGTGAGAATGGTCAATATACTTGGCTTTATTATAAGATAAAAACTTTCGCCGTTTATAACTATACACATATTTTTAAGTTATTTATCATTTAATAACTGCAGAGCAGTCTAGTGGTTAGGCGTGCAACACTCAAACTCGAGGTCGTCCGAAACCCAGCTTGTCTAAATGTTATTTTAATTTAATAACATTCAATACACCTTCTAAGTCTAAGGAGGTGAGATGACTTATAAATGTTTTATTTATTAGGTTTTATTTTATAAATATATGTATAATGCACTACGTACATTGACTCTTAGTATTTGTTTCCATCTAATTCGTTGATTTATAAACAAATAAATTCAGTTTAATTGAATTTTTAATCCGGAAATTCACCATTAAAAGTCTCCATGTAAATTATTGTTTAATATCCAATTAGTGATTATTAAAGAGATAAAATTATCATAACATTAAAGTTTAATGAATCGCAAATTAAATACAACAGGATATTAAATAAAATAACAAATTTTATACAAAAGCTTACGTAACAAGGCAATAGATTCGATTTCATAATACAACATATCGCATCAGAATCGCGCATAGGAAGGCTTTAATGTTTTAAATGTATGTACTAATAAAACTACTAAAAACTTATTCACTGATACTATAAAATAACGTATAAGTTCTTTTTGTTCTTTCTGTCCGGTCAATATATTCTGGAAGCCTTGTATGTACAAAAAAATGTAAACTATTTTAAAAGAAATGGTGATTTTCACCAGCATAATACGCAAAATAGAACTAATTTGAGTGTATGACCAACCAGACTCCAGAGGATAAACCACTCTTTATATGGAAATTGTATTCGTTTTTACAACAAACTCCCAAGCGAAATAAGAGAATTATCACTAAATAAATTCAAAACCCTTGTTAAAAGTAAATTAATCAAGAAAGCTTTTTACATATTTGACGAATACTTAATTTATCCTAATCCTTGTGATAGATTTGCTCCAGTCCAAACAATTTGTATGACTCAAAACTTAGCGATTAAAAAGAGTTGCGGAAAGTTTCTTATCAGTTATTCTTGCCCGCTCTATGCCCTTGACTTGCGCAACGTTAATTTACAATTAATTTATTTTTTTTGACGTTCATAAGTGTACTTGGTTATATGAATACATATAATATTTTGCGTTTGAGTTTGAATATAATATATAATTTCAACATGCTTACAGTAAACTTAATAAACGACACTAGTGTGAATGCCTTCTGAATCGTAACCATTATTGTGGTTAAGCAGATTGGCCTTGACATTCGCGTCGTGAATTCTTATGAATATTTTATGGCAACATTATATAACTCTAATTCACAAGAACTAAGAAGATATTTATGATAAAGAACGTGGCGGAAAGTGCAATGATTATGAGAATAATGTCCAGACAATTATCACCGTTGCCAGAATCATAACTCTTTTGATATAACCCAAATGTACCGTCAGCAAGCGTATCGTGGCTTGCTTACACAGTTAAAGTCAGTCTTTTGTACGCTTTGTCAGAGAGCTACTTAATTGACATGCATATGAGGGGAGACTAGAATAGTAATAATAACATTTTATTTAAATTACATTTACGCTAATCATGAAAAAAATATAAAATAAGGATAAAGGATACTGTGATTTAAACGTACGTAGAGAAGAATAATGTATTGCAATATGTGTTTCTAATATAACTAGTGACCCGCCCCAGCTTCGCAGGGGTGCAATGCTGATGAAAAGCAGGTTTATATTATGTATTGTTATTTCCGTCGCTGGAAAGCTCCGATAATATACGCAACATATACCATATAGACATATACCATCACGGACTTTTCTGTAGACCTTTGCAATGTGTACAATACTTAGTACATTATTTTGATAAAACTAGTAGGGTTCAACCTGCGTTTGCAATGTAAGCGGAAAAAATGTAATTATTTACGGCATCACATTAGAAACCTCAAAAATAACAGTACTTCTCCACTATTTAATGGATGTTATTATACATATAAACCTTCCTCTTGAATAACCCTATGTATTAAAAAAAACCGCATCAAAATCCGTTGCGTAGTTTCAAAGATTAAAGCATAAAAATGGACATAGGGACAGAGAAAGCGACTTTGTTTTATACTATGTAGTGATTATATATAAGGTATCACTCAACATAGGTAACAGAGCCTTCTCGTCCACCTAACGGGCAGGAGTTTCACAATTTTCTATACAAAAAAACGACACCATCGAAGATGAGGGTAGACGTTAATAATATTAATGTAGTTTGCTTTTTATGCCTTTTTAATTTATTACAGCTATAAATATTCCCTTAAAAAATACATCTTTTTAAAAATTTGTCTCAAATTTTCAAGCTTTTATTATATTAAATATAACCGCATCGATTTTGATGGAGTATAATAAAAGTTCATAAGCATCTCATTGCGTGGGTTATCTAATAACAGAGAATCTTTGACGTAGGCGTATAATTAATTTGAATATGATAATAGTATGGAACAACTTTCTAATTCGTTATAATACGACATTGATATTTAAATGTAAAATAATCGCCTTTTTTGTAAATTTCATCCTCTACCCTTTATCTTATAAATAATTACCACAATTTATTCAATACTCTGTTATGACGGAGCGTCTTAATAACTTTACATATGTTTAGTAAAAAATATTCGCTTGACTCAAAATCAAAAATCCTAAGTACTTTAATTTATGCACATAACGAAGAATAATCTATAGAAACAAAAGATAGAGTGAACTACAGAGGAAATATTTGAAGTGGCCAGTACGACAATTTCATATAGGAACCAAAATTCAACCAAAATTTATTAAATTAATAGGCTCCATTTAAAATATTGCTTGGTAATGTACATTTGAATTCCATTAAAACATGCGCGATCTAAATCGAATATCGTAAAACATCCACAGAAAATAACACGAGCGAAAGTCAACGTTCGCGAAAAACATCTGAAAACGACGGCCATTGAACTACCATAATTAAAAATTTACGATTCCTACGTCATAGTGTTTGGTTATAGTTAAATCTGACATTTTCGCTTGTAATAAAGCGTCGTGCTCATTTATGACTCAAAGCAAGTGGCCTGGCATATACCGAAACGCTAGATTACTCATAGCTTCGAGGAAGAAATTTGATGAAATAGACACACTGCACGCATATAACAACTAACAGCTACACGCTCATATACATACGCATACTTAATGTCTTGTACGATTTGTGTGTGATTAGATGTAACACCTAAACTAATACCACGGAATAATTGTTAGCTACCCACAACACGGGGACTCCCTAGTGGGGGACTAGCGATATTATTTTATTATTACTGTGAATCTTCTAAATATGTTTTAATTTCAATCCTTTTTGCACAGTTGTGTTCAAATCTGAGAAGTTCATAAACCACGCAATGGTTCATGCCACAGAATTGAGATAGTAATAGGAATGCCACTATAAACGCAGATATTACAGTATATAAGTGTCTGCAAACAAGTATTACTTATTAATATTTCTTCTATCAATTTTAAATTAATCTCGCTAGTGTTTTGTTTAATATTATATTATTATTGCTGACACCCAGTGTAAGGACTTGTTTAAGTTTTGATGATCAGCGTGTCCTGTGAGGCCTCTTCCAGCTGCTTCCATTCTTTTCTAATGCCATCTCTTGGTATCCAAGTTCTGCTTCCTATTCTCTTTTTCCCGATCTTCCGCTTTTTCTTTTACCATCTGGTGGTTGCCATTATGTAAAAAAAATGTCCATTTCAACTTGCTATCTCTCATGTGCCTGGTCCAACGCCAGTTCAATTGCCTTATTTTCTTTATAATGTCCCTTTGATATCTTACAAAAGATTTGGATTAACGGTTACTTAAGCAATATAGTTCAAGTTTAAGTTCACCCTATATTAAAAAAGCTTACAAAGTCTTTCAAGGCTATTAAATAATTCGTTATCTAATCCGGAACTAAATGTCTAATGTAACATTCTCCCTCTTTTACTAGTATTTGAAAAGTACAAGTCTGCTAGAGAATACATTATATATATACATTACAGATATTTTGATAGAAGATCCTGAGTTAGGCAGTAAAAGAAAACAGTATCTTAGATTCAGGTAAACGGTACGAACATCCGTAAAAAGCTAAATGGTTTCATTCCTTAATTGGTATATTTTTTGTGTATATATATCCTTACCATACAATACCTTATAGCAACTTAATGTAAGTACTTTTCCACATTGCTTAACTTCTAACTCTGAGCTACGAATTCAAATCATAAAGCAACTTCTTTTAAGCGTGAAACAAAGATATGACATTGCGCTCTCTAACTTTTACCGATTTAATTCTGGATTTAATGAAGTATATTAGCAAGAGTTTAATGACATGTTATTAACTCTATTATTTCGATTTTCTTTTAATATTTGTTTATTATTTAAATTATTTCTTTGTAGCGAAAGAAAATGTAAATATTATTTAATTGTAGTTATAAAATTAATTACAGGTTATATGAAAATTTTTTGAACTAGTTCACGATTATGCTTAGTGGCATTTCATTTAGTGGCAATGATCTCATGACATCTAACCCCGGACTGTGTAATACATTTCAGCAAACATCTTGTAAACTTCCCACGAAATCGGCACGTGACAAGTACAGAAGGTTGCCTTTGATGATCTTCCAATAAAATAACACAGCCATAAAGGATTTTGGAGTTACTCAGTTATTCTATCTAATATATAACGTCAAATCGGCATAAATCACTCATCAGCGATAAGGTTCATAAAGGTTTCTAAGTGTTTGTACATAATTCCTACCAACGCCAATAAAACCCAAAACCACTGAACCGACGAGAACTCTAAAATTATAATATATCATTCCACCGGTGTCACCTAAACGTCCGTTCCACAACTATATTGGAAAAAATATGTGTATGGTGTAGTTGAGTAGTTTATGTATCCATTTTGAAAGATCGATACACGATTTAAATAACTTCACTAGATTGAAAAAATCCAAACATAGTCATCAAAATTCTTGACAATTTGAATTCGTTTATATCGAAAATTTATATTGAAGATGATTCTGAAATTTTTACGACATATTTTATCGCAAGCCAATTCTTTTTAGAAAAAAAATAATAAAATTATTATATTATATAAATTATTATTAATTGTTATTACGGCCCGGCGCTCATTCATTCATTGCGCACCGCAGTCCACCGAGACGCTGACACATCAATTCGTGCTAGGATAGGGCCTTAAGGCACTTTTTGTACACACCACCACATTTAAAGTGTCACAGACAGTATCACTTAACATCACGTGAGACGCAAAACATTAATTGAACCAATAACAGAATTTAATTAAAACCTTCGCGAACATTGCTATCTATTCCTATTTAAAAATCTATTATGGTTGCCTAGCGAAGGTCGCCAACAAATCAATAATAACATGATACACTCATTCACATATTTATTATATCTTACTTAACAAGGATTTTATGAAATTACTAACGGACCCGACACACGTTGTCCTGTCTTAACTATCAATATTGCTTTCGAATAGAATAAAAAAATATTTAAGAAACAAAATGGAGTGCTTAATGTATTGTAATGCTTTATGATATACAATTAATCTTTTTTTGGTTTTTCTGGCGTGTATATAATAGGTTTTTTAAAGTTTAGACACGGGAACACGCGGCATATAACTGCCCATATGAAAAACATGGATTTTCAATATTAATGCCGCGAACAATTAGCGACAGTAATTATTTTTTATGTGTTTTATCAATACATTAACTCCAAGCGAAGCATTTTGAACAATAAAGAAATTTAATACATTTTTCTTACATCCTCTTTGACGATATTTGTAGCACGCATACTGTCAATGTTATATCAATCGCCATACGGTACATCAAAAAAAATTGAAATGTAAAATCGCTATGAACTGAATAAAAAATGTTTGCTATAACAAAAGTTTGGATTAATTAATTAAATTTACAAATCTTCCGCGCAATTTTATTCAGCATCTCCTGACAATTACAAACAAAACAAAAAAAAACGAATTAGCGAAATCGTTCCAGCCGTTCACGCGTGATGCCTTGGCCAAGGTAAATAGGGGTTCATTTATATGTATATATAAACAAATAAATCTCAATCAAGATTGAAGCTCTGTATGTATTATTATTGTGAACAATAATACATAGCTTTAATCGGGTAAAAAAGTGTTTTCTTTAAATGTCTAAAAGCTATGTTAATGAAGGACAATACTATGCATATATATTCATAAATTCCATCCGGACTTGTGTAAGGTGACACCAATTCTTTTTTTTCTTTTACTAAGCAAAATATCGAAAATTTATTTATTTTATTTAAGTAGTGTTTCTTAAAGGAGGCAGAGATCACAAACTTCCACTTCCTACCGTCTTTGCATACCCTCCTTCACTATTATAATGTTAATCGCAGTCTACGATAGTGTCTGAATTGAACTGCCGTTTTCAAGTACATTCTCAATCAGTTCTAGAAACGCACGAGTACCAGCTATGCCCACCATCCAAGGTCGCCAAATATATACATAAAAAATTACGTATTTAAACTCTAAGTGTAAGTATGTAATAACACACAAGACTGATGTGTGTGCAAAGAAGTTTTATTTAAATGTGTCAAACAGATATGTCTGAGAAATATCAATGGGGTTGTTTTTCTCTGTATCTAAAGAGAGATTTACGTAAATACCACGTCACCTGTCACATTGCAATAAGAGTAAAAATATTAGCCTGACTCATTAACTGCGCAGGACTATGATTTATGCTCAACGAGTATACACTAGGGCAATTCTCTAAATTTAATGACGCACCGATGTGTTTCATTGCAACAAATATAGGCGCTCTTTGGTATTCTTTTTTTAAATTTATCAAAACTCTAGAATCGCGCGATCTTGTCTCTAACGTATTTTTAAATTTACGAGTTCATTTTCAACGTTTGAACCAACTTACTGTCAACTGCGCTTCTATTTAGCGTCTTGTAATTGTGAATCGCAATACAATTTGTATGTTTCTTTAGCGTTTTTGCTTTCCACGTCACGTAGCATCTCATTATGTTCACATTTAAATTCGACAGACGACGAAATTCTTATGCAGTGACGTTTATTTCCTGAACGATTGATGGATGGCCTTACTTATGTCCATTTGTGTGACTACTTTTGGTCAGCCAGATTACGATTGGTTGGTCATAAATTAAAGTAAAGGCCCAAAAAGTGATATCCAGTTCTATTTTTAATAGTTCTGTTTGCTTATGCTACTGAATATTGTATAATAGAACGCGGAAAACATTAAACAAATCTGCTAACTTGGGACTGGAAATCGATTTAGTAATACCAAATAATCGTGCAATATTTATCTACGACTTAAAACGCAATGTTAGGAATTAGATAAAACCCTTTTATCGTTAAAGCTAGGTAATAGAAATAATTTTATAGTTATGCGTGTCTAAAATCTCCAAGTTTTACGCATCTTGCGAGATTTCTCAAACAATAATTATTTTGGACGTATCAGATAAATGCAGCAATTAGACCGAATGTTTGTTCTTCTTAATATTTGGATTTTGATGCTTTATATATAAATGTACTATAGTTTATATAAATTTTAGTGTTTTATTTTATTTATTTAAATATTAAAGTTTCCCACATCAGACATAATACAATATCTACGATATGTGTTACAAAGTCTTTAATCCAAAATGTATGACAATTTCGTGAAACATGAATGTAACAAAAAATATATAAAATACAAATGGAATACCAGAAACTTTTGTTAAGATTACAAAATTAATTGCAGTTTCTTAAACTTATAAACTATTTTAATAAATACTGGTTTTTAGTTTAGAAACCAAAGAAGTAAGGATTTATGAAAGTTCGTACCTAAAAACTTCGATTCCCTTTATGGCTGTTGTAGTACATGCTAGTCAGAATTTACAATTTCTTCAAAATCAATTTCCAATCGTACTGTAACGGAAGAATTTTGTAGAATTAGGCACGTCTTAAATCTAAGCGACATGCGTCAAGCATGGAAGTTTGTTATAACCTTCTCAGTACAGAATCATGATATATGATCCTACGTGACTTTATATCATACCTTTTGTATTCTCTTCAACATGAGACAATACCAGCGAGCAGTTAAAATTATTGCAAAATAAACACTTTTGAGAGAATATTTCTGCGGAATCGTTAGCTTTTAAAATACAGACATTTCAAAGGTCTTAAGTTGTCCGCGGAAGGTCAGGGCAGCGTCAGATATTTTTCTCAAAGCTGTATAACTCTTTTGAAACTGGTGAGACTAGTTAATGTCGACTCAAGACATTTATCAATCATGTCGATATTTTATAAAAATAGCAACAACATTATTTATGTGTCTGGAAGAATTCCTGTTGGCGGACTTAATACACAGTCTTGTTGTACTTATTATTACTAACCTTAAAATATATTATTAAAAGGTGTCCCTTTAGGCAAGGTTCCAAAGATACGGACAGGAGAAACGAAAAAGCGTAAGAGGATTCTTATTGATATTTTTTATCTTCCTTGCCCTGGAGATCGCTTCTTCACATTTTTCTGATGAAGAATTATGCTATTGTCAGTATAACACTTTTCCTTGAAAGGTGTTGAAAAAACATTATGTATTGCTCACATACAAGATATGGTATTCCCAGTTAACGAGCACTATTAGGTCTAGTACGGTATTTTCCTTTTTTTGGGTACTAAAGCCTTTACAGTATTGGGGGCAATTGAAAAATCAAAGCATCTTTTTCTTTTTATGAATCAACTTTTTACCATAAAAACAAGTATTAAAATGTAATTATAACTTCTTATCGTTAAAATCGATCAAAACTTTTTTAGTGAACACGTAATTGGTGAGTCAATAATAGTTTGTTTATTTCTGGAATGAACGAGCGATTAAAGGGGCGTACTTTAATAATATATATATTTTTTTAATTCTAATGTATTATTGCCGGCCAAACTCGGTATCCTGAATTAAGCTCTATTATTTAAATCTTTCGGGTAGACCTAGAAACAAAACTATTTCCTTGCCTTACAAAAAATCCTACCCGCAAAATGCAAATACCTGTATTTTTTTGACAATTTCTAATGTATTATTGCCGACGCAACCTCTGTAATCCTGAATTAGATTCTATTGTTTGAATTATTCGGGTAGTCCTAGAAACAAAACTATTTCCTACCCCCAAAATGCACCTTTAAATATGAAACTTAATGATATATTGGCAAGCAATTGTGGCCATTTACGTTGAGGTCTTGCTACCAAATCAGGAATCTCAGAAAATCCAATTCATCTCAGAGCAATCTCAGTATTTTCAGTGACGTCACGCTGTTTGGGATTGACACCACAGTGCTTTTATGATATGTTCACACAAATGTATTATGTTTATTTTAGAAGCAAGTGATCCCACGAACTAAGACTTTAACTTCTAAGAAAAAATTAAAATAGAAAGGTCGAGCCAATAATAATATACTACAAACACTAATAATTATTATAATTTCCTTCGCTAACATTTACCGTTATATTGTTTAAGTTTAAGTCCTAACATAATACTCGGGAAATATTAAATATCGTGTGACACCCCAAAGTAGGTGGAATGATTCACATAATATATATCGCGATGTCGAAGGTCTAAGGTCGAAACAAGATTGAATTCTGATTTATTGCTGTTTTAAAAATCCATACATAAGTCATAATTTATCTGTTATTGATAAGTTGCGACCTAAATGGCTTTTTATTTACGTGTTCTATTTCTCCATGCCTCCTGCTCATAGAGTCATTAGACAATCTGAGACAAATCTGTGTTTTTTTTATTTATTGTATTGGATTACTAAAAGGAGAGAGCGGAGAGTTTATTGCCAGTTTTTCTCTTCCGTTCTACGCCCTTGATGTGAGAACTGACAGTTAATGTAAAATTCGAAGCATTTAATGTATAATTTTTTTTGACGTCCATATGTGTACATTATGTTACCTATATGAATGAATGATTTTTGACTTCGACTTAATATACTTTGACACATGCTACCATTCTCCTTGTAAGGTCTCCTAAGAACCAACCACATTGACTTAACAGTCAATCCTACTCGATTTTGTTCTTGCTTCCAGGTGGTAAATGATCTAGTAGATTTTAATGACCCCACTACTCTTAATACTCGAGATAACACCTCGGAAACAAATTTATTTTAAAAAGGGTCTTAAACTCAGAGTGTATGTTTTATCAGCTTTATGTGCCTAACATGTCGTTGATTTTTGCGAGATAAGCGGTGTAAGCGAGCGTTATTTGCGACTTAATTTGAATGCACAACATCAGCGCCGGCTCTATTAAACAAATTTAGTACAGATAAATTCAATTGATTCAAAGTACTTTTTATTATTATTAAATCATTATTGATGACACCCAGTATATACGTATATATAAATATTAGATTAGGGGCCTGTATCTTAATGTATGGAAAAAGTACCAAATGGCTATGCAACACATAAATTATTGGAAAGATAAAAGTTCCAAATAAGATACTTCGCGTTTCATGACGAATAGCGCTATATGAAACGCAAAAAAAAAAAAAAAAAAAAAATACGTTTATTTTGGAACATAGGATCATAAGAGTATCACTTATTCCACGTCATTAAATTCAAGCCTGTTGGCATCCCTACTCATCGGCAAAGAAGACAGAAGGTGTTGGCCGAGAGAAAAAGCCGGCGTAAAAAATTTCTATTCTACAATATTTAAAACAAATATAGCATATTAATTAGAAGTAGCCTGCCCAGCACTAGTCCCAGGCCCTTTTATCAACTAGATAATCACTAACTTTATAGTAAGCCTTTTTACACAGCTTTTCTTTAACACATTTCTTAAATTTAATAAAAGGCAGAGATAAAAGAGCCTCTGGGATTTTATTAAAGAAGACTATCCCTCTTCCCAAAAAAGAATTACTAACTTTACACAGTCTAGTACGGGGAAATTGCAGCCTGCGTTTGTTCCGAGTATTTACATTGTGCGTATGTTCTATTCTAGTATACTTATCACTATTTTTGTATATATACATAATATTTTCATAAATATATTGCGAGGGAAAGGTAAGTATATTAATTTCCTTAAATTTATCTCTCAGAGATTCCCTACATTTTAAATTATAGATTGCACGAATAGCTCTCTTCTGCAGAATAAAAATAGATTCGACATCAGCAGCATGACCCCATAATAATAAGCCATACGTCATTAAGCTATGAAAGTAACTAAAATAAACAAGTCTAGCTGTGTCGACATCAGTCAGTGAGCGAATTTTTTTAACCGCGTAAGCTGCAGAACTAAGTCTCTTCGCCAATCCGTTGATATGAGGGGACCACTGAAGTTTTGAATCCATGGTAATTCCAAGAAATACAGTTGTATTATCCAGATTCAATTCCTCATTATTTATAATTGGTCTAGTATCCATAACCCTTGCATTTTTTGCACAAAATTTAATGCATTTCGTTTTTTTTGCATTAAGCAGAAGGTTATTCATACTAAACCAATGGACAATCGAAGAGAGAGCTTTGTTTACATCGTCAAAATTCGTTATTTGTCGTTTGATTTTAAAAATCAAGGATGTATCATCTGCAAACAAAACAATCTGATGTTTTTTCTCTACCATGAAAGGTAGATCATTTATATAAACAAGAAAGAGGAAAGGGCCAAGAATTGAGCCCTGTGGTACTCCCATATCTACTGCCGACCCAGAGGACCTCTTACCATTCACTTCAACCTTCTGAGTTCTACCGTGTAAATAGGAAGTCAGAAGATTCAGTGCGGTATTTTTGATGCCATAGTGGCGGAGTTTCCCGATTAAGGTCTCGTGTTGGACACAATCAAATGCTTTGGATAAGTCGCAGAAAACACCTAACGCGTCATGCGACTCCTCCCAATCCTTAACTATATATGTATATAACTCAACACCGGCATCGGCTGTCGAGCGACCCTTGGTAAAACCGAACTGATTATTATGTAATAATTTGTTTACATTAAAATAACTTACAAGTTGATTTAATATAATTTTTTCAAAGATTTTACTACAAGTAGGTAGTACGGAAATTGGTCTAAAGTTACTGGGGTCGGACATACTACCTGCTTTAAATAATGGAATTACTTTACTATGTTTCATTAGATCGGGAAACTCGCCACTTTTAATACAATTGTTGAAAATTATAGCTAGATGTGGGGCAATTACATCAATTATGCTACTCATTATTTTTACAGAAATACCCCAAATATCGGTAGTGTTCTTAATATCAATGGTTCTAAATATTCTAACTATATCGTCGGCACCAATGGGTCGGAATATAAAACTGTCCTTGCACTCCTTTACATTATCTTTGAGTAGTGATTCAGCGAGGGCGGGAGATGATTGAAGAGACTTAGTAGTCGAAATTGGAATGTCAGAAAAGTACTTATCAAAAAAAATCGCTATCTCTTCGTTAGATTTGATTATAGTGTTATCGACACATAGTTCGATATCTCTATTGCGATCTTTGACTCTTCCAGTTTCACTATCAATTATCTTCCAAGTCATTTTAGTTTTATTTGTACTATTTTCAATCTTTTTTTTGATATATAAGGACTTAGCCGCGTAACAAACTTTTTTAAATAATTTAGAATAATTTCGAACATAGAGAGTAAATTCTTCATTATGATTGTATGACTTTTCAGCGTAAAGGTCATACAACCGTTGTCTACTTTTATAAATTCCCGCTGTCGCCCAATCACTAAACGATTTACACTGCGAATGAGAGACTTTCTTTGGAGTAAAGATGGTGTTGAACTCCTTATTAATACAATCACTTAGATTGTTGTATTGGGTATTAACGGTATTACCTACCGGTAATAGAGGTAGGTGTTTACCTATATTATGTCTGAATCTCACCATTCGCTTTTTATTTACTGGAACAAACACACTGCTCTGTTTTACTTGTTTCACCACTTTACATTTTAGCGACACGAACTGTCCACAATGATCTGATCTAAGATTTGTTGTAATTGAGGTTTGCATTGCCTCTGCATCTGTAAATACATTATCTATACATGTGGCAGTGGAGCTTGTAATTCTAGTGGGCTCGAGAAACAAGTTTACAAGATTGTAAGATTGTAATAAAAGATTGAATTTTTTACTTATGGAGGTATTTTCTAATAAGTTTATGTTGAAGTCACCACATACTACTGTTTATCCTACCAATAAGTAATAAATAGCTTATTTGGAACTTATCCGGACATTGTGAAACGGGCCCTAAGTAGCCTAACTTAATCTAATACATAATAATATGTGCGGGTTTTGGTGATCCTATGACACATAGGCCTCTACCAGCTGCTTTCATTATTTTCTATCGTTAGCTCTTCTCACCAAATTGTACCTCAAAATATGCTGCATCGCCACCAAGCTTATTTTTCTTTCTTCTTTTCATCCTGTTTTTCAAGAATGTTTTTCGTTGCTTTGCTACAATTTGTATATTTTGGAAATCCTTCCAAGCACAATTTTAATGACGAACAATTAGAAAAACTACAAAGGCACATATTTAGGGCGGACGTGAGAAAACCTCGAAATATGTAACCTCGCAAATTATTCACAGTTTCACACATTGTAACCCTTTGTACACCTCTAATGCATACAAGTCACAACAATAATATTAGTTTTGGATACGGACTATTTTCATACAAATTTTTTACTAGTGGATTTCATTCGAACGATATATTGGTCATAATTTAGTACAAACTCCATCCACTGAGCGTTGCTAAGTTTTTCATACAAAAATATTATTAATCTATTTTGTTAGTGGTAAAGAATATCGATAAATGTCTGTACATTTTGTGTGCGACAGCGTGGAAATATGATTAAAGGAAGATAAAATTTTATTTCCTTTTATTTGGATATATAATATTTGTCTTAATAGATATTTATCTATATAATATGTATGTTGTTGTATCAATCTAATAAAAGTAAAAGAACAGTCACATAAAAAGCAATATATGTTAATAGCGAAATCAACAGAATTAAAATCGATATAATTTAATACAGTTAGTATTATTATTTCCGTGTTTAAATTATAAGACGATCAAAGCGATGTTCACTAACAAACAACAAACAGTAGACTATACAAGAAAGGACAGACCACAATAGGACTAACGAGCTGACAAACTCTGTCCCTAATTAGAAAGTTTATTAATCTGTGGTAACGATGTTATGAAACATTTTTATACGAAATTTTAATGAAACCAAAATTCTTCGTTTATTTACATTAAATGTATGTACCTATTTACTATTTATTCTCGATATCAAATATTCCGTTAATATCAGTAAAAGTACAATATAATTAGTAGTACTAGTTAATTCTAATATACCGTATAACTAACCTTAAAATTTGATAATTAAAATATATTATTAAAAGGAGTCCCTTTAGGCAAGGTTCCGAAGATACTGGCAGCGTTCCCCCTTTAAATAACTAGACTAATTCTTTGTCCGAGGTAGGTGCCAGCTCAATGTTATATTACCTATTGACATAATATGGTTTGAGTCTTGACATGTTGGTAGACGGTGCAATTTAGCAATTAGCTATTTTATTAGTAAGCGGTGTTCACAAATATTAATAGTTAACTTTCTTTCACTATGAAAGTAATCAAACATTTTCTCTTTAATTGTCTATAGTAAAAGTAATTGGATATATCATGTTTTTGATAAAAAATATTTTAATTGAATGCCCTGATTTATTGTCGCTTTTACTATTTCACACCCCAACAATACAAGGCAAGCGCAACTATTAGTATTTGAAATTCCTCCTTCTAATACAAAGGTATGTACTAACTCAGTCATGTGTCGCATTCCTTCAGATTACGACTCAAAATTACCAAATATATTTATTGTAACTAAAAATGATTAAAAAATAATAAAGAAAACTCTGATTTCATAAATAAAAAATTATTTAATGAATAAATCTATATTTTATTTTTATTATTTTGTATGAATAGGTAAAAATTGTTAACTATGGTTTATGTTTATGCATTTGTTTAATGAGTAGCTGTCGGAATACAGATGAGCTAATAAATACATTTTTATTTTTCGAAATATTTTTTTATCAATATTAAATAGGTAAAATAATTGATCTGTTCCTTAAAGACATTCAAAATAAAACCAAGACTTGTTTGCTGATTCGTTTTACAATTCGCACTTATTATACAAAAATATTGTGCTCGCTTTTAAAGAAAAGTACTTTTTTACGGATTATAGTTATGTATTATTGTATTTAAACTTATAATTATTTAGACATAATTTTAACCGTGAGCAATTTCTGCAGAAAGCCTACATCTTTTAGTCGATACCAACTCCGGGGAAATAAATACAGATAATAAAACATTTTCTACAGCTGTGATACTTTTTGACATTAATTAACACCTTTGTCTGCAGTCACCGTGACCACGCACGCGAAACGTCGGTTAAATTTAAAATTATGTCTAAATAATTATAAGTTTAAATACAATAATATATAACTATAATCCGTAAAAAAGTGTTTTTGTTTAAATGTGTAAAAGTTATGTTAATACAAGACAATACTATTGTGCTCGCTTGCTTATAATATCGCAGTAGAAATAAGTGCTTTTTATCGTGAGAATGCTCCAATTTATTTTTCGGATACAATTGTACAAAATAACATTAATCTTAATTCAGCCATCCAGCTTAAATAGTTCCTTAATTTATAGCTTAATTAAAATATTAATTTAGTTTCATGTATGCTACTAATGGTTTGGAAAAACAATTTGTGGTCAGCGGTTTTATCTTGTGCCATAAAACTATATACATCGGGTATAAACATTTTATACGCGTAATAAACAGGTAATTAAGGAAAGCAATAGCTTTACTGGCAGCTCAATAGTTAAAACTCTAATACGTATACTATGATCCTCAAAATCCATTATTTTGCCTTTTTTCAGTTTGCAAACCGACAAGTTTGAATAAAAAATTAATTTAAATCCCACGTTAAAAAGAAGCCAAGACCTACTATATGGTAAATAAATAATTATATAAGAAATAATGTAAATATTATATTAGGAAGAGGTAAGACCGAGAGCGATCACCTATTTTAAGGACCTATCGGATCGCCTACAAAAAAAGTAAATTGTTTCTTTCCATTGTTTGTCATAGTTTCGTAAAGCAGAACGAATGGTGAAGTTGAGTAGTTTATGTATCCATTTTGAAAGATCGATACATGATTTAAATAACTTTGCTCGATAGAAGAAATCTAAACATAGTCAATTTTTTACACTTTGAATTCATTTTATCACGAAAATTTATATAGAACATAATTTTGAAATATACACTATATATTTTATCGCAAACCAAGTAATCCATTTAAGAAAAAAAAAGGTCAAAAATGCATTAATTTAATGTTTTACATAACTATTTGCTATTACGGGCCGGCGAGCTCTCTACTGCGCACCGCAGTTCACCCCGAGACACTGACACAGCAATTCGTACTGGGCTAGTGGCATAATGTAAAACCGTGAGTAGTGTGGTATCAACTTATATTGTATCAAGCTGCCTTCATATTCCAAAGATCACATTTAAATGTCGTTGCTTGTGATGGGTCGGGTAATTTCTTTAATTACAACATAACATTTTGGAGAATGTAAATAATTTTTTCATAGTCCCTAAAGCTATTTTGTGACAAAAAAGGGCAAAGCTTTCCGAAATTCCTTACGGGTTTGACGTATCACTAGAAAATTTTCCTGTTAACACTATAACAATTCATAGCGTGTGTTCACAACAAAAACGTACAAGTATATGTAAGCGCTCTCAGTTTTTGCTTTAGACTTTAAAGCTTTTTAAGCAATCTAGTTCTAGGAACACGGACGTCTTCTTTACAGATTTCTTTGATTTCCTTTCCATTAAAGGATTTTTATTTACTTTACATTACTTCGTTTATTCAATTGTATTTAGAAGGGACCAAGTGATAATTTTTTTTTTGGCACAGGAAAGCGGATGAACTAAATGAAAGCCATTCAGTATCTGATTGCTAATGGTAGATTGTTTTTATTAAAACTTTAGTTTACTATAAAAAGTCAAATGCAAATTAATATTAGATTAATATATTAACTTTTTTTAATTTACATGCAAATAGCAAAATTCAAAAGTAAATTCTAAAAAGGTTCTAGTTTGCTTCCCTCGACCTTAACGCTTAACCCGAATATGTAGAGCAAACCTTAGCTGAACTAAAAATTGAATTTGAGCGTGTAATAAAGACTCTAACTAAAGTAATCATCCGTCTCTTTTCCTCACAGCGTAAATAATACAAGTTGACAGATTGAGACGGAAAAGTGCTCCAGTTGAGACTGTGCAAATAGACTCATTTATCTGTTATAAATATTTATTCCTTAGCATCAGACTCTGAGAGAGAAACCCTTGCTCCCGAACGAACCAAATACAAAACCAAGACTATATTCAGTTCTTGGACTTATTCTGATTTGTTATTGCTAAAACCATTATAACGTAGGTTTAAAGACGTCTATTCTCATGAAACTTACATGATAAAAAAATATTCAAACATATATATATTGGTCCTAGCGTTATAAAGCTTTTTAGGGAAATATCAAAAAGGTTAGTCGACATCACAGGAGACCGAAGAGCTGGCAGCTACCTCGCACAAAGATTTAGTCTAGCTATTCAAAGGGGTAACGCTGCTAGTATCTTCGGAACCTTGCCTAAAGGGACTCCTTTTAATAATATTTATATATAGATGATGTATATTAGAATTAACTGCAATTATATTTTTTATTGGTTATGTATTGAAATTTAATATAAATGTATGTCATAAACATAAAATGTAAAATATATCAAAAAACTTCGCAGTCGTATTCGAAACTTGCTATTTTCCGTATCTCATGCTTTCAGAATCCTTGGTCAAAATATATTTGATTACCTACTTCTGTTTAAAGAAAAACGTTCAAACTATGTCCATATCCATAATGAGAAATCACTAACGCTCAATTTCAGAATGGACTGTCAATGTGTTGAATAACGAAATTAATTTTGGTTGTGTTTAATTATGATTAATGACACATGAAACTCTGTTACACTTAATGATCATTCTAGAATATACTAATATGTTATTTTTGAAATAGTCTAAATCAATTTATATTTTACCAGGGATTTGTCACTATGTTTGACCACGTTTAATAAATATATGAACGCCGGCTGCACGCACGAAAAGCATGACTAATTGTCCTGTTACAGTCATTGTCCCATTACGCTCATAGTACGCTTACGCCGAATCTATGTCTCTTAAGTTTGCAATTATTTCATCACTGTTTTGTTATGTCGTTTTCACGTCAAACTATCCATACCGATTTTACAGACCACCATTTTTATAATATGAAACAGCTTTAGAAACGTATAATGATAAAGAACATCAATTACAGTAATGAAATCACCAATAGATTAACACGACAAAATGTTTCTAAATAGCATCCGCGAAACAACTTCCTGCTGTGAATCATTATCGTATCTAAATAATTAGGGCAGTGTTATTTCATGTACTTTCGTCCATTATTAATACATCCTAAATAGATCCCGGCAATGTTATTTAATGTACTTTCGTCCATTATTAATACATCTTAAATAGATCCCGCACTAAATGGTTGATCCTGTAAATGTTTTACTAATCTAAAACTAAAACTAAATCTGGATGAAAACTCATTACCAAAATTGAACAAGAGTTATTAGTTTTGTTTATAGTATATCTTTTATTTAAATAGATATTTAAATACCAGCTCCTCAAAAAATATATAATAAATCAGTGGCGCTACAACCTCTTTAGTTCTTACCTCTTTTCTGAATCTGTTTCATGATAATTTTTAAATCTAATAGGCAAGTAAGTGATCAGCCTACAGTGCCTGACACACGTCGCCGACTTTTTGGGTCTAAGACACGGTTTCCTCACGATGTTTTTCTTGACCGTTCGAGTAAATGTTAAATGCGCACAAAGACAGAAAGTCCATTGATGCACGGCCAGGGTTCGAACCTACAATCTCAGGTATGAGAGTCGCACGCTGAAGCCACTAGGCCAACACTGCTCCAAAAAAAACTCTATGACAAAATATAAATATCAAGCAACTTGGGCCAAACTGGCAAGGTTCATTTTATGTAAATTTTAGACGTAAAACAGAAGTTATGCAATAGTATTCCCCAAATATATAAGTTAAAAGAGATTATTTTCTGTCTTCCTACGCATTTCTGTCCGTTCTAATTATAAAACCTATGAAAAGTGACATTAGGTAAAATTAAGGGTAGGTATATAAATATAGTAACAGTAAAAACGAGAACCTACAACTGTAAATACTCAAGTATTGGCAGCCAATGTCACTAAATTGAGCGATCTCTTCAGTATTTTAATAGCTATAGACGTTCTCTGCGCGATTGTAAATCTTGTCACTAGCAATTAACTCAAACATTACAGAATTGAGAACAGTTTTGAACATGTGCGCTCAGAATTTATTTGAGAAAATCGTTGACATTTAATTCTGGGTTGTGGTAACCGTTATACATTAACTAGCTGATTCATTCAGAACGTGGTGTTTTAAAAGATAGAAGTCGTGTATTTTTTTTATCATATAACGGAAGGTACATGCTTCGCAACATAAAATAAATAAAAATAAATTAGTGGCGTTAACGTTATTAGGTTTGGGCTTCAGATTTCTGTATATGTTTTGTGATCATTTACCAATCTAATAGGCAAGTATCGGCCTCCTGTGCCTGACACACGCCGTTGACTTTTTGGATCTAAGGCAAGTTGTTTTTCTGTCGATGTTTTCCTTCACCGTTAGAATGTTGAAGGCGCACACAGAAAGAAAGTCTATGTGCACAGCCG
This sequence comes from Pieris mannii, assembly GCA_028984075.1. Lineage (NCBI taxonomy): Eukaryota > Metazoa > Arthropoda > Insecta > Lepidoptera > Pieridae > Pieris > Pieris mannii. The sequence goes on along the minus strand of CM054779.1, from coordinate 9,044,057 downwards.
GGGATCGAACCCTCGACTTCAGGGATGAGATTCGCATGCTGAAGCTACTAGGCCAATACTGCTTTTATCTCTTCGCAACTCATTCCGAAAAAAAAACATGATATGTATGTTCACGTGGTGCTATGAAATAAAAGCTCACTGTTTATTACAGAAGTTTATGCATGAAAAGCTTTTCTTTATAAAATAATAATACGAGTAGTATAATTACTTCTATGATAAACTAATTACAATTTTAAAATCCAAAGCAACCATTAACTCTTAAGTAACGATTCTGCTGGTTGAAAGTATTTAACGGTATCCCCAAATTACCATCGCATTATTAAGCTAGGGACGTGCTTAGACTAAATATTTAGTTAAATTTTATCAAAGTGTAGCTAAACAATTTGTCTTATTGACTTGAAGGAACTAATTTGAATTTGTAATGAAACTATCGTTATTTACTGCATAAATATTAAATGAAAAGCCAACGTTTTAATTTGATTAAAAGCATCGTATCGAAGATTTTAATATAAATAGTTTCTATTAAATATAGGAAGAATTTATATCATATTACTTTGAGTTTGTTTGGAAAGGATTGGTTACTACTTTGTAGCTTAATGAAGTTTTATTATTATTAAGTATTATTATATTTATTAAGTATTACTCGCTAACTGTTAACCGTTTGATTATCGGCAAATAAATAAAGATGCCCCATTAGTGAAAAATCCATCTGCTCCTTGGTACATGGTTCATGTAAACTGTGATGCAGCTTTATTTTTATCCATATTGATACTCAATTACCAGTAAAATCGAAGTATTTTTATTTAATAAAACAAAAATATTAGCTGAAAGTATAACAAACACAACCTATTAAAAAGTTCTTAACAGAGGTTATTATCATAAATTATGCGTTTACGAGATTAAGTTTAATATTTACTTCATAAGATTACATAATTAAAATCTACGGCTTCACTACACTTGCTTATGTAAGTCGGTCAATAACATGCTGAAGGGATTAAAATAAACACCAATTTAGATTTTAAGCACCTCATTAATAAGTTGAATTATACAATAATAAGTTATTTTGAGATATCTCGATATATTAAGACTTAATTCAAACTTTAACAATTTACTGAGGTATACAGATCTACACGGCTCCAGTACAACATCATATGGACCTGCCAATCTCCAATGTATTTACCCGCTCTACGCCCTTGACTTGCGAACTGGTTGTAAATGTAAATTTACAGTTAATTTAATTTGTTTTTCTTGACGTTCATAAGTGTACATGTTTACCTAAATGAATAAAGATATTTTGATTTGATTTGATTACTGATTGTCTTAATCCTCTCTCTCAACGTTTCATTTGTATGCGTTTTCTACAAAGTGTACTCCCATACAAAACGCCAATTTCATATGTAAGGACCTAATATTATACCGCCTAATATTATACTGCTCGCATATAGCGGTTTGAATCGTTGACGACCAAACTCTCTCCGAGCGGCTTGATCCTTTGGCGTTGCGTAGAGATGTGGTCACTCTGCATCTTATACCGCATTTACCATGGAGAGGAGTTGTTCGGATTAATACCTGCAGCTGAGTTTCATCATCGGACGTCGAGGCAGAATACGAAATTCCACCCGTATCACCTCGACGTCCACCGTTCCACAACTGCGCGTTTTTCTAGGCAGTTTTTGCTGCGCACCACCACTTTGTGGAACGAGCTGCCGACTTTCCGAACTAATTCGACTTAGGGTCTTTCAAGAAAAAAAGAGCGTACCAATTCTTAAAAGGCCGCCAACGCACTCGCGAGCCCTCTGGTATTGAGAGTGTCCATGAGCGGCGGTATCACTTAACATCAGGTGAGCCTCCTGCCCGTTTACCACCTGTTCTATAAAAAAAAATATAGATGTAATATTCTGCCCCAGTGTTGCTCGGCTTCATGAGTGACGATATTTACTTCTAATCTCGTAATATAGTTTATACTAATTATCTCTCTTTCTTTCAGGTACGGTGAAACACTTAAGAAAAAGTCCCAAAAGTAGGCCACGCTCCAGAAAAGTCTGAATTGCCATCATTCATAAAATACCATACGCTTTCGCATCCCAACTGCGCCATTTGACAGCTTCGTAGTAAGGCAAACATTGATCTAAGGATCTATAAACCTACTTAAGAGCGGGACCACCCATGCAATTTCGTAGAAGCTCTCGCAGACAGACAAACAAAACAACGTGAATGATAGACGTCTATTTTAGTGGCGTTTCTAGAGTATGTAGGACATGTCTTATTTGAGTTATATGATAGGCTCTTATTATAGCCATTTGATTTGTTTGAGTTAAAGCAGTCCTTTAAATTGAGTCAGTGAATTTGTGGTAACAAAAAGAAAGACTTTTTTATTATTTTTCCTAATTTTCTTCTATTGAATAATTATTAAAAATTACTCTTAAAATTCTTTTTAGCCGATGTTTTAGTCAGTTTTCAAAAATCGAACTCTACGTTTTTTATTACAAAACAATTTCTTATTGAGAGCTAAATTACTACACATACTTACACATGTACATTTGTACATGTTTAAATAAATAAATTGAGTCTCATCCTACTTACCTATTATCTCAGAACGTGATTTTATAGAATAGGATGCTGATAATATGATGAAGTGATATCGCCGTCGCAAGGCTCGACATACCGTTGCTGGCCTATTAAAGCTTTAAATTTGACTACACTATATTTAGTAAATGACTCATTTTAGTCGTGACGTGCATTTGAAAAATGTATACCTAATACTTCTAAAAACTGTCATTAATAATATGATGGTTTAGATTTTTGGAATTCTTAGAACTGAGTAGAATCTGTCATTTGTTGAAATATTTATTATGCTGTTATCACAGTAAAAAGAATTTTCAAAATGTAACGGCGATCTTCGCAACGGCGTTATCTTGAATGAAATGCGGCGGATGCAGTCACGGATAAAAACTAATAGATCAATGATAATGCAACTGTAACACGCAAAGGAACTGGTTTAATGTTTTTATTATGTTTCTTAGAAATACCGGCACATCCGTTAAATATATATTATTTCATTTCAATGATCGGCCATTCTTGTACTATTTTCTAAATAGATCTTTTGCATATAAATCAAAACGTAATGCGTATTTTTTCCTACGTCACCCAACACGCCTGTTGATCTTTTAAAACCTTTTACTCAATTTTATTCCAAAAATTACGCACATATGTACGGATGTTTACATACAGTATCAAGTATGAATAAAGACAACGCACCCACTAGCATAGAAGTACGTGGGCCGCGGCAGCTGTCTTTTATGGTTGCTCCATAGGCTCGTATGCCCATCATATGAAAAGAACACCAAAAGGTATCTCAAACTTTCTACTGCCATATTTCACTAATAACAAACACTTTTTATTGGTTGTTTACTCTCAAACATACCACATGTTAAAATGAGGACAGTCAGATACTTATAAAAATATGTATGTTATAGAAAGGATATTCATGTATCAAAATAAAAAGAGAACTTCAGAAGGCGCAACACTAACCAGATCTATGATACTACCGGAATATCGAAGCATAAATCACGAGGTGGCTCTTTGTACTGAATAAGACGCATGGGTTCGCAATGTACATAATTATGTAGGAATAACCAAAAAGGATAGTATGGTTTTATGAAATCACGGTAAAAGTGAAACTTTTTTCATATTATAGACATTTAACTAAACAAAATTTTAGAATAATATTCCATTAAGGGTATAAAAATCGCTTTATCAATCTTTATTTTATACTTGGAAAATTGGAATTATAATGGGAAATAATAAAAGTAGACTAAGTCTCCAACTAATATTTTTATTGTACTCTGTGTCTTTGAGAGTACGACATACATAATACTTAACAATTATTTAGATTATATACACATATTAAATAAACAAACACTGACAAAAACAAACGAAATAGCGTGGAGCACTGGCACAAATGAATAATAGTGTATACATTACACGGTCAGGCGCCGCCATATTGCCCTTGGCTGCTAGGACGAGCGCTTTTCACTTTATCCCTACTCCGCGGCTGACCGTCACGCTACCTGCGCCACACAGACCAAAAAGTTTGAGACGATGCAATAAAAGTTTCACTTTAAAATAGTAAAAGCAGATAATTAACGCAAGGTATCTAAAACGATTCGTGTTGAAACATATTGTAGCGAGTAAAATGATTAGTAACGGTTGTTTTAGGCACGTAACTAGCAAGTAGCAAGTTCTCACTTAACGCCACGCTAATTGGTTAATTTTCCTTGCGAATGTTACGCAAATTGTTCGCGATGAAAGACAATTTTAAGAAAATTGCGTAGGATCTTTTATGGCGCTTGTATCTATAATGGGTGGGCTTATTGACAAAACCTCATTCAAAACTATAAACAACTGATAAAAATTAAAATTATTTGTGTGATAATGTTATTCGGGTTTTTACAGCCAATTTAAATATTTACATAAATTACTATTTTAGTGTCGATTCTGCATGATTCACCAATTTCATTTTTATAAGAATCAAATATTGAACATGCGAAAATAACGTAAAAATTAATTATGTACATAGAGCCGATCTTGACATTATTTACCTTTTTATTTACCTTTTATTTTTATAAAGCAAAGATATATTCGTAGTGCTAATATCGTAAGCATTTCGACTTAGGGTCCTTCAAGAAAAGAGCGTACCGATTCTTAAAAGACCGGCAGCGCACTTGCGAGCCTTCTGGCAGTGAGAGTGTCTATGGGTGGCGGTGTCACTTAACATCAGGTGAGCCTCATGCCAGCTACCTCCTGTAACATAAAAAAAAATAACAAAAAAAAAATAAGTTCAAACCCGTAGTAGGTTGGTAATACCGCACTCTTAATCACTAGGCTAACACTGCTCTTTCTGACATACTGATTTGGAAATACATGCAGACTTTCCAAACAAACGTCATACGACGTTTACCAACTGTTTTACCCTTTAGCGTACCATAAAAAAAACCATACAATACTGTAAATAAACCACTGCGACCATAAACATTAACATGCCTACAACGATCTCAGGCTAAATGCCAAGCAATTATGTGAAAAAGTAGCATTTCTGTCAATATATTTGCAAAACAATGAGTCGGTTACGGTAGATTAAAATTCCTTTCTGAGCTGGAAAAAGGCAGCAAAAACTGGGACTGATGCCAACAAGTTTCTGTTTGAAGACGAATCGACTGAATGCACTTATTGGGGGCAGGTTGGTGACATAAATGATGTAAGCTTTAGTCTAGGAGCCTGCTTAAAGTTACAACATCAATTTAAAATGAGTTTTGACCCGTTACGTTTAATATTTAAGTTTTATCAGTTTGTACAATGAAATTTATTTATAATAATAGTAATTGTTTTTAATTATTAAATAAACATTAATAGCGGAGGGAAATTGTTTTTTGAAATTGCATTTCCGAAGGTTTACCGATTAAATTACAGAATTTGTAAATAAGGTTGAAAGGGCCTTTGATTATAGAATTAGAATCGCTTTCCTTTCGCTTGTTTCTATTCCGTTTTTTATTTTATATCACGGGGCAAACTGGCTGGCGGATTAACTGATGTTAATTGATACCGCCGCGTATGGACACTCTCAGTGTCATACGCGTGCGTTGTCGGCCTTTTAAAAATAACATGCTATTGTTTATTCACGCGACATACTTTACAGCTACAATCCAATTGTGTCTATTCCCTAGTCTAACCTAATATACATTTCTATTGAAAGCATAGATATCGGATATATCAGATTTGTAAACAACAAGAAGATATAAAAGGTATGTTCTACACATTAATCATAAGTATTCACATCAGTCTTACATTATTATAGAATTATTTACTATTTTTGAAAAATTAATTATTGTCACTTGTCTCTTAGACTATATACAATAATGTAAATATTTTGACTCAAAAGAGCTTACGCGTTGCGTTATCACGCAGGCAGTTGCTTCAATATGCTATAACTGTTTATGGTCCATGCGCCTGCGCATCTGTCAATCACATGTTTTATACTTCTCCGATTTATAATAAAGACTTGTATTGCGTATTCATCTATTGAACAGTAGCATTATCTTGTAGGAAGTTACTTAATAATATTGAGCCATCTTTTGGCGAATTATTCAGTAATTCGTGTTTGTACGAGGCACATGACACATCGTATACGCATTATTTTTTAATAATTGGCTATAGCGCGATATTGTTAATGAAATTTTAATCAACGGTGATAGACTCAAAGTTCTTCACTTCGATCCACTAGTTGTGAATGTTAGCGCGTAGCCAAACAAACTTCGCAGCTTATATATATATTGTAAGTTGGATTGATCATTATAATATGTTCAAAATTAAAAGGAAATATTAGCCTAGTGGCTTCAGCGTGCGACTCTCATACCTGCGGTCGTAGGCTCGATCCCAAGCTGCGATCTTTCTTTCTATATGCCCATTTAACATTCCCTCGAACGGTGAAGGAAAACATCGTGAGGAAATCGACATGTCTTAGACCCAAAAAGTCGACGGCGGTGTCAATGGAGGATGATCACCTAGTTTTCTATTATGTTAAAAAAAAATTATAACGTCAAGATTTTTTTAGTTATATGTGGCACATCTAGCTAAGTTATACATAATAATTAATAACTCAATGGGAGTTATTAATTATAATGTATAACTTAGCTAGAGCTGAAATCATTCAGTTCCAGTTGCAATTAGGATAGTATTTCTTGGCAACGCATGCGTCTTTATCAATCAGAGCCGGAGTGTCGTTAATTTAACGTCAAGGCACGCTTGTGATGAAATTGCTTCCTATGTGTTTCAATATATGCAAGTGCTTTATTGGTCTTGTTGCTGTTTGATTGTGGATCTTGAGGTATAAACTTAAAAATGTTTAACACACAATCTTGCTAAGGAAATATTTAATTTGGCATAATTTAATTGTGGTGTAACACCGCTTTCGTGATCTATGCCAGCGTAGTGAATTATGGAGTAGAATCTCTGAACATAAATACATACAGCGATTTTTGTTATATTGGAATTAATTCCAAACTTATATTATATATGTGCTTTTATCATTTAATAACACTTGCATAGAGTTTTACATTATTCTTACCTTATACAAGCATAATTACAAATGGATAAATAGAAAACGTTTAATACAGGCAGCATTTTCCGCAGTATTGCGATACATTCCTAATTGAACGAGGACTTCAGCTCAAGCATCACCAGTAGTATCTATCCGGCGCCAACTGTAATTTGTTATTAGCGCATGTGCACTTGAACCCTCCCTGGAGTCTCTACTCCAAAGTGATCAAAATCAAAGTTGAAATGCGCTTTCTTATTTATTCGTACAGTGTCAATACTAAGGGCCTGTTTCACAATGTATGGATAAAGTATCAAATAGCTATGCAACACATAAATTATTCCAAAGATAAAAATTCCAAATAAGATACATCGCGTTTCATGACGAATAGCCCTATCTGACAGTCGTGAAACGCAACAATACTGTTTATCCTACCAATAAGTAATAGATAGCTTATTTGGAACTTATCTGGACATTGTGAAACAGGCCCTAAGTATGAGAAAAATGTACAGGATTTTGTAGTCAGTCCAAATTCGTAAAAGTCTTGACTCCTAACAATAATCTTAGCCATGAAAACCTGCTTACGAAGCAACCGTGTGGCGCGAAGATTCAATAATACGAAAATTTTATATTAGGAATATAAGTTTTTGTACCATGTATTTCCAAATTTAATTCATATTGAGAAACGTTTGATTTTGTCGCAACGTTAAGGATGTTCTTTATTAGTACAAATGAAAAGCACATATTATTTATTGAGAAGTTTTTTTATTTCTATGCGATCGTTGGCAAAATATGTTATACATACAAATGACTAATCATACATATTTCAGTCAAAGTCTACATTGTACCTTAATTCCACTTAACGCACTTGATCGATTAACTAGAATAAGCCACATATGTAATTATATGTCAGGTTAATGAGCCAAATTCTGCGCTTCCACAATGTTGTCAAAGCGAGCGTTGGTCTGTAAGCTTAATTACCTGTAATTAGCCTCAGTTAGTTGGATTGAATCACGTTAAGTAACTGGTTTTTATCAACAATTATATCTCAAATAGTTATTTATCTAACAGATTTTGACTGTAGTATGAATATAAAAGAAATTAGAGCAAAAGTAATTTCTAATATGCGGCCGAGTTTGCTTAGTGGAGTTCCTGGTTGCTATAAGCTAGGAATATCTTATTTATTATAAGCTTTCAGTTCCAAAATAATGTTTGTAAATGGAACAAGAAGATTTATTTGTTTGCATATCGTGCATGCTGAAAGTGTTATATAACCAGACATAAGTTTATTATTTATTAAATTTTATTAATAGTATAATCATTATACATTTAAGGTAAAACTAAATTTTGTTAAACACACAATTCCCTTAATAGAATTTGAAATAACGTAAAATATGAAGAGAGACTCAATTAGTTAAACCAATACAATAGAATTCAGCCGGGAACTTTGATTTCGGTCTATATAACCGGAAGTCGTTCTAAACGATGTCTGTATTAATATTCTATAGTTTAATAAAGAACTTCAGCTTTATCGACATACTTTTTAAACCACAAAGTATAAAAATAGAGATTAAAAGACATTGACGGAATACGTTTAAAAAAACCTGTATCATCACAACTGAGCCGAATTAGGTATAACTTTGTTAAATGTATTAAATAATTTTTTATTGATTTTTCCTTTCTATGTTTCGTAAACCTTTAAATTTACTTTTTTGTATAAATTATGTATTCTTTAGCTATGTTATTAGTCAAATAGCATTGTTATCTATATTTTAAGATAATTAATTTAATTCTAGCTGTAGGAGTACAAAAGCAATAGCATAATAAATATTAAAGTATTACAAACTCGCGCCAGGTGTTCTTGTTTGAGATGATATTACACAAAATGTAATTTTGTGTATTTTGTCATAAAATATCAATATTTAAAACAATTTTAGAATGTTTGCAATTTGTTAACCATATAGTTTATATCACTGTCACAAAGAAACGTTAATAACTATTTCATTATTACATAAGTTATACAGAATAATAACTAAAAGTTATTCTATCAATAATACTGGCAGAAGTTTTCTCTCTTTCGATATTAATATTTTGACCGAGAAAAGCACTAGCTTTGGGGTCAGTGAATGTTTGTTAATATTTTAATGTAAATGAAAAAACATATTTTTAAGTTTTAACTAAAAAAAACATTATATAGTAAATAAAATTATTAATTAAATTACACTAATAGCAAAATATAATTATAAAAATGATGAATTGCTTTTCGTTTGTCTTACTATAATAACAATGGTTAAACCGATTTGACTAGTTTTTAAATGTTGACGAATGAAATTATGAAACGTATATAATAAAATAAAATTTAACTACAATTATATTTTTAACTTATAATATAAGTCAGAATTGTCATTAACTTAATGAAAAAGTTAACAAATATACATTTTAAATAAAATAAAAACAATAAATTACTTATCTTCTTCGTCTTTTGTTTTTTTTAGAAAGGACAAACATTTGAACATACTTTACTGAAACCTCTATATGTTTCCGTCTTTACCTTATGCCATTATAGCATATTTGTGAATTGGACGCAACGATTAAAACGTTATATATATATGTTACATATATGTAGATGATAACACTACTTTCGTTGACAGCATTCCCTTAAATAAAGCATTACTAATCCCAGTCAAAGTCAGTTTGCTAAGTTTGAAATACAGAGCATCAGGGTAAAAGCTGATATGCCGGTTCCCAGGCTTACAAACTTTAAGTCGTCGTACATCCAATCAATATTTAGATCGGCAGTCGAACTAACAAGCACTTTTCCCGCCCCCATTGTTCGGCACTTAGTCAGAGTCTGTAAGCCCACACAAAGCTCTTGTTAGAGCCTTCTTCCAACCGTTAGTATAGTCTTACCTTCATTTACATGAATAGCGCATTCTGTATTGAATAGCTATTGAATCTTGATGGCCTATTATGAAAATAACGAAGTTAAAAACTTGTAACGGATAAAGGCTGGTATTATGTCGATGTCTACGAACGTTGCTGGTTTTTTTTAACAGAAGGCAAATAGGCAGAATCATCTGAAATTTATTTCATTTATTTATTTATGAAAACACCCTGCTAACAGGTGACCCTAAATTGACAACAGTGAAAAATAATTGATTAAAATTTACAGACGAAACAAAAAAAAAACAAACATGAAATTAGTTGGGAAAAACCAAATTAATTAATAAAAAATACAAGTAATCAACTAACTACTATAGGCACTTACAAATAATAGAACTTTTGCCATGATCCTGCCGCCTATGAACATCTCTTTTCTAGTGACGCTGCTTAAAAGGAATGTTTTACTTTCCATCGTATACAGAGGCATGTATAAGAATACAGGCTCATAACAAAACTAAGTTGTGGCTGGCATGATCCTCTCTAGAGAATTTGTATAGAAATTGATGAATACGTACACAAATATGAAGATGAAATCATAAATAAATCTAAGTAAGTACCGCATTAAAATATAGAAAAGCATGTGGATGTTACGTAATCATACATCCGGATGAACCGACCAGTGTATGGCATTCTATTTTCAAAAAACTTGAAGGACAGATTATTGATTTTTATTAATAAATTTTGACGAAATACCCGTAATACCGTAAGAATATTTTAACACACAAATACATAGTGGGAACATAATATTATATTTTTCTCGAACTTGAAACTTTAGCATGGCCGTCCTAGTTTTACTTTTAGAATCAACATTAAAATGAAACGGTAGGAAGTTAAATATTATACATTACATTATTATTATACATACATTTAAATATGGAACGGAAATACTCATGATACTAATATAATAGGAACTAAATGGATTCAAAGCATTCTCTCGGTTTTATGAGATACAATAGATTAAGTGATGATTGGATAAATGTAAACAATTAACCAAAGCTTTTATTTGTTCATAAAAAAGATATATGTTTTAATAAATTCGTCCAATTCCTATTCTATAACGATCTGAAGTAAAATAATGTTTTGGCGCGTTTTTTATTCATTAACCCAATTAAACGATTTCAGGTTTAAGCTTTTTAACAACAATAATAATTACATAATTAATTAAAGCGAGTTATAATAAGTGTTTCTTGAAGTACACTAACATTATATTAATAATTTTAACCGTTAATGATTGTAGGCGATAATAATATAGAAATACCAAAAAGTTGTTTTTATCTGTTTAGACGCGCTAACCTTCAAATTTATTTATTAAGTAAACTAGATTTGGCCAAACTCGGCTTTGTTTATATAAAGTTCAATTCAACAAAAACCCGTCACGGTCCTCCACATCACCACTTGCCCATAAATCTAGCTCCCACTCGTTTGTTTTATTTAGTACTGACCCTCTAGAGGTTGATCATATAATCAGAAACCTAAAATCAGATAGCGCACCAGGGTGGGATAATATTCCCGTACGATTCTTAAAACTCGCTAGATGTCTCTTAGTACCTTGTCTATGTCATTTGGCCAATCTATGTTTTCAAAAAGGGATTTTCCCGACAAAACTTAAGCAAGCTATTATTGTACCAGTATTTAAATCCGGCGATAAGGATAAAGTCAATAACTACAGGCCAATTTCAATTCTTCCAGCCATCTCCAAGGTACTAGAAAAACTTCTGAATATTAGATTAATGAACTACCTTAATAAATTTAATATTCTATCAAGCTCACAATATGGATTCAGACAAGGAAAATCCACGGAAGATGCCATATCTCAATTTACGTCTCTGATAGTGTCAAACCTAGATAAGGGAAAGAAATGCCTTGGTGCATTTCTAGATTTACGAAAGGCCTTCGATACTGTCTGTATCTCTTCACTTTTACATAATATGGAGCAAATTGGTATAAGAGATATACCCTTAAATCTATTTTGTGACTACCTCTCAAGGCGAACACAAAGAGTGAAAATAGGCGATTACATAAGTGATGAAATGGAAATAACCTATGGGGTTCCGCAAGGAAGCATATTAGGCCCAACGTTATTTCTAATATATATTAATGCGTTAAGCAATCTAAAACTTGATAACGGGCAAATATTTTCCTATGCAGATGACACAGCTGTACTTTTTACAGGGCTTAACTGGGCAGAAGTGAAAAAATCAACGGAAATTGGACTGACAACTATTGCTAAGTGGCTTGATTTCCACCTTTTGTCTCTCAATAAAGAAAAAACTAACTATATATGTTTCAGAATTTCTAAACGAACTCAACCACCTAAAGATTTGAAAATTAAATTACATAACTGCGATATGCAAAGTGTCAGTAACTGCCCCTGTCCTCCAATTACAAAAGTTAGCTCTACCAAATACTTAGGCATTCACATAGACGAACGACTATCATGGTATCCCCATATAGAGTCCATGACTGGTAGATTACGGAAATTTACATACATCTTTAAAATTTTGCGACACATCACATCGTATGTCATACTTACAAGAATTTACACAGCACTCGTTCAGTCCGTATTAACATATTGCATAAACATATGGGGTGCGGCCAATAAAACAAAATTTTTGGAATTGGAACGGGGACATAGGGCTCTCTTAAAAGTGATGCTGTTCCGGCCATACAGATTCCCATCGGAAGAGCTTTATCATCTTAGCAAATTACTTTCCGTTAGGAAGCTGTATGTCCTGAGTCTAATTTTAAAAACCCACAGTGCACTCCCGTTTGAGAGTAGGCTGGTCTTAAAAAGAAATAAGGATGTTGTAGTCGGTCAGACTGTAAGGACCGACTTCGCTAGACGCAATATGCAAGCAGCCTATATCTATAATAAATTAAATAGGCTGCTTAACATCTACCCTCTCACCGCCTACAAACTAAAAACCGTAATAAAAGACTGGCTTATGATTACGCCTTATGCAGTGTTAGAGCTGCTTTTGAGACCCACGATATAAATACACTTTACTCATTCACTCACTCACTCACTCACTCACTCACTCACTCATTCACTCTCTCACACATTTACACCCACACACTTACTCATGCACACACTCAGGTGTGATGATAACGGTTAAAAAAATAAATAAATAAATAAATAAAAAGAAAACGAATTGGTTAAATTATGATATTTTAAGTAATTATGTTTGTTATGGAAGAGCTGGGAACCCTAACACAGGTATATTTACTTAAAAGGGTTCCCAAATCTTACACTATGAAAAGAAAGATGTACCTACTTAAAATGAATAAAGACTTATTATTATTATTATTAAAGCTTCATACCACGAAACAAGAATTTGCGATATCCTCCTCATATACGCGTCGTAAAAACATAAATTCCAAAGTTTATTAACAGAACATTAAATCATATTTTCCAATTGGCAAAGCACAAATCAAAGAACAAAGCAACCGAAGGCCAACACAAATATTTACCGGAACATTCATCTAATACATCAATCGATAGATTCCAAATTTAAATTCCATAGTTTTTACATTCACTTGTTATTTTTAGAGCATTCCTGAATAAGCTATAAGTGTTTCCTTCGGTCACGAGTGGGTTTATCGACCCGTGTCGGAGTTTGAATAATTTATGTCACCTGCATTCATTGGTTTCAGCCGTTGTGGTTCCCGTATTTGCATTGTTTGCGTTTGAATAACGCGCCTGCGTAATACGCTATTTTTATATTTATTCGATTTACGACACCCGAAAACAATAATTATTCACTAACGAATTATTTAAACTGAATAATAGAGTATTTCGCGAACAATTAATTGGCTAAGGACAGAGTAAAGAAAACAAAAAAGAGTGCAATAAACTTACAGATACACATCTCAGAGATTAATCATTCAAAAAAAAACAATTACATTTTTATACGGCAAACTGTTTTTTTTTAATAAAGATTACAACGATGTAGAGAATGTACTAACTTAAAAATAATTCGGTATGTCCTAGGTACCAGTCATAACACCGCACTCTTCATGATGCAATAGCCAATAGGCATTGAGCAGACAGAATATAATATTAGGCGCGTGTATTATCTACCAAGTCAACCATGCTATTTGCATGATACTCTTTTGTTTTTGTTTTTTCTGATCAATACCATAGATTATCATTATCAACAGAAACGTCTAATTTCAATTACTAGACAACTTTGACCCAAACAGGGCAAGCCAAATAAAATATTAGCAATTATAAATTAAGAAGACTCTCATTGAATATATCGTAGTTGTCAAAAATTGCCAATATCACAGCCGAGCTGAGTCTTCTTTAATATTGTAAAATTTTGAATTAGGAACTCGTTATATTTTAATATCGCTTTAATTTATTTACAACTTTACCTTCCCACAGCCTTTGTTATCCTTATAAAGAGGTATTTAAAAAGAGCATTAACTCGGTGCCGTAAGAAAGTTGGAATATTAAAATCTCTTTGAAGAAAACAGTTCAGCACTAACACTTTTCATGTAAATTAAGGAAAGTGGTTGCTTTCAAAGTACATTTTGATATTCTCATTTCAAAGTAAACTGTATTGTAATTACCTTGTTTACTGCAAATTTAAGAGAAATGCGTTTGTGGTGGAAAATAATAATAATTATTATAGTTAAGTTAAGTTAAATCACAATTAGTTAAATATATTAAATTCTTTGTTTGTTTGTTCCCTTTTATAAATGTTTTTGTTGTAAAATTTATCATGTATTCTATCTTTGGTTATATTCTCAGTGTATTTGTTTGTAATTATATATAATTTATGTTAGCTTTAGGAGTACTAAATAAATAAATAAATAAAAGTAACATTTTTGTATGGTGTAATGATGAAGTAACACAAGATAACAGACATATCTGTGTGTTTGGTCATTATTATGATTATGATTTTTCCATGCCATCATGATTGAATACAGAACATCGAAGTGAGAATCGTAATCGCAATTACAATCGCTGTTGCTATTGGGTCACTATAAACTACCGTCACTATATAAATATTATATAGTATATAAATATTTTTCACCTAGTATCGAACTTAATTATTTTCGGTTATTCGTCTTATAACCTCTATACTTTAGGCGTCTTTACATTAAACCTATTTACTTTTAAAGAGTGTTAAAATTTAATTGTTTGTCAAATATTTAACATCGCCCTTTGAGATAGTGAATTCTTAACTGGTAGTTAAAAGTCGGTAAACAATTTAATGGTATTATTAAACCGTTCTTTGGAATGTCTGTCAATGGCGACTAGTGATGGCTTATCAATTGGTAATAGTCGATCTTTTGAAGTAATTTTCTACATAATTGTTAAAAAATCATTATTAACCTGGTAAATCTTTTCTTGTATTTTTATAGGATTTTTGTAAATAAAACTGTTCCAAACTTTCACCTGCTTGACGACAGTTTTTTACGCTGGTACACAAATAAATTTATTATCATTGTTTGTTATCAGTTCCCCCGTTCCTATTTAACATGGATAGATTTTGATGTATGTTTACTAATTTTCTTAAATAATTTCATAACTCAAAATTTTTATAAGAAAAAAATTCCGACTAATCTGTCCTCCAACCTATCGAACTTAAATTGTTTCCAGGAATTATGTAAGTATGTATTGTGAATTGAGTTTCCGCACTGAGACGCCCATTTAGTCCGTTGTGCGTTAAGTCCTGGGTAATTTAGCCAACCTAGCACCTACCACAAGGTCTGAATTTTCCTGGGCACGATTTCTGTTCGATTAAAAGCCACAGGCACGATTTCTAAGACTACGATGGTGGCTGATTCTTCTACACACTATAAAATTGTGGGAATAAAAAACAAGGTAGTATTAGAAACAATCTATCACTATCGCACCCCTAGGACTTCACTTGTTTCATGGTCTACCTAAATCGGCCACACTTAAATATTTATGGCGGATCTTGCTCCAATGGTTACTTGAATAAATAAAGTGAACGTGACGTCACGAAACACCACCGACCCACTAAGAACTCATTAAACAGTAAAACGTCCAATCTGTGCTTAAAATATGGCCGGAACTTCAATGAGAAAATTCATTTAATGAGAGATCGTGTTATGGTAACCGTTTCGCTTCATTACATTTTTCATGTAATTAAAATTTAAAAATTGGTTTTGAATTTGGAATGTACTTGTGATGTAAAGTTGATCAATATTAAATGATATTCTAAATTTGATTTCTTCGCATGAGCTGTTCTTTAAATAGCTGATGCTGTCTAAATAATAAGCCTTATTTAAACTCCTCAAGATGGTTACAGTGATACGTTTGTGTAAGTGGGTGTAAAATTTGTCTCTAAAGACATTTTCTCATCAATCAGATTATTTTTACAATACTAGCGATATATTCGAGTAAATGCCGAATTGTGTTACAAGGTTTCTAATTACAACGGAATTTACATGTCAAAAGTTATTTTACTATTGATGTCTTATCTACCAGAAAAAAACAGAAGTGTTGTAATCTTTGCTCTGGGTCTGAGATTTGTGTATCTGTTATGTAACCATTTTCGTCAAAATCAGCGTTCATTCAAACACGGCATCGACTTTTTCGGTCGAAGGCTTCACGATGTTTTCTTTTATTGTATAAGTGTTAAAAGCGAACATAGAAAGATAAGATTCTTATCTTATCTTTCTATGTTCTCTAAGAAAGAAAGTAAATTCGGGCTTCGAACCTTAGGGGTGAGAATCACTCAAACCACTTAACAAGACCAAAACAAAAATGAGAAAGTATTCCCCTAAGCCATTTAATTAATTCCATACCAATGAATGAAAAACAGTATAGATTGATACCAATAATTTACATTTATCGCATTGAACCGCGAAGTTTAAACACAGACCAAAAAACACGTACGTGCCGAAGCGAGCTTCCGGAGATAAAATTTTATTGTATCATTTTCGACGCGCCGATTGGGGTGTTCCCTCATTCAACCTCTTCTCACGTTTTACCATTCTGTTTTTATCGCCTAACTTAAAAAATAAGAATTCATTCGCAATTTGTCGATATTGATTGTCTATTAGATCTTGGTCAATTACAAGGATTGACTCTCATATTGACTTCACAACATTGTGACAAACTATGAATTATGAATTATAAAGAGATACGACCTTCAACAATTCAAAATTCGAGCGTACTCCTCCCTTAAAGGCCGGCAACGCATCCACTAAAAATGGGTGTCTATGGGCTGCGATGACTACCTTTTTGGGCGTCCCGCAGGCTTGTTTTTCCCCCCATTATATAAAAATAAATAAAAATATTTTTTTTTTTATTTATAACAAACATAACAAATATAAAGAAAACATAGTTTTTTTTCTGACACACTATATTCAAATATCGATATACTTATATGCTTCATTAAATGATATCTCTTGATCAAATATCAACAGTAAAAGCTAATAGAACAGATAGCATATTTATCGTAATATTATCATACATTTTTATAATTAGCGCACAATTAAAAATATTAGACTAGAAGTTTAGTCAATAAAAGCATAACGATATCTAATATCACAGATATCTGTGATACCAGGGGTAGCGGGTTCAATTCCATGTCGAAGCGTAAATAACAATAATTTAAGTATGTTGATTGATCTGTCTCTGAGGCTAGTAATTAATATAATAATTAATTCAGAAAAGTCCGGAATGGCGAGACAGTTATATTTCACTGATAGCAGAATGAGACGTGTTTGAGGCCAAAAAAAGTTTTTAATTCCGACTCAGTACTTCTCTTGTCGTTTGTAATACTCGGCGCGTAACGTAGAATGCCTAGAGCGTTCTTTTTTACGTCCTCACAGACAAAATCTGTTTCAGAATTATATTAAATTTGGCGAGCTTATAAGATGTACTTATTTACAACATATTTAAATGTATGCGACATTTGTCTCAATTCTCGCACATCTTATTCCAGCTAATTCCTTATTCCACGTCGGATTCTTGCCTCTGGTGTCGACCTTGTTTACAGTACAAACAAGGATTTCATATCCCGCATTATTATGTCAGGAGATAACCTAAATTTCGTAATGTATTACTATGTATTTTGTAGACTAATCATTTTCGTAAATCTTGAGAAGGTATGTATTTAGTAAAATCGGTAATTTGTGTATTAGTTTACCGTTTTAAGCCCAAACCCAATAACCTATCTCAATCGTTTGTTGCGCGTACAATCTTACGTCAAAAAAGGATTCTCTTCGTAGGGTTTGGTTATTAGGTTATAGATAGGAGATCGATCGACTGTCACGGTCTGAACTCAGATTGTTTTAATCTGAGATTGAGGATCAATTATTGGGTTCGGGCGTTAATTACTTAAATAAACTATATTATATTGTCCATAAGTCAGTTTTTGTTTATAAATTATGTATTTGAATGGCTTTACGATTATATGAGTGAGGCTATATTTATTTTATAGATATGACGAGCCATGCGAAGCCTTCACAATACACTAGCCACTAGAGAATTTATAAAGCGTAAGGGGGTTTTATTATACAATTTCCTTAGCTTTAAACAATTTTTATTAAATTGTTAACGGTATTTTTACATTTTAAACGGAATTATAAAATTTATAATGTTTGTATTGCAACGTGAAAAGGGCTTAAAGGCCCAAAATTATTCATACATTTTAAAAACCTTATCAGCACTGCTTTAACTAAAACACTGATCCGTGTCTACTTAAAATTGAAGCAAATTATGGTGTTTTTAAATCAATTTCATATAAGACGGTGATAGTATTTACTAATTATTTATTTATTTAAATAAAATGTTTTTGATTAATTTTAATATTTGTCGTTAATCACTACTGCATTTTAGTTATTTTTTTCCATACGCCAAAGAAGTATAACTTTTAACGCGTGTACATAAGTACACACACTCTTTTTATTTTACATGATACTGATGTAATTAAGTTCACAGCTCTTCCAATAGTAATATGTAAGTCGGTGTATATGATGTATGAACAAAGACTGACCACGGAACATTCACGTCACGCATCCACATGTTTTTATCTGATTGCGACTACCTTTTGTTTTTATTTGCTGACCTGCCGACTTCATTTAGAATTTAAATTAAATGTGGTCTATATTTTCAAGGTCGTTGCTGTTCTATTGTATTTAAGTTTACCGCTTTAAATATGAAAGTGTAAACAATTTTTTTACCATAAATAATTCTTTTGTTTTTGGTATAAAAACTAGCCTACATCGTCTTCAATATCTTCATCCAGGTCCCATACCATCTGTTTGCATGCAGACGGTTTATTTTATCATTGATAAAACGGTCATACATGGATTCGTACTAAACCAGCTCATTATTACGTTGCAAATAATTGCAAAATATTTTTACACTTTATCCCACAAATCTGTCAAAAAGATTTCCAAAGATTTCGTTAGAAAACTGCGAAATTTTTCATACGAACAGAATTTATCCAAATTCTAAACAGAGAAAGTTGTGAACATTTAATAATATTAATTCAATATGGTTGACTAATAGGAGACCGGACTGTAATTTACGACCCATGTTAAGTTATCTGTGTTATCGGTACACAGATTACATACAATTCAAATATTAGAAATGCTCTTGTATTCACAGATTATATTCTTATCGTTGATCAATAGTAATTTGAATTACAAAATAGAAAATTAAAAAGCACAGTTGAATATAAAACAGTACTATTCAAACGATTAACATTTGTAATGTTTTTTAATACATACTTACTAATTGATGTCTTAATAATTAAGGTCGGCGCGGTTTAATTAAAAACCCATTTTAATTCAACGTTTCAAACGCCTTCATAACAAAACATATGTGCAATTCACACGTGGTAGAAGGGAAACCTTCAAAAACAAAGTTTTTATAATTAATCATACATAATTTAAACATTTTCACTGTCTGTTTGTATAAAACTTTTCAGGATATAAATCTTTAATTTGGCCAAAACTAAAACAACGATAGTTTGAAATAAAATCAAAAAGCGGGAGTAAAAATATGCTGTATAATGCCTCTATCTCATTTCCCTCCACTTAAAACTTATAAATTTATGTTTCTGTCTCTTTTTATTGTCGCTTTTTCCGTTGCATTCGGTTTGAAATCACAAGGATTCTAAAGTAGTTTCACTTCAAAAACATCATGTTTTTTATTTATGGATATATTTTCGTATATTATTTTGCAAATTGACCCATTTCGAGGACCCATACACGGGAACAAAGGCTGCGATAATTGGTATTACAGTGGTCTAAAACAGTTAATTTTAGTTAGCAAAAGTTCGTTCCTGGATACGATTTCGGCAACTAAAATGATATTTTACCCTCCGTGTTGTATTAACAGTTAACAAACGAATTTTGGTTTTACAATGTTAAACCCATTCAATTAACATTTGCGCTAATGTTGAAAGTTTCGTGACCGCTTACCATTGTACGTTTCTGTAAAACTTTTAAATTTTGAATTTGTTAAATTGAGAACAGTGCTTTTGTGCTTAATTGTGCCTTTACTAGCAGAGTATCCATATAATTAATGCAGATTCATCGACTTAACACCGCGTTAGCACATTTTTTGTTTCATATCATTTTCTTAATATTCTTAATACCAAGGGTAAACTTACAGCCGATATGTTTTAGACTAACAATAATAGAAATGTGGTACGAATCGCGTCTTATTTGTTTAATTCCCAAAATTACAAAAAATACATATATTTTCTTACTCCAAAACTAAGAGAGATTGAGATAAACATTCCTGGGCTTAGGCTTCACGGAGCTCACCACTCCAAGGATTTTTAAGAATTCACAGCCACTCAATTCAGAACTATCGCTGTCCTGTCTATGGTTCCAAGAAGAAAAGAGATGTTTATTAAGGTGACAGTGGCCCGTAACAATCCCTACAGATTATTCCTGATAAATTCTGTAGAGGCTTACAAGTCAAGTGATTATTCCTGGCAGTGCCACTGTCTGCAGTGCGCGTTTTTTGATCAACAGTCCTGTTGGAGTTCTGTGAATCGTTGGCGGAGTTAGTTTCGCAACAACAGCAAGGGAAGGAGCGGGTTGTCTTTGGTCCTCGGCAGCATCAGACAGTAACCCGGTTTATCAGTTTTATTGCCTCCCGTACATTGTAACACTCTAGTATTAGTTTGTTGTTCGTCTTATTGTTTTCTAATGCCATCAGCCTAGACGAACTTATCTAATGTATGACTCTGACTACTTCGGTCAGAAGATGCATAAAGATAAAAATATGTTGATGTTGGTATCCAGAGTGAAGCCAACGCCGTCACAACCTGATCACTACATTCAAACATTCGAAAATAATTAAAAATGTTATCATAAAATCACACTTATTTGTATTGTGTGAATCAAAGTGAAAACATAACTAGAAAGTCACCGGATACATAGACAATTTGCGCGATACTGTGAATAAAAATCGATGTAAACACGCGAGAACACCGGTGAGAACCGTGTAAAAAGGCTAACAGTCAAGTTGCGAGGTTTTCGAGTGCTTTAACAAGACCGGCAAATGGAACAAATATTTGCTCAATTGTAGAATGTGTTTTTCACACTTAGTATAATTAGCTATGAGGTTTCGAGTTTTGTTCTCTGCTTTATATGTGCTGTTGTGTTTATTAACATAGAAACTATATATATATAAATTGTAGATTGTATAATAACTTTGTTATGACTAAGTCCGTACCATCGATTTTAAACTTTGAAAGTTTTATGAGAACTGTTGACCCGTTGCTTAAGAAGGCGACTCTCATTCAAGAAGTCGTATGTTCGATTCTCGGATGTGCATCTTTCGCCACTTTGCCTCTGTCAATCATCTCTGTCAATCTGTTCGGCATGTCGAAATCCAAAAATCGACGACATGTGTCTGACAGAAAGTTGGTCGTGATACTTGTCTATGAAATAAAAAGGATCAAAGGAATGAATGCAATCTCAGGTCAAGACTCAATTAGGGTTGCGCCACTGTATTATTTATTTTTATTTTGAGCGTCAGTTTATTATTAATAGAATAAAATACTTGGGGGAGTGCTGCGGTATAATAGACTCCCAGAAAATATAAAAAGTGAATATACAATATACATTTAAATTAAATTAAGACCATCATAGAGTCATCATAGAGTGATTCCCAAGTTCTACCACCACCACCACGTGATAAATTGCATCGTTAGCATATAAGTGACAAATGTCTATTATGAGAATAAAAATGTCGTTAAACCTAAATACTATAACAGTGACTTTAAAAAAAAAATACGTTTATTTTGGAACATAAGATAATCATGGTATCACTTATTCCACGTCATTAAAATCGAGCCTGTTGGCATCCCTACTCATCGGCAAAGAAGACAGAGGGTGTTGGCCGAGAGAAAAAGTCGGCGTAAAAAAACTCTCTATTCTATAATACACAACGATCGCATGGCTTTTATGAACCTTTTGGGACTGCATTTACTTTGATGTCAAGCTTAGCCTAATATAATATGCATAATGTATATGATATAAGTATTAAACAAAAAAAACTTTATTTTAGAATATAAATTTTAAATATAAACTATTAGCGAATGTCGGTACAGTTATTAATACGTAATTCTTAAGAAAACGCAGTTTAATTCACTTATTTTACATATGTAACAGTTTAGAAAATCAAGAATAAAACGTAAGCCATCAAGTTACATTAAAGTTACAACATCGTAACTTATGCGCAAGAGTCGACAACTCAAGATATTAAGTTATTACTGACTAATAGGTGGGAACGCAGACTTGACTATTAATAATATTGAAAGCAGGTAAAAGTTGTTGTTTTGACTTGTCATATATTCTCTCCATATTGTATTACTGATTGAGCTATATTATTTAACTGTTAATATATAATTTTAAAATTTAAATTTCATCTTTCATAAAATCTTTATTAAAATAATAATTATATTGGATACATTTTTGGAGAGACGACATTACGATTATTCATCACTGATCTGATAGAGATTTTCAAAGAGATATAAATATATAAAGAGATATGTACATAGGACCTTACATTTTAGGTCTGTGTCATGTGTCATGTGTGTAAGCTACGTTAGCGACAGAACTAGGCATATTATAAACGTAAGTTTTATTTCAAAAGTGTAGGACAAACGTAGTCTGTCTAATTTCAAAAAAAATATGATTCTTTATTTGCAAAGGTTTCGTCGAGTTGTGATTTATTTTTCTAAACATGATACAGAAATTCACGTAACGCGCAATTTTTTTGTTTACCGTATACTTGACTTACATTACAGTATTATATTTGGGATTATTGTATTGTATTGAACTCACAAGGACATACCATCCCTGCAAAAGTTCGCTTGGTGGTTTGATAACCTCGGGAAGGTTAGTCCACCAAAGTTACCTTGGGGATCCTAACGACTCGCGCACCCTCTAGGCCTCGCCCCCATCAGACAAATGTGGTAGCTAGGCCTGCGGCTATGCTACTATGCGATGCAAGAATGTCATGCTGGGAACCAAACCTCACCTCTATATTTAGAAAAAAATAATCAAATAAAATAATAATATAATAATTTAATATATAACTATTTCTGAGAGTACAAAGTGCGAATGTTAATATATTATTGACGCTCGATTTACCCAATATGGGTAGAACAAATCGTTACCCAGTACATAAACAGTTCGATGGGTCACACGCATCCACTAAATTTTAAATTACCTATCTACATAAAAATTATTTTAACTATGCATTTATCCATTTACGTCAGTGTACCAATCAAAAATAAACGTCGATTTTCGTGAATATTTTAAATTTTCCTGAATATGCAATAAAGCTATCATGCACTTCATTTACATAGCGACAGTGTTGTCAATAATATCCACCATCCATTACAGTTTCGATACTATCTGATGTTTCCAAGCGTTGTTATTTTAACATATATTGTGGTTTTAGCTCATGATAATTGGTAACTCCTCTCAAGTTACAGTGACATTACACATTACTGATCAAAGACTAATGTTGTTTGTAAGTCGAATATGAGTTCGTTAAGACACCTCAAAATTGTTCTTACTTGTTCTATACCGGTGGCTTTATTTACAGATTAATTAGCCTTGTTTTTATTTTATAAATTTTTATACCACCAACACTTTATTATAACACGATAGTTGGATGCAAACCGTAGGCCAACTTTAACGGTTACGAAAAATTTTATAAAATAAAGTATATATATTTTTACATATTAATTGATAATATACTTATATCTTAATTGTACATATTTAAGGTTTGTACAAAGCAAGATAGCAAATAAGCCTTTATTGTGCTTATGTTTTTGTTTATTCATTATAATATAATAGATTTCTTTTAAGAATTATCGTGAGTTTTAGGACGATTTCATTAAAATTTCCCATCGGAACTGTTTATCTTATACTGTAAACAAAGACGTCCGTGAGGTTTTGACCATAACATAAAATTAAAGATTATTTAATAAATATAATCAGCTTAAATTGTATATGTAAACACAAAAATATAAATTTATATTTATCCGGATATATAGAATAAAATATATCTGCAGTGCTCTCAAAGAATATATCGAAACTATTGCAATCTAAGATACTACAGGAAACAAAACGCCTCAATACGCCGGAAGTCCGTAAAAGAAAAATATTTCTATCAATAAGATAAGCCAGCCAATCTCCTGTTCGGTGATCGATACGATATTAGGTACTGCAGATGGCGTTCGGTACACAATAGTTGCAACGTTTTCCCAAACGCCCGTTCCTGTAAAATCGACGTGTGGTGAAAAAAACTAGTTTACACGATATTTTAGTGGCGAAACTGAAATCGCTGTTTTTCTTTGAAAATGCTTTATAACTAAAAGTATACAATTTTAATTTTTAGTAACTTCATGTGCAGCGTATTTTAAAATATTTGTACTTAAATTACGAAGTTAATATCGATTAAAGGGAATAAACTATATATCATTTTATTTCGAGATCGAATATTATACATAACACAAACGGCAATTACACTAAAGTTATAGCCAAATATGGAATACATTGTATGTACAAAAAGATTCAATCGTTTGTTGCTCAAACAATTTAAGAATTTATTTAAATGCTTTAAAATTGTAATTCTAAAACCGGTTCGAAATGATTATGAAATATTTAGTAAGAATATATTACACCGTTATATTCGTCCTATTAATTGTAATTTAAATCATAAATAACATTTTACTTATCATTGCTTAAAAACGAATATTATCAAAGTTACAAAAGCTTCGTAAAGATGTGTATAATGCCTTAACATTTTCCACATTACAAAAGTTACAAAAGTTTAACAATAAAGGAATCGCAAGCAATTGGTTTTGTTCCTGTCCGCACTAGACACTACGATTACTTGAAAAATTTCAAAACTTTTTATCGCTTTTATACCGTCGCGTTTTATTAGCCTCAACGCTATCCTAGTACTTGTGGCTATATTCTACGATTATATCTTTTATTTGTTATTTTTGCATTCATAGTGAAACGGAAGAGTTTCACTATGAATAATCTAATTTAAATCAAATTATTTAAAAATTAAGCATTTATCTACTCAAACAAAGTTTGGTGATGATGTAAAAGAAAGCATAAAACAGTATAGAAAAATACTAAGGACCTTTTAGTATTATTATTATGCCTTTATTGCTGACACCCAGGCCAAAATGTAAAAACATTTGTTTTAGTTAAATAACCTAACTTCATCTAAAACAACAGATGTGCAGATTTTGGTGATCAGTGTCCTGTGACACAAAGGCCTTCAGCTGTTTCCTTTCCTTTCTGATCTTCTGTATAAGATGTGCCTCTTTTATTCTTTTATATCGTCTTCCCATCTCTTGCTTTCCTCTTGCTTCCTTTTTTTCTTTTTCCATCTCTTGATTGACATTCTGTAATAGATTTTGTCCATTCCAACCTGCTATCTCTCGTCATGTGTCCAGTCTAGCGCCATTGGCTTTTTATCTTTATAAATCTACATTGGTCGTTATTATTTACTCTTCTTCTCTGCGGTGTATCAGTGTTACACCCACCATGTTTCTTTCCATTCCTCTTTGGCATATTATCCACTTTGACACATGGTAAGATAGATAAGTTGAACACCTTTTTCTTAGTTACTATTGGGAACTCTTTACGCACTTCCTTAAGGGACCAAAATCTCTTCCAGGCGCTTGACACTCTTCTTTCTATCTCAAGATCTGTTTGGTCTTTAAATGATATTGTTTGCTCCAGATATACATATATTCGATAGCATCTCCGCCTATTTATATGGTAATTATTTCATGGTTCAGTATGATTAATACTAGTAAATAATTTACCTGAATAATAATTAATTTACAAATAAGTTTCACTTCTGACATGTATACTTTGTTCGCACGCACTTTTTTGTATTTTTGTATTTGATAGAAGCCGGATTCTTTGCGACGTAACACCGTTAGATGCGCTGATGCACAGCAAGTCAATTACTGCAAAATCTGGGATTGAATCTACGATCTCTAGAATGAGAGTCGCATATCGATGGTACTAGGATAATACTGTTTCTTCTAATACATTTCAAATAATATACTTCCATTGTGATGACAAGCGCACATTTTCCAAATACAAGGCTTTGTTTAAGCGAGACAAAACGGAAATCTCCTTTGATATAATGATGTAATTACATCGCCTTTTTGCGGATAGATTCGCCATTAAAGCTTGAACAATCTTATAAAACGTTCTTGGAAGCTTTCAAAAGAGATTTTCTCAAACTACCTTCTTATACTAAAGTAACTTTTAAGAGTTTGTTTTTATAACAACTCACATAAATTGATGATTAAAACTATTTAAGTATTATATCGGGTGGAAAGCTTGTTAACTTTAGAAACAAATGATTATTTGTTTGATGCCCTGGGAAGGGAACATCTCTGAGTAAGGATTTTTCTTTAAGTCGACACAAAAAATAGCAATTATTGTTTCGCTCGGAATTGAACCCAGAACGATCAATATTTTTAGGTTCCTATCAAATTGACAACCATACCTACTCATAGTCATTCATTATGTTTAGTTTAAAAAATAATGAGAAGATAAGAAAGGGCCTTCACTGTTCTTTGCATCCTTGAGCCGTTATTGCATTGGATATTACATGTCGTAGTTTTTATATAGAGATAAGCCTCTGAGTACCTACTACTGTCTGAATCTTATCATTTACTAGCTACAACGCGAACTTCATTTCTCTTTAATGCCTAGCCTACCTTTTTAGTACATATATATCAACATGGAACATTTTTTAGCAAAATATTGTTCGGTATTTCGTTAACTTCATAGGTTTTTCTGTGATTTTTCTCTGTATAAACCTCAGAGTTCAAGTTATAAGTACTTAACCAACAAATAAAAGTAGGAGTTGATCGTAGAAAGTAGATGAAACTATACGTTGTATTTATTTTGTGTGCTGAATCATAAAAAAATAAAAACAAAAATTGTGTGTAATTTTTTTTTTGGATGGACACCCCTTATGACTTAGATGTTTGAAAGATTCACAGACTTACTGAATATGCATAAAAATTTCATAGGAATCGGTCGAGTCATTTCAGAGGGATATGGGAACAACAATGTGACAAAAGAATTTTGTATATAAGATTTTCGTAAATCAAGCGAACGCGCAAGTACATACTCGATAAGAAAAATCGAACAATGAACTACATAATAACAGCAAAAAAGAATACAAATAATTATAGAAATACAAACGACAAAGAAAATATTTGTCTCTTCTTAGGAAATAAAATCTCATCGGATAAGATTCTTTAAAGGTCAATACTGGACGATCTTATTTTGTTAACCAATGTTATTGAAGTTTCAAAGTATACCAAATAAAACAGTAGACAAATATTTGCTTCGCGAACTGTATTGTACCGGCCCACTATTGATTGTTGCATTACGCGCCAGACTATATGTCACAAGCGAGTGATGTTTTAATGTACAAAATAATATTCTTTCTTCCTTGTTCTGATAACAAAGAGTTTTTAAATCATTATAAAAGACACTTTGTTTTGCTTTAAATAACCATTATGATATCTTCTAAAATATAAAATTCTCATGTCACGGTGTTTGTAATTAAACTCCTTCGAAATGGCTCGATTCGTAAAATTTTGTGTGCATATCGGTTAGGTCTGCGAATCGGGCAACATTTATTTTTCATGCCCCATAAAATACATATTAAGGGTAATCTACCCCTTGTTTCGTTAGAAAAAAATTATTGTTTTTTCTTATGATACAAAAAGACGTACAACCCTTAATTTTTATGCCTCTACGTTGCACCCTTTATTTTTGATTTTTTATGACTTGAGCTTTGATAGAGAAAAATTCACAAATTCACATAAAAAGTAACCATTTCAAAACAGTATTCGCGGGGGCAGCTAGTTTTCATGTTTGACAGTTTTCAGCAAACGTCAGATCAGGTAACAGATTATATTAACTATAATTATAATCTTTAAACACAAATTCTTTACAGATAGTGCTGTGTCAACAGATAGAAGATAACGTTACTTAACATAACGTAAAAATATGGAGTTGACAAAAATGATAATCAAATACAATCAAAGATATAAAGCGCGATAAATGTTACATGTAAAAGTCATTAGAATGTTATTCAAATGTATTTACAAAAGGAATACGCGCCTACGACACTTTCATACCATATAGAGATATGCCCCTAATTTTATATTTTAGTTTGATTTTATGATGTTCCAAGATGACAACCAAGTGACTGTATTTTATTTCTAAAAAGACAATTGACTTTAAATATATCCCAGTTGGGAACAAATTTTAATAAAAAAAATCATTCGCATCACCCACACTCGAGTTGTAGCGAAACCAACGAACAACATTTAATTTGAATATGCATACATATATTTAGAAGATATTCACTCCTTATAACTTGATACCGTTCTGATAATAATTCAGAAGTAAAATTAGTCATGTTATGGATATTGAGACGATAAAACAATGTAAGAGGGGTTTCTGTACGTGTTGCACACACAAATGGTGGTAAATAGATTTTAAGATAAAAAGGACTCTGTTCGTGGTAACTTGCTTTAACTTACAATAAGCAAAGTAGGCTTTATGTCTATGTGCATGTGTACACATACTCATATATTCGATTTACGCCTTCAAACAAACACAATCAACGATATTGCGCCATTTCAACTAAAGTACACTTTTGTTTCTCTCCGTCAAATTGTATTTACGCTATGATAAAAAGTGACGGAATAGCGCTTTTGTTGGTACGGTGTAATTGGACTGAGTTCGTTTTTTTATAAATACATGGGTTAGAGTTAATGTTTATATATTAAGGCTTTGTAAAACTGTGTGAAGAGCGTCTAGACACTAAGCGCACTAGTCCAAAACAAATTCGGAAACTATTCATGTAATAATTCATAAGTGATACAAATTTCAGAGGTTTACCTTCTTGGCTTTATCTGTGTAGGTTTATCTAAACTGCTTATCTTTATCATAATATTCAATCGAAAATCCCGTAAGAAATAAATTCTATTTCGTAAAATATAATTTTAGTTAATGTTAAAATTGCGCAATTAAATAAATGTTGATTTTAACATTAATAAAAAATCAAACTAGCCTACACCTTTCCTGATTTTAGATTTTTGTATTATTGCCAATATTTTTAGTTTATGCCTACAGTTTTAATCGTGGCGGTATACTTCAATCTAACAAAAGACTTTATAAGTTCAACGAGAAAGTTTTATTTGATTTAAATAAATCACGATAAACGCTGATCAAGATAAAACGTTAACAATATAGTTAATATTACTCGTTATTTTGCTGTAAGTCTTCTATTATACTTCATGAGTCAACCTGATTTTGGTTTTCGGTGAAACAATAAATTCTACCAGATTGCTATTTCAAATAATCTCAATACAAAATCAAGTTCACACACAAAATATAAAGTAGTTCGACAGATTTTTATGCATTCAAGTTAGTAGTAATATTTTGCTTAAAATAAAAACTACTAATTGGTATAGCGGGACTAAGGATATATTCGAAACTTAAAGGTGTAACATCAGCCCGTGAAAATCTATTAAGTTGCAGAAACCCTACTAGGTGTTGCTATCTACACCTCGTCTGCAGGAAATTGGAGAGACGTTGATTAAAGTGGAACTCGGAAGCGGTGTAATCCTGTGAAACCTCATAAGTTCTACTTATGCGAGAATTGCTTTATTAAATTTAAAGTATAAAGATACGTGAAAGATTTAATACAAATTCCGGGACAACTATAGGTAAATAATGTAATTATAACTAAAAATCATTCATTAATAACAATATATAACCTTTAAATATTATTATAAGGAGTCCCTCTATCAATGTTCCGAAGATACTGGCAGAGTTCCTCCTTTGAGTAGCCAGACTAATTCTTTGTCCGAGGTAGCTGCCAACTCTCCATTTCCTGTGATATCAACTAACCTGTTTTGATATTTTCTTTAAAAGCCTGATAGCGCTAGGACCAAGGGTCTTGACACCGAGCGGGACAAAAACATATTCGGAGCTCAGACTCCTGTATTTTGCATGCGTTAGCTTTTTCAGCCGCATCACAAGCGGCATCAGAAAGATTTAATTATAACGCGTTGATGTATTTAAGAATCTAGTGCCACGTAGGTATAATAAGGGGCAAATGGACAGCGGGCTCACCTTATGTGAAGTGATACCACTGCCCATGGACACTCATATTGCCAGAAGGCTCGCAAGTGCGATTCGGGCTTTTAAGAATTGGTACGCTCTTTTCTTGAAGTAGTCCCTAAGTCGAATTGGTTCGGAAATACAGTGGGCAGCTGGTTCCGTTGACGAACGTCTGATGATCAGCGTTTGTATGAATATGTCATACTTAGATTATAAAAATACTGGCCACTAGTCAAATACTGCTCGCTGAAATATAAGCATTGGATAAAAGTTAAAAAAATATGCTAGAATATGGCATACAAAATTAATCGATTTTACAAACATGTGGTTTTTCGATGCACGTACCGTAAACGCAGTGTCACAAACCAACATCATATTATTATGGGGTCATTAGAGCCGTTAGTCTGCGGTTTAGGTTATGTTACAGAAACCCCATTAACCCTCACATTAATAATTTTAATTAGCTATTACTAAAAATTTGAACTATGGAATTTCCTGTCGTGTATATTGTGATAATGATGCTCCGTGTCCGCTACACTTTTATTGGTGTTTTTCTGTTCAACTTCAATAAAGGAGGTTCCACACTTGACTTATATTTAGGGTTTTCACTGTCAGGACCTATGTTTATTAATGTCTCAAAAGTTTATGTCATATCGATATATGTTATGCCATTACATCATAGGGAATACTCTAAATTTCATCGAAATCGTTTTGGTACTTTTTAAGAATATGCATTTCTGAAGGGAAAGTAAAAAATAAACAGACAGATATTTGACGTATATGCAGTGATTTGGACTTTAATCCTCAAGACAATAGTAGGAGGTACAGACTATTTAAAGTACTATTTGTTAATGCGTTAAACAAAGCATTAACAAATGGTTCATTAAGTTTATAGTGTTTATATGTCATAGAGAAAATAATTACATAATAATATACATTATCTACCACCGTTTAACCTTTCTACTAGCGTTCCCAAATCATTTCAAAAGGTTAAGAGGTGCAGAAATAATAATAAATATCTTTAGCGTATTGCTAATAACGAAGATTGCGGTAAGGTATGGATTGTTATATTATTCGCCGGAAAATTAAAAACAAAGTGAATAATAATTTATACAAAGACTTACAAAAATAAACAGGCAGATAGCATTAAAAAAAATTAAAGTGGCAACAGGTCGATCACTTTGTCCAATTGTGTTCTTAAAAAGATACTAACTTAAGAAACTAACCTCGAATTTACTCAATTTTTATGGGAAAAAATAGTTTCATGAGTAGTATTTTTTTGGATTTTTAACGATTGACAACAAATGGCATGTAAATCATGAACCAAACACATTTCTACGTCCTTAAATAATGCAATAATTTCTTGTAACCAACGCATACCTTTTCTTTCATGACGGAATTTTAGGCCTAATAAAAATATTATTTAATGTTTCCCGCACCGAACACAGTTCTTCCGGGATAAACATGACACACTATTTTTCAAATATGATTTTTATTAATTCATAAATTTGAATAAGAATTCCAAATATAGTATATTAGACTAAAACGTAAATAATAAAATAATACTAAAGGCAACTGTTTTAGAAAAAAATATTTTCCTTTTCTGATAATTATAAACAAAATGATCCAATCTATGATACCATATAAGTGACTGGCAACCCTGCGCTGCAACCCAGAACTTAATGTCTTGGTTAAATATTAAAATAGGTTATATAAGATTAATCCCTTTGAATCCCGTGGGCTAACTGTACCCTCTAATAGAGAATTCGATTAATAATTCAATCCTATGGGAGTTACGTGTGATTTTATGTAATAATTTGGTATAGATATCAAATTCCATAAGATGTATGCAAAGATTACTTAGACATTTCCGTGTTACGAATACGGTTTTTTATCAAAACGTTTTGATGTGAAACATCTATAGCCGCACGTAAAACCGATATCTGGCGTGGCGACGCGTGCCGTGGCGACGCATCGCCACGCTATATGATGGTATATATGTATATACAATCTATATGCAGTAGTAAATTTTTGTATTTAATGAAAATAAATGTTTGTTAAATAAATAGTCATCGTTATCTGGAAAACAATCGTAATATTTTATTTTATCATTATGACATATTACTTCACAGAATAATTTCGATGTTTCACATCTGCCAGGCGTCCCGTGACAGCTCACAATTTTTTTTTAATTACATATATTTTCTTACATTAAATTTAATACATTGTCTTTAAACAATGATAATAATTAATCTTGATATTATTGATAAAAATCGAGTACTTATTTTAAATAAATAATAACTGTATTGATGATATTAATTTTTTTATAAAACTTTTTGTTCCAATTATAAATGTCACTTTTAATTGCCAATTATATTAACATGATCGATAAATAAATAAAGAAAAATCTAAGAAAAGCTCAAGTGTAATTTTCAAAAACTTCTAACTTCTAAAGCGAGGAATAGTAATAGAAATTACGACGGTAATATTATAGATATGACTCAATACTAAGAATCACTTACAAATTCTTATTCCTTCATATTTACTCCACGTTATGTATATAGCAAATGTTGAGTGAAAGCTGAATAATATTTATTTTGCGGCATTTGTGTTTGCGCTGTATATACTGATTACTATAATAATAAATACTGTTATATTTATGCTTAATTTTATAATGTTGTATTATTTTTTCCTATGTAAAACTGAATTACCACGTTTGATTAGATTATTTATCGCCAACTATTTTAGAGGGGTATTTTGAGAGGGGAGAGGGTTGTTGGGTGTTTTTGACATTTTGGTATAGACATTAAAATCGAATTAAGAATAAATCTGAATAAAAACCGGCTCGCTGAAACGGTTATATCTAGCGGGATTGAAATTCCAGTAGCTAATGAAGAAATGGCGGCAATTTGATGGGGTGGAACTTTAAATCAAAGGCCCTTGAAACGATTGGGCAAAATCGCAGAGTGTGGTACAGCAGCACAAGGATCCACAGCACATTGACACCGAAAACTGGTCTCCCAGCGAATAAGAGATAGATCGGGGTTGCTCGAACAAACTATGTTCAGCTACTTGGAGCAGTGATAGACGCAGGTGGTGTGGCGTTCAATTTTTAGAACTTTTTAAAGTTTTGAACCTCCTTTATGTATAAAAAAAAATATAAAACATAGATCTATCCAACGGATTCCCTAGAAACGCCAACACCCTGACAAACTTTCGTTTAACTTAGCATTTCTAATTAGAAATCCTCCGCGAAATTCTATACTTCTTAGGTAATTTGATTTGTTTTCCTAATTCTTAGTGTCTTAGGAGGCGTTGACCCAAATGGGGTGCATACTGGAGAACACAAAAAAACGGAATTAATAATAAATAACGAAGACTTGTATACTATAAGTATACTAACAAAGCCATGTAATATGTAAAGGGTGTTTCAACAAGAACTTTGTTTTCTAAAACAAAATAAAACAAAGAATTTAGAGGTAAATTAATGAAATTTTTATTGTATTACAAAGAGAAAAGTTTGGCAATTATGAATGAAAAATGATATCTGGCAAATGTCCACCACGACCACGCTGACAGATGTTGATTCTTTCATCAAAATTTTTTTGAAATTTGGTTTGCAATAAATTGATCGTTTCATTGGCTGTGTGACATGTGGCACCGTCCTGTTGAAACCACATTTCAGTGATATCCATGTCATCAATAATAGGCCAAAATTTAGTGGTTAACATCTCGCGATAATTTCCCGAGCGCATAATTTCGCGAAATTCAGCTGTTACGTGGCCAGCCAGATCGTGTGATTTAACACCACAGGATTATTTTTTGTGGGGCTATGTTAAAGACAGAGTCTATACGGAGCCAATCGAATCGATTGCAGCCTTAAAACTCAAAATCCGTGATGTCATTAACGAAATAGACCCTCCATTTTGCCAAAAAGTGATTAAAAATTTTGATGAAAGAATCAACATCTGTCAGCGTGGTCGTGGTGGACATTTGCCAGATATCATTTTTCATTCATAATTGCCAAACTTTTCTCTTTTGTAATAAAATAAAAATTTCATTCATTTTCCTCTAAATTCTTTATTTTATTTTGTTTTAGAAAACAAAGTTCTTGTTGAAACACCCTTTATTTTTAACACTATGGAATTAAACTTAACTTTAATATTATTATTATTATAGTGTATGTGGTAGCAATTCCTCCAGCCCCTAAAACACACGGTCCGCGTGTGAACCATCGCGCCGCAAAACCTCTGAATAAATTAATAAGTCACTTTCAAAAGTCGTCAATGAAAATTATTTAATTAACTAACATGTATTTTTATAGCGTTACTCTTCCTAGGAGATGTTAATCGTAAGCCCCGAACCCACTACACCGCTATCTCACGGGACACCAGAAATGAAACTAAATTATATGAAATCGTTTATTTGCTATAGTGGTACAATTAAATACATTTGCTATAAAAACATCCGCACAATCGGCCATATATAATTAGGCAAGCAAAGTCATATTAATTTTATAATGTCATATAATACAAACATGATCTTAATTTAATAATAATAAGTTAAGTTATTTAGGGTCTGTTTCACAATGTCCGGATAAGTTCCAAATAAGCTTTTTATTACTTATTGGTAGGATAAACACTATTTTTGCGTTTCACGAGTGTCAGATAGCGCTATTCGTCATGAAACGCGAAGTTTCTTATTTGGAACTTTTATCTTTCGGATAATTTATGTGTTGCATAGCTATTTGGTACTTTATCCATACATTGTGAAACAGGCCCTTAGAATAATTGTTCTCAAAAGATTACCCACACTATAAAAGCACCTTGTCTTTAAAATTTAATCACCTTCCTCTTGAAAGAATTGCACGTCAGTGATCAATACGTCTAGGAAGGTGGTTTAATAGTTTAATAGTCATTGCGTGCATTGTGTATATATTTTTGGAGCATTTACAACACTCTCTTGAATGACGAAATATTTAAATTTTGTGTATGTAATGTATTTACGTCTGGACCTAAACATTTTGCATCTGTTTCGTCGTTTCCTTTGCTAATAGTCGAAATTTTCCTTCACCTCGTACGCGTTATAAATGCGCACATAGAAACTAAATTGGTGTTTAGATTTAACAATTCCAAAATAACACTTAAATGTGTTATGGAGTCTGGGAGATTTTCTAAAGTAGAACTACAAAAGAAATGACTCTTCGAAAGCGATGATTACGAGGAAGATTATAAGTACTAGTCTATAACTAGTGTATACGGGGTGTATCACTTATGAATCGTCATTTGTTTAATTCCCTGTTCAAGTTACTGCACAAAGCTGTTTAGAGAATTAATGATTTCTAGAACTTAAAAATGTATATTAATTTTTGGAGTCCAAGTTTAAACATATTATGGAACTATTGAAGTAAAGGCTTCTCAGTAGAGTCTAAAATGATGAGATAAGGAGTCGTCTACCCATTTTTGTGACTTCTAAATGTATGGAGCTTCTACCTATTAGCCTGTTCCAATAAATATTAATAAAAATTAATAATTCAGTGGCGCTACAACCTCTTTAGGTGCTGGCCTCAGATTTCTGAATCTATTTCATGATCATTTTTTTAAATCTATAAGCAAGTAGGTGATCAGACTCTAATGCCTGACACACGTCGTCGATTTTTTGGGTTTTTTTTTTTTTTTTTTTTATATAATAGGGGGCAAACGGGCAGGAGGCTCACCTGATGTTAAGTGATACCGCCGCCCATGGACACTCTCGATGCTAGAGGGCTCGCGAGTGCGTTGCCGGCCTTTTAAGAATTTGTACGCTCTTTTCTTGAAGGACCCTAAGTCGAATTGGTTCGGAAATACTTCAGTGGGCAACTGGTTCCACAAAGTGGTGGTGCGCGGCAAAAACTGCCTTGAAAATCGCGCAGTTGTGGAACGGCGGACGTCGAGGTGATACGGATGGAATTTCGTATTCTGCCTCGACGTCCGATGATGAAACTCAGCTGCAGGTATTAATCCGAACAACTCCTCTGAACACTCTCCATGGTAAATGCGGTAGAAGATGCAGAGTGACCCCACATCTCTACGCAACGCCAAAGGATCAAGCCGCTCGGAGAGAGATTGGTCGTCGACGATTCGAACCGCTCTTCGTTGAACACGGTCAAGTGGAAGGAGTTGGTACTGGGGAGCCCCCGCCCAGAGGTGAGAACAGTACTCCATGTGGGGCCGAATTTGCGCTTTATATAGTTGCAAGCGGTGGCCCGGAGTGAAGTACCGTCTCGCCTTGTTGAGCACACCAAGCTTTTTGGAGGCTAATTTAGCCTTTCCCTCCAAGTGACCGCGAAACTGAACGTCGTTCGATATGTCAACGCCAAGTATTCCAATGCTGGCTGCGGCTTTAAGAAGAGTGTTTTCGAAAAGAGGAGTAGCGACAAAGGGTGTTTTTTTAGCGGAAAACGCGCAAACTTGTGTCTTCTTGGGGTTAAATTGGACTAGATTTAGTCTGCCCCAGTCGGAGACTCCACGTAGTAGAGTTTCTACTTCAGACACAAGTTTGTTCCGGTACTCATCGACATCTGCCCGAGAAATACCTGCCCGGCCAATGTAAAGAGTATCCCCAGTGCTGTCATCCGCATAGCAATGAACGTTGCTAAGTTGCAACATATCATTGATATGCAGAAGAAACAGGGTCGGGGATAAAACACAGCCTTGTGGGACCCCAGCGTTCACGGGTTTAAGGTCGGAACATGCTCCGTCAATGACGACCTTGATGCTCCGATCGGCCAGAAAGCTGGAGATCCAATCGCATAATTTCTCGGGAAGCCCATAAGCTGGAAGCTTCGAGAGCAGTGCTCTGTGCCACACCCGATCGAAGGCTTTCGCTATGTCCAAACTAACCGCTAGAGCCTCCCCCTTGGACTCAATTGCCTCCGCCCATCTATGCGTAAGGTATACAAGAAGGTCACCAGCCGAACGACCACGACGAAAGCCGTACTGAGAGTTACTTATCAGCTGGTGGCCCTCCAGATACCTCAAGAGCTGGCCATTAATAATGGATTCCATTATTTTGGAGAACAAGGAGGTTATCGCTATTGGGCGATAGTTGGACGGATCAGAGCGATCGCCTTTTTTAGGGATCGGATGTATCGAAGCGATCTTCCAGCACTCCGGGACAGTGCCAAGCGAGTACAGATACCGGAAAAGGCGCGTTAAGACCGGAGCCAACTCAGGAGCACAAGTACGCAGCACAATTGGAGGAATACCATCCGGCCCGCTCGACTTATGTATGTCCAAGGAAGATAATGCTTTGCGAACAGCACGTTGCCGGAATGTAACTTCCGGCATCGAAGAATCACACCTTGAAATGATCGGTGGTGATCTCCCTCGGTCATCCAAAGTCGAGCTGGATGCGAAGAGACAGCCTAAAAGGTCGGCCTTCTCCTTCGCAGTGTGGGCCAGCGAGTCATCCTCCCTGTGCAATGGTGGTATGGAGGGCTGACAAAAATTCCCTTGGACAGCTTTGGCGAGAGACCAGAAGGCTCGAGTCCCCGAAGGGAGTTGGGTCAATCTCTCAATCTCTCGATTTCAAATCTGGCAATGTGCTCTGACTTTGCCTTAGAGATTTCCCGTTTGAATGACCTGGAGGCTGAGTTATATGCTTTTTTGAGTTCGCTGGTATTAGCATCACGAGATTTCGCCGCTTCCGCCCATGCCTTAAAGCATTCTCGCTTTCGACGCGAGGCCGCCTTGCAAGAACGTTTAAACCAGGGCTGAGACTTGCCACCGATCGGCACCGCAGAAAATGGAATAAAGAGTTCCATGCCCTGCAGAACCACTTCGGTGACAGAGGCAGCGACGGAATCTGGAGCATCCAACGAAAAGCAAATAGGCCCCCAAGGGTAGGACGCAAAGAAAGACCGCATCCCGTCCCAATCTGCTAACTTATAGTGCCAAATACGGCGACAACCCAAAAAGCGAGGCCGCGAAGGGCGCGTAGATGGCACAGTACTCCGGACCACACAATGATCCGATGAACCCAATGGCGGGTCCACAGAGACTTGATAGTTCTCCGGATGCGAAGTCAGCAGAAGGTCCAACAAAGAGGGTTTATGACCAACCACATCTGGTATTCGCGTAATCGCAGGGACCATTTGTGTCAGGTCGTAGGCTAAAGCAAAGTCGTGAAAGGATCTTCCCGCGTGATCGGTGGTTTCAGAGCCGAGCCAATCGGCATGGTGGGCGTTAAAATCGCCAAGTATCACGATTTCAGCGGTAGGAACCCTTTCGAGCAGGGAATCTGTAGCCATTTGGATGTGCTCAATGAGTCGGTCAGTTTCATCATTTCCGCTATGGGACCTATACAGGCACGCATAGAATCGCGGATGGTCATCGCAGTCTACGCGGAGCCAAAGGTTAGATAGGTCCCTTCCTTCAAGCGTCCCAAGGCGACGAGAACAGATATCCTCTCTGACGTACACGCAAACTCCCGCCCGCGGCACAAACGAATGTTCCAATTTGTACCCCGGGTAGGAGAGGTAAGAAGTATCAGCCGGGGAGGATATCTGAGTCTCAGTAAGGAAGAATAAGGCCGGCTTCGCAGTTTCAAGGTAAAAGTGAACCGCGTTTAGGTTAGAATTGAGCCCCCTAACATTGGTGAAGTCCACTGTGAGCGTGGAATGGGTTGCCTTCGGTAAGTTCTTCCGTTTGCCCCGAGGACAATTATTTTTGTAGAGCGCAGAATTGCCCCCCCCCAGAATACGAAGGGCAGCCTGTGCGTCCACCACCGGGTGCAGAGTGCCCCGGTGACTGACGCCCAGAGGGGGATTCTCCACCGCGGGCGCGTGTGGTACCCCCCTGGGGTAGATTCTTTTTTTTTTAGGGGGATGGGGGGGATGGGCTCCGGGAATCTCTCTCACCGGACGAAACGCGAGTACAATAAGGCGAACCCATTGCATCACTTGACGCCGGTTTTCTGAGAGACAGTGGTACTGCCCCGGTCGTGCCTGCCCATTTGGCTGAAGCCCGAAGGCAACAGTATGGCACTCCCACTAGGACATGTCGGTTTTGCTCACGATGTTTTCCTTCACCGGGCGAGTAAATGCGCACATGGAAAGAAAGTCCATTGGTGCACAGCCCGGAATCAAACCTACGATATCAGGTATGAGATTCGCACGCTGAAGCCACTAGGCCAACACTGCTCATAATATAAATTTTAATAGAAAACAGAAAATTGTATCAAAGAGGAAAAATTATTGGAACGTAAAAAATATTAAAAAATAAACCATATTTTATTAGCTACCGGTATTCGGAATTTCCCCAAGCTTATTGTTCTTTGTAATTCTTGCTCTTTTGTTTAATTACAGTTTCAAAGTGAATAATAATCAAACAATAACAAATTAACAAAGTAGAAAATAACACGGATTTTGCGGAAATATTGTTTAGTATCGAAATACTTGGGAACACTTTCATCTCAAGGCGAAAAATAATTATTGAACTCCTGTTTCGTAGAGATTCGTGTTTATTATTTCGTGTTCTTAGTAATTGGATACTAATTAGGAATCAAAATAGGTTATATATTAATGAATTGGCAACTTTCTATAATTTGTTGTTATAAGAGAGATATAAAAAGAGTACCGAGAGTTTTTTACCGGCTTTTTCTCTCGGCCAACACCCTCTGTCTTCTTTGCCGATGAGTAGGGATGCCAACAGGCTCGAATTTAATGATGATCTTATGTTCCAAAATAAACGTATTTTTTTTTAATTATTGACTAAATAGTATTCACTAAAATAAAATATTTATAAGGAAAATTCCTATTATTTTTTAACTATACAGTATATCTTGTCAAACTCAGTAACAGTGCTAGACCAATAGTAACGTGTGTGATTCTAAATACTCAGTCGTAGGTTATGTACAAATTCCAGTTATTTACTACTCGATATTTCTATCTATATAAGTAACTGGACTCAAAGTCATTTTAAGAGTCAAAAAAAAAGATTGCTTGCGTAATGTTTCGGGTTTTATCGGACTATGACAACCATTGTCAGGACATTGATCTTTTCCACCACAAAAAGAGAGATGTCAAGAAGTACTTGGAGAAGCGGGAAGGCTCTGATTTTTTTTTAAGTAGTAGTTTTAAATTCTTAGTATTATTTGTTGCTTTTAAATGTCAAATTTCAGTTTTTTTAATTTTATTCTTTTGTTTTTTTTTTAAATGTATCTTTGTCTTGATTGTTTTCTGTTTTTCATACATAATTTGTTAATCTATGTAATCTGTTTTGGCTTTCTGTATTGTTTTAGTATTTTGTATAATAATATGTATTAAGTAAGCTGCTAGATTACTTATAATTAAATAAATAAATAAATAAATAAGATATTATAAATAAAAAACACACACCAAACGCTTCTCTGACATATCACCCGCATGTATAAGATAAACTGTAAATAATAACATCTTTATTACTATCGGAAATAGATGCTATTAAGCACCCAAGCTGCATATGGGCAGGACTCATTTGAAGTCAATTATGGAAGTTACATGAGGTTAATAGCTCATCCATCACAGATTATCAACGCAACTTTTATAGAGCAATAAAACATGTTACATTTGACATACTTTTGTTATAATGTTATAAACATTTTGATTTTCTCAAGTTAGTAATTAGAATCCTATAATTATAGCACACGTATTATTTGTTCCCCTTGATATACTGATGACATATGTTGTAAAACTATTAAGTCCTATACTGTCTGGTCTTCCTTAAAAAAATATAAAATTTTAATTCAATTTACGAGACTCTACCAAACTAAATACTTTAGAGATGATATACAAAGGTATCTTATGAGTCATTACCATATCTTTGTATCTCATTTATCAATAAAAATTCTTCTCTAAGCCGTTCGATACCCGGGATAAGGAAATATGTTGTCTCAACGAATTTAATACTGCCTTTACCTCGACGTCTGTCATGCCTCATCATCACCTTTTAAGCAGTTTTTACCGCGTACCATCACCATGTGGAACCAGCTAGCAACTGAAGTATTTTCGAATCGAATTCGAATTTCGAATGTGAGCCTGCAGCGAAGGCAATTTCAATGTTGTGTTCTATATTAAATAAAAATATAATGTTGTATACGAGTTGAAATGCCTACGAGACGTAAATTATTCAAGAGCGTGATTAACGGTTACATCCAACCATTATATAATAAATGTAGGAGTAAATATTTATTTACATACATCACTTATTTCCAGGTGCTAAAAATTACACATTATATATTAAACTTATGTTCCAATTTTCTTTTGAAAGCTGCGATAGATTTGTACTAGCAGGCAAGGGAATTAGCTTGTCACATCGTTGTATATAGAGACACAACATCATATATCTTTCGGTGACAACGAGCGGTGTCGGCAGCCAACGATGCTGCTACACTGGATCTCAAGGAACGAATTTGAACCCTATCTCCTTGTTATAAGAACAAAGTGAAACCGTGTCGAGTAGTCACATAAATTGCGAGATATCTCAAGTACAACGTGTTGGTAAATTTGTATGGATATCGGTTAAGTGTAAATCTTGCTTTAGATTTGAGATTTAATAGTTGTTTTTTACTTTCAGGTTGTTCATGTCTACGCAGCTTATTTCAAGGTATGATATATAACTTTGGTATGTTCCTTTTTCGAACTTCAAATTGTCTATATTAAAGGTATATTAAATTTGATAACCGCTAAGTATGACTAGCGTATGTCATGTTTTATTTTGCCTCGCACTACTGCTATGTGGAACTAACTGCCCACTGAAGTATTTCCGAACCAATTCGACTTAGGGTCCTTCAAAAAAGAGAGTACCAATTCTTAAAAGGCCGGCAACGCGCTCGTGTACCTTCTGGCATTGATTGTCCACGGGCGGAGGTGTCAATTAACAACAGGCGAGCCTCCCGTTTACCCCCTTAAGAAGAAATACTAACCAATTGAGTCATAATACATTAGAGCACGAGAAATATAACATGAAAATACCATGTAATATTTTAGGTACGGCTATTGATACTAAAGAAGCACGTGCTTTCTTTTTATATGATTTTCGGAACAATATTTGGGCCAGGCTTATACGGGCGAAATTATGAAATCCTTCAACAATACCGTGGTTACACTACGAAAATAATCTGACAATAATACGATAATTACTGTTGAATTAATTGAATCTTCAAAGCCCAGAACTTTAGCAATGGAGTTACCTTAAAACAGAACAATAGCATTAGAACCATTGTTTTACACCATTCGATTAAAATTCATCTTGTCTTTCGCTAATTTTACGATAAGGATTAAGTTAGTATCATTATGGATTTGCGAAAATAATTTAAATAGTTTTTCCAGCCCATAATCATGTTACTATGATATTTTAACTATTTTTACTATACTTTTTTACAATGCAAATTATATAAGTAATGTTAAGTTTAATGATCGACGGATGCAATATACTTGAGTATTTTTTAATTATAATATTGACCCTAAATCGTATACATTGTAAATAAATGTATTATAAATGTATTGTATAAATAAAAAAGTGTCTATAAGAGACGTAATTTTATTATTAAATCACATAATTTAAATTCATAAAAATCAAATCAAATTTATCAAACGAAGAGGCTTATTGTACAACCTATCAACAAAATGACAGACCACTGACCAAAAACTATTAACAGTGCCACATACTTTTCTTGGCCGGTGAGAGCGTCGCTGTCTTTGATATTAGTATTGTTAATAAAAATTAACCATAATACGGGGAAATATTTGAAATCATATAGGCTATCTTAATAATTTATTGAAATGCCTTAAGAAAAGATACAATGACTGATACAAACTGAGGAACAACGTATATTTAAGTAGATCCCTCCATAGCAACACACCTTTACATTTTTCTATTAAAATTTCTTAGTCACGAACAGACAAACTCCTTTGTATGCCAACTTCACCGCAACAATTCCTCGTCTTGAATATTAAATTGCGAAAAAAGTCAATTTCCGTTTATACCAGCTGGCTTATTAAATGAACGATTACTCTTGAAGGGTGAATGAAACCTAAAATTAATATTTTTTTTAATTGGAATGTTGTGCAAAGAATAATTAAATTAAGCCAACCACTAGAACCATAAATACCAACCAATATGTCTTACAAAGTTTTTTAGCTAGCTTTTTGACAATTGCATGCATTGCATAACCTAAGAAATGATCAATCAAAAATGTATTATTACATACATACTTAAGAAGTGGTATCATAGACAAATTACTCTTTCAATAAAATGTTTTAGCCAAGAAGGTTTAGCCTGATTTGCCTGACCCAGTAGTTAATTAATATATGTATACGTAGATTCTAGTAGCTATTATTATTTATACTCATTACTTACACTTAAATCTTAGAACGCATTAATAATATGGACAAAGTGTAGTATATGGAACAGAACATAAGGTTTTGTATTTTAATAAATATGTGTAAATTTCTCACGTTAACTGACTTTGCGACCTAATATGCATCAAACAATTTTATCTCAATAGTATTAACAATAAACTTAAAATAAGTACAGCAAATCAATTATATATCAATAAAACAAAATATTTTTTAAATCATTCAGACCATATAGAACCAGAGTCTATCAATACATTTATAAGACCTTTATAATTAAAATCATTGATAGACCAAGTTACTGCTTGGTAATGCGTAATGAGTTAATTCGGTCAAATCTAAAACACCATTATCAGTACCGGATTTTTAATCATGACTATAAATCAGTGGTCAAGAATCAAACATAACTCATGCAATGAGATTAGATCGATATTAATGCATCGTTTTAATTGCTAGCGGTATTACCAATTTATAAGCTGGAAGCATCGTTTTTATTGCGCAAGAGTTCCACTTGAAGATCTCCAGTAGAGGCTAAAATATGCCTGTGACAGATTATAGAGAGATTTTATGGTGGTAATTATAATACCGAGGAGGTAAGTGGTAAAAAATGCAATTTTCAATATTGAGGTCGTGCGTTTGAATCCCAAATAAATATAAATTAAAAAGCAATTTCCAATTGATCATACGGTAAAGGAAAAATTATAAAAGTGGTTTAAAAGATAGCAAAAGTTGCGGGTTTTTATAAATCTCCACCCACCTAAGCCAGAAACTAATAACACTCTCTGAATTCATTGTATTTCTTATATAATTTATATTGAAAGTCAAAAGCTATAAATGACTGTGTGTTTAACCGGTCATTTACTTGCCAAAAACCTAATCGATGATATGGCCTCTAAAATATACCTA
Source organism: Pieris mannii (assembly GCA_028984075.1). Taxonomy (NCBI): domain Eukaryota; kingdom Metazoa; phylum Arthropoda; class Insecta; order Lepidoptera; family Pieridae; genus Pieris; species Pieris mannii. The sequence continues at coordinate 8,999,073 of CM054779.1, read as the reverse complement.
TACTTGTAGCATCAGTCAAACTTAAACATAATGTACCAAAAACACAATTGTGACATAGAAGTCAACTATACATTTGGTCGTAAAGTAATCTTATAATATACCCTTATTCAATAAATACAACCCAGTTTCTAAGATCTCCAGTAGACAAAAAAATTAAGGGAAGCTTGTAAAAGAAAATATTTTTTCTAGTTTATAAACATTTTTCATTGGTGTATCGCTTCTATTGATTGTACCGTGATATTAAAGCCTATATAACTCGCTAATAATTTTCGAGTTCGCCAGCAGTTTTCGAGTTAAGTACAAACGTATAAATTTCCTCTGTAAAACATGAGTAGGGAAAGTATAGATAGACTAAAATAACATTATAGTAAGACATATAAGCCACATATTAGTAAAAAAAAAACAAGTAAGTAAGGTACACAAACTAGAACCAATGTATGGCCTCAATAAAGTGCGGAGAGCGTGCACAAAATTATTATACAACTTTATTACATAAATAAACAATGAAAAGATTAAATCATAAGCAAAAATAAAAATAAAACCAAGTACTAAATATCTTTCCTATAATAAGATGGGTGGTCCAGAAACATATCCATATGGTTCGGGCCCAGCAGCAGATTCCATATTCCAACCATTCTGTAATTATATTTCCTGTAGTATCATTATTTTTTGGACCACAAACAAACAAATTGACGTACATGCTAAAATATAAAAAGTTGTGCCATCCCTACAACATGCGGTCACGACCAGCGAATTTAAGTAGGTTCAAAAAACAGTGATAATACAAACTATAAAACTAATCTAATTATTTGAATCAAGAATTGAATTATCGTGCTCCTCATAGCCGTGGCCAGAAATTCATTAAATACGTGAACAACAAAACTCTGTGAAATGTCTATGGTAACGTCATATTAATTGGGAATTAATAGTTTATGTCGTTATAACTATATAACTGTTTCCATATAATGTGCCTAAATATCTTGTAATTACATTACGGATGTTCGTTTGTTAATTCAGACCTTTCCAGTGCAAATTCCGAGAAATACTAATAAATGGGCGACAACTGCGCAATCATAGCAACGGACACTAATCAACGTTCGTGATTTAATTATATTAATTTAGTTATCTCAGCTGTTCTATTTACCGAAATCTATTTAATACAGTTATTCAATAGTAATTTATTTGCAATAACAATGAGGGCTTATAGTGGAATTCGACTTTTTTTTTTTTTTTTCTAGCACCAAACTTAGATATTTGTGGTATTCACTCTAGTTTGGTACGCAACACATCAATCCCATATTAGATATTATAATTATAGGAAAAATCTATATCATAAAGTAAGATTAAATTTACAAAGGTGTCATTATTATATTAGTGTTTTGAATTATAAGAGGTGTATCTTGTTCTTTGTAAGCCATATACATTTTATTAAAGGTAACTTTAAGCTTTTTAATAATAATTTGTCATAAAATAAAATATTTTTTTTAATAATTTTAAGACCCACTATTACCGCTGGCAAAATAATGATGAATCTAACCTCTTATAAAATAATTAAGAAGAAAAACATTTCATTTCTCAAACTAAATATGTACCGTATTAAACTTTCTTACACCTAAGTTAAATCATTGAAATATACTTGTGAAATGGTAATTTAACGGAAAATGTCACGTACAAAGACACAACTTACGTGTGAGTAGAATAAATGTACGTCTTCATTGACGTGTGTCTACGTTATGCTAGACAATACCGTTCAGTAGAGTTTATGAAGGTATGTGATTTCGTATTCTCTTTGATAAAAACGGTAATAGAATGAAGACACAGTATATAGTCTGTAGATATATAAATGAAGGAAATCTCTTTTCTCTTGAAAGTACTTTTATTTGTCACTAGCTGACCCGGCTAGCTTCGTTCCGCTTAATAATATCGTCGTTAACTTAACTTTCATAAAGGTGATGAAATGACATTAATACAACTTTTTTTGCATAAACATAATAAATGTTTTATTGCTTGCAAAAAAAAGAAAATTGTGTCTATTACAACTGTGTACCTGACAGGAAAATGTTTCAAAGTAAGCAGAGATTTCTCTTAACATTGGGAACTACACCTCTTTATAATTGTAAATTTAGCTTTGATTGAAACATTGTCTGGTGTTCCCATTTTTGAATAAAATAAAAACATCCTATACATTTGCAGTCGATCAAAAAATGGTACATAATAGTAATCAATTAATAACGTGCTCGTATGAGGGACAGGTAATTATCTATATGAAAACAAAGGACGGCTGCGCCTGACAGGCCATTAGGTGCGAGCTATCATGACAATACGGGTTAGTATTATCAACGAAAAACGCATTATCAGTCGGTGATACGATTACTGCCCTATTAAGGAACTAAACCGCCCCTTTCGAAATTAGGAAGGTATTACTACATGTATTTGTATTAACAGTTGGTCGTACTTTAAGACGTTTTGTTTGTTTTTAATACTTTAACTTCAAGTTGAATGAATGGAAAATGAATAAACTTTTGATTGGAAAATCTGGAAAAGATTTTGTATTCTAATGTGTGTTCTTTTACTATTAGTTTAATAGCCGTACAATGGGTTATTATGAATTTAATCATTGCGTAAGTGATTTGGTAAAAAAATCACCATATATTCAAAGAAGTAATGAATTTCCTTCCCTATTTACTAATCAGCCATTATTTATTAAATTATATATTTTTTGAATACATCACATTTTTTAACTTCTGACTTGTGTCGGTCCGGAATACATCTACTGACAGTAGCCACAAAGATCTGGTGCTCTTGTTCCACAGAGAGAAAGGGCTATGAGGTACCACAAGCCGTCGAGGTGAAAAGGAAGGGATTTCTGTCTAAATTCAGTCAGAACCGCGTTCTTCAAAGCACTGACGTTATGACAATATACTTTTCAAACAATCAACAGATAACAAATGTTTGTATATGTTCTATAACCATTACTTTTGACACATCCCAGGGCTTTCAATAAGTATATTTGAAAAGTACACGTTTTATTCAGTCGTTAATGGATGCCTGTGAATAGTAAATCCCTAAGCTCCATTCCAACCCTTAGATCCTATTTTCAACACATCTACAATCCTCCAAATACGCTTGCGACGCGAATTGAACATTTGCATCGAGGATCTTTATACAGGATGTTTGTTTACTCTATATATTTGCGGCAAAAAAAATGTATAAAAATTATTAAGATACCACGAATAAGACGCATATAAACGATGACGGTGATTTACATTGTAAAAAGTTTACATATAAACTATTGAAATGACGCGAGTCAAATTGACTTTTAATGTAATGTCAATTTGACATAATGTGACCAACGTTCATGGCAAGTGACGTGGGTTCGATAAACATATATTTTCGTAAGTCAAACAGCGTTACGCAATTATACCAACTATACATTATTTTATCACAAGTTATTTGGCTTCACACAGCCTTTGGGCTTTAGGTAACTTGCTTGCTTTAAAATCCTATAATAAAACGGCAGATCGCAATCTAGTTTTTGAACCCCCTATAAACTAACGGCGATCCTCCGGAGGCGGCAAGAATTTTTCTCGGAGATACAAAACTCGACAGATTGAAATAGTGACGTCGCTATAGGCTTACAAAGGGATCGTGATTTACATGGTTTTGGTGTTGTTAAAAGCGATATTCTCTTTGTATAGGTCAGTACATATAGCTTTATAAGTTTACATATACAATATTTATTTATTTCGTAATCCTACAGCTAATAAAAATGTATAAAAATCACGTGTCACGTTGTTTGTCCGCTATGGACTTCTAAACCACCGAACCGATATCAATCAAATTTGCACACCGTGTGCATTTTGATCTAACTTAAAAGATAGCAGATTTACATTTCAATTTATACCCGAATATTATTTAATTGCAAATATTTTGTTTATTATTTGATACAATTCTAACAGATGGCGCTGTGTTAAAAGTACCAACGTTTCACATAAGCTATCTGCCTTTCAGATAAGTTCTCCTACCGTTTCCCTTAAATAGTTTACTACTATGTAATATAACAAAACCCACGGCAATAATTATATTATATAGTAATAAAAAATGTCCAAAAATTTATAAAAAGTAACAAATAATAACAATCACTAAGTGATTTGTGATGTGTGTGTGATGAAGTGTTGTGAATGTAATGTAATGTAATGTAATGTAATGTCTTGTAATGGAATGTAATGTAATGTAATGGAATGTAATGTAATGGAATGTAATGTAATGGTGAATGTGGTAAATCACAGAACAGATTTTATTTTATTTTTACTTATGTAACTTAAATGACGTTGTGGTTTATGACATTTTCTTTTGAATTATTGTATGTAAAGGGAGGATAAAACTTGCTGAGTTTCTTGCCCGTTCTTCTCAGAACAAGACCTCCTGGTAGTCTTGCGAACGGATGGCGTAGTTTTGCTCTTTCGCGAATTTTGTAAACGTTTTTGACATTCATAAGCATGCGTTAAGTCGCATCTAAACTGAATAAATAAATTTTGATTTGATTTGATTTGATTTGATTGATTTATTATGAGTAATTTGGCTGTCTTGTGTGATGATGTAAAAGTGACGGAAAGTACGTGAAGGCATGTGGGGTATGCTCATGATGCAGATAACTGGGCTTTGTATATTTATAACGCAGATACATATCTGCTAACTAACCTTATCAATACCCAAACCGAATCATTTTCATATACTTGCCCTTATTCTATTTAAGTTAAATTCTGGTTGTCAATGCCTAAAACTAAAAATTTTGTTAACTGTCAGTTGTTTATTACCATGTTCATTACCACTACATATAGTGTTCATATTTTACGGCTATGAGCAAAAGAACACAAAACGTAAGGCAAATTGAATAGAAGAAATTATTTATTAAAATATGCACGTTATTCATAAACACAACACAAAAATTATTTAGAAGAAAAGATTCACTGGCGGTTTTAATACATTTATTGATGTCTTACTCCAATGGTGGGATTAAAGACCACATTTGGAAAAAAAACTTATTATTACCTTATCGATAAATTGATCGAAATGCACAATAATTGTACTGTAAACTTTCCTTAGAATTATTTGAATAAACTAAAATCATGACATAATAAAATGAATATTTACTTTGGTGTACATGACACGTTTTCGTATGAACAGGCTACTTTTTGCGGACTCAACTTGAAATGGGTTGTGTTCTTGTCATACTGGTGTACACATGACATCAATTTGAGGCAAATATGAAACTATATAGAGCAACAGTATTTTTATTTACGTCAAAGTATAATACCGTGTATCAAATTAAATTTTAACAGAATTTCAATCAAGACATTCTTGTAAATGTAACATCACATTGGGACAGTTGATGAATTTATTTATTAATACATTGACGTCATGAACTGGTAGGCAGAGACCACGGGGGGTGTGGTGGGCAGGAGGAAGTGGAGATGCTGCAATCCTGACATGCCTCTCTCGCTTCAATCACTTTCATGAAATTACCATACATGCTCGTCGCTTATGGTTACTTTTGGCCTGTATTGTATTACGTCCTGGATTTGATTTGATTTTATGTATATATACTGGTATTATAAAGAGCAAAGATTTTTGTGTGCAAAACGGGAACTCAAAAGCGAATTCAAATTTACTTGCACTTCAAGCACGGCAAGCTCTTAGGTAACAGGCTATATTTTCAAATAATAAATGACGTTGGTGTCCTCTCCTCATAATCTGACATTCCACCATAGAGCGCTTTTTAAGATATTTCTTGCCGAAGACCAGCGCTTTCTTAGAAGCAGGTGCCATTTCAGGTATTTCCTAGGTATGAAAAAAACTGTTAGTAGAATTAAAAAAAACGTCCAGCTAATGATATCAAAAATTATGATTTCGTATTTAAAAAAACAGAATAATATACATATGTATAATATATATATATAAATTATTATACTTTCCCAAAAATCATATTTCTTTATCTTTTAATTTCATAGATTTTCTAAAAAAACATCCTGTATATGAGTATGTATTGTCACAGATATATTTCTATCAAGACTAGTAATGTTGTGAGTCAGCGGGGTGCTTTAATCAGTTATTGTGGTAGCGTCTTCATTACTGCAAATGATTAATGTCTTCATAAGTGCAGGAAGATTGTCATGTTTACAACGCGCCTACAAATGAGATTGTAATTGGTTTTTAAATAACATTTCGAATCTTTTTTTTCACAGAACTTTCTATCAGCAGGGTTACTATGTATAGATTGCTAATTATTTTGTTTTGTTTGAAGTGGAAACCTCTAACCTAACTGTTTCAATAAATTCCTCAAAAAAAAGTTTTAAATATTGAAAGCTGATTTGTTTACCTGAAATTACGTGATAAGAAATTAATTTAAAATCTTTCCTCGATAATTATTTACACTGTATGCCTGCCATTACGGCCTTTTACACGTAAAAGCACTATCAACATTTGCGTGTAAAAAAATATTAGCAAAATGAAAACAGAATAAGTTTATAAATAATTCAGTCACGCATACGTCACATCTTGTAGCTTCTTATTTTTATAATTAAGTTTTAGTTCTTATTAGTAGTAATTAAAAGTATTAAGTAAATGATTGTATGTTAAGTACAGTTTATAAATCACTTGAATTAAAAAGTACTTGAATGGAATGGTTTTTTAGTAGCAAGTAGAGTTCTTACATAAATTGTAAACACAAAATCATCTGGTATAGTCATTATTTTGTATTTGTATGTTGTTTTAACACAAATACTCGGTGGCAGGAAATGCTTTCACACTTATCTTGAGGTTTTAAGTTGACACCTGTCTTGCTTCCGGTTGATTGCAGCAAAACTACATTGTGATAAGTTATCTCAACTCTTAAGTGAAAGAAATTCTTTATTGATTTTAGTAAAATTTAAAATTATAAATTTATTTTTCAACCTTGTCCTATTATTTTACATAATTTTAGGATTATAACTTTTCTTAATTATTTTGTAAATGTGATAAACATTAAAGCTCGCGAGTGCGTTGCCGGCCTTTTAAGAATTCGTAGTCTCCATGGTATATTAACACCAGATGAGCGGACAATCCGTTTGCGTAAAATCGTCATTAAAAAAATTTTTTTTTGGTATATATCGTATTCATGAAACTGAAATCGAATCAAATCTCAGAAATTATTAACTCCCTATCTTTAATGAGTAAAGCTTAAAATAAAATAAATCAGTGGCGCTACAACCTCTTTAGGTCTTGGCCTCAGATTTCTGAATCTGTTTCATGATCATTTTTAAATCTAATAGCTAGGTAGATGATCAGCCTCTGGTGCCTGACACACGTCGTCGACTTTTTGGGTCTAAGACATGTCGGTTTCCTCACGATGTTTTCCTTTACCGTTCGAGCAAATGTTAAATACGCAGAAAGAAAGAAACTCCATTGATGCACAGACGGGGATCGAACCTACGACCTCAGGTATGAGAGTCGCATGCTGAAGCCACTAGGCCAACACTGCTCTAATAAGTAAAGCTTAGTGTAACCAATTTTAGGGTATGTACAAGTAAGAACTTACATACAAAAAATATTTTACATTTTACATATGACTTATAATTACAGGTTTGTATTTCGTTAAATAAAATACACACACTAATACAAATTAAGATTCAGATTTATTTCTTTTCCCAATTTTTTTTTTATTTTTTGCCAAACACACATTCTGTCTTTAAAACTACGTCTCGACAAGGAAAATATCTAAACAACAATAAAATATAACTCTATTGTATGTTCCCGGTGGTCTGATCATAATTTTTCATTCACAGACCATCTATACTATTAGATTTCAAGCAGCACTAACAAGGAGCTCGTGCAAGCTGGCTTATATTTACTCACTCACAAATATTTTTGTTACATTATTTGAACAATAATAAACTGGAATTTGCACTGTCCTTACTTTTAACATGGCTTAAGCGTAGCGGATGTTAATGAGATACTACGACAATATTATAACATTTAAAATAAATACCAAACGCTCTTTTATCATTTCCTTAAAAATATGACTGTGAATCTGTAACAAACCGTTTCTTATGAGCGCATAGGAAACATGATACATATTCTCCGTTTATTTTTAATTCTAATCTTTGATCTTTGAGAACCCTTCTCATAATTAACAGTTCATAATAAATCTAAGTGTGCGCTAATCAAGTCGTGTGGAGTTCACAGCTGCATTTAATTTGTCTGAGGATTTCTTTGTGCAACTTATATAGCTGGGATAAGGATGTGTTTACCTTAAACATCTATAAAGTTTTTAACAAGATAGAATAAATTGCTGCTCTTTTTAAAATGCTTTAAAATAATTTTAAATACAAAAAGATACGTAATTTTAGATACAAAAAGATACGAGTATATTGTTCATCAGGCGTCTCTATAGTCTACGGAAAGCTTCTTTTTCTTCGTAATATTCATGACTGAATGTCGAGCCTGTCTTGATAAGTCCTAAACGATACGTCGACTTTTTGCCTCCACACCACATATCAGATATCCTCAGCATGTCTTGTCTTGTTTAGACCCATAATTGTCTTTACATGTTGGCGATCGATCCCAACTTCTCCTACCATCACTTCACGCTACCATTACCAACTTGCCGTGACTGTTTGGTTATTTGCAGGCAATATGGCTAAACTGGCTTAGCATCCATTTGTATATTATGATAGTCGACAGTCTTGTAGTGATTTTTATATTGGTTGAGAATGTACAAAGGATGTGTGTATGGAATTCTCACTAAATCACGCACACATTTATAGGAAAAAATATTTGGCAGTGATGTATTGCATTTGTGACGATTTTAAGCGTAGCTAGAAATTCACCACATACAAAACCTTTGTTCCGTTTAAGAAACATTTACTCAAGTAAATGTGAGACAATATTAAACTTTTATAATTTAAGATTATGAAGGTATCCTTACATTTCCTATAACGATATTCAACCTTTGCTCCTTTTTCCAATTATGAACAACTGAAGATTGTTCAAGGGTTTAAAAATTACTAAGTTGATTAAATTGCAGTGCTTCTCAGATATTTTCCAACTTATGTAACTTAATTGAAAAATTCATCAGAAATTGCGAGTAATGCTCGCGAATTTTTCATATAAATAATGTTTACTAAACATGAATAAAAAAATTTCAACTAAAACATTTAAGATCTATTTTCGAAACATCTTTGGTGTTCTGGGCTACGTGATAGGACACAAGTCACTTATAAACAAGTCATACAAACTTTATCTAAACACACGTTAGTAAAGACTATAAGCTCGTTTGTGAAAGTCCGAAGAATTTGCTCCGAACTTATTTTTCTGCAAAACCAACGAAGCAAAAGCTGGGTTTCAGTCGACAGCTTTACGTTCAGGTTTCTTTATCCATTATACAAATATAACGCATAAAATAGATTCTTGTAAAGAGTCTAATAAGTGTTGTATTGCACAGCAATAATAATCTGTAATCAGGTGAGGTGAGAGTGTGAGAGAGGACCCACAGCGGTCCCAATCTTAATAACTGTTCACCGCGTTTACATTGTAAAACATAATTACTATTATATTGATAAAATACATCAAACTTTCAAACAAAAATGTTTTTTCAGTACTGCTGCAGCAAAGATGTTACAGATTAAGGGTGGATTAACTGTTTAACGAGGAAATCAGCATTAAACAATTTGAAACGTTACATACGATTGGTTGGTTGTTTGTAGAACAACCAACCGAAACATATGTCGACAATAAATTACAAATAAATTAACCAATCATTGTTTAATTTTGTTTTATACGTCAATAATAAAAACATCGAAGATTCATGAGCACCTCAAAATCAGGTCTGTCAAAGAGGAGAACAAGACCTGCAGTATGAAATACAGAAGGCTAGAAATGCATCCTAATAAGCTTGTCACGCAACGAATCATGCCAGACCCAGTAAATAGGCTTAAAAGACGACAATCAACAAAAGACAATCTTAAGTCTTGATAGACACGGTTGACAGAGAGGAGCAGTCTCGATGGAAATTTAGTTCTGAACGCGTAACAGCTCTCAACACATCTGCTCATAGTCTAGTTGACTGATTGACTTATATAAAAAAATACCTCAAGAATAAACTCTATGTTTACTTCGTTAGATATAAAATTACAGTAACTGAGAGTATTTTGTTAAGCACAAGATTTTAATTGCTTCTTATCATATTATGTTCTAACATATTTTTTTTGCTACAAAGAAATTTCTACTAGTACTATTCATAAGTCAAGAGATACTCGCGGACACTAAGCGAAATGGGTCTAGCTATTGACGATAATTATGATAAGATAAAATTTGTCATTTAACACTAGACCGATAAGAACAAAAGATTTTAAATCTATAATATTTATTTAGGCGGTAAAAATTTTGGATACATAAACTAGTCTTTCGGGAACAATACAAAATGTTCTCCATTTACAAGTCTATCTCGGCGATACCTAATTGAACCATTGTGACAAACAGAACCCTGGACATATTGTTATCTCACCATATCGTTAACCATACACGATGATCCCTCTAGTCCCACTGAGCCCTGTACTATCAGCAGAAGCTCTATTAAGAGAAAATGCAATTAAACGTACTTACACGGTGAAGGACAACTTTAATAATCAGCCACACATGGCTGTTTACCTGTCTATGAAATTTTTTACAAAGAGTACGCATCCAGAAATCTGTAGGGGATTAAAGCCCTAAAATTTTTTCATGCAATAACATCATCGTCATCAAACCATAGAAAGTTACCTTAAACCGAAATAGTTTTTTAAATGTCAGTATTTTTGTTGGCATATGAAATTTGTTAGTGAATTTAATAAACAAGTTTCAGATACACAATTGACCATAATTTAGTTAACGATATATGCGAGTGTAACTTCCTTTCGTATCAATCATCGGAACCCCTTCACCGGTATAGGTTCCTCTAGCTTTTTCCTAATATCTCTATCCATGGCTTTCGTCATTCGTTTTCTGCGAACGCCTATACATCTTCTATCCATCTCTTTTCTTCTGCTTCTTCAGGACCTTGGTCCTTCAGGCTATACTCTGGCGAATACAAGTATAACTACAAATTTTACTTACCACTTATTTTAGACAAAATTAAAATATGTATAATAATATATTTAATTTGAAGATTGCGGACGGTACTTTCTTGTTTTGTTAGGAATAGAGGCAGTTCATGGGTCAACTTAGAATGGTGCCCTGCTGCACTGTCGTAATAATGTTATGTTGTCTTTGAAACCGTTCGACTATGAGCGAAATTATTCGTTATTTCCGACCTGTGGCTGTTGTTTTGTTTGTACGATAATGGCTTGCTATTTTTCAATGGCTTATTTACCTACTGTATCTTTGTAAATTTGGTCTAAACGCGCATAACTTCCTAACCACATCAAGTTGAAGTTTTTTCGTTCGCTTTGGCTTGTACAAAATACAGAGCGTATTTCGTAGCATATTGAGCATATATTTGACGCACGGTAGCACGCCGAGGTTAGGCCAATGAAACCGCAACATCGAATAGAAGCACAAAAAGTGGCGGTCCTCCTCTCAGATTATGTTTGCTGTTAAGAACTTTTTCAAGTAGCAGAAACTAAGCAAGGTAGCCTTATATCTAGCACAAGCCGCTGATTTCTGAGCTTCTTATAAGGAGGTATAGTTTGCTTGCTTCAGAAAAACTTAATAGAAAAGTCGCTGACTAGAACATATTGGTATGCGGAAAACACAAAAAACAGATTTCTGTATCTATTTGCCTCCGTTCCCTGACACACGCCGTCAACTCTTTATCTCTAAAGCATGCCGGTTTCCTTACTATTTGTTCTGTGCGAGCGAGATAGGTGCCGACATAGAGAGAAAGTCTGTTAGTACACAGCCGGAGTTCGAACCTTCGCCGTCAGAGACAAGACTTGCAAAGCCACTAGGTCATCACTACTCATATACAGTGTAGGTAATGGTATATAATTACAATAATACTTTTTTATATAAATGGCGGATACACCCTTAATTGTGTTTAAAGACTACGTCGTTAAGGTAAGTTTTGCAAAAAATCAAGAGTATGCCAATTAATAAGCACAAATTTCCTTTAATAATCACAAAGACTGAATTTCGAGAGGGTATCGCATGACCGCTATGCGAGTATAATTTAAGCGATTTCCATACAAATTGAAGTGAATTCTGTACTGAATATTATGTGAACGCTGTCACAGATTATTAAAAAGAGTACCTTCAAATCAACGTTTAAATTACAATAAACGTTGTCAATTGTTACTAGTAGTAGTAAGCTAGAACAATTATAATTTTGACACACTATGGCATGGCGTCTTAATATAATATTATTATTATTTTTTAAAAAGAGTATCAATAATTTTTGTCAATGGTTATTTATTTTATGTTTTCTACCTAATTCCTCGAATATGTTAGCGTCGGAAGTATTATTAACTTACGTATACGTACAACTTAAGTAAATGGTATCAGAAACCGGGATGATTAGGCACTACTATGTATTTACCTTTAACAACTTTTTGTTTAACATCTTCAGCAAATTTCACAAAGATGTTCTCTCCTCTCTCTCTTTTCCAGTTGTTAAACATTATTTTAACTTTGTCTCCGTTACATGTATTCCCATGGCTTTTACGTATACATCCATGGGCATCGTACAAGCCATGAGTATACATGACTTGTACGTATCCCAAATACATGACGGAACTACCGTCACTTGAGCTGTACAGGCAGCACTTTGTCCAACTCTGTACCTCTAACGATACGACAAGAATCCACCGTAACCTGTCATCTGGGTAATCAATCCGATTGGTTTCATGTCAATACTGTAACATAGTAATTTATTGTGCATGCCTAAATCTTGAAAAATGACCTAATTTTTTTTCATTATAAAAATACCATAATAAAAAAATTACCAGATGAACTTCGTATTACTTGCTTTTCAAAAACTTAATACAAAGTTTATACAGCTGGCCAAATACGTCAGACTAGCAATCATTTCGACACAAGTTATTTCTTCATTTGGTAATACTGATTTTTCTATGCTATGGCCGTAGCTGTCATTACGCACTGTATCCTCACTGATTGAAATTTTAAGTACTAACTCGACCGTAATCTCCTGTTCGCTAACGTGAATTAATTACTGAATTGTTATCGATATGCAATGTAAAAGGTAACTGGAGATGGAATGTTGCCGCTTTGTTCGTTAAAATATTAAATAAAATAAAAATTTACTTACAAATAATTTTTTTTTAATTTGATTTTTCGTTCCTAAAATAAGAGAAATTTAACGTTCGCTCTACGTTCGTTTTGAGAGCTTGGAGTAAATTTAAATTAAGAACCTTCAATTTCTTTAACTTACTTCGAAGTGTACTAAAATGAATTTAAACTTGGTTTCTAATGTAATTATAATTGAGTACTTTATATGTTAAATGTACTAAATGTTTAAAGAACTTTATTTCTCATCACAAAAAAAATATTTTATTTACATGAGAAACTTAATATTAATATGTATATATACGAGCGAGATACACGGCGCCATAAGCCGTCTTAATTTTAGTCAACTGTGTTCATTCTAACATGCATCTTTACTGCATTTTTGAATTTGTCAAACACTCCAATATTGCGAATTTGAGATGGTAATTGATTAAATAATTGCACTCCGTTTTACCTAAGTTTCTTTTTTAAGTTCAGCCCATAATTGGTTTCTATTGCATTAATAGCTTCTCCATTCTTCCAATCTTTCTGAAGTGGATTAAGTATCTTTTTCTTCACTTGTTTGCATTTCCTTACGTACTTAACGAAGTCAATAAACCAATAAATACTCTAAACGTAAGATTTTTAATCTTGAACATAAAAAATTGAGTTATGAATCACACCGAACCTTAAAGAGTTCTAAAGAAAACAGTGTTCAAAAATCAGCTCATTTTTTATGCATGCAGCGCCTGCATACAAATCGTTAAAAGAGGTAAAAAGTATTGAAGTATTGTTTAACTATATCACCATGTCTTGATTTCATGCTGGCGTACTTGTGTCGACAATTGAATACTAATTGTTTTTACACGGTGTCCTTTATGTTTTAAATTATTGGGTATCTTTCTTTTCCCACGGAAACAGTAAAAAAACGCTTCGAAATTCAAAATTCCTTTTTTTTCGAGAGGCATTATTGCGTATGAACTAATCTACGACTATCATACTTCATTTACTGAAATGTATTAAAGAAAGCTGTGTAAAAAGGCTTATTATAAAGTTAGCGATTATCTAGTGGATGGGCCTGGGACTAGTGCTGGGCAGGCTACTTCTAATTAATTTGCTATACATATTTGTTTTAAAATATGTGTCGTTTGATGATTTGTTTTTTTAAAAGAGTACTGAGAGTTTTCTTACGCCGGCTTTTTCTCTCGGCCCACACCCTCTATCTTCTTTGCCGATGAGTAGGGATGCCTACAGGTTCAAATTTAATGACGTGGCATAAATGATACCTGTATATCTTATGTTATGTAATAACGTATTTTATTTATTTATGTTATTTTATTTCGTAAAAAACTACAGACTCACTAGAGTATCAAGCCATAGTTACCTTTGAAGAATAAAATAATTTAAATAAGGAACTCTACGATATTGATTAGTTTTCGATTTTCTATATTTTAATTTTCGAACATAATTTCCTACTATTTTATGCACGGCGCGGCGGTGCGACATCGAAACGTCTGTGGTATTTACTTTCTAAGCTTGTAATATACACACAAACGAAGTCAAACAATATCTTACGTATAATATTTCAAGCAAACATTAAGAAACGTGTCACGATAATTGCTAGGCGTGTGGCTCAGTTGATTCGACGCATTTATTGCCAAATCTCAAAGACATGCAATAATGTCAAATGTATAGTTGGATATTGTAGTTTGACACGCTGTACGGCACTAATTGGCTTTGCCCAGGGGTAAGTAACCTTTGACACTCGACAAAGGTCTTTCGGAGCGTTGAGCCAATTCTCTAAAGTGATCAGTTACAGCAGTGAATAATTAAGAGCTTGCAGACTAACGTTTTTTGCCCTTAACCGTTATTTTTAGGTTGTATTTTATGTATGTATAAACGAAAAGAGAAATAAAATAATGAGAGAATAATTGTGTTTCTTATGAGTATATCATGTGCTAGAGGACGATATTATATTAGTTACTATAAGAATTAACCTGCAGCTATAAGAAAAATGGTTTTTGTAATGTTTACGAACGGTAGTTTAACGGAACAACGACATAACAAAACAATGAGAAATGATTGCATACTTTTATGAATAAAATTGAATCATTTTTATTGAGTTATCACAATTTTGTATACATACAAAGAAGATAGGATCCGATGTAAATCCTCGGACGCATAGGCCAATCTAGTTTGAGAGACATTGATGCAGCGCAAACGATGAGCGTAACGGGACAATGAGTCTTACTTTTGCGACTGTTCATCGATTTATTAGACGCTGTCACGTCAAAACACATATGTTATGCCACGTAAAAATATAACTGTTTTTAAGTACAAATAAAACTAATTTTGTACTTGAATGTTGTTGTCTCAGAAAGGTTGGCAATCTCTTTTCGTCCACGCCCGTCTCAACTCAACTTCGATAATGTCGAGTTTAAGTTTTCGCAAGTCAAATCTAATTGTTTGAATAACTGTTGAACCCTACCCTGAATAGGTAATTAATGTTATATCTATTTTAATGTTTGTCTTATAATTAATGTTTGTAACATGATCACTTGACATATAGAATATTCGACTATAGTGTATGAGAATATAGTATTATCTCTTTTTTAGCTCGTTTGAATAACTGCAGAGCCAATCGACTTTTCCTTTTATATACACAGTTAACACTGGCTCGTAAGATGAAGGAAAATGTTGTGTGGAAATCGATCCAAGTAAACCCAAAAATTCTGTCTGTCTGTTTGATGCTCAGAAGACATATAACCTACTTGCTTATTATGATGAATATTATCAAGTACATATACAGAAATCTGATGTAAAGAGTTGTAGATCAACTGGTTTTTTATATGTATTCTACGTTATTGGTTTTTTTAATTTTAATTTAGTCTTTAAAAATTAAAGGAAATTTAATTAAGGTGATCATTAATTAGAAGATTTCGTGTTGCTATTTAACATTCCATTATATATTATATAATTTTCAGAGATAATTATATATATAAGATAATTATATAGATAAAATTATTGTGTGATAAACAGAGACAGGTATTTGTTAAATATTATGGTAACATTTTACTCAACATCATATGATTTAGTCAACTGTCAACTTGACATGACAGTGTCTCAAATTACAGATAAGCAGTCGAATCTTTGTATAATGTCAACATTTAATCTATAAACCACAGACAATATAAGACTAATATAGTTTTTATTAACTGTGTGACGTTCCTAGTCACGTGATAGTAATAATCGTTAATTTTATCAAGTGGCCCAGATAGCAAGTTATACAGTTCACTGAAGTAAAATCAAGTTTTATAGCGTCTTCTAAAGATTTTCACGTGAGCGAATTTAAACCTCGTTCCACGTTGATTTATTCAAGCTTCATCGCTCCTCGGGATTAGATCCTACTTAAGTCTTAATATGGATCGGCTGGATTCACCTACACCCATTTAAGTGAGGTGCAATAATTTATTCATGGAGTCATCTGAATATCTATAAAATTTCATAGAACTTTTTATTTGTTTAAGTTAATGTATATTAACAGCTATTATTAGTTTGTTTGTTTTTTAAATTCAAAATACAACCATCGGACTCACGACACGGATAGATTTACTAGTACTGTACATATTTAATCAAAATATGTATGACTTTTTAACCTTAATTATTTTAAAGGCTAGATTGTGTTTTATATAAATTGATACTATCTTCCAAAAATTCAATCTTTCATCTTTGTGATGTTGTAATAATTACTAGTCATTAAGATTCAGAATTAAACTATGTCCTGCCAAATTTGTCAATAGGATTAATTAGGATAACACAGGATTCAAATCCAAGAAACAATTAAATATTTATTAATAATTAATTATAATTAAACTTGGCTGCACAGACATAATATAATTTTTTGTGTGTCTTCACATACTGGATTCCAGAATGTGTTGTAAGTAACGTCGTCGTAGTACCTGTATAACGCTCACTTAGAAATACTAAAACCTAAATCCAGGGAAGATAGTTATAGAAAAAGGACTATAATAAAAAGGTAATCGTATTTGCGTCCCTCTCACTTTTATTATAGACCTTTTACCAGTTACTAATTAGTAAAAGGTCCATAATAAAAAAAATTATACTGTTCAAATGTTGGTGTCTATGACAACCAAAACAAATGAGTTTCGTTTTCATGGCTATAGTTTTAAGGAGTTTCGTTTTCAGAAACTTGTAGGTTATATGATCCCTATATTTTCAATCGTAGTGTTTACAAGGAGCTATGACTATACTAATTACTATTATATACTATATACTGATTCTGTATATTAAATATTTTTTGTCGTATATGGGCCTAACATATTTTAATAAAGAAAAATCTTTGAATGCGTTTTCCTAAATATGGAGATTTCTCGATTTTTCGAATTTCGAATATAACTGAGGGTTGCGAATTACATACTTTATTATTCTTCACCCGGATTTCGTGGAAACATTTTTGCAAGCTTTATGCGTTTTGTAATCAATTCCGTAGTTTTTTAATATATTGTGATATAGACACGACCAGAAACCCTGTCAAATTTCCAAAAACTAACGCGAGAGAAGCGGCACTCAATAGTCTTATAATCCTTTTAATTTCGAAGTCGTGTAAAACACCTTAGCACTGTTAGACACACGCCGTCAGGTGAATACAAAACGGGACCTTTGACAAATTTTACTCAAATAACAGCTGTACAAACATAAATCTCTAGCGCGTACGAGAAACTTCTTACTATTTACCCATTAAAATGGCTAATTATCCTGAGATAAGGGCAGGTCAAGGTATTAAATCACACTTGATTAGAACCTTCATTGATGTACGGCAATAAAAACTAGATTGGAAGTTCGATGTTGGCCAGATTGGGCCACGAGGGATATGAACGAGAATTACGTGTTTAGGGTTACTGTGAGGGCTTTTTTGTAATTAAACTTTGGCTATTAAGCTGTTAAATCATTCACAGTAGTATAGTAACTTGGTTAAAAGTAATTACTATTGTGTATAAATATACAGAAGGATCTGCTTAGTATTGATACGCGTTTGAATATTTAATAGTATAAGGATCACGGAGCAGATAAAGACGTCCAAAGTTGGCCTTTGGTCAAAAGTTGTACTAGACCACTGCTTTGACGTACTGAATTGTAATATTTATTAAGTATGATTATTTAATCACAATGCATGCTTTAGTCTCTAAATACTCTCTATATACTTGACAGCGTGCACACATTCGCTCACACAGAAACACACGCATAGAATAAGTTTATAGCAATTCTTTTTAAAATTTGTATAGATAAGGGAAGTAGCGAGTCAACCCCAACACAAGTGTCTCTTGACTACTTAAAGGGGTTGTCTCATACTCATTTATTGATGTAAAAATTTGAGAAACAATAAAAAAAAAAAAATATTTTTATTTATGTAATGTTATGTTAGTAATGCTTATCATATGCCGATCGACGTGTTTAGTACTTTTACAAGGCATTTTTACTAACCAGTAGAAACCAACCAACACCATACAGTATCTGAGTTATGGAGGCACTTTCATTCAAGAGTTATATTTAAATGTTGCTGTCAAAGGCCAATAGAATTAAGGTCGTCCTAAACCGTTACGAACGCACACCATAAATAATTTCATCTTTGTATCGAAAAATTGAACTTTCACCTCACATTAATTTGTATTGAGTATGAAATATTAGCCGCATAAATTATGTATTATATAAGTTACTATTTATTTGACGGAAAGAAAGTGAATTATCGTGTGTTTACAAAGAATAACATTTTAAGGTCTTCGTTATATATTAACGGAGCTTCTCAGACTTCTGATGTTGATAGTAATTTATGTTTTATATAAATACCCAGCAAGCGGGATCAGCTGATCTGAATACTGTAATAATTCATAAATTCCCAAAACTCTCAATAGCATATAACTAACAGGTCATAGCAAATGGCTCATTTGACAGCTACCTTTTAGAGAAACTAGAAATCAAGGTACCGACGCGTTCTGTGCGCATCCAGGAATTATTTATGATACCTGTAACTAATAACAATGTGTCCCAGAATGCTCCGCTTGTTAGAATGTGCAAATATTATAATGCTGTGTGTACTGAAGTTGATATTTTTCACAATAATATTTGTAAATTTAAAAAATTAGTTCATGGTGAATACTTGCAACCTTAAATACTAATTTGAATTAATTAATGTATATATATATATATATATATATATGTGTGTGTTCTTTTCTTCTTTTTTTTGTCATTCAATTTAATATGTGTATGTTGTTTGGTTGATATTTAGTGTAAAATGCTGTGTACAGATATAATTGGATATCAGATTTTCAAATGTTGTTTAGTGTATAATAACTGTATGTATGTAATCAATCTGTTTTCTGTTTTTGTACCTAAATGTAAAAATAAAATAAAAAAAATAAAAATAATGGCAAGTAGGTGATTCTTCTGCGCCTGACACTTGTCGAATACTGAGTCGGGTTCCTCACTATGTATTGTTTGTAGGTTGTTGTTGAAAACTTGTCATAATCATTAATACTTTGTATTTTACTTTATTCATATTATAAATGAATCTTCCATAAATATTGAGTAAATGTGCTTTATTTATTTTATACATACTTTTCAAATTACATAACTAATATACATACAGCGGAAAACCAGCCCCTTTGTGGGGCTAGTGTAATAAATTCCTAATTGAATTCAAAAAAAAATAAACATATATTTTGTT
The DNA here is from genome assembly GCA_028984075.1 of Pieris mannii. NCBI lineage: Eukaryota > Metazoa > Arthropoda > Insecta > Lepidoptera > Pieridae > Pieris > Pieris mannii. The sequence continues at coordinate 8,979,095 of CM054779.1, read as the reverse complement.
CGTTGTAATTATACACTTATGTAAAGCATTTGACTTCCAACACTGTGTGAGATCATGTGCGGTGGTATAACTTATCTGCTGAGACTCTTACCAATTTATTTATTCACAAAAATACATACAGCATTTAGTAGGTGCAGTCTTTGTAAACAAAGTGCGTGCGTACAAACTACAAAGTATACATATCAGAAGTGAAACTCCTTTGGCAAACCATTTTTTTAATATTTTACCCTCATGCGCCTAAAGAAGTTCCACTTCAAAATATTTAGGATGGCCATTTGAGGTCCGAATCTCGCAGGAAACGCCCTTGTGCTAGTCGCAGGATAACGCCCATTCCAGCTGAGCTACCCTCACCAAAACAGCCCAAGCTGAACTGTAAAGGTCCTTATGGCTAACAGCGAGATCCCAATCAAGGAAATCATCAGTGCCTTTTGATAATAACCAATGTAACCACAAATAAGCCGGTAATCGTGATTGTCATTATAAGAGCAATTTTAGATCGAAATATTATTTGCATTCCAAGAACTAATTGAACCTTTTAGCTCCAACAATGTCACAAGTCTAGTGCGTCTGTAAATTAATTAACATCTCAGAGTTGTCTTACCTCGTTAAGTGATTACGAATCAGCAATATGATAGGTCAATAGCACTTGAATTCTTGTCTTTAAATTAACAAGCCTCAATGTGTATGATAGCTTAAATCATTTGTGTGGAATGTTTGAAGGATTTAATTCGTAATTATAACATTGTGTTAAGTATTTTAAATGTTAATACAAATTGTACATTTGCTGGAACATAAGTATGAACCCATTGACCCCACATTTGAACCTGTCACAGTTTGAACTGTGAAATTATTGTTTACACCTCATATTTACTAAAATCCGGTGTTTGAATGGTGAATGGAATACAATATACTTTGTACATGCATATGCATACCAAATTTGAATTTCGAATATTTACTTAATTGGTCGCTCGTACAAAAAAGTTTAAACTATTATGCATACTTGAATAGTATACGTTTATACAGTTTGTAACGTTTATTTGTTATCAAAATCATATATGAGCGGAAAGATAAAACATGACATTTTTGATTCTACTTTCTAAATAAAATTTCAACTGAACATGGCAACCAATTTTAATCTTAGAAATGATGAGAGATAATTGTTTATACTACGTATTTGCGTGTTGTTCTCACGAGTATGTAAGTGCGTGCTATTTCACCATGCCTCCTGCTGATAGAGGACAAATCTTTTTAATTTATTTTATTATTCTTTATTACTCAAGATGTCATATGGAACATGGTGTAATGGTTGCAGCTCCTTACAATCATTGTGTAAAAAAAACTTGGCGATTAAAAAGAGTCGCGGAGAGTTTATTGCCAGTTCTCTTCCGTTCTACGCCCTTGATTTGAGAACTGGCAGTAAATGTTAAATTAGAATCATTTTATGTATATTTCTTTTCTTTTTTTGACGTTCATAAGTGTACATTATGTTACCTATATGAATAAATGATTTTTGTTTGTTTGATAAAAACAAATGACAAACGCCCAGATAGAATAAAAAGGACTGTCGAACTAAAACAAGAGATTAAGCTTTTGTAAATACATCTGCGAGCATTAAAAGCACATAAAGGGCCGACTGTATTAAGTATGTATGAAAATTGGGCAAATGACAGCCACAATGAAATAACTCGATTCCATGTAATCAATTACAATCATATGAATGCAGAGGAAAACCGCTGTCGACCGTCCTCACCGGTTGATTGATTGGTACTCATGACTTCTGTTTCCTCGGGTTAATTAATTTGAACTGTTGCGAAAATCGAAGCGAGTCATTAATCGCAAAAATTGGACGCTGTTTTTATGACCATATGGTTTAAGATAATTATTTTTCATTAACAACATTACAACTTTCATTTATATGAGAAAATATACTAATAACATAATACATAACGCTTGTATTTAACAATAGTAAAACAAATTATAGCAGCCGGCAAGAAATTTCTTAGATAAAATTACAACAATTCTTATCGCCTATAATGGTACCTTGAAAACTAGTACTTGTAAATATGTACAAGTCCATGTCTCAACGCCTGGAATATATACCAGAAATCTGGAATACGTTCTTACTTGTATTGAGGCACAAAAATTCACGTCACTGTCTTATAAATGGTCGCAGAAGCAGAAGCAGGAAAGTTATAAATCGTTATTTAATCAATTCAGTATATTAATTATAATAATAAAACAAAAAACAACGGTGATGGAAAACATCGTGAGTAACCCGCCTTATCTGAGACAGTTATAGAAATCTGAGGCTCAGAGCTGGCAGGTAGCGCCACTGATTTATTTTTTTATTTTTCAGTATAAAATACTTGTGTCACAGCTCATAGCATACATGCATATGCTTCATTACAATAAACTTTAATAAACATAATATTTTTTTATAATTTACTTTGCACAGGACACGTGCACATGTGTACACTCAATAAGTGTAAACATAGGTTCAAAGACTTGGTCTCTGAACAAACACTACATGCATAGAGTATTTTTGAAGTGATACTTCTTTAGGCGCATGAGGGTAAAATTTTTAGAAATATAACGTCACGCAAGTATGCAACGGAAGTGTCGAAAAAGAGAGAGAGAGAGCGATCGAGACCGATTGAGAGAGAGTAAGACAGGGCGAACGTAGCATGAAGCAACTAGCGATGGAGTGAGAGTAGGGAGCAAGCAAGTGAGAAAGATCGAGAGAAAAAGTGAGATAGAGCGATTGTCGTATCACACACAGTTGGCACTGTCCATGGCTGGAGCGAGAGGTGGGAGAGAGCTATAGTGAGAAAGATTGAACGAGGGAGAAAATAAGGGATATTGAGAAATAATACATGCTATATTGGTTTGTGTATTCGTTTACTAGTTAAATTATTTATATATATTATTATTAGCACTTATACGTACAGTGAATAGAGATATACAAATACATACATGGAGTATTAGGGCTTTTACCGTTTTTATTTATTAATTGATAAAAAAGCTTGCTTAGTAATTATTAATGCACACAGAAGTTTCACTTCTGACATGTGTACTTTGTACGCACGCACTTTTTTTTTATAGAACAGGCAAACGAGGCGCATCTGATGTTAAGTGATACAGCCGCCGCACTCTCGATACCAGAGAGCTCGCGAGTGCCGGCCAGCCAAATATATACACACCAATACACTTATAAAAACATACACCCTTTTACATTTGTTTTTGGCTTGTACATTTAAATATATATGCATGCAATAACTTAACTAATGTACAAAATATGTATTACATTACAAAACTGTTCATACAAATACCTACAATTACAACTGTCATTTCACGGCCTATTATCGATGCTCATTTGAATAAAACCTTGCAAATGGCTGCGATTATTCTATTGCTCAATTCCCTTTCATTGGGTTTAACTACAACCTTTAACTCCGCTTTGTATGTAATTCAAATTAATTACTTGTGAATACTGAATTGCGTATTTATTGTTAACTATACATTTCAGTTTGATAACTCTATATCGATTTGAAGCTAGGATACATTATTATATTACATCGTTTCGCTTCAACAAGATTTATATTTACGCTATTTAGTAGCCACCACAACAAATGTAACATTTTGCTATGTTCTTCATGACTGTTCGCTTTTCTGGGATAAACTAGTTTTTAGGTTTCTCCTTGCAATTTTTCCATGTCTCAAGAATTTAATTAAAAAAGAACACTTAAATTCGTTCGAATTTTACCCTTAGCAACATATGTTTTGTTAATTTGTTTTTGTATAGATAACAACATTTCTTTGAGGTAAGGAAGTTCTTTCAAGAGTCCACTTTTGAAGGGACACAGAAAGTATTATGCTAGTGTATGCAATTGTATGTGCACACTTCTTCACCATAACATCTGTTGCGAAAGCGGCCATAATTGCCGTAATAGATTTTATGTTATAGCCAAGGCGTAGTAAAATACAACAAGGCATTTCTATTATCATTTAACATACACAAAAACTTAAATAAATAATTTGTTAACCTTTATTTCTTTTATTTTATATTGCCTTTTTTATTAAACTGTGTGATGATTCTATTTTTTTCTTTGAGGGTAGTTGATAAATAAGTCTGAACGTCGCCGAACGGTCATTTCAATAAATATAATGGTGTTTTACGTTTGTGTCAAATATGAAGTTCCTTCTTTTAGTATTGGGCTTAATATCTTTATATAAAATTAATATAAATACAAATGTTGTTCGTTTGTCTTGCAAACTCAAGAAAGGCAGGACGGATTTGGCTACTTTAAATCTTGAATTTGCTCTTTAAATTTTTGTGGAAGTTCACAGCAGTAAACTGTGAGAAACATGTATGATATATAATATAAACTAAATTAGAATGAAAAATTTCATCTCCAATACGAGTTGTTACAAAACTTCAAAACATTTGATCTCTTGTTTTTTTAGAAATATAAATCAATGTTGATAATTAAATTCCTAAATAGCAGGCTGATTTTGATGAGTGTTCAAATGGATTCGAGAAAGGTTCAAATTATTCAATTATTTTTTTTTAACTTTAAAATTTTTGTATTAATAATTAACTTTAAAAAGTTACTTTTTTTTTCAACTTTTTTTGAACGGTTACTTAAGCTAGTTGGCTGCGACATAAATGTCAGCAGCTTAAGTAACCTAACGCTTCATATGCTATATACATATGAAGCGGTATATTTGATTATAGATATATATATATATATATAAAATCAAAACATCATTTATTCATATAGGTAACATAATGTACACTTATGAACGTCAAAATATACTTTAAATGTTTCTTATTTTACATTTACTGCCAGTTCTCAAATCAAGGGCGTAGAACGAAAGAGAAGAACTGACAATAAACTCCACTCTTTTTAAAGTTTTTTTTACACAATGTTTGTAAGGAGCTGAAACCATTACACCATGTTCCATATGACATATTGAGTAATAAAGAAAAATAAAATAAATAATATTCACATATACATACAAATAAATATTTCACTTTTTTTTTAAATGTATTAAACAATTCGAAATCCAATAATCATATTTAAGACTGAACAGAATTGTCAATTCATCAATTAAGCCGGTTCGGTCGACCACTATCAGACTTGCAAATAGTCAATTTTTACCTTAATATTATCTTTTTATTTTTATATTTTACTGATGAATAAAATTCTAAAATGCAATGTAGCCGTAACGCAATGTAGCTAAGAGATAAGATAAGTTAATAGACCCACTAACAATTTAATTTTTTGGTTTTAAAAATATCGCTCTATAAAATCAAATAACCAGACGCTAATAAAAGGGTTACTTCTAAATTAATGTAGGCAATTTTATCGGAACTTTGAGTGTTTGTCTTGAACACTGAGAGAGCTAATTGCAGCTTATTAATAAGAGAATATCTTACAGGTTTTTAAAGGGGTTTATTAATTCACATAGTGTAATATATATTTCAGATTGCTGTTTCTGTCGCTACTCCTACATTCAACGCATGGCTTTGGCAATGAAGGACTTTTTGGGTCGAAATACCCAAACGGTAAGTTTAAAATTTGTATATAATTTTGAATTTCTTATGACCTTAAAACATTTTTAAAAATGTTACATTCTTGCTTGTTTAGTGACTATCGCCTTTAATATAAGACGGTTTGGTTCCCGGTATATTAATAATTGTTTTGAATTTATTGACACATTTTAAACATGGGCAAACGGGCACTTAGTGTTAAGTTAACTAAAGTGCTATTTAGTCCATGGACACCTGCATCATTAGGAGACTTGCAAGAGCAAGCTCTTCTTCTCCGCTATTCTTTTGAAGGCTCCTAAAAGGAACGGTGATACGTATACAGACTAAAAGTTGCCTTTAATATCAATAAAATTGTTGAATGAAAGAAATTAAATGTAGATGTAATAATTATAAAACGTTTTTCATCCATCCAAATCTCAAATCACAAGTCTCAAAATTAAGTATTTTGTTATTGCATTTAGATACTATTGCTAAAAAATTACCAAAAATGTATTTGATAAACGAATGCATACGGTCATTTGATCTGTTTCATATCTAATAAAACATCCAAGTTATAAACGATATTCTTTACTAGCTTCCGTAAGCAATAACTCTTATTATACGATTCACAGAATGTAATAGGTTTTGGGTTTAACGATGTGCTAAGGAGCGGAATTGATTTGAACTAATTAGGATTGATTATGCATTTTATGATGTTATGGAATATTTTGCGACAGGTTACATCTAATTTGTCTGATAATATTCTGCACCTGTCATTAACTTAAAAAGTAAGTTATCATATTGTGTGATTTTTTTTACTTTCATATTCTTACCTGGTGGCTACTCTAACAATGGTTCCTTGACGTGCGGATATACTTATTTAATGCAATTTAGATAACTTCTATTTTATTCTTAAAGATGAGATAAAATTAAAACTCTTCAAAGTAAACGTAAAAACTTTAACATCAAAGACATTCGTGGTACGTGGTGGTAAATGTGTTTGAAATGATAGGTGATATTTTGTCCATCTTGACCATTTCTATTAACCATGGCGTAACTTTGTGACAAAAAAATCGCACCAAAATCGGTAAATTTGCTTCGACACGTTAAACTTATATTTTGGGGATAGCACCTAACGCAACATAATATTATTGTCAATGTCCTTTGGCTATATTCTAAGACTCAATACACTTTCCGTAAGCCATTTTGGTAAAAAGTTCATTTTTATTATATCGAGTCTTCGCTCTTTATAAGATTTGTTTCTAAGTGCTCTGACATATGTATAATTTGAATTCACTGTTACGCTGCCCGTATATCCCTCCTTTACCGATGGCCTTATTTGGAACCACGATACCTATTTACTGTTCCGTTCAAAGCATTGCTAATTGTTCGCCTGAAACGAAATTCTCTATTTCCTTTTACACCCCAAGTTGGAATTGAGGTGTAAAATAATCGTTTCAAGTGAATCGGTACCGTAACGTTTTATTGACAGAAAATCTGCGAGAAATCATTTAATATTATCCGATTTTTATCTTTGTTAAATTATATGTTTAATAAAATATGTTTTTTACTTAATTAGATTTTTAGGCGTATAAGATACTAAAACATTAAAATAAAAGTAAATTATACCTTAAGCGATACTCTGATCTTTAATTCCGTAGAATTCTGACAGCTATAATTTTTTTTACATGCCAGATTTCAATACCAGACTGAGCATCTGACTATATATACATAAATTAATTTGTTAGTTAATGTATGTAAAAAAAAAAGATTTTTAAAAGGTTTACTAAACCTGGAATTAATAGACAGTGATGCCAGCTAAAGTATTAAATAAAGTAATTAAAGTTAATTCAATATATCATTTGTGATGTTGAAATATTAGTTATTTTTGTTTTAGGTCACTTGAGTCAGTAAATTAAGATTTTTGGAACTTTTTGGGTATGAAATGGGTCAAATTTGTCCCTTTTCCGGGGGAGAACTTTTAACTAGCAACACACACATGAAATGTCAGAATACTACGCAATTAAAAATCAGAGTATAGCATACATATTCCACTGTTTATTATACTAGCAAGAATAATTCCGAAGCCTATAAAGGAGACATAAAAACAGAATTTTTAATAAAATGTTTAAGCAAAGACTTGAAGCTATTTTATATTGTAAACAGAAAGTAAGCGTACTACTTCATTATTGTAATAATAAAATGTATTTTTAGGTAAAACGCAATGTTCAAAAATAAAATCATAATATAATATTTATATAACATTCTCTCAACTACAATTTTTAACAGCGGTCCAAGAAGCCACTACTACGATGCGATACATCTGCTGGTAGTCAAATATTTTAAAGAATTTTTTTAAAGTGTTTTTTTATAGAACAGGGGGTAAACTGGCAGAAGGCTCATCTGATGTTAAGTGATACCGCTGCCCATTGACACTCTCACGAGTGCGTTGCCGACCTTTTAAGAAATGGTAATATCTAGGCGTCAAAGGGATAATAGCAAAACTAATTCTTATGTTTTAAGCATTATTTTTACCAATTACCGTGATTATTATAACTATCGTGACATTTTAATTGGCTTCTACAGTTTTTCATATTATTTTTAGATTATTAACTTTCACGTTTATGAAACGAAATATACCAGCGAATACGTAGCAATTTCATTCTATTCCAATTTCAAAAACTTATAACGAACCACGAAGCAATTCAAAGCACACATAAAACAAGGATAAATTATACGTTTCCGTTTTTCAGATATCCCCGAATACGACTTGCTGCACGCTATCGGAGTTCCATTTAGCAATCCGAAGACCCAGTACTTCGATGAAGGCCTCGACGGTTTTCCGGCTTACGGGCTCAAGCCGGGATCTGATATTAAATCTCCGTATCGACTCTTTATGCCCGAGAAACTTTACGCTGAATTCTCTATAACGGCTACTGTACGACCGGCAAATAAGGACGGCGGATTCCTCTTTTCTGTCGTTAACCCTTTGGAAACTGTGGTCCAGCTCGGTGTACAGCTCATACCGTCTGGTCCCGGATTGACGAATATTTCTTTGCTATATACAGATGCGAATATTTACGCGTTATCTCAAACGATCGCTTCGTTCGTGGTACCTTCGTTTTCTAAGAAGTGGACACGGTTCGCATTGAGAGTAACAAATGATAATGTTACGTTGTTTCTTAATTGTTTAGAGTTTGATACGGTTATTGTAAAGAGGAATCCGCAGGAATTAGTCTTTGATTCTGCTTCGACTTTGTATGTCGGTCAGGCGGGTCCACTCATCTCTGGAGCTTTTCATGTAAGTAGCTAATTATATCCTAAGCTTTTAAATTAGTTTGGACTATTATAGTATTTTGTGTCAATATATATGAAGGTTACAGTACATAAAATAGACGATTAGACGATTTCTAAGGATACCTTTGCTAGCTTTAATACATTCAATATATAAGGTGTGTTAATAATTTTGGCTGACAAGATAAATATCGTCAAATATACATCTAACGACCATTAACTGAACCTTCACAGATTGTGTGATTTTAAATCTTAAAAAGACCGAAGAAACGGAACTGTATCAGAACATTTGTATGTACCAATTCTGGGTAAACTAATACCAATCCCTTGACGACCATTAACATCGGAACTTTTCTATTAAGTTGAACTTATCCGAAGTTAGTATCGTTTTCCCACCAACTACTTTATGTAATTATGTGTTAACTTGTGTGGGACTTTGTGTTATAATTCAATATTGCTGGGTTTCGGTTTGCGGAGCGGATTACAAATGAGAACTAAATTTCTTGGCGTAAATATCTGTTTTTTATTCTTTAATTTTGTCGATTAGAAATAATGTAACCTGGATTTGTATGTTATCCATTGACCAGTGGAGTATTACAATATGTAAAATATTAGTGAATCTTCGGCGCACTTATATTTTTTAATTCTTTAGCTCAATTGTGTGGGAAAACTTCGTAGGTTTCCCACACAATTGAGCTAAAGCCTGATTCTAGAGAAATGGGACAATTATTTGAAAATGATACGGGAATCCTTTTAGTGACTTAATGATCTCGATTCACGATATAACTCGTAACGTTTGCAGCACAATAATAAATAATCTGGATGATACAATATAATGTAATATACAAACACATACCTCCCATTTGACAAAAGAGCTTAAGAAAATGTATATATGTGATGTGCGACACAATAATGTCCCATTCACAACGACATAAAAATCTATACAGGCGTACGTCATCTATCACATCCTATTCAGATCCCAAATATTCCGTTTTACGAAGATTCCACGTCCCAAGATTGTAAGGGATGCGTTTATCACGTGTTTTCGGAGACAAAGCTATGCCGAATACACATATAAATAGTTTTATTGAACCTTTCTTGCTTTAATATATTACTAGGTAATATTTGTTATATCTTATGTTTTATCGTGACAACCCTAAAGGATACAATAAGGTAAGAACCAAAATAGAGCAAATTAATTAGAATCAAAGTAAAGGATGGAGTAAATTTTGAAAACCAAATTACTTGTAATAATAAATTACACATTACGTATTTATTTGGCGAGAACCAATAAATGTACTAAGAACATTGTACATTTCTATGTCTCTAGTTTAAAAAGAAATAAAGATTGAATTTGAAAGAGTCAAAGTAAAGATGGTCTGGCCTATTGAATACCAACCAAATTGATCATAATACTTACACATTAATTAAACATCTTAGTAACAAATATTAGATTTTATATTTTGTTAAAACTGATACGTTATTGTATTTAATTGCAAAAGGAATTGAATTCTGTAGTCTGTGGAATTGAATTACACAAATTAAATGAATTCATGTCAATCAATAAAAGCACCTAATTGTAGCTCAAATTTAAAAAATATTATAATCAATAACCCACAGAAAATCTCAGAATATATATTATATAACTATTCAAATTTCGAATTACAGAATGTGATATGCAAATAGGATAAATAAAACTTGCGAGAAACTTTACCTGGTAACCAGCATCCAAGCGCAGTGCCAAGAAAAACAACTCGGTTTCCAACACTTCCCAAACTTTGGCCTCGTTAGCATTTTGGCTTAGATGCTGGAATTATAACTACCGCGGAAATTGAATAAGCTGTTTTAGTTTAGAAACTTGCGTGGAGAACATCCCTCGACATTTATAATAACAAAAAGTATACACTTTATAAAGGCCGGCAACGCACTCGTGAGCCCTCTGGCATTGAGAGTGTCGATTCGGCGGTATCACTTAACATCAGGTGAGCATCCTGCCCGTTTGCCCCCGGCTCTATATAAAAAAAACGTATAAATCCTACAAAGCTTTAAAGAAATTACTCTTACTGCCATTCTATTAATTTATTTAAGCTTTGACCTCAGACAGGTGCTTTGATTAAAATGCACATGATTTAATTAAAATACACATGCTTTGATTAAAGTACACTAATTAAGACTTAATGAGGAATATTATATTCTAATGGTTTGGTTGAAATTCCATAAATGGGATTAGACAATCGGAAATTATTTTTATGCAGCCATAAAATACATTCCATTCCATGTAAATTTTTGCAAACCAATTTTTGTATATCTACTCATTAAAATTATTGAAAATTTATAATATCTTCGTTTATCAGTCGTCGCGCTTTTAGTTTAAAAATCTTTTTGCTGCATTCGGCGTGGCAACGCAATGTTTCGTAATTCGACATTTCAAATACTCACGCGGAAATTCGTTGGGAAACTCGAACTTTTTATACCAAAAAGTATATATGCACAAGCGAAGAAGTTAAATATAACTTTTATAACGATTTACATACACATTTGACTTTATGAAGCAGAAACTGTCATATAAATTGTCAACCCCATTATATGTTTAAAACCATATTATTATTATAGTTTTTCAGAAATAGATAAAAAATAAAGCTTTTAAAATTTCCTCCAAGTAAAAATACTCCTCCAAGCCATCGACACGACTGGATTCAGATTTAGGATATCAACGTGCAGCGCGAAGTATTCATTCGCTAGGGATTGAACGAGTCGTCGTTTGACAGCTCTCGAGGCAATTCAGACACCAAATTAGAAGTGGTATGATTTTACCGAATGTAAGCTTTAATAAGATATGGGGCGAATAGTAAACAGCATCGTTTAATCGAAAATATGACAGTTTGTTTTAATTAACATAGGATCTTTATCTCATCGTATTTTATTTAGATTTAAAAAAATATATATTGCTAATTTTTTAAAGTTTGAACCGCCAAAGTTTGCAATGTTTTTCAGTAATTATTTTTAATGCTAAATAAATCGCAGTAAAATTAATCAGATACTTAACTAACTAATATATTAAATTAATATTTCATAATATATTTTCTTATAATATCAGATTAGTTAGACGCCAGTACTACTAAATGTTTAAGGAACGAACATGCGATGTGCTTCACTCGGTCCAGTTAAATAATAAAACCAGAAATCAATTTTAGTTCTGCTCAAACCAGAATTTGTTGGCGCATAATATTTCATAGCTTATTGAAATTCTCAGAAAGACTTTCATTCGTAACCAGCACACCGATTTCCTACGTCGTGGTGCTGGGTATATCATATATTAATATCTATTTAAATTGGGGATGAGTTTGATTATTTACAACGCTCTATGTAAAAGAAAAGGTAAACATTTTTGACCTACATTTGTTTTCATTAGCGGTCTCGCAATTACATTTAGTTTGACTGTCATGGGCAAATTATATCAGCGCACTTATTTATCTATCATTATACTTCATTAATGTCCTAGATGGGGCAGATGGTGTCCACATTGATCACCCGTCGTTTTTCACCTTGTTCGAAGTCTTTCTTCGCTGGAAGTCTTTCTCTTTCCCTCATGTGTAACTATACAACGTCAGGTTTACGTGAGAAGACCAGTCTTCCGGTTATCTTGCGGATTTCAATCAAGCGCCTGCTTGGGGATATAATAGAATGTGTGCCCTGTCCATCTCCATTTGTGGCTCCATCTGCAGGAGCTTATTTTATTACATAGTATTTAATATAAATACTTATTAATAATTTTTCCACTTTGTCTTACCCAAGGCTAATATTAGCGCGAAGGCGAAACCGTACTTACTTATTCATTCCTATTAATGTTTACAAATGAATTATTTATTATAACAGATGTAACGCTGTTAATATAACCGACTAGATAATTGAGTATTGTATGTTTTGACTGCTCCGTGTGTTCAAAGGGGATGAACGTGTTTAAAATACATAAACGTGATGTTTTGGTTATTTTTACCCCATTTTGTGGGAATGTTTTTGTTACTCGTTATAGAGGATTGTTTGCCTAGTGGTTTCAACGTGCTACTGTCATCCCTGAGGTCGAATGATTCCTAGCTGTGCTATAATGAACTTTCTGTGAGCGCATTTAACACTCGGCCGTACGGTGAAGGAAAACCTCATTTATTCCAAAAAGGCGATGGTGTGTGTCATAGAATTCATCACGATTGTACCGCCATTAGTATGGTAAAGACAGGATTAAAATAATTAGTGATTGTAAAATATATCTTTTTGTCAAATTATATAATAGCAAAAAGTAATGTAGATTCAAATTACATATAGGACAAATCTTTGCTTTTTATTTTTCTTTCGTTTACATATTTTTTATAAATATAGTTAACTAGCCGACCCCGCCCGCTTTGCTGGGCGAATTTTTAAAGGAAATAAATTTTATTCATCATTTTTATTTTATTTTTGCTTTTTTTGTTAATTTTTATTTTTTTTTCTGAAATTTACAATATTTTTCAAAGAAGAGTCAAATTCACTTAAAATAAAATTTATTGACATAATAAATTATTATTATTATTATTATTATAATAAATGTTGATGAACAACAAAACAAAGAATAAATGGAAAAATTGTCCAATAGAAATGGTCCGATTCATGGAGAAATGAGTATTAATCTTCCTCCATCTCACATTCGACGACTCGTTGCTCGTAAGTTGAGTTTGCCGGGACGTAAAACATACTCGTTAACATAACGGAGTTTAAGTATAATAAGAAGGTACTTCACAGTATAATAAAGTTCTAGCAAAATCATCGCTAGAACATAGATTAAAAAATTCAGTCAATGTAGTTTTCGGAGGAGGTATTGCCAAATTTTGTATGTTTGTCGGATTGAAATAAACTCTTTGACCATTGTCCAAATGAACTGCTAAATGAAACACTGTTGGATTTCTTTCATGTATTGGGTAACCTAGTATTCTCCAAGTAGCTTCTGAAGAACTTATATATCGACCCGATTGAAAAATTTGGGTTTCATTATTTTCATTACTAACTGAATAAGTTGCTTGGTCAGTTCCTTTATTCATGTACTTGCATATAATTGAATTCATAGTTGAAGAGTTACCAATTCTTTCAATCCATAAGATGATTATTGAAGATGAAGATGAAGATTAAATATTATGTGTTAATATATTAATAAACTTTTTTTTTAAAAATTAATTACGGTATTAATTATTTATCAATGACAAACAAAATTTATTTAATCATTTGTATGTATATATATTTTGCGGCTGTGGACCGACATGTGCTTTATTGTACCGTATCTACCCTGTGTCCCATTATTCGGCGGAACACAGTGACATGAGGAAACCACAGAGAAAACTCACGCCAGTTCAATCGGTGATAGGCAAATTTTCATTAATCACTAAAATTCTGCATTGTAGTGATCAATGAGCCTTTAACTTATACCTAACAACAATGTTCATGCAGGCCAATCGTATTCTTAAGAAGATCACCCATCAAAGTACTAACCACTCTAAAAGCTGCATAGATTGGGTGATCAACCGAATCATACGCCAGCTGCATAGCTATATTTATATTTACATTGCCGCACTTATATTAAATAATCTTATTACAATTACAATAATAAACATTAATATTTTTTTTTAAATAGAGAAGGTAGCTTGAAAATGAACCGAAATTTAGAGCTAAATGTACGTCAATGTAGATCAATAATATTATTTTCTGGACATTTTCTAACTTTCTTCTTTATTTTTTAATCTTTTTTATTCCTCTATTTTTTCAATCTTCTCCTTTTTTCCCTTGTTCCTTCGTTCTTCTCCTTATCCACTTTTTCACCTACTCTTCCTTCTATGACTTCTTCGTCTTCTATCTCAGTTGATTCCGTCGCGATGTTTTTTTCATCTGATGGGGTTGTATTAAAATTAAATTTATTTGTTATGTTTTATATAAGTATCTCAATCAACAAATAGAAAATAACTTTTTAATTTCCACTCCTGCTGTTGTTTAGCCTGTTTAACCAAACGCATCATTCGTTCTTGTTCTTTTCTCTCAAAGTAAGTTCGTATTTCTTGAAATTATAATAAAGCGTTGTAAATTCCGTCAATTAACGATTTCTAGATAAATTTAAATAATTTTTATTACATTCATAATTAACTCTTAAACTTTATCATCACTTTATTTTATTTTTTATGCACATTCACCTCTCTATTCTCTGCAAAGGAAAATTCACTTATATTATCGTATTCTTCAAAACAACCAATCCCTTCATGGAATCTTCTGTCACTTAAAGCGACTGTTGTGAAACATCCAATATAAGACTTTCTTGATTCTTTTGATAGTTAATGTCGAATTATTAATAAAAATTTGTAATTTACAATTTCATTATATATCAATATATATTTACAAATCATTACTTACCAAAAGTTTGAGCTTTTATCTCATGTGACCAGTTTTTAGAACCAAACACATAGTCAGCACACAAACATAAACTTTCAATACTTTCTCTGTCTAACATTTTTATTTCACTTCTCAACCGCTTATGAACTGACGTTTTATCATAAAATTAATTAGGTTATATAAAAACAAATGAAATTAATTAAATAAAAAAAAAACAATTGACTTTAACCTTTTCTATTTAAATAGTAAAAAAATAATCATTTGGAGTCTGTAGAAGTTACAGTTTGGAAACATAAATTTAACATTCTCACACCCACCCCCGCAATCACTATTGGAAATAGAATTTCGTAAAATCCTATTTGAGATGATTTCTGCATGACAAATAAAAGATTACTACCAACTTTAAAGTCTATAGAGGTTACAGTTTGGAAATAGAAATTTCACATTTTAACACCCACTACCGCAATCTTTTTCGGCGGCTCTTAAATCATTTCTACATCACATATAGACGACTCTAGCTAAATTTGGAGTCTGTAGGAGCTACGGCTTAAAAAAAAAAGCTACCGAAAAATTCGTTCATAGACTATTTCTACATCTCTTACAGAAGATCCCTACCAAATTTGGAATTTATAGGAGCTAGTTTAAATACGGGAATTGTTCATTGTTAACGCCCCCGCAATCCCCTTTGGGGGATGAATTTCTTAAAATCCGTTTTTAGTTGACCTCTACATAACGAAAGTAATATTCCTACCAAGTTTCACATTTCTAAGTCCTATAGTTCCCGAGATTTCGTGATGAGTAACTATAGAAATTGGAATACTTCGATTATCATCGAAATTTTTAACGTTTTAGCAGACTTTTTTAAAATTTTCTTACATATAAACATTCTCCTGACAATTCTGAAGACAATAAAAAAAAATTAACCCAATCGGTCCTGCCGTTCTCAAGTGATACTCGATCATAGATACGGCATTTTATTTTTATCAAAAAATGAGAGTGGGTGTGCAGGGGTGCGTGGAAGTTTGTAAGTAGATTCTTAGCTGAATGTAAAAGAACATTATCCGTTTAGTAAACTCCGTTGCCATGGAAACAAAAGAATCAAGAGAAAACGCTTGCAATTAGCGGGATAAATGTTCATAAAAGTAAAACAGCAATAAAAAAATGAAGGAACGTTAGAATTTAAAAATTTCGAATCGAATGGTGGTAATTTCATGTCGATACGATCAGTGGTTTAGGCGTGATTGAGCCTCAAACGAAGACCATTTTCATTATATATATATAGATTACTTAAAGATGTCATGTGGAACATGGTGTAATAGTTGCTCCTTGTTCACTTTGATTAGTGATTAGTGTAGGTGATTAGTTAGCTGCGTAGTATAGTGATTAGAAGCGTGTTCTATTGCGAGTGAACTGCGAGTAGTGACGTCACGTGTGCCCTCCCTTCCTCCTCATTCGCAGCGTGCCTGCCAAACTATATGACAACGGAATTTACTTAACAGAGCCACTAAACAATAATTGGACACTACTTGCACTTCATACCTGCACTAATCAATGTCAATTATTACTAATCACTTCCACTCGCACTAATCAAAGTGAATACAACCCTTTACAGGCATTTTGTAAAATAAGAACTTGGCAATTAAAAAGAGTGGCGGAGAGTTAATTGCGAGTTCTTGAAAATGATTGTGCATATATGTATATGTGTGTATAAGATGTTTAAATTTTAAATATTTATTTATTTATATAAAATTATAAACGTATACAGACCATTTTAACCAAGCTTTAAATTAATTGTAAGGTTTAAGTTAAAGGTTAAAAAATTTTACTTCTATGCTATTATTATTGTATATCTAATTTTAATTTGCAACAAGTAAAGTCCATTACCTTTATTGCCGTTAATTCGTTGATAAGAGATGAGTACTGAACAATTTTATCCGCCATTATTCCGCTAGATGTAAGTTATTTTTGCGCTGTTTATCGTAAATATTTATTAAACTCTTATCGAGGTTGAACTCAGTCTAGATCCACCGGTTGTATCGCCAGCACGTAATTTTTTGTAGTGCCAATACTGTCGACCAAATGACAGCTGTCAATGTGATACCAACTTAGTGGGGTGATGCCGCGTGTGACTTTTATCGAAAAATTATATTTAATAGTCTGGGCCTAGCGTTGCTGTGGTTAAGGTTTTTGTTATATTACAAAGTAGTAAACTATTTAAGGAAAACGGTAGGAGAACTTAGGTGAATGGTAGATAGCTTATGTGAAACGTTGGTACTTTTAACACAGCGCCATCTATTAGAATTGTATCAAATAATAAACAAATATTTGCAATAAAATAATATGGCGGGTATAAATTAAGATGTAAGCGAATAGGATAGCATTTTAGTTGGATCAAACTGCACACGGTGTGCAAATTTAATTTGAAATTAGTTAAATAGTTTAGGAGTGCATCGCGGACAAACAACGTGACACGTGATTTATATATATTAAGATAGAAGTCAGCTAAGTTTACTAATACCTAATGCGATAATCTGTCTAAATTTGCAATTTTTCTGCATAATTTATTAAGCAAAACTGATAATACTCACAATTCTGGCAACAAAGATAAAGTTATTTACACGCATATTTATTGATTATTAATTAATTATTGTAGATTTTTTTAAAAAAAAAGAGCGTTCTTAAAAGCACGGCACCGCACTTGCGAGCGTTCAAATGTGAGTGCGGATACTCACATTCAGGCATCGGCTGAGTTTCTTCCCATTTTCCCCCTGTTAAAAAAAAAGAACAAAAATGTTTACATTTGGCATTATTTATAGGATGTACAGATAAAAATTTTATCTGTAATAAATAAAAATACATCTGACACATTCACAAAATACTTACTGATTTAGTATTTCAGTAGTTTAAAACTTTATAAGCTTAGAATAGCTTATATAAAGCTAAAATTTTATACAAATATTTTACATTTAATATACTGTTAGAATGTACTAAATTTGTAGAACTAGCTAATTGAGGGTATACTTATAGCTTTTTGTGCACAATCCTTGTGAGTCCTTTGAAGCCGTCCCACGTTGGAGGGACGTAATTTATGTGGAATGTATAACAGAGGAATGTGGGCTTTGCAAGGCATTTAAGGGTAAGCCTTCGAATATTTTCTTTGAGGGTTAATAGACAACTATGATTTTTGTTTGATGTTGAGGTACCAAAATATTTCAAGGGCCAAAATTTGATTATTCATAACTGGTTATAATAGAGATAAAAAATAAGTCGCAAGACATACGAATTTTACTATAAACTTTTCGCACAACGTAATTCCTAATTTGATTTATTACGAATGATAAGAATGATATTGACTGTCGTTGGTCGTCCTTCCTGTGGACAAAGCCTTTTGCTTTCCCGCAAACCGGAAACGCACCCACTAAAATCATTCTCTCTGGGCTTTGAAGACTGCGTTTTGGACAAAAAAAAATTAAGTCCTTAGATGAACTCTTTTGGTTTGTTTCAGAGTCCCAATGAGAAATAATTATCCAATCTTAAATCCCAAGTTCTTTGCTTGCAACTTTCTCGAGACGTTTCTTATTATAAGTTATATAAGGATAAGTCTATGATAATATATTTACCTAAAATATCAGGTACCCCCCTACTCTTTTTGGCACTGGTCAAACATAGTGATCGTTCTTTTTTATTAAAAACATGAAGGTTTTATTCTTAAAATACGTACGTACGTATATAAATACGTACATACGTAATACGTACTAAAAATGAGTGTATACGCGTTAGAAGTTATATTTCTTTGGCGTATGGAAAAAAAAAACTAAAATGTGTAAAAAACAGTAGTGATTAACGATAAACATTAAAATTAATGAAAAAGATTTTATTTAAATAAATAAATCATTAGTAAATACTATCACCGTCGTATATGAAATTGATTTAAAAACACCAAAATAATATTTATTTATTCATACTGTGTAATTGTACTGTTACGAAACACGTGTTCTAAATATAAAAATACCAGAATAGACACATTGTACATCGTTATCGATTTCCATGCCACTTAGACCTAACTTTACGATGTTGAATGTTGCGCACGCATCAAAAAAATTTACTCTCATCATTTTTCTCCATCGCGCCAAAAGAAGTATAACTTCAATAAAGTAATATAAATTAGTTTAAAAAAATGATTTTGTGAACGCTGTTTGCGCCAACCAGTGCGCAAACAACCATATGAAAAGTGGAACTAAAACTGAGCGCATCCTCCCTGTAATTTGGCGATTAAAAAGAGTGGCGGAGATGGCAGTAATTGTAAAATTAGGAGCATTTAATGCATATTTCTTTATTGATGTTGATAAGTGCACATTGTGTTACCTAAATAAATAAATGCTTTTGAATTTGGATCACAATTTGTATTTAATTTGATTGTAAAAGTAACCAGACGATTTATTATATTCAACAAAGTGACTGGCTATTGAAGCGTCACTTATCTTTACTTGTAATTAAGTCTCGGATAAAGCAGTGAAGTAAATATTTAACGATAACTAGCCCACTGTGGTCCTTGAGATAACGAGGTCGGGAGACTGGGCGACGCCATTATATTGACTTAAACACTGCCGTTGAGACTCGAGGAACCCTCTTGTAACTGTGCCAAAAATTCACCAATTATCCGGACGCATTTTGACGCAGGTTTTACACTTGAAACGTCAAGTTTTGTGGTTTTTATTGTATGATTTTTGAGTGTTCCGTAAGAAACAATTACATCTTTAATGGTCAATCTTCTTAGTAATTACAGTAAGATACAGAAAGAAGACTAAACGCTACTGAACAAAATGACTTAAAATGTGATGCATTTTTGGATCTAGAAAGATGGACTTACTCATTTGGAGTCCGTGTCGATAGCCCATCTGTGTAGAAAATGTTGGTGTTACCACTGGTATAGCAAGCATTTACAAAAAATGAACACTATTGACGAAATTGCCATGCTTCACCCTAGAGGGCTTAGTTAAAATTTAAATCAATACAAACTTACATTTGACATCAGGTTAGTATGTTTTTTGTGTTTGATTTTTTCTCTTTGGAGTTGAGATGTCTCAACTGTGGAGTTGAAGTGCAAAGGCTCTAATTAAAGATTTGAGTTGGCGCCTGGTAGATTGTACCGGTGACCCCACAGCTTGTGCTTTCTCTCTCAACGAATAAGTATCGCAATACATTATATGAACACTGTCACAGGGGCCAAACTTTTTGAAGTTGTTTGAATTTTCTATTTATTTATACCAGGAATATTAGTACCAGGTTGGTTGTACATAGTCCCCAATAAAACTAAAAATATTTA
The DNA here is from genome assembly GCA_028984075.1 of Pieris mannii. Lineage (NCBI taxonomy): Eukaryota > Metazoa > Arthropoda > Insecta > Lepidoptera > Pieridae > Pieris > Pieris mannii. The sequence goes on along the minus strand of CM054779.1, from coordinate 8,958,540 downwards.
AGAAATTTTTTGAAGTAATACATCTTTTGGCGCGATGGAGAAAAATGATGAGAGTGAATTTTTACGATGCGCGCGCACACCAACACCTAAATTCGACATCGTAAAGTTAGGTCTATGTGGCATGGAAATCGATAGGTTTATGTTGCAAAATCGAGTATTTTTATATTTAGAACACGTGTTTCGTAACAATTAAACAGTGTGAATAAATAAATATTATTTTGGTGTTTTTAAATTAATTTCATATACGACGGCGATAGTATTTACTAATAATGAAATATTTTTGAATTATTTTAATATGTATCGTTAATCATTACAGCATTTTAGTTATTTTTTTCCATACGCCAAAGAAGTATAACTTCTAACGCGTGTACATAAGTACACACACTCTTTTTTTACTGTAAGAAAGCATTATTTGTTTTAAAAGCTCCGTAAAAACATTCAGAAAGCCGATACTTTTAGTGTAGCTAAGAATAGGAAAGCACTTAGATAAGACACTAAAACTGATACGAGGCACTCTAATGGTGAGATAATTTTGAGCAAAACCGAATTATTTGTTATCTAGTGGTTATTTGATAAAGTAATATTGTGGTATATATATACGCGTCTATAGCTGTTTTTATTTTGACCATTTGGTATATTTCCTCAGTTATTTGATTTGTAAAAACCGTTTTTGTTATAATTGAATATAAACATGACAAATTATATTTCAGATAAATTAAAAAAAAATATCTTACAGTCACTCATTGTACTGTATTTTTAATTAAATTTGTTGTGTATCGTTTTATGTTCTAAATTAATTGTGAAAATGTAATAAAAACCACGCCTTTTATTACATAAAATTAAATTCATTTAAAAAAAATTATATTCTTCGATAAACAAAAAAATTAATCGCGAAGAAATTACTTTCGGAATTTTGTAACTGTGAAAAATCAACTTTAATCCATAGAATCCATCGCACATGTTAATGCCACATAAAAAAGAAAAACAATCTGCCATTCCTTTAGGCCTTCGATCTGGGTCAGCATCACAGACTAGACGTCGCCAACTCGCTGGGGATATCGACTAGCTACCAGCTGATGCTACAGTACTGTCTTAGCGGGCAGACCGCTCTGCCGAAAAATACGCGTAAATTAAAATAATAAATAGATTCTACGTGGACTGGATTCAGTGGTTATAATCTGTGGTTTGTGTTAGTGAATATTCCGCGCAATAATTAATACAACTTTGAATTTCGAACTATTAATTGATATTTTGTTAATTTTTTTTATACAAATATATTATTTGCATTAGACATATAATAAAATAATTTTAGAAATGTCTGTTACATATAGTATTACTAGAGGCATTGTCTCGTTGATTCGCGATACTTATACTTCGGGCGGCTCAGTACCTACTGTCGATCAAGTGTCTGCTTATGTCCTAAAGGACATGTACATTGTGCAGTATGCAGTAATAGGAACACAATCGAACATTATTACGAAATTAAATAAAATAAAAGAGAAAAAGAACGTGCGTACAAAGTACACATGTCAGAAGTGAAACTTATTTCTAAATTAATTACTACTAAGGTAAAAGCCCCAATAGGTGATCATGAACCAGTATATGATCATTCCATGTATTTTTATATCTATATTCACACTGTTTATACGTGTATATGAGCTAATGAAAAAATAAATAAATAAGAATCTGCGTTTACTGCACAAGCCGTTACGCGACAAATTTGCCATCTAAAGTGCTAATAGCATGTATTTTTCCCTTGAGAAAGACAGGAGATCGATTGAAGCCTATTGGACTCAATCGCTCTTTCCCTTTCTTCGACAAAAACGCTGCACATCGTCGTGACGTTCAAAATTTAAATTTTTACCCTCATGCGCCTAAATAAGTTTTACCTAAAAATCAACTTCTTTTTTTATGGATGAGGCTTTCTTATTATTATTAAATACGCTTTAGCGCGTCAGGTGTCAACATGACGAACAAGACATGTCCATTTTATACCGATTAAGGCACTGGTTTCTATGTTTTGAATTGTATGAAATAGTGCTACAATCGATGAAATATATTAAATTTTTCACTTTCAAGTTGTTACAAAAAAAAATATTTTCATGCTACACAATAGTGTTATATAAATGAAATAGCTGTAATAATGTCCTCCTATTTTTAATTCAACATAACATTCAACGATATGCTTCAAATTTAGTCCAGAAAACATGTTAATATTTTCATACGCGTGTTGCGACGAACCAAATATTATTTCTTTTGATTTATGTAAATCTTTAAATTAAGTATAAACTTGTACATCATTTGTAAGAATATTAATAAAAATTAAATGTATTTTCTTTATTAATATAGATTTCTTAATAAATATGCTTTGGCACAATCGGCTTCAAATATTCAGCGTATTCCTAATACTTTCAACACTTGCCAACAGCCTAAATAAAATAAACCAGATTCGATCTCTCAACTGTTTATAAATAACCTTTGTGAATTCTCTTTACTTATAGAGTATTCATTGATTGTATGAATAAAATCTTTCTCATATTATATAAAAAATAAGCGGAGGGTAGTTACAAACAGAATGTTTTAAGTGAAAACTTCTTAAGTGTTGTTGTACACTTTTTTGGAATGGGTAAAAAATGTTAAACTCGTGTCAGGACACGTTACAAAAATTCGTAAGACGGATGGAAAGTAGACAGCTGGCACGGCATATTTAATGTAATATAAATTGTCATGTTCATCATGTTTGTGTACGATAGCGCAATAAATAAATATTGTATTGTACCTCATAAATAATAGTACTTTTATACTGATAATTATTGCAATTCGTGCAAAAATTATTCCCTAACCATTCCAAAATATCAAAAATGCACAATGTTAATATTCAAGTTTTCACTTCTGCCGGCACTCCAGGAGTACAAACCGTCGTTTTTTATACAAGAATCATCAAAACCTTTTGTTTTTATACCAAAACTAGCCGTACCCTGCGGTTTTACCTGCGTGATAATATAGTCTTCCTAATGAAATGAATATCTGGTACCTAAGATCGATCACAAAATAGCGCCTTACCTAACAATGCTGTGGGTAGTTATCAAAAGGAAATAAGTATCTGATTAACTCTATGTTGTAAAATAATTTATATTTTATAAAGCTTCAGTAGTCATAGACATCATCCAATACTAACAACTACTTTACCTGTCTTTGATACAAGGCATGGGCCAATTATAACACATCATTGCACTTACGCGGGTGCTGACTGATTGGCGAAGGCAGTGTTATTCCTTTCTACATAATGACGTAAATACCAAGTTTATTAACAAGATAATAAAAAAAAATTACCGTAACTGTTGTCGTAATAATAATATAACTATTATTATACCCTTTAATTATACGATTACTGAAAATACGGAATTACAATTCAAATTTTTTTAAGAAGCTTTTAAGAAACTTGTAAAGATAATTTGTTAATAAACAATTTGTTGAACAGATACTCCACGGTATTGACCTTTTTGATGGATGCATTTAATTCTAAGCAAGCCATTAAGCATACCCTCTTATTTTAGCTTTTAAAAAATTTTTGTCATGTCTACATATTTTTCTTTGGTATTTGAATGCTTTTAAAAATAACTACGAAATAATCTTCGAAGTATCTTTTCTATTTAGATATGTCACCCATACCTAATACATGTTTGCTATTAACTTTTATAAGGCGCTATCTTTTGCATAAAAATATTGGTAATATTATATACAAAATAATTTAATAATACCAAATTCTGAGGCTGGATTATTGCTTTATAAAAAGTATCGATTTTAAAGTGTAGCCCTGATTATTGAATTCTTGTTATATGTTCAAATATGACATTACCATTCAGGAAGCATGCACATAGATTCCCCGTTTTTTATAAGGCCTGCGTAAATGTTTGAAATGTGTATTAGCAATATAGTTCTTTCATGAGACATTAAATTATAGATAGAGAGCGATTTGAAGCGTAGGAAGGCACTTCGTACCTAGACAGATATGTACCTTAAAAGCTAATAAACAGTTATAAATAAGTGCATCATGGCAATGGTGGTATCGACTAAAACTAAGATGTGTATGTGTACATTACTAGTGTTAGTGCTGTTAGGCATCGGACTGGCTGTAGCGTCTACGATGAAACTGTTTGATAGTGTTGAGCATAAAGTGGGAAAAGCTGAGATGTATAGCCAATGGAAATCTGCACCTCGGACAGTTGAATCTGTAAGTTTGCAATGTTTCAGGTTGTAATAGAGTAAGCATCTGGATTTCTTATTCAAAGCTTTCACCGTAATAAGCTTAAAGCTCTACCTCGACAACAACAGACATTGTTGTTTTATATATAAAAAAGACACAAATAAATATTTAATTTGATAAAAACCTAAGTCTCGACTCTGCATACGTTTTTATTTATTGTCATGTTACGTGGTCCCAAATATAAAAACGGAGATGTTCATGTGTTGTATAACTATAATTAAAGGATATTATATGACAAATTAAATAAAGAATTGCATTAATTTTTGTGAGTGTGATATCGTTTTGAGGCTATGACACCAGAAAGACCTGAGTATAACCGTAGTACCTTTTAACATTCGCCTTTCATTTCATATAGCGTGTATCAATCAACGCCAAAGCCTTCTCGAATATAAATTAATGACCCGGATAGAAATATATCCACAATCAAACTCAAATAAAATCACTCTTTTTGCGAAAACGATTATTCTCCAGAGATTGACCAGCCTTATACAACGTTATTATAACGCATCCAGTTTATATAGACCCCTCATATAAAATGTTACTTTAAATACGCCGAGGGAAAACTACTAAGGGAATAACGAGGGAGATCTTGTTCCACTGGTTCTTGGTTACGTGATGGTGCGCTGGAAGAAAATCTTGTGACCTATAAAATTAATGGCATTCGTATGTTTTCTGAAATGGCCCGGAATGGATGGTAGCTCTTAATCTTCGAGTCCTAACTTAGCTTTATAATTTGTTCCCATTTTGCTACGTTTCTTTGTTATTTCTCAGGTTAAATGCTTTCTAACCTTTCATCAACAAATTCATTGTAACGAGTACCGCATTTGATTTTTTTAGGACGTTCCCAAGCTGAAATAATTATGAACTATACGTTATTCGCAACCAACGCAATCTACTAACAAATAGATTCAAATCTTCAAAGACTCGACTTTGTTGAAGAATGGCCTAATTTTATTCAAATGAAAATCAATCATGAACACCACATTTATAGGTGTGTTCGGAACGCGCACCTGGCCCAGTTTAATTTAGTTCGATTATCAAAAAAATACCTTACTCTTAAAACCCATTACTACTAATAATAGTAACACTGAAAATGTTTAGAACTGGACAGTTAGAAACATTGCTAATGTAAAATTTTTCAATTTTAGAACTCTTTGGTAACCTAATAACGTCATATTGGATTCATTTGTCATTTGTTTTTTTTGAATTGGCGGCAAATCTAAAACTCTTGTTACATGTGAAAATGAACCTAACGCCCTCGAAGCAGGGTCTTCACCAAGACAATGCTTCAGTGTACTCCGCAAAACGGACTGTTGAATATTTGACTATGGCAGGTGTCGAGATAATGAGTCATCCGCTATACAGTCCTGACCTGGTACCCTGTAACTTCAATTTATTCCCAAGAACTAAAGATAACATTCGAGGTATTCGCTTTTTGACCCCTGAAGATGCGGTGAAAGCGTACGAAAATGCCTTAGAAGAGGCCCCTAAGGAAGAATAGGACTGTGTAGAGAGGAACGGAGATTACTTCGAAAAACAATAAAAGTATTGGCCACTTTCTGCTTTAAGCCGTTTTTCTAAACATTTTCATTGCTGCCTAGTTATTTTTTCTTTACAATACAATATGCGTTAGGGCATAGCTTTAGTTTTTAGATTGGTTTTAGGTACCGACAGTCCTTACTTTGAATGACTCGGCTTTGTTCAAGGACAAAATTTAACATCACTGATCATCCTGTCAGTCTGGCTTAGTTCTGACATGACAGTTTGATAATACTCACTAGATTTATGATGGAAAATAAATGAGATATACATGCAGAAAATGAGGCTTTTATCTCTATAGCGAACAATTTTAAATTACAAAATTCAATCATGTTTCAATGTATCCAATATGGCAACTCGTTAAAACTTAAAACGTTTTGTCCCACCGTAAACCACACACACCGCGAAATATTATTTACTCAGTGGTGTCATGGAAATGGCTGGTGTAGTCCGACGTATTTTTTAATTAAAAATCTGAAATCGAAAAATTGTTTTAGACTAGGTTCACCTTTTGTTCAACGTTGATTAGTTGGAAATTTTTTCGTTATTAAACTGAACCCGCGATTCGGTGAATTTGAAATATCCATTTACCGTTATGTGGTAATTTTTTTTTAATGTTTTATGATTTTTGTATTACTGTGTCATTTGACATAATAATTTCATAGATTATTATTGTCGGTGAATTATTGTTACTTCTTGGTTATTGAGATCGTCATTAGTGGGTTTAGTGGGCGTCATGTGGGTAAAATACGATGCACATGGAACACAAATTATTATCATACCATATTTAATTTAGATTCATTTTTTTTAACACTAAAAATAATACTTTAGCTTAAGTTATCTTTAGTTTAGTTAGCTTTAACTTAAGTTAAAATAACAGCGGGTTCAAGGCACCTATCTCAGTTATACATACATCTACTACATCTAACTCCCTCAAACATTCCTAAATACTCCGAATACTCAAACTATTTTTTACCTTCCCTGTACGCACTGTCAAAAGTCAAAATGACGCTTCGACGCCCCTTGAGGCAATAGCTTTGTCCTGATTGGTGGTAACGATATTCGTACTTTTATTCGTTATGTTATGCATATGAAACAATTAAATAATAACAAAACAAATTTTAATCTATTTAATTATGATTCATATAGTGATTGATGAAATCTCAAAGATCATTCATATCATTTTATGATAATGAGCATTCCTTGACAAATTCATATAAAGCGTAATAATATTATACTAAAAATAAATGGCTGACTTTCAGCTGTAGTAAGTAAAATAAAAGTATTAAAAACTGAAAATATACAAAATGACACTAACGGCTTCAATATTACATTGCTATCAATTCCGATTTATGACACAGATCGGCCATACAATCTTACGTCCAGCGTAAATTGATCCTTCATGAGCATTTATTTAGCTTCAACTTCATGGTTCACAGGTAACACAATAAACTGGTTGTTTACTAGATGTCAAGATATGGCGCGAGTTTGTTTGAAATTTAGTGCTGTACAGCGCATGCGTTGATTGACACGGGTGCGTGTGCGCATCTTAACCGGATGTTATAGCAACCGCCGCTACAGTTCATTATCATCATTTTACTTACAGTATTCTTACGATTAATGCGGTTAGCATTAAACCTTGTGTTTTCATAATTATTATTTTTTAAACAATTTATTTATAAAAATATTAAATACACAATATTCGTGAAGGTATCGGTACCGTCGTCAGATTATCTTGTCAGCCAAAATGGGATCAGTTTGGTTCCAAGTGTTAACATTGGTAATAATACAGGGTGCGTTTCAAGAGCTGAAGCTTTTTGGAGCGCCTTCACAAGCCGAAGTTCAGTGTGTGAACACATTTGAGGTAAGCTTTTTTCATAATAATTATACAATTGCTTATACTTTTCTTAAAATAATATCTTATAATAGATATTTCATTAATAGGTCTTCATAAATAATATTGCATACATACTTAAAAATATTTAACAAGAGTACTCGTCTCTTTTTTAAAAGCGAAAACATAAATGATAGAAAGAGACGATTTTATGTGTAAGTAGTTAGTCTATAGTAAATTTATACAAATAATATTCGTCGCACATATATATTAAATACAAAAATGGTCCCTAAAGTGTCCATAAGTAGGAATAAAAAATTAATTTATATCCTGTGGGATTTGAAAATTCTTTTATAGGAGGGCTTCTGAAGGACTTACTCTTAAGAATCTTATTTAATTGCATTTGTATAAAAATATTACTCAATTCGAATCTGACCTACTTTCATAAAGATTATAATTAATTATGATTTGACAGGATATAGGCAAAGGCGGCGAAGGAGACGAGATTTATATTGACAATTCATTGGTGATTATTCATTCCTTTTTTTTTGTTATAACTGATATTAATCCAACAAAATCCTATTAATAATACTTTAAAAATGGTATATTAAGGATATAAACCGAAGTATTTATTTACATATATAATTTATTTATACCAGGCGGTAAAGAAACACTAAAAATCACGTCATTACGGCTTGTAATCTACGACTCGTAGTTTTTACGCCTGGTATTTTGATATAGATACCTGCGGTTGGGATAAATAAATGGAATAGTATCAGTTATTGTTTTACTAACACCAATTGTGACGTCTTGATACTAATATTATTGTTTTGCACTATTGTGTATGTTTGAAAAGTAATAATATTTAAGTATTTTAATAACTAATACTTAACCCGTAATTCTACAATGACGATGATGTTTACCTAAGTCAAGAAGTGATAGGACTTATATTTTGTTTTTTTATTATCTGTGGTAATTGTATAATAATGCAGTGTTAGTAACACTGAAAAATTAAACAAGTAGTTTTATTTTTGTTGATTAGGTTATGCAGTTCTTGCACATTACCCTAAGTATTTTTTCTTGTTGCCTAGACAAATCGTTTATAGCGATAAGAACGCCCTTTCTATCCCTAATAACTTATAATATATATTTTTATTTAATGTATCGAAGTTTAAAAAAAATATGAATTTGAATCTTACCCTTAGTTTTGCACTGCGTTATAACCATGTTAATATTATCTAATAGTTTATCAAACTAACACTAGAGATAACTAACTTTAGAAACAGCGAACATTTACTAAGTACCTACTTATAATATCTAGGCTGGTGAAATCGTTATATTTAAGAATTTCCTTGACTTTATTTCAATTAATAGTTTCGTTTTACCACTAATACTGATATTTATGACTACGGGATAATAAAATAGCTTATAAAACACAAAACTTAGCAGGAAATAGTATCGTCAGTCGAAAACATAATTAGTATTTGAGTTATATTTTTCCAAATGTATTTATCTATTTAATAAAATGCACCACATCATTGATTAGGCATCTTCTATAAGTAGCGGGGAACCTATTTTTTACGAAAATTTACGTAATTACCAAATAAGAGAATCAAGGCACCCCTCCCCTACCCCCTAACGTGCTTACTAATACTTAAACGTCCCCTTACGTAGCATTAAACTTCAGGATTTCCTACCAGGTTGATATAAATGTGGTTTTATTGACTCACAACCGCGAAATATTTCACGATAACTCACTGAATGAGGAATATTCATTAAATAACAATAAACATTAACTCAAGGAGTTAGATTGTCTAGAGATAGACATTCTTAACATAAGCTTAATATGACTGTCTCACGTCAATGACCGCGTTAGTCATACCATGAAAATATAGTATACGTCATGATTATTTTGTAATATAGTCTTAGTAAACATCTAAAATTCTTGACTTAATTAAAAAAATCAAAGCTGCAAAATGTATAGGATATTTTTTGTCTACATTCAGGTATAGCTTTGTTTGTGACACGATGAACGAGCTGTTAGATGATTAGGCTTTGAAACAAATTGGTTGCATAAAATGGATTGACTGATGGATTGAAATGGACTATAAAAATCTGTTGAAAAAAATTAAAGTGTGTCGCCGCGTTGGTTGTAATCAATCGCTTATAAATCCATGTTTTATTAACATATAGATAACGATGACCGGTTTCAGATTCAGTATTTACATGCATTATGTTTGTTTATATAAGATTTTTGATATTTAACCCATTTATTTATTTAAGTACACCCATTTTAGTTTATATTATAAATATAGAATATGTCTATCAACAAACAACTTGGGAACTTAACCATGCTTTTTTTTAAATAGATCAGCCCACTACGAAATAAGTCAAGCTCTAGACAGGTTTTTGTGCTAACAGACTACTCTTAATATAACTACGACACAGTACAAATCTATTTAGATATATTTTTATATTTATTAGACTTTACAAGCTTTTACATATTATGTAAACGATTTTATCTGCCCATGCAGACGTCGAGAGCAATATCGAATATGTAATTGATAAGAATGATAAAAAAATCAACGATATTTTCGAGCAAATATTCCATTGGAAACCACAAAATAATTCCCGACGCCGAATCGTATTTACTTTGCCGCGAAAATGTAAACAAATAAGTCGTTATGCAAACATTTTCGGCAATGGTTCGCTATCGTAAAGCTCTGGACACATTAACAATATTTAGTGAAAAAAACTACATCTAAGCCTGATACATGCGACTTTATCAGCGGACAAATGTAAAAATATATTTTTAAAGAGCAAAATCGTATTCGAAAGCATTTCTTACGTAAAATGATATCCGTCTTCATTTGGTGCGACACGTGATACATGAGAACATTCTGGGCTCAATTTACGGTGAAATAAAAATATTTCGATACATTACTTAATCGATATATGTTAACAAATTTGTAACAAAATATGTTGTATATAATTTATTTATTTAATTATAAGTAATCTAACAGCTTACTAATTAATACATATTATTATACAAAATACTAATATAATACAAAAAGCCAAAACAGATTACATAGATTAACAAATTGTGTATAAAAAGCAGAAAACAAGTAAAGCGCATTAAAAGAAAATTTTACATTAAAAAATAATAATAATAAAATTAAAAAACTGAAATTTGACATTTAAAAGCAACAAATAATAATCGAAATGTATTTAGTACAAAACAAATACGACATCATTCAAACAAAAAGTTTGCTCTGTTTGTCAGCGTTGCAGCTAAAGCAGTGTGTGACATGAGGTTGATTTTTTTATGTTTCGTTAATAAAAAGTGAACTATTTACTTTCCTAGGAGGGACAGGAACATTATCCACCGATCGTACGCTGTAACATAACTAGATACATATTTCACGTGGTATTGGTGAGAGTAGGCCTTTTCTTAAGTTTTTCAATGTAACTTAATCGTGGCTATGTGTATGCTAGATTAACTTATATGCAATTTTCCTATAGGTTCGCTTGAAACACATCTAATAATTCAATTATAATAAAAATTATTAGAACTTAAATAATTATGTTCATAATTTTAAACTAATAAAACGCTCGAAACTTACTCATGTGCCTATCACCGTTATATATTGCAACGTTAGTTCATTTGCTTGTCAACGCTTGTTTGATTATCGTTACGTGCCAATTTATCGGGTCAACCTTCTTTTTGCGATAAATTCGAAGCTTATGTTAGACCAGTTAACTGATTTTGGTAGACGACGGCTTATCCATATATTAAAATAACAAGCTAAACTATACATCCGTTGTTTGGACACCGTAAAATCTCTATTACAAATTTCGTTTTTCACTGTGTTTTTGAATAATACATTTTAGTCCTAAGTCTATAAAAATAGTGTAACTATTAACAAGCTTTTAAATAAAATTAATAAGAGGTTTTTTTATACTTCATAGTTACAGACTAGCTTCTTGTTTTTCATAGAGTTAAAATTGACATAACATAACATGATTGACATAATTTAATTGGGAGGAACTATAATAACTAACAGTCATTAGTTTCATCGGAATTTTAAAAGGTAAACTAAGGAGTTGATTGATAAGTTCCATAGATCTATTTGATTTAATATCACATTACTATTCACCGGTACAGTTTATCGGAATGTATAAATTGATATTATTAGTTACATCTGGCGAAGACGAGACGCGTTTCAAGAAATTGACGGGCAAGCTCTAGTAATGGAGAAGAAGAAGAATTCATCGAAGAAAACATCGGCATATAACTTGACTCAATTTTGCCTGTTCGAAAAGTTTGCGTATGCATTCATAAAAGGCGTATGCGCATATGGAGCCTTTATATTGCAGCCTCTTACTAATTTACTTCTAACGTAACTAACCAAACTAAACACGCCAGAACCTAGTTATTATAGTTTTTATCGACTTAAAATGTGATAAAACATTCAACTGATTAAAAAGTTATATATAAGCTCCAACTTGCTAAAATACAGATCGCTAAGTATCCATTCTAGAAAAACAACGCATTTTAAATCCGATAAAAAATTTGTGTAATATTTCGTAAAACGCTAAGCTAACAAAGACAAACGTACTGAGTAAGCCGCTTAATTATTGCACAGATGTATTTAAACATGCATTCTATGTAATTAATTGTTTCGCAGGTGGACCAAGAAGAGGGGGATGTTGAGGGGTCGGGGAGGTATGGGACGATTCCGCCATTTCCACCTCCACCACCCGGACTTAACGGTAAAACAGCTGTTATTAAGGGCCGGACATTTTTGTATACTTTAGAATATACGTGCGTGTGTTTACAGATTTTCGTTACTATGCTATTGGTTTTCTAATAATTACTGTTACTATATTAAGGTTGACGTGGTTTTCTGAATAGTAGCCGTCTAAATACAGAGAATAATTGCGTTATATAATACTTAATAATTTATTACTGTTTAATATTTAAGCAGAATATATAGGTTATATATGGTACAATATTAGCCATGCCTTCACTTGTTCTATTAGGAGGCCATAGGAATTGTTTTTCAGTAAAATCAAACAAATCTGTGTTAAGTAGTCCAAGTTTAATCACGCACTTTTTATCGATAGTCATTTTGTACATAACACAGCCTATAAAAACTAAGTAACATGATTTCCCAATTTTTAATATTTTTTATGAACTAAATCTTCTATTAATTGAACAGTTATACAATATTTAGACACCGTGTAATAGCTGGCTTTGGGGAGCGTATTTATCTCAAGTCGAGGGATCGTGCAGTAACCATGTTTGCTTGGATTAACGACTGTTTGTTTTAAACGATACGTAATTACTGTGGGTGACTTATGAACTCGAGAACTTTACACAGAACATATTTAGTTTAAGAATTTAAGCAAGAAACTTAAATTTTAAAATCAGGCGTTCGATTTTTAAATAAATACTAATCTTATTTAAAAAACTGTTAAAATAACTTTTATTAATTCAATTTGAATTAAATATGAAATTAAGAAAAGTAATGGTTTCGTGGGTTACTTACTTACTATTTAATTAAACAGTCAAGCGATCTTACTATGCGAGTTTTTAACAATAAAATTAAAATAATATACGCTTTGAATAACATAGTCCTTTTTCAAGATTCTTAAGTTGCTTAATAGTGAGCACAAACATATATATGTGGACATTGTCACAACATACAATGAATACTATTTTGTTTTATAGAACAACGTACTTAAAAACTAATATTTTATCATTATGATTTTATTGCAGGTTATGCCCCAATCTTAAGAGGTGAAAAGGGGGAAAGAGGACCAAGGGCAAGCATTTTATTTATTTTAATAAATATCTGTTACTTTAAAATACATTTTTATTGACATAGATACCTGATATCTTATGATATGACATGATACCTTATTTATATTTAAACTTTTACACGTGAAAATTCAGCGCCATATTAAAAACTATATATATAAGTTAACTATTTTTTAATAATGTATTATTATATTATTGCAACGAATATCTTTCGGTGAACGAAGAATTTGCGTTCCACAGTTATATTTATTTTTAATTATTAAGCTAAGGCAAGGCGATACATAGCTATTAAGAAATTATCAAAGAAACTGGATGTTTGGAGCCATAGATAATATACCTAGTATTTATTACGTAATAATTAAATAATAGCTCTAAAGCTACATATTGATCCAATACGTGAGAACTATTTGCATAAAAATACTGTAGGTATAATGTTGAATACATACATTAAACCTTAAGAACCTAGACTATAATTCTAGGATATTTCTACACGAGATTTGACGCCGAATTAATGTGTGATTAGAGGAATGACAAACACTGCACACGTTTACACCTACATAATAAACATAATTACTGATACTAAGCTCCGCTGAATTTAATGTATTAAGTTAATCTTAGACACTGAAATTTAGCTGAGTAAAATTAGATGGGAAGAAACTATACTATATACAATTATTTGCTGTATCTAAAGACAATTTTTATACGAATTTAAAAAACATTATGCGGTTAAAATCCGTTATTAATTTTTGACCGTACCTTTTAATAACACATATAGGTTGGCCTGTTAGTAATACCACTCCGTTACAGGGTTTACCCGGAGAATCGATACGTGGACCGCCAGGACCTCCAGGACCTCCTGGGCTTCCTGGTATTCCTGGAACAGCTATCGTTGAATCGTCTGGAGATGATGTAAGTTACTAGCATTTTGATGAACTTTTAATTATCTTAATGTGATAGAATAGTGGATTATTCTTTAAACACTCGGTTCTACGGCGAAAAATAATATCCCAGTGCCTGTGCACTCAGTGTGCCTGGAAGAGCTGAGGCCTACGTGACTAAAAGCAAACACAGAAATCCGAGTAGCGCTACCGTTTTTTAGCAAATTAAATATTTAGTTTAAATTTAAATCTTAGAACTCATAGTATATTTTAATTGAAGCAATCTCCGCTGTATAATTCGGCTCTTAACAGCTAGTCATGTTCCACCATATACCACTATGTTAATACTACTATGTTAATACTAATAACTTAATGTTCTACAAATCTTTATTTATATATTCTACGCACGCGTTTCAGGCGATGAATATAAAGGTACGTACATATTTTTAGTTTTAAAATTTCATTGAATTACATTATGTAGTCTCATTGACTAATATTTTACGTAAATATTTCAAATCTTGTCTAAAATTAAGTAATTATTCACATAGTAAAAATCCTATTCCATCCGTAGAACTTCTATTCATATTTTTATACCAAAATTAACCTCAAACTTAACGTCTATATCTTAAGCATTACTGCGAAAGAGCAGTGTTGGCCTAGTGGCTTCAGCGTGCGACACTCATACCTGTGGTGGTAGGTTCGTACCTGGGCTGTGCACCAATGGACTTTCTATGTGTGCATTTAACATTTGCTCGAACGGTGAAGGAAAAAAAGTCTTAGACCCAAAAAAGCCAATGACGTGTGTCAATCACTGGAGGCTGATCACCTACTTGCCTATTAGATTATAAAAAAATGATCATGAAACAGATTCAGAAATCTGAGGCCAGGACCTAAAAAGGTCCACTGATAATTTGAGTTGAGATATCTGAATACGCGCATGAGAATATAAGGCTGGAATATACGCTTGTAGCAAATTTTCGGTGAGAACTACGCGTCAACTGGACAATGTGGCTGCAACAGCAGCACGCTAATGGCACTTCTGGAATTGGCACCGGAACTCCGAGGTCCTCCAGGTCCTCCGGGGCTCACTGGCGCTGAAGGACGAATTGGACCACCTGGCATACCTGTAAGTTTGTATTCATTGTGTGAGTAAAAATTATGTTGGCTTTTCCACAGTCTTGAGTATAATAAGACGCACTAGACCCCACTCTTGTATCTTATCTTAATGTTACTTACATTTTATAATAAACTGCGGAATCAGATACTGTTCACACAATTTATTTATTCCCTATCAAATGCTTTCTAAATTGATTACTTATATTCAAACAAAAACAAATTCAGGATATAAAATAAAGTACTCAGTAATGGTTCTACAAAAGGGACTTGAACGAATTTCTACTTAAAATTACTTCACTCTACGCTTTGATTAGCACATGAGGCGTAATCTATCAATTTCTGCACAGGTGCAGTATCAACTATGATAATAAATTAAGTTATAATTTTTTGTTTGACTTTATTTTATATTAATTATTCTAAATGACTACTCGATGTAACTGCCATATATCTTGAACAAATAAATCATGCTTCTAAGGGTCAAATGGGGCCAACGGGTGAACGAGGCCCGATGGGCCCTCGGGGAGAGAAGGGTGATCGAGGGGATGAAGGTCCCCGTGGTCCAGAAGGCATAACGGGACAAAAGGGAGAGCCTGGCGTTGATGGAAGACCTGGTATTGCAGGACCCCCTGGACCACCTGGATCGCCCGGTTCATCTGACTATGGTAACTTTGAGGTAAACATTTAAAACATTTATTTATTTATAAAAATAAATGACTTATTTTTGAAAATTATAGCATATTGAAAAGGTGAATATTTAATGTTAAATCCTTATTATTAAAAAACTTTATTGAAAACAATGTTCATGTAAAGATAACACGCGACTGAGCAATTAAAACTTTATAAATAAAGCATATGCTGCATAAACCTATATTCTTCTGAATAGCAGAGGGATTTGAGTGTAGATCCAGCCCCACAGTCCCCGCGTCAAGTTCGACGTTCTTGATTTATGCTGGCCCATATGTGCATTTCCACCTCATAAAAAAAGCCTTAATTCAATCAATATTCAAGTTTAAACTATTTAGAATACGTTGGCCATTGTTTGCAATTTCTTATAAAGCTTTTCCTGACTTTCCACTCGAAATTTATTATGCTGATCTTATTTTACCATTTTCATGCCATCCATTGCTGCTTGTTTAGTCAAATTGGAAACCTAGGCAAATATACAAGGTAAGTTGCGAGTGTATCGTTAAATATGGATGGAGCTTGCTTTGCTACGAGCTTTTTTTAGACCGGAAACTACTTTTCACGAGCTTTCGTTTTATATACAAATGTTAATTAGGCTTTTTATTCTAAAGACTATCTGACAACTATTGCCATATTGAAATCATTAACATTAAAGTAATTGTTATTTATCAAATATGTTGCGATATTAGTTTTAATAATCTGTTTATGCGTTAATAGTCTACGCAAAACCAATTTTTTTTAAGTTTAAAATTCATTTAAGGAAGTAATTGTTTGAAATCAAGACATTATTTCATTTCAAAAATCCTAATTTAACATAGGCGGTATCACAGAGATAAAGGAGTTTTATTTAATTTAACAGGTTAATTAAATTAAACAAGTAAGAACAACAAAGTATTTGCTAAGTTATGGAATAAAATTAGGCCTGTCGATTACCTCTTCATTAAGTGTCTCCGAGTTTGTGTTAAAGGGGAATGATTAAAGGAAAGTTTGTCTTCCGCAAACAAAACTGGCAAGGCAAAGTTTGCACAACGTCTTTCCACTTTAAGGTTAGATATGTATCGAGGCGGAGATGAGGAAATTGATTTTCACTGTTTGTGGTCAAACTTCGTGTAGAAATTCATCAAAGTTGGTAACAATGTCAAATATCTTATATATATTATAAATATTATATGGGCTTTTTGATCTAAAGTGGTATTTCACCGGAATCCTAAACTATTAAAGGAAAACTAAGGATGTTTACCTCTAGTACATAGCCTGATCGAGTAAATGTATATGATTCAGGATAATCACTTTTGTATTTATACAAATTCACTACTGTTTTCATTTGGAATATAAAACTATAGCAGATAAACAATTAACAATTAACCGGATATATATATTAAATGGGTAAACTGTACTCAATTCAGGTACAGGTACTCAATTGAATGGCGCAGATAGAAGAGAAAAACTGGCAATAAACTCTTTTTAATTGCCAAGTTTTTTTTGTTTTACACAATGTATGTAAGTAGCTGCAACCATTACGCCACATTTGACATGACTAATTTGATTATTAATAATAATAAAATAAATTAAAAGTCATGACTTCAGCCTGACCTGCAGCAGCAGGAGGCATGGTTAAATAAGAGCACGCACTAACATTCCCGTGGGAACAACACTCAAATACATAGTCGAACTATCATTTATTAGACTCTTCTTGTAGTGCCTCTCCACTACTGGAGATTGGCGGTCATCTCTTCATCGTCTTATTCTTCGCCAAGCGCATCAGCTGTTCTAAGCTGGCCACTCCAGTCCCGTCCATACTCTGATATTGCCGAGCCTTAACTTCCTCCTTTTACCAGCTCATCTTTTCCCTTCGACCTTCTTCATCATGATGACTAGTATTAGGCGCGAGCTGACAAAGACACTGAAATCAAATTAATTGACCCTTGCAATATTAGAACGTTACTGTATAAATTAATGTTATGATCACTTCGTTATAACAATTGAACGCTCCAGTAAAGAAGCACCTTTACAATTTGATTATAAGTACCATTTAAACCCTATTTGAGCTTTTGGTTTTGAAGTTATGGCTTGTTTGAAGTTAAATATTATTAGAGAATTATTTTTTACTAGCAGACTCGGCCAAGCGTTGCTGTGGGCAAGGTTTTTGTTATATTACATAGTAGTAAACTATTCAAGGGAAACGGTAGGAGGAATTATGTGAAACGTTGGTACTTTTAACACAGCGCCATCTGTTAGAATTGTATCAAATAACAAACAAATAATTTGCAATAAAATAAAATTGCGACTATAATTTAAGATCTAAGCTATCCTATCTCTTAAGTTGGACCAGACTGCTCACGGTGTGCCAATTTAATTTAAAATCGGTTAAGTAGTTTTGGAGTCCATCGCGGACAAACATCGTGACAGGAGATTTATATATATTAAGATATCGTGGTTTCTAAACATGTGTTTAGAAGATTTTTACAAATTTGTAAGAGCATTCGATAACTTTGCGGTGCTGCAGGTGTCCATAGTTAAGATTTTATCATACAGTAGTTCTTTTGAACATTAGTACACTACCCTAATTTATATTTATTTATAATAGCCTTTTTATCGGACATGACATCGTATTCTTTATTTTTATTTTCCGTAAATTGTTCCCTTTTTCCATTTTTGCTTGTCCGTTTGCCAGGTGGCAAAGGCCTCCTCCAATCTACTCCATTCTGGCCTTTCTAAGGCCACTCTACCCCATGTCGTTCCTGCGACTTGTCTAATGTCGTCGTCCCATCTTTTTTGTGGTCTACCTCTCTTTCTCTTTCCATCTCTTGGGTACCATTGTGTGACTATTTTGCTCCATTTATCCTTTCCCCTGATCATGTGACCTGCCCATTTCCATTTTTGTCTTCTTATTTTCAGAGCCACGTCCTGTACCCCAGTCCTTCTTCTGATGTCACTACTCCTTACTTTGTCTTTTTTTTTGATCCCAGTCATGCTCCTTTCCATGGCATGTTGACATATGGATAGTTTATTTGTTACGTTTTTTGTTAAAGCCCATGTTTCGCTCCCGTATGTCATCACTGGCAGTATGCATGTGTTAAATAATTTGCTTTTCGTTGAATTGTGTAGGGTCTTGTCTTTCATTATTTCTTTCAGGCCCCAATATTTTTTCCAGCTATTCGCAGCTCTTCTTTCGACTTCTTTGTTTTCGTCATCGTCTGGAGACATCAGTTGACCGAGGTATATGTATTCTTCAACGTAGGAGATTTGGTTCTGTTCCACTATTACAGGGTCTTTCACTCACTCACACAGGGGTCACTACCCTAATAGGAGTGGGGAATTGGTGCCTTACAAACGTGAGTTCGGGCGTTCAGCATTTTTTTTTTTTAATATTTTCTAGATAATTCCCCGATTAAACACCTTACGTAAATGGTAACTCGGATGATAAAACACTATTACCTAAGTATTTCTTTTAGCTCCTTTTTGTATGACCTTTACAGCAAATCCCAAAAATATGTCTCTTAATTTAATTTTAAACATTATTCCCATTAAATTCGATGAATAATGACGGCCTATTAGAACTGACCATGAACAACGACGCCCTGAAGTTAGCTATATTTATATTTTTTTTTTATATTTAAATAAACTTTATTGTACAAGATAATGCGTTATACTAAAAGGTCCAATGTATTAAATACCTATTTTTCTATTTTTAGTGTTAATTTTTCTACAAACGTAGAATATTATTGAAAATATTTTTATCTTGTTTCGCTATAGAACTTAACGTTTACTTGATCAAAGATAGAGGTGAGATGCTTGCATATAATGTTACGATACCTTGTAGGAATCACTTTTGGGGGCTTACGGCGGAGGTGCCATTGGCAGACCCGGGGCTCCTGGTCCTAAAGGGGATGCTGGGCAATCAGGGCCCGCTGGACTTCAAGGAGAGCGGGGATTTGCTGGAGCTAAGGGTGAACGTGGCCTTCCGGGTCAAAGTGGAATGAAAGGGGATCGTGTAAGTTACTGACATAAAGTTGATTATTGTATTAGGAATTATCATTAAGTATAATTTCTGTATTTCCGAACCAATTCGACTTAGGCTCCTTCAAGAAAAGAGCGTACCAATTCTTAAAAGGCCGGCAACGCACTCGCGAGCCCTCTGGCATTGAGAGTGTCCATGGGCGGCGGTATCACTTAACATCAGGTGTGCCTCCTGCCCGTTTGCCCACTGTTCTTTAAAAAAAAATGTCAGACACGTATCTGTTCTTACTGGGGATGTCAGTTCTCTGATTATTTTTTCCTGCAATCAAGGCTATTACGCTTGCCCTTATCATTAAGTAAACGTGGACCTTTGCAAGGAATTACCCATAGGGGTGGGGTACCCAAGATTAATAGTAATCTTATCAGTTTTTATGATTTAGCTAGTTTTATTTCCATCATTTCACATAGTAGCGTAGTGAGTAATTCTTATACCACATTTTCAGGGTTATCCTGGCCCTAAAGGTGATAGAGGAGTCAAAGGAGACCGTGGCGGTCCTGGCTTGGATGGCCGCCCAGGACTTCCGGGGGCAAACGGACGCTTTGGTGAAAAGGGGGAAAAAGGTATACAAAACATAAACGAACTTCGTGCCTACAAAAATGTTTGGATTTCTTTGTGAATTCAATCAATGTCCTGTGATATCCATTTATTGATAGATATTTTCTTTTTTTTTTAGGAGAACGTGGCTCACCTGGACCGCCAGGTCCACCGTCGATTCCTGTCGCAGGTTTCACGACAGAGGATTCAGAATTCCTTACATCTGGTTAGTTATAAAATTTCTTTTAATTATAAATGTATTGATTTGGTAACGTGTTCGTTAACGTTTCATTGAACGATTCACTAAAAATTTAATGTAAACAATAATATGTATAAAAATATTCTTTGTAGGTCGAGTCGTTGCCGGATTGCAAGGAGAAAAAGGCGAAAAGGTATTTTTTTAATCTTCATAATTATTATGGATTCATTGACCACTTTGGCATTAAATTACTACGTTTAATAAATGAAATATTAATAGGGTGAAAAAGGTGACCCTGGAAAAGATGGCGTACCAGGTTTTCCAGGCAAGGATGGAAAGACAGGAGAACGTGGAGATATTGGCCCTTCAGGAATGCCCGGTATGACTGGACCCCCGGGTGCTTCAGGTTTAAAAGGAGAAAGGGGTGAGAGAGGCCCACCAGGGCCAATCTCAATAACTGCAGGTGGTTCTGACATTATTACAGTCAAGGTATGTATAAAAATATAATTAAAACTTAATAGAGGATTTATAAAAATATATGTTTAATAGTTTTGAATACATGACAAGAATAGATAAACTTTAAGTATGTCCAAAACCTTACAAACAGGGAGAAAAGGGGGATTTGGGACCCCGAGGTAGAAGAGGTCGATCTGGCCCACCAGGACCCCGGGGACTTCAGGGGCCACCGGGTGTGCCTGGACCTCCGGGAAAAGCCGGAGAAAAAGGTGAAGTCGGACTTCCCGGATGGATGGTGAGTTAAAATGCGAAATACTTCCAATTCGTCCTATCAATAAATTGAAATTTTGCTACAAATGCAAATCAATTTTACTCGCAGTCCACAAAGAGGTTTCATAGAAAAGTTTTAATTTTTTAGCATTAATTTGATTATTTTTTACAATACTTATATAAAGTATTAACATTTTCCTAACGTACGAGTACATAGTAGAAATAAAAATAATTAAAAATAAAATAAAAAAGCTTGGTCCCTTTAACACAGCATTTGCTTGCTGTATTGCGATAATTATTCGTTGAGCGAGGGAAGCACCAGTTCTGGGGACACCAGTACTATCTACCAGGCGCCAACTAAAATATTCAATTAGCGTCTGTGCACTTGAACCCCAAGAGTCTCTGCTCCGAGGGAACGAAATCGTACTTGGAGGAAATACTAAATTTGACCCGTTTATTTTCCCGCCGTCCCATCTTTAATAGCGTTATTCATTTGATTTGATTGATTTGTGGGTTATTTTATATATTTACAAAGTATATCAAATGAAATTGACATTTTCTGTTACACAACGTATAACTTTTATTTTACTACACGACATTGATACAGATAATACAAAGTTACATTCAGATAAATGCTTCCCTGTGAAACCATATCTTCCCCATCAACTGAATCTCATTTTAATATGTTAAATTATATATTAAACAGATTTAAATAAGGTTTAAATATTCCGAGTTAGTAAAGTTATAAGCAATTTACATTTATATTATTATTATGACTGTTTCATGCTGCCGTTAGAACAATAAGGTTTGTTTTCATTTCTTAATAAAATTTATGAATTCAACAGTTTCTTAGCGAATTGTAACCATTATCTTTATTTGTTGTTTGGAAAAAATATTCTTACAGGGACGACCGGGTACATTTGGTCCACCTGGGAACACCGGACCTAAAGGTGAAAAAGGTGATCCAGGCGTGAATATTTTGGATGTCTCAATGGTGTGTAATAAATATTAATACCACTAGAAACTCAAATTTATTTTGGGTATATTGATAGACGTATGTATAAGCGAATAGTGTCTTTGCAATATTATAATGCAAAGACACACACAAAAGAACTTATGTCGACGAAAAGAAACAAAAAGCATTTGTAAATTAGTTCTTATTTGTAGTCTCACTGTTTATTATTTATTTAGTTTAAAGGTGAAAAGGGAGATCGTGGTGACAATGGACTTCCAGGCCCTAAAGGGATTCAGGGTCCACCGGGCCCACCAGGCATTGCTCCAAAGTCGGATGTTGTCCAATACGTGCCGGGTCCGCCAGGGCCCCCTGGGCCGCCCGGATCTCCAGGTCTAGCTATAGTGGGTCCTAAAGGAGAACCCGGACTCAGTTATATAGAAGAAGGTCCTGTTCATGGCAGTACGAAGTTCTTCGGCAGACCAGGTAAGGTTCTTTATTATGCGGACCGTAATAATTAATTATTTTGTTATTAATAATTCCAATTTTAATTTATGCTCGCAATGGGACAGTACAAAAAAGTGCTTTTGACGAATTGAAAGCTCTCACAGAATTAAAAGAACTAAAAGAAAAGACTAAAGAACGTCTTGGTAAGTGCCTAGCCTTATTTATAAAGAGAAACGTGTGTTAGGTCTAAATAAGAATCAACCATTATTAACGAATTTTTCAATCATTTATTTATTTTAAAAGACAACAGCGAATTTTTTCTACTTGCCGTAATAAGGTTCACGCGACGTACGACGTAATTGCCTCATAACAAACATTTGCAGGCCGAGATAATTTCGAGTCAAGAAGTCACCATGCAGACGAATCAACCAAAACGGTACCCGGAGCGGCAGTGTTTCGGACCACTGAAGAGATGATTCGGGTAAATACAAGACGAACCAATCAAAACCAAGCCTATCATTGAGTAAAGCTATTAAGCCATTTCACAGTGAAAATTTCATCTTTTGAATAGTTGACCTACTATATTTCTTAAACCGATGTTTAGAAGTATATTTAAAATCAAAAATATACTTTTTTTATTAATAAATTAATTTAATAGTAAATTAATCTCATCAAATGAAATATAACTATTATATAATGAGTTTTCTTTTATCAGCTCGCTTCTTCGAGTCCAGTTGGTGCATTGGCCTATGTAATGGAGGAACAAGTTCTATTCCTCAAAGTGAATACAGGATGGCAATATGTTTTGGTAATATTTTTAATCTGTTAGAAACAGCTTACGTCTTGTACACATTTACTCAGTAAAATTTTTACTATTCCTAATATTCTAGAATACTTTTTTTTCACTTGCTCGTTAAATTAGGGAAAACAGTTTAAATCACAGGTAAGTAGGTAACCAGCAGAAAGCAGTATTTCTGTATGCTTAAAGTAATGCTATAAAGAACATGGTTCATTTATTAATAGATCGCGAGTATGGGACGGGAAATCACTTAGGACAGCGTCAGGCTCTTTTGCGGGAATCCCCGAATTCTACATAGAGCTGAGCTAGTGGAGTCCCTGAAAAATAAAGTATGCTAGTGATACTTTTTTTCTCCCCTAAAAAAGACACACCCGGTGCGGCTCGCAACCCTTCCCCCTTTGCTACGCCACTGATGCTATGATTATTTATTAATAAGAAATACTATTCGATTTTGTTGACTTCATAAAAACGCATTTTTAGGATATAAATTACAATCCTGTTTCACCTCTAACATATATTTACGATGTGTTTTATTCCCAGCTCGGGTCAGTAGTGTCCCAAGCATCACCGTTGACTACGACGCACTCACCCGTTACACCGCCAATGCCCGCAGCCAGTCTTGTTCACAGGGGACCAATTTCCAATTTAGTTGACTCACCAGTACTCGCTCCTGTCGGGTCAAGTGTAAGTATTATTACTATACCTATAATTTACCTTCCTATGGTAGCTTTGAGGTATCTAAATAGGCTGAGATATTAGAAAGTAAGATGTTTGAAGTGGAGACATCTAAAACAAACTGCATTAATTAGCATCCATTTTTATTATGTGAGAAATAATTTTTATAATTTGAAAATGGAGTTTTCTAATTAACCAGGAGCCATTATGTATACACGCTCAGACTGTAATTGTTATTTTCCTTAAAAAATCGACAAAAAGTATTAGAATAACAAAGTCCCAGAGTTGTGTTGGAGGGAGTTATTGGTTTCATCGTGTGACTCTCACAGAACATGGGTGCTCGTAGGTTCGGTACCCGGCTGTGGGTGTATTTCGATCAATTTGCGCATTAAACACACGCTATTGAAGGAAAACATCGTGACTCCTGTTTCGGAGATGCTTTAAACCCAAGATAAAGTCGACGACGTGATTTAGCCACAGGAGACTGATCACCTCCATGTCTATTATGAGAAATAAATCAATGAACGGATACAGAAATCTGAGGCCCAGATCTAGAAGGTTATAGTGTCCCTAGATTTTTCATGACGTCATAGTCTTCATATACTTCCATTTCTAATTGTTGAGCTTTCAAATAAATGACACACTCTAAAAACATGCTCAAGAATGGTGTTGAGAATGTTAAACGAAATACGAGATATGAATGTGCAGTCTTGTCCGCGTCATTAGTCTACAGCATCTCTAGACCCTGATAACACCTTCCAAATGTATGTTCGTAATGGTCATAATAAGCGAATGGGTTGTATACTTCTATAAATAAGTGTCGTTATTATAACGTATATTAAACTTCTATTTTACAGCTCCGTTTAGCCGCACTAAATGAGCCTCTATCAGGCAACATGCATGGAGTACGGCGCGCTGATTACGCGTGTTATCGCCAAGCCAGGCGCTCTGGTTTAAAGGGAACTTTCAGAGCTTTTCTTACGAGCAGGTTAGATTATGCAGCTTTCTAAATAATACCATATTACTGTATTCAGTCTTTAGTTGTCACGTTTGTTATGTCTACGCTATGACGGGGTTGGAATCTTAAATGCTTTATAAATAAGACAATTCATTCGGCACAGTGTTAACTCCATATAGAGTATAGATAGAGATCACATTCTTTTATTTCCTTTCTATAGTCGATTGTGTGTATTGTTTTTTAGGGAAGCCACGGTACCAATACGATTGGTATATTGAAAATATGTTATTTTCGCCCCAGGTGTGAAAGAGATCAGAGAGAAGAATAAAGAGAGAGATTACGATTAGTTTTATTATTTTCTTTAGAGATCTAAAAAGTATCGTATACGTTTAGATATACATTATAATTAGGTAATATTAATATTGTGTTACCCATTTTTCTTCAGGATACAAAATCTGGACTCCACGGTACGATACGCGGACAGACATTTACCAGTGGTCAATATATTGGGAGAGGTCCTCTTCAAATCATTTTCTGATATTTTTGATGGAAATGGAGGCTTCATTGCTGGTACCCCACGAATATACAGCTTTAGCGGGAAGAATATTATGATGGATTCTAATTGGTATGGTTTAAAATTTCAACTTTTTTTTTTAAATTTTATATGAAATTGTAAACTTTTGTATGTATTTTCTACTTATGTTTTAGAAAAAAAAAATATATCCATCAAATTCTCTCATATTCTATGTTCCAATTTGTTTATTATATTTTTTTACGTAACATACTTACATAAAAAAATATAATATACCTTCACGACAAATAGAACATCGCACCGGTTTCATGAAACAAACTCATAGAATGACGTAACACAAACACTTTGAATTTTATGATTTGACTCATGTTTTCTAGGCCACAAAAACTAATATGGCACGGCTCCCACGCAAGTGGAGAACGCGCGTTGGACACGTTCTGTGAGGAATGGCAAAATGGAGAGCCCACATCCAGGGGCATGGCTGCGTCATTATATTCACACAAACTGCTCTCTCAAGAAAGGTATTCTATTTAAAAATATAAATAGTGTATAGCTGATAAAGGGATGTTCAAGAGCGTTCACGTTTTTCTCTTGCGAATATTAAGAATACTGACAAGGCCATTTTAAGCCAATTAGATTTATTATCTGTATTGGCTTACTTATAAACGTCAGAATCAAGAATTAAATGGTTCTAATTTAAATTTCCGGCCATTTATCAAGGGCGTAAAACGAAAGTATTGGCAATAAACTCTCTGCAATTCTTTAAACAACACTGCATCAATCAAATATATGTTATGGGTTAATTTATACCTACGCACGCCATGACGAAAACGTTTCCCGAATTTAATTTATCCAGTCCTTTCAATGTTCCTCAAAATAAGCTAATTGAAGATTACGGGCAGATGTCAATCGTATTCCATCAAGCGTAAATAATCTTTATTTTACATAAGCCTGAGGTCACATATATTGTAAATATTTCTGTTTTTTGGCCTCCTAGTCTATAAGTATGTATATTTATTACACATTTGAGTTTCCATAGTTTGACTCAAAAAGCTGTCATCAACCAAAATTCAACATGATGCACTAGGCGTCACTAGGCTAACACGTTAAGAACCCAACGATGTATGCTATTTTCTTGTTCAAAATATATTTGTTCATACGATGAACAAGAAACGTGAGGAAACCAGAACAAGTAAATCCAAATATGTTAGGAACATAAGATCACCAAAGAAGGCACAGGATTTTCCTGGTACGCCTCTGCCTAGAGCGACGTCTAAATACCGAGCTAGAATATTTATATTAATATACTGTATATTACGTGTATTAGATAATAAATGTTGTTCTCCCAGGTATTCGTGCAATAATCACTTCGCAGTATTATGTATAGAAGCCACAGCTCACGTAAACTCTAGAAGAAAAAGAAGTACATTCAGGTATGAATTTTAATTTGCTAAGATGTGTAAAAAAATAAAGCTAGATAGTAACCGATACTCAGACTTACTGAATAGTGAATATGCATTAAAAAAATCTTAAGAATCGGTCGAGCCATTTCGGAGGAGTATGGGAGCATATATATTAGATATCGGGTTTATACATTCGTGTAGATATGTATAGGAAACAATTATACAGTAAATCTGCCTTATATCATTACAATATATCTGTTTTAACTTAAATTAATAATTCCAGATACAATTCAACGCAGGACGACGAGGACTATTTGTACAACGCTGAGGAATATCAAGTGCTGCTTAATGATATATTTGCTCAACCGTTTAGAGAAGATTAATTACAATTAATGTATGTTAATATATTGTTATTTGTTTAAAGATCTCAATTTAAATAATGAGAAAATGCTTCACTTACGGCCAATGAGGCATTATAACAGTTGATAAGTCAAAATGGCTATTAAATATAACAATGCTAGTCTATAAGCCTTGTTTGCCCCAATAAAGATACACCTTAAAATAGTATAGGGTTTTGAATCTGTAATCTGCTGTCTGGAGCAGTGTTGGCTTAGTGGCTTCAGCGTGCGACTCTCATACCTGTGGTCGTAGGTTCGATCCCCGGCTGTGCACCAACCGAGCTTTCTATGTGCGTATTTAACATTTGCTCAAATGGTGAAGGAAAACATCGTGAGGAAACCGACATGTCTTAGACCCAAAAAGTCGACGATGTGTGTCAGGCACTGGAGGTTAATCACCTACTTGGCTATTAAATTTAAAAATGATCATGACACAGATTCAGAAATCAGAGGCCAAGACCTAAAGAGGTTGTAGCGCCACTGATTTATTTTTATTTGAATCTGTAAGACTCATAAACATCGAACGCTTGTCTAAGATCTTGTCTTGTCACTTGTCTACTAGAATTTGAATTTCGAATATTTGTTTAACATATACGAAAAACTTTGTAAAACTACTATGGTGATTGTACCCAAAACAAAATTACCTATTGGATTAATGAGAAGCTAGTTAGCATGAAATTAAATTATTGATGAATTTGGTTATATGTAAAATTTAAGTATTATCAATTTGTTAAAGCATTTACAACAGATTAGCTATATTATGTAGGAATAGTTTTGTATTAGCTGTTATTATAGTAAGCACGTGACTGTATTACGTTAATAATAAAAAAAGTAAGTAAGAAAGTTTACTATTTGCTTAATCTGCTGCATAAATTTAAATAATTAATTTAATCATTATACTAAGTTATTTTAATCTACGTAGATAAAGCACGGTATTGTAAATATAATTTAGTCAACGTTTTCTGTAAATTGTAATAAAATTTGATATTATTTAAGAGTTTTAAGTTATAATAACTTTTTTTTAACGCAATACTTAATTGGATTATTTAATAAAGTATTTAATATCTGTATACAGTTATATAGCTTAGCTTTATTTCCAAGTAATTATAGATAATAATGTGCCATTGTATACGTAGATGATGCAATAGGTAAATAGCTAGAATTCAGTATAAATATACTACTCGTAAAGAATACTGATACCGCAAAAATTCTATTGGAACTGTAAGTGATGGTAAACTTTATAGAATCACTAAACTATCTTTCTAAACTCGTAATGTGCGTAAAGGAATTCGACAACGTTTTATCCCTGTATGGCACCTACATGTACTGACATTTTGAGGTCAATGACCTCTATATTGGATTATTTTGTTTTGATAACAAAATTGACTGCAATTTGTGTACTTTGTTAATTTTAGCATTTGCTTTATAGTACCTTAATAATATACCACTAGTGTAAGGCGTTGCCTAGTCGAAATATTATATAGTATAGTATATATAGTAGACCATTTTATATGCTTTGAATATAAGAAACTCATATACTTGTAAACATAAATTATATGCCTATGGAGAACAATTTTCAAAGAGACGGATATAAAAATGTCATGACCCACCGAGGGAATACTAAGGGGATGACATAGTTATGTGAATGTGAAGAAAAGTGATTAGTTATTTTTTATAAGTTTTTGTTAAGTCCCTGCGACTTAATATTACCATCTTGGTATTGATACTAAACAATTTTTTTTTCGTAATAAATGTCTAAAAATAAATATCTTTTTTATGAAAAAACGCCAAAGATTTAAAATACTTATGGAGTAATTTAACGAAAATAGTAAAATTGGTCATAATATTAATAACATGACATACCATTAAGCATTTATACGTATTTTAGAATTAAGCTTTTGTCAACATCGAAAATTATGCGAATGTATTTATACACTTTAAATAAATGTTTTCACAACAGTCATTTGTTTAAGTTACCTTATCTAATTTAAAAACGCCGATACAAGCGATGATGTAAATAACTCCGTGCGATAAAAAAATAATTTAAATAATTGGAAATGGCACAGAATAAAAAAAACAATAAAGAAATCACAGTTGATTTGACAATTAACTTGAAAGTGATTTATTAACTAATGCAGCAGTGAATTTCGAAAATCGAATCTCGCTCGTGTGCGATCTACGTTGCGATACTGCATTTGACAGATTAATTGCTTCCTATTCACAGGTAAAGACTTGAATTTCATATCCGAATTCAACGTTCTACGGAAACTAAAGTTGATGAAATATTTCGAACTAATCGTCGTATTTAACACTCAGCGACGTGCGAAACCGACATATGAGGCTGTAAATCAAAATATTTATAATGATATATAGACTGGCAAAATACGTGTTTAATTTTTGCAAACTTAAACTCGTTAAATTAGCTAAGAAATGACCAGCGAGACGATAAACCACTTGTTGACGGATTGCCCAAGGCATTAAAAGTATAGGTTTGTGAATTGCGAGATTATGAGATAAGTAACTTATGATTATTAACAGAGTCATGAAATAAAAACCAACCAAACAGATCGCAAAGATTCGATGAAACAGAACAAATAAAATATGTAAGACTTATAAATCTAGAAACCTAGAATAGGAGAAAATTAATGGCTCGACCATTAATTTAATATTTAATAATTGTGAAAAAATGAAAAGAGAGCAGTGTTGGCCTAGTTGGCTTCAGCGTGCGACTCTCATACCTGAGGTCGTAGGTTCGATCTGCTGCGGCTGTGCACCAATGGACTTTCTTTCTATGTGCGCATTTAACATTTGACGGTGAAGGAAAACATCGTGAGGACACCGACACGTCTTAGACCCAAAAAGTCGACGACGTGTGTCAGGCACTGGAGGCTGATCAACTACTTGCCTATTAGATTTAAAAATGATCATGAAACAGATTTAGAAATCTGAGGCCAAGACTTAAAAAGGATGTAGCGCCACTGATTTATTAATTAATGAAATTTACCAGTTTTTTCTATGATAACCAAATTGCTATTTTGATTATTTGCGTAATTTTAACATAATATTTGTTACTTTTCAGGAATTTCCCAAATGTGCCTCATGTGCCTATATATTATACGGCTAATACTAGAACGAACAAACTCTCTCTGAACCTTCTTAAAAAGACCAAATCCCATCAATCATCTAACATTGGGTGAACACGCAAAAGGAAAATAATTTCATCGAAGAAAACTTCTCAAATCGAACATAAAAGTTTTCTTATTAAAGTGTTACCAACTTCACAGGTCTCAGCCACTGTAGGACGTAATTTAATGAGGTAATTAGAAAAATGTTATTGCATTGACCTATCTATTTAATAAGGAATAAAATTCACATATATTGATGTTACTACACTTAACTCTGTGGTAGTTATTATTGGCAAATGTGTTCCACCAGCTATTCTTCACATCATGTATTATACAATTTCTATAGTATAAGTTATAATCGTCCTATTCTAAAATTACTTCGCTTACGGTGAAATTAAATAAATATGTAGTACCAAAAAAGAGAAGAAATAAAATAGGTTTTACTAATAAATTACTTATTTAATGATATAGATAATATTCGTCTAATGTGGATTCGATACCACGGTTTTTTTTAATCCTTTACCGAGCATATCAAGCTCTGAATAAGTAGCGTTTATTCCATTGTATTCGCAACGCTTAATTAGAATTTCAATAAGGGGTTGGTTTGTACCGACCGTATTTGGCAGTGTTATTGTTCTTCCTTCACAGTTTTTAGCAATTATTTATTGCGCAGATATATGCACTGTGGTTTATTTTTACGATATTGAATTTCTTATACAAGAGTAGTGAAGGATCTATATCAACATCCAATGGCTCTTATCTGTATTTGAATTTAGTACAATTCACGAAAAAACCTACCCTAGGTTTCACGTAATTATACTGAGTCTCAGACGATCCCCGAACACTCAGTAATCAGCTTGATACGCCAATTGAATAGTTCACGCTTTTGGAGGAAATTCTAGTTCTAGTAAAACTGTTCGCTATTTCTCGGTTCATCAATGATGACTGATTACAATTTGGGATCTTTTCTTCCCTCGTTTTGCATAGACAATTTATTAAGCATTTTTTCAGATACTTAACATTTAAAAACATTTTATTATTATTTTTGGCAAATGCTTCTTACGAATTCTGCCATTTCTTAGTTCTTTGCTGTCTGTTCTTTGCTGTTTGTTATTTGCCACTCTTCGCCATGTACCTCCTGCTGTATTAATATATATATTAAACCAAAGCTAGGTGTAGATTTTACAGATAAAATCACTTTTACCCGTTAATTAATCGCTTCCCTTTGCAGACTCTTGGACCGTGGGGTTCAAGTATACAGACGCTAATTAAAATTTCAGTTGACTTTAGCGGTGACCCCAACTGATGCTTTCCACACTCAACGAATAAGTATCACAATACAGTGAGGAACTGCATTAAAGGGACAAAACTCTCCAAATTTAGTTAAGTAATTTTATCTATCCGTGTTTATTAATTATTACTATGTATCGTAAAAGATTGTCAACTTCTATACTGTTTAAATAAACAATGAACGATTAACCAAGAATTAAAAACCAAAAGTATCAACCAAAATTATAATTGTAAGATTTAAAATTGGAATAGATCAATAACGCCGGAACCCAGTAATGTATGCACAATAACAGATTATTTTCAATCTGAGATTGTGGATACATTATTGGGTGATCACAGACCGTGACAGTCAATCGATCTCCTATCTGCATCCCAAGAACCAAACCTACGAAGACAATCCATTTTTGGCGACGGATAGAATGCAACCTCTTCGCTGTTTATACTCATTTTTCATAATCAATATATACCAAATAAAGTAAACAGTACAAATCATATGAAAATATACATGTCTATGTTTAAAACATATCAAATTTGAACTATTTTAAAAACTGGTGTAAGTTAAAATATAGGATATTGGCACAGTTGAACTGTCATTTTCATACAAAGGTCTATCCACATACACCGATCCGACCTACCATGGATAGCTTGTATCGACAGATGGCTATTACAATCCGTTGATTGGTTATTGGCAAACTTTTATCAATATTTGGCATAAGGTGCTATCTGAGATGGTCAAAAATGGATTGAGATACTTTATTGGGCTTGGGCGTAAGTAATCCTATTAATTTATCTACTTAGTTACGCTTGAATATAAAACAATATCTAAATATTGTATGCTGTAAATGTTTCGTCGAAAAAGCAACAATTACCGCGACCCTATGTATATTTGTTCAGACCCTAATAAACATCAAAACTTTATTTATTTACTTTATATTGCTTTGATATACGGTCCTTACCTCAATTACTAAATTTTCACAATATAAAAGAAATAATGAGTACGCGTTTTTATATTTTATATCAACACGAACATTGTATAAATTAATGTGAATTTTTCAGAATATTCTCATAACTCGTTTCAACATGTGTTGGTCTCATAATTCGATGACACGTGTCGGACACAGACGGCTAATCAATTACTTTTCTATAAAATATTTTATTAAATTTAATATTAATATTAAATTTAACATCAGATGTTCTATAAAAAAAAGATTGATAATATGGAAACATTCTGAGGCCAATACTCATATTAGCGCCACTGGATTATTATTACTTGAGTGGTCAGTGAGCTGTAACCCCTGCGTTGTGCCTGCGTTGTGCTTGCCTTACGTAGATTATTTTTTATGTATATAATCTTCTTTCTATACCTGACATAAAAAATCCAACCGTGCTTGACATAAGCCGTCGACCTTCTGAATCTTAGGCAAGCCGGTTTCCACGCGGTGTTTTCCTTCATCGTTCGAGCGAATGTTAAATACGCACATAGACAGAAAAATTTGTTACAGCTGGCGAACCTAAAATTTCAAGGATGAGAGTCGTACTCAGAAGCCACTAAGTCACAACACTATTGTGTCAGACATATGTCGTTGATTACACTACACTTATATGCATTATAAGATAAAGTGATCATTAATCTCTTCTACTTTGATAAATTTTTTTCCAACGCCGATAAAGAAGTTTCACTTCACCAAAGTGTCTCGTGAGGCACGCATTATGTATGGGATACCATTGGACATCATTTATTTATAGGAAAAGGTAAGTAATTAGTGTGCTTATCTACCTGAAACAAATGTTTTACCGAAAAATTTAACCCGGACTATATCACTGTGCACAATCACGCAAACCTAAAAATATTTCTAAGGTAATCATAAAATTTAATTTATATGATATTTTTATCAGATTAGAAAATGATACGAAAAACAAAAGCAAGGCTTCGTGAAATATTAGAAGCCCCTGATAATTATATTTATAGACAACAAAACACTGAAGCTATTCAAGGCTGTAAAAAAGTATTATTGTAAACTTATAATTATTTAATATAATTTTAAATTTATTCGACTTTTCGCGGATTTTTGTGTTTTTTTATGTGTTTTTTTTTTAATTTGTAAAAGCTATGTTAATAAAAGATAATACTATAATAAATATTATCACGCGAGTATTACAGTTAAAAAAATAGTATATTAGTTTTAGCTTTTTTAATGTCTATTACTGTAAAGTATTGGAAAAGTCGAAAGTCCTTAAAAATTGTGTGTGTATCTTAGTCTATAAACGTATCGTTAATGTATGTACGAGTATTTATGTCAAATTGCCAAATTAGCTTAAAAAAATAATATACTGCAGCCGTCCTTATAATATCGAAATATGTTATTAACGAACAGCCTACAAACAAGGTACAAATACATTTTATTGTTATCAATCAGCCACTGTTAAAAAAACAGTGAGATTCTGACGCGTCGCTCCTGTTGTCCTGAGGGAAATTAAGATGAACCAACGAAAATGCTTTATTGATACCTGAAAATATGTAAATGTAACGGATATTTACATAATTTTGAAGTACATTAATTCTTCAAGTGTTGTTGCTGTGATGACGAAAATATAGTCCATTTTTTTTTTAATTTTTAGTTCACATCATCATTTTGGTAAGTGAAGATGAAATACATTATTTAAAAAACGAATCCACAGGTCGTATCGCTTATTCCATGGTATTATTTTTCGGATTCGTCGTTTAAAGTAGAAAAAAAATATCTGGTCAACAAATATCTTTAATGATTACTACGACTTATTCAAATGTATAACTTGAGTTTCACAAATACCATAAACTTAATGCGTAAGGGATTTTTTTTTACCTTTCAAAATGTGTCTTAGCCAAAGAGCATATTTCACCTGTCCTATACCACTTCCCGCCATTTTCTGGCTTTCAACAAATATTGACTTAAATAAAATTTTGTGTGTATTTTGTTCGTTGTTTTATTATATTGTATTAAGCTTTTCGTAAGCTTTATAGTTATTATCATGCCAAATAGATTATATATTAAAGAAATTCCTTTATTTTACCTACTCAAATAACATTATTTCTATCATTTTTTAATTCGTCATGTATCTGTCGCAGTAAAGTAGTTAAATCAGATATTTAATTGAATCTCTAGACAGTTAATTGAAGATCGATAAATCAGGTCGCTAAAGTTCAAGATAATTAGATGTAGTTAACGGTAAATAATATATTTATATACGGGCTATGAAGATCCTATTAGTCTTATTTATGGAAGTATCCAAATTATAATATTCAAGTATGTCTTCATCGGTTTCATATGACCACAATAAAGTAAAGTAAAAACTACAGCAGTAGCAGTTATGGCCAATGATTTTTGGCATATCATAAACCTTGTCTCTTGATCGCTTATGTCTCTTCATTAGCCGTGATAATAGATTTAAACTTTATTCATTACAGGTTCTCTAATTAAAGATTTAAAAGAATTCTGTTTGAAAAGATAGCATTTCAATTAGGTTGAAGTTTCTCGTGGTGTAAAGATAAAATGTCGACTTAGCTTCTGAAGCTTTAAAACTTAATTGAGACAGTCTTACTCATTGGGCCAAGTTTTCTCTTCATTAGATCTGTTTTCATTCATTACTCTTGAAATAAAACAGCGATAACACTTATATAATTTTTAAGATATTTAATGTTGTATCTTAACCTTAAAATTCAACATTTTCAAAAGAGTTTTCAATGTGTGTATGAGATTCGTAAAGTAAATTATAGATGAATCGTTTTTGGCTTAGGCGAATGTTAGATGTTTATTTGAATTAATTAATCGAATAATATTTTTTTAAATTCAACTTTTTATATACTTTATGTAACTCAACGTTTCAAACTTCTTTGTTTGGAATAAGGAATGACAAGAGAAACTAATCTCACCAAAACGTGAAAAGAACGTGTTTAAATCTGTTAAAATTTTGTAGATGAGTATGGAAATTTTATGTCTGAATATGATGAATCTGAAAACATCACCCTTTTGTAACGACGCCTACAATCTGCGTCTACACAACACTACTATGATGTCATACCCTGCACTAACAAAGTTGTTCCGACCGCTAAGAATATATACAACTTTGTAACTTTAGCCACTGAGCCTTTGGGCCGGCTAGTTACACTGCTCAAAGATCCTACCTTTAGGTTAGAAAGCATGCACAAAGCCTCCATACCTTGTTAGTAAAAATATACCATACAGTATATAAACCACAATGCACTTAGATTACCTTTGACAACGTATCCATTCAAGCAGTAAAGACCACGACTTTAAATAAAAATAACTAGAACTGTCACTAAAAATCGTCGAACATATTCCTTGGCATATCTTGGGACATCTGTACGTTTCCAATTCGTAATAAAAGTAGATAGGCATCATAAATTCAAAGGGAGATATCTCAATACCGCACAAGACCAAGGTCCTCTCAACCGATCAAATTGTGATCAGAAATTCGTGAGCTGAATTTTTACGAAGCCTTTGAAAAGGGAATATTAAAAAGGAAATCTGTATACTTTTAGATATTTTAAGGTTTCTACTTAAAACCAACTTTATGCGAAAGTACTATAATATTTAGACTTAAATAAATTTAATGATTTAATTCATTTTGGTAATGTTTATTTAAAACTAAACATAATGATTACAATAAGTATTCAATGTGTAAAAAGGAAAATATATTTAAATAAAACGCTTTTTTAACGGATTGAAGTTATGTACATATTACTGTAAACTTATAATTATTTAAACATAATTTTAAATTTATCCGTCTTTTCGCGTGCTTTCTAGCGTACACGCTGTAAAGTAATGTTAATAAAAGACTATTACTAAGGAAAATATAGTTGACATAAATCTCAAATATATATGATTCTATTCAAATGGAAACAACTTTATAAAAAGGCATCTATAAATCACATGAATAATCAGTATTTGAATTTGATAATAAAAATTGTTTTTTTCATTAATTTATCTTTAAATGCTGCGGACGTAAGGACGAAACATTATAACAAAGTAATATAGGTTTAATTTACTATAACATAAACATATGCCCCATTTTGTGTAATTTCATTTCACAGTTTTTTCTATTGTATTAGGTCCACTCGTACCTATTTAATCTAATGAAAGCTATTTCCATTATCATTATTATTTTCATTATCCGTAGAATGCATTTTTTTTTAACCCGATTTAACAGTATTTGACGATGACGAACTTTTATACAAACCGGTCCTTTCCCAATGTGAACGCTATCCTTATACTTAAACTTGAAAGGATAACGGGTAAGTAGATTGACGCATTAGTTTATTGTATAGACTATAGATGACCACAGATAACTATAGATAGACAAATGTAATAATAATAGCTATACAAAAAACAATAAGTTTTTTCTTTAAATAAAAATTTTCCGCTGTCTGGTGTTCTCGTATAAGTGTGATACAACAGGAACGAAGTGCATTTTGCGGAGGTCATAATTTGTGGCTGACGTGACAAACCGCTGGGCTTCTTGCGCGAGGCGCCCATATATTCACCTGAACATTGACGCTCTGCTGCATTTCACGCTTTTTCGTCGTTAGCATTTTCTAACTGGAGTATGATGAATTCACCTGGAAAATTAACTTTTGGATATGTTGTTACACTTTGTGATTGCTTTAAAGAATTTATATCATAAAGTTTATGTAGTATTCTGGTTATTCTGTACTGGTCATTTTTTAGAATGACAGTTTTATACACTTTATAAGTAATTTTAGTTTAAACTTTTGGCGCTTAGATTTGAGATAATCTGCGTAATTTTAAGAAATGATTGCTGTCAAAAGCGCCTAGTATAAAATATATGTTATAGACACATTCTGGTAATGATAACTGTATTGGTGATTTTTGTGTTGTGACTTGGAGTATAGTATATATGTTATAATACATATATGCGAAGCTAATTTCACTTGCTAAGATACGCAAACATAATGTTAATGAAATTGATTTTATTTAAAAAAAATAAGGAATTAATTAAATGTATAGTAAAAATCACCAGATCACTAAGTGCTCAATCACTAAAGATTAGATATGATTAAAGATAACACCAATCAATATCAACATTAATGGCCAGTTTTAGTTTTCTCTTCGTATAATGATAGCGTGTTAGGTGTTAAAATAACATAATGGAAATTGAAAAAGATGGAAGGAAGGATTCAATACGGAGTAGACATATTTCCAAATTACACGAGAGAGTGCAAACAAAATATTGCGAAATGCAAAAGAAGCTAGAAAAAGCAAAGTCTGCGGATCTTCTAGCATGTATTAATGAAGACCATAATACAAAACTATTACCACTAAATGCAAATATATTGCAAGAGGATAAAAGTCATAATATCATAGCAACGCAGAAAACTGTAAAAGTAGATGATGCTAGAGAAAATGATTCTACTTCCCGTGAAATTGTATATGACGAGGCTACAATTAGTAGAAGAAATACTGTACCCATAGTGGAATTGCTAATAAACGATGATAATAATATACAAAAGAGCGAAAACGCATTTCTCTTTGACCTGTCATTTAAAGGAAGTCTTGAATCGTAAGTAATTAAAACCTTTAAGAATCTTTTAATAGTTTTTAGTTTCTTCTACATCGACTACCGACAAGCCATTAATTCATTAGAAATTACGAGTATTAAATATTTATTTTACTGCTCGCATTTTGCTGTTATGTACCCACATGCGAGCCTTTAAATTTAAAATAAATTATAATTGAACGACCATACTTTAAATTAGAATGTTTTTTTAATTTTGTTTACCTGGTTAGTTATCTAAATATAAATAAAAGGTAACTTTATTGATTAATGATTTAATAACACATGTGTTAGTTTTTAAATCATTGAAATATTATTAAAGCATGAACTATCAAACAGTAACAGTAATACATATAAATTAAATCTGTTATTTGCAATGTTTTTTCAGACTAGCTGAAGTTAAAGATGACGTGTTAAGCGATGATTCAACAGAACCCTCGTCCGCAGCACCTAAATCAATCCGAAGTCGTATTCGCTTAAGAATAAGAGAAGCTAGAAAACGAAAACAGGAAAGAGAGAAAGAAAAGAACGATAAAAAGAAAAGAAGAAATTCGTATAGTAATGTTGAAAAGGTAGCCCTAATTTTAATTGATTTTTAATAAAATATGACAATCGATTCACGTCGAGGAATATAAATTATTTTGAATATATAGACGACTATTGTTACTCGTAATGTCACAGCGTAGAGAACAAAACACAGACTATATTATAATGAGTGACATTTAGACAAAAAATAGCCGAAATTTAAACTGATTTTTAACATACGATAAAAAGTATGTTGTCCAATATTTTACTAGATATATTACTAGATTCGTGCTGACGAATTAGCATCTAATAAATATGATGAAATAGATGGTAAATGCTATAAGAAATTTTATTGCTGTACTCGTTTTATTATTTTATATTAGAGCATCTATTAATTATATTATTATACATTAGATGTATAATAATATAATTATATCAGTAGAAATGTCTATTACAAATGTCATCCTAACCTGCAAAAATTTATATAATAATTTATTTTAAATACCAGTACAATCACCCGTTTAGCCACCAGAAGAAAACTGCGTTTTGTAAAATAACCAATGAAAAGCAATGAACACCAATCTTGCTAATTGCTTAAAACTGAACGTCCTCGTTTCCTTTTTTAAATGGTAAAAACGATTTTTCGGTTATACTTGATAAGCAGACATTTAGCTCTGAAAATGTTTCAGCTGATTTTATCGAATACTCCAAAGAAAGACGTCACAACAAGGGTTACTAAGAAGATTAAAATTGCGATAGTCACCATTGCTCTTATAGAAGTTGCAGGGTTTAACGTACTTGAGGAAGAAAAGCCTCGATACGTTAGCTGTCGTATTAGGTCAGTGCAAATGCTAGATGCATTAATTGTTTATTGGGCAAATGATTTATTCTTATAATGACTTCCAAATCTATGTTATTTTGTTTGAATAAAGGAGCCCGGGTTAATATTTTCTATACATCTGCAATTATCTTTTATATATATTTATAGAATAAACAAAATAATACTTTTCATTCATATTCAATTATTATTTTCAATTATACTATTACTCAATAAAGGCGTAAGCGGAATACAAAATTGTTTTGTTGTAAACTCATCAAAATGGGCAGATTAATTTGATAACAGCGTTACAAATCAGTTACTTGATTATATAAAATTGAAGATACGCCCTATGGGCGCAATAGTCATATTCATTAAGAGTTGGCGATCAGCCTTGAATGCCGACTAAACAATTGTTTGTAGTCAATATATAAAGTATAATAAAGTAAGTAATATAAAGTAATGTTTATAGTCCAGACAACTCATCACTGGCTGAATTTACACTTTGCGTGTCTAGCCCGCATAAATCTTATGATTAAGAGGAAACAACAATGTTTCTATCAACCGATATTTTGATCGTGTGAGGGTTTATGCGGGCACATTGGCCCAACTTAACATTCGGATTCGTTGTGGACGATGTTTCATAGAAATACTGTTTAAGAGGAGATGAATCAGGATCGGGAATTTTAAGTGCATCCTAACTACAGCGATAGTTCACATGTACAATTTTATATCCATTCCGAATGGCTAATTACCCGGAATTTTTTTGCACTTTTTTTTTATCAACCAGCCAATAATTTATTTTCAATTTCAGATTAGGATCAGAAAAACGTAAATCGAAAATTATTAAGACTAACGAGCCAAAAGTCATGTTTAAAGAATTACATCATTTTAATTTATACGAGGATGAACATATTTTAGAAATCGTTGTTTGGGACAAGGACGTGAACGTAGGAAGGTATTCAAGAAAATTTAATTGTGTCTTTCGCCGAGAGAACCTAGAAGCTTCATTCATAAATATTTTTTCCTCTGTTATTTATTCAATCACAATATAATTATTCGTCTAGGCTACGTCATGTAAGCGTCGGTAAATTAAATGATTTAAAGTGTACATTTACTGCTAGTTCATCAAGGGTGGGAGACAGTATGAGAGCTCTCAGCCACTCTTTTATGTATTTATATTGTAAATACCTACGTTGGTCACTGTTCAACCAATCGTGTTTAATATTTAAATGCATCCATGATTGCGACCATTTACCACGTCGGGTGTGAAATCTCTCTGATTTAGCCTTCGCAGCCCCAGTCTCTCCAATCTTTCCGCATCATGTTCACTTATAATAATTATTTTTTTATTGCAAGAATATGGTATCAAAATAATATGGTAGTACAATCGAAATTTCGCGTATTCTGCCACAAATAATGGCGTACAAATTAGTTTAAGACTACTTACTAGGAATTTTAGATTATGAGTAATATCAATTAATCTATTCTTTAATTATGTTTATTATACGTATCATATTTTACTATATCAAATTAATGTCAATTAAAATCATTTACTGAGTAATACAATATTTCCAAAGTAGACCTTAAGTCGATTTTTAAAAACTGTAGTCGAAAAATGTTTTCTTCCTTGCGTGCCTTACAAAGGGCAATACTAACTATTATACCTAGCTCTAAGGAGGATAAAAAATATAGTATGATAGCAAGATTTTAACGCTAATGTGTTGTATTCTACCATCTCTCACGTACATATTTCTTTCTTTCTTTTCAGACACACAATAGATCTGTCTAGAATAGAAAAAGAGAAAACTAAAAAAATTCAAGTACCCTTAGATGACTCGGAAATTCAAATATTTTATTTACTTACAATCAGTGGAATTTCGGATATCAATACTTTGTACAATATGTATGAAAATATTGGAGAAGAAGCTAAAAATATGAGAAGAAAGTATGTAAGTTTATTTCAACAACATAATCGTAATTTAGACTTTCATTTGTTAACTAAACATAAAAATATTCAATCAAGTTGTTGTTCTACAATATATAACTTTCGCACATAAATAAAGGATTCCCTCTTATCAAATGTTACTAAAGATTATAACTGTTTCGTCATGTACAAGACTCATTGTTTATTGCTGTGTTAAGAAATTATTAATCGAACAATATTTAAGAATTATTTACTGAAGTGTTGATAAGACTTCCTAATGTATTTATAATTTAGAATCCACAATTAACGAATATTATAGTATATATAGTGCCAGTTTCGAAAAAAAAAACAAATTCCTAACGCCTGTTCAAATGACTCCTCTCCAAGCAAGTTGGTGACATTTTTCTATGCCATATTATATCTTAATATGTTACTGTATCCTTCTATTAGTAAAAACAAGTTCCAACGAAGTCTATTCTATATGACTTAAATGTACCCAGCATGGGTGTTGTGAATTCGTACATTCAATATATCTTATATATTATACTCTGTTAAAAACTGTACTGTCAAAAACTGGATTGTCAAAAACCCTAACTTTGAATTGAATTCCCGCGCAATTGTTGTTCTTATTTTACGTTCTACATTATAACCGAAGTCGGTGTAAAATCAATATCTTTCCAATACAATATTTCTAAAGTTTATATTGTGGTTATTTTATAGAAATGGTATCGTTTCTGCGACACATCAGATGTTGGTTGGTTAAACGTTATAGTGTATGGTGCAAAAGGCTTGACCGGAAATGACTGTTACTGTGTCCTCTCGTTGAACAATGAAAGGGTGTTTACAGCGACAGACAATAAAACTAATGCACCAAGTTGGATGAAAGTGTTTCATTTGTAAGTTTTCACTTTATAACTTTTTAAGAAAAACCAACCAACCCTTTAAGCTATCATTTGTTTTATCAAGAGGCAAGTAGGTAGATCGGAGTTCTCTCTTTCGGACACGCCGTCGTCTTGATAAGTTTCAGGCAAGTCCTCACGATGTTTTCCTTTACCGTACAAATAACTGTTAAAACTTTAGAAGCTCATAAATAAACAATTAATTACATTGGCTCAGGTACTTTTAATTTAGGATCTTGTTTACCTAATAGATTTATATTTTCGAAGAATTGCCGACATCGCAGCTTAATTAGGTTTATTACTATTAAATTATAATAATAACATTCAAAGTTTATTGGTTAACTCGTAACGTATAAGCCAGACATCGTTTATCATAATTACTTTAAGTAGAACAAGACTTTCTTAAAAATGACCTGTTTAATGAATTATTAAAATAAATTCAATGGTTTCCTTTAGCAATGTCTCACCCTACATGAACATTTCACTTTAAAAACTCCTATTATTTCAGCCAAGTCACTGACATAACTTCAATCTTAGAGATAACAATTTACGATGAAAAGAAGGGCGAGGAGGTTGGAAATATTTCAATACCTCTTCTGAACATTGAGTCTGGGAAAAAATGGTACGCATTGAAAGAAAGCACGCAACGCGAACGAGCCAGGGGAAATAACCCGAGAATATTATTGGAAATGGAAGTATCTTGGAATCTTGTGAGTGCATTTTAGACTTAGTACATTTAGCTCAGTCACCGATAACAGCACACATGAGATCTATTCGAAGTTGTTAATTATGTATATGCCACGAACAAAACTTAATTTATTTTCAACACCAGGAAATTATAGTTCGTCGCAAATCTTTTTTCTAAATGTAATTCTTAGACTTCAGGTATGGCTTGAACCGTAAACTTAACTAAAAGTATAAAACGTTTTTAAGTAATTAGCCTCAGGAATTTCAAAAACCTCTAAATATTAAGTACAATATTATTAGCGAATACGTTTTTCGTTCAGGTCAAGGCTTCG
The DNA here is from genome assembly GCA_028984075.1 of Pieris mannii. Lineage (NCBI taxonomy): Eukaryota > Metazoa > Arthropoda > Insecta > Lepidoptera > Pieridae > Pieris > Pieris mannii. The sequence continues at coordinate 8,914,579 of CM054779.1, read as the reverse complement.
TTGAAAGTCATAACACCTAAAGAAGTTAACTTAATGGAATCAGAGGAAAAGCTTGACAGACATTTACTAGCTCGAAACATAGCAAGGGGAAGGGCTGTAATCATGTGGATGGTTGATGCGTTTCGGATATTGAAGTAAGTATACAAATATTTATATTATAAGTACTCCTTTTTCTTCATTTTTAATTGGTGATTTATATCCTTTGTGGTATTGCGATACGAATACCAAATATCATATCAGTACTGTAAGAACTTTGTAAGACGGATGAAGTCAATATTAGTTATGTCCTACCTTAATAAAAAATCAATGTATAAATATATTATTTATTACGAGTGCTAAGTACTCTGGTAATAATATTAAAATTGGGGCTTGGTGGTAGAAGATATATTTTAATGCCAAATAAGAAAAAATCGTAAACCAATCGCAGACCTACCCAAAATCTTTGTTTCGAATAAGAATTATTTAAAAACAGATTTATAAAAGTTAATTTACTTATTCAAAAATAGGGTTAGATACAAACAAAATTACACTTACTGGCTTAAACACAACTTTTTACACAATAGCTATTACTAACAAAATTCTATAAGCTATAAAATATAGCGAAAAATATAAATGATAACTTCCCAAATTTTTGAAACGCTCAACGAAACTGTGAATCATCATAACATAAGGGGAACTTAAAATAAAGTATATATTAAATTTGATTTTAGTTTCGTCCCGTAATACTCAAGTGAATCTAATTTAATAAAACACATTTGCTGAGGTGAAAGTATTCTTTTTCAGATCATGCTTCGAATGGCAATCAAGGAAAGCCAATATTATATCGCTAATCTGTTGGTTATTATTTTGTTACTTTTTTAAAACCTGGATGCTACCATTACTATTATTATTGCCTTTCTTTATTTACCGACCTCGGGCAAATGGTAAGTTCAATTTATAACAAGATGATTTTTAATAGGGGAGATAGACATTACTAGACAAAATGTTCCTGTATGTTTCTGTTCTTTTAAGACATACAAACTTTCGTATATTTATAATCCCTTGCTTTTGGTCTGAGATTTTATCTTAGGGTAAAGGCAAGTAGGTTATCAGCTGGGTCTAAGGCATGCCAGTTTCCTCATGATGTTTTCCTTCAGTGTACGAAGTAATTTTAAATGCCAAATGTGATTCGAACGCACGATCTCAGGATCGCAATAATAATAATAACATAGATTTATTTTATTACAAAAATACACACATATACGACTCAAGACATTATCTGTAAGTAATACAAACAAATAATTCGACAATTTACCTGCAGCCATCTTTACACCTGCATCATCTCAATTTCGTCGTTCGTTTTTCCTTCAGACTAGGCCAATAAAAACCCTAAAAATAATGAAACTAAAATTGAGAGTTTATTAAGTCGAAATGGGTTTAAAATATGATCGTCATATATCCCATTAATTGTATCCCACATTAGGATAGCAATTATTAAAAAAAAATTAAAGATTCTGTAGCGTTCTCGTAGACAACTATCTCACGGAGATAAAGAAAGTGGGCACAACTTGGTATAAAAGTATGGTATTTGGGAATATTAATATAAAAAAAATCTATTCTATTAAATTTATATAAAACAAATTTTAGTGCATCCAATCCAAATGAGTTTGTTTGTTAAGAATGATGAAATTAGGTACAGAATGAAGGATCTGTAGAAATTAAATAATTAAAAATTTCTTCAGAATTTTATAGATGATCATTAAATAACAAGAAACATTTTAATTTTAGGTAAGAAACAATTATCAAAAGAAGAGGAAAATATTCTCAAAGAAAAGGTAAGTAAATGTAAACGATCTTAAATTGTAAACGATAAAATTTCAACAGAACTGAATAATATTTTGTTATAATTCCAGGAAGACAAGTCCCTACGTCAAAGAATCCAAGATTTCCAAGAAACGATTCAAACAATTCAAAACTTTGTTGGTAAAGTAGCAAGCCTTGGTGAGAGTATTAAGAAGTATGTATATAATAAACATTAAACATTGGACACAGATTACATATATTTACGAACATTATTTTTTTTATTACAAGTACAAGAGCTCAGTGGTTATCTGTGACTTCCACAGATTTCGTTATCCTCTACATTGAACACAAACATTGTTTTAGTCTGTTAACCTCCCGAAGGCTGTTGCTGAGTGGCCTCATTATATAGTCTGTAATGTTCACAAACATCTCAGGTCTCAGCTGCGATTTCCCGGAGGAATCAAAAATAGAAAATATGCAGTTTTGAGTTTTTAATCATAATGTAAAAGCACTAATACAACAGTTTTCCACTAAAGTATTTCCGTACCGATGCAACTTTAACAAAGAGCGTTCCAATTCTTAAAAGGCGTGAAAGTGTTCATGGGCGGTCTATCACTTAACATCAGATGAGCCTCCTACACGTTTGACCTGTTCTATAAAAAAAGCTGACTAAAGTTGAACGTAAATACTCGTGACATGCGTCTCATCGATAAGAATTATGGAATAGACAGTGCACAGCGCATTCATAGACTATAACATCTGTATGTCACAATAACATTTATGTGGCATATAAGAAATGAGACTTATGTGACTTATACACAGATATTACTACGGGGAAATGAAATCTACGCAAAATAAGTTTGTTTCTTAATAAATCTATGTCTTTTCAGCTTATACAATTTTTCGGTGCCTTTCGTAAGCTTTTTGGCAATTTTCCTCATTTCCATAATTGCGTGTATTATGTTTTTGATACCACTTCAATACATTTTAATGGTATGGGGTACGTATCTTGAATTAAGTAAAAGTTTATTTTGTTATGTACGTATATTTTAATTAATTATGGGCTTAAACTCAATTATTATCGACATAACCTTTACCTACCCATCTAAAGAGTATTTCTAAATTCTTATAATATAACTACTTAGGCAGACACAATAAGACCGTTATGTGACCTAATACATTTAAATTTTTTAGGTATCCATAAATTCACGAGAAAAATATTGAAACCCAACAGAGTGCCTCATAGTGAAATCTTAGATTTGCTCTCTAGAGTTCCTGATGATATCACCTTGGTAAGTTTACATATTTCCATGATCTCTGAAACATCAGATCTTTAGTTTTTGTACCGCGCTGTCTCAAGTTTGTGTCATCACTTCGGATATTGAGACAAATACATCAAAATTGAATTCAAATATGTCAAGGTCGCGAAGTTACAGAACTATTGCAACATGATGGCTATGTAAATAAATTCATAATTTAGTTGATAAAAAACATCGTTTTGTTGCTTATTATATTTAACATACAGCTTCATTAGGCAATCTCAAAAGCCCATAGAACTAGAATCCTAAATCTGGGTAGATATTTTACGTATCTGTGTTTTATCTTCAGCTTAGATAGATAACTTATCATAGTCCGAATCTCTTCTTCTTCTCTTCTCTGAGCGCAAAAAGCCATGTTAACAACTTTAATAAAAATAACTTTGTTAGACTATCGCAAACTTCTTAATAATCTTTTTCTCTTCCCAAGATTTGAATCATAATATTACAATTTTTTTTAAATAACACGAACACGATGCAACGGGTGCTCTTAATTTAGACAGTAATTTTTATTTCAGATTAACTGTCAAGAAATACCACTAGAAGAGATATCGGATGACAATGAATTTTGAACAATCAAAAATTTTAATTTATAAAATGCAATATGATATAATATATTTTAATGTTGTAGATGTAAATGATCTGAATTATATTATATTAACAAAAAATCGACTGTTTAATATAAGACTATATTGTATATTCAATAATAATGTCCTTTTTAAATAAGAAAAACAGCATAATAAATACAATTAACATCTAATGACACTGTTAAAATCCCTCTCATATAGTAATATATTGCTAATATGCAGATTGGAAATATCGTTAATTCATCTAAGATGTGTAGCGTACGAATCGGGGCTGTGTACTTTTTCTACGTTCAAAATTGATTACTTGCTTAAACGATGTATAAGAACGTAAGGAAATCAGCATGACGAAGTCCCAAAAATCTATGGGAACATAGGAAAACTATTATGAGGACAGAAAGCCCCTAAAGGAAGAAAGGGTAAAATTTGAAGTCAAGACAGCTGAGTGTAACTCCCTTAAGTAACGTCTTAAACTTGTGTTTAAAGAACTTCTCGTTTGGACTCTAAATGTACCAATAGAACGACATCTCACGAAAATAGCAATTTAAAGAAAAGTAATATAACAGCATTAATTATTTTATTTGTATTAATAATTATCTTTCACTAAAAAACTACGTAATAACTAATTATAAATTAAATCACAGGTTAGCATTGTGTAACGTTTACAAGGTTGTTACACTCGTTTTATTTAAACAATTATATCTGAACCAAGACGGTCGAACTCATTAGCAAAGTAGACCATATCCTTGTGGTCCAAGGCTGAATTTTGGAAAACGATGCGAAAGAAATTTACAAGTGTTCCTTGCGGCTGATACGTGACCATCATAGAACCTTCCTTGATCATTTTCTCTTTGATTTTCGGCGCGACCTTATGCAATCTTTCGTTGTAGTCAGGGTCATTTTCTCGCCCACGAAGACACCTTGGTACGTACCAAAACATAATATTGGTACATTCTGGTTCATCAAGAACTAATTCGAATCCCTCTCGATGTCTAATATGCTGTAGGAAGTAGTGAGCGTTGTCAAAAACTTTATCGATATGCTTCTCGAACCCTTCACTTCCTTTCGCTTTCCACATGAACCAAAATTTAAGGACGTCCGCTCGCCTTCCGCATTGGATATGTTTGTCGCCAGTGTCGTAAGATGTATCGTAGAATTTGTCTTTTTGGAAAAGGTACTGAGCGTTCGACGAGTGGCCCTCGGCAAGTAGGTTCTTGTGTCGGATTAGGAATGCGGAACACTGCTGTGGAGCTGCTAATAATTTATGTGGATTCCATGTTACTGAATCGGCTCTGTAAATAAGAAATATTTTAAGGATTTATTTCAAGCTCTCCGCGTACATTACGCACGTATAAATAAATTTCTTAAAACTTACAACTCGATTCCTTTTAAAAGATGTCTATGTTTTCTTGACATCAAGGCTCCGCCGCCCCAGGCCGCATCAACATGTAACCAAATCCCGTACTTTTTGCAAATAGTGGATATTGGGATTAAAGGATCGAACGCACCGAACACAGTTGTTCCAGAGGTAGCGGTCACCATAAATGGTGTTGAACCTTTATTTATGGCACCTGTAATCTTTGTTTCCAAGTCGATAACATCCATTTTGCCACATTTGTCTGCTTTAATTGTAACACAATTGTCACTACCAATTCCCATGAACGAAGATAACTTCTTAGTAGAATAATGTGCTAACTCGGATGTAAATAGTACCAGGTTCGGTACTGAGTATACGCCTTTTGTCTGAAACGTTGAAATTTTTATTATATGTAGATAATTTATTAATAATTTTAAGGTTGTTTACTGTTTGATTAGTTAGTTAGATCTTATACATAAATAGTTGCGTGGATGTAGTTAGTAGGTTTAGAAATTAAAGTTTAATTTATAGGTAAAAAATATATGATAGGTTTTCCTATCCTAAGCATAAAAATTTACAAAGTTAATTAATAGGTAATAAACATATTTTAAACAAATATTCCTTTAAATTAATGAAATGAATCCATATTTCCACTGCATCATTACTATAAGCATATCGTGGTCTTTTGTAATTATAAACTTTGTATCTTATAAACTATGTTTTTATGACTTATACACGCAAAAGCGAAGCAGGTTAAGGTGACCATAATAGCCTGTAAAGCAATTACAAACTGTAGGCAGGCCTGTGGTACCAAATATGTGATTAACTTTAATGAATACTATTATTTTATGCACAAAATACAGCATTCTGGACTAATATGTTTATAATCATTATTCATTCAATCATTGTCCAGTCTGTGTTTCCACCACACCAGCTTCTTTCTATGGAAGTTAATGTATTCAATAAATAAATAAAAATAAATAATCAACGATTTGGGAGTTCGAACGGCAACAGACGCAAAAAATAAAATGTATTGAAATAAGTCGTATGTTCATACATTATCTACATGACGATAGAATTGAATTAAAAATTAAATTTAATAAGACTGGCTGACTAGAAATGTCTACAGAATCTTACCTTGATCTGTGGAAACTGATGAAATCGCGCGCAGCTGATCGCATAACCATTAGAAATAGAACCTCCAGGACAAAAGATTCCATCTCCATCCGCCCACCCTACAATCTTTCTCATTTCGTTCAAAACTTCTTCTTCCATTAAGGTGAAGACTGGGGCCACTTCAAAGGTGTACACGCTGGGATTAAGAGCATCTGTCAACCACTGGCCAATAAGACCGTATGGGTCCACGGAAGAGAAGAGCTGGTTTACGAAATACGGGTGCGCCGTATTTACAGAATAACGAGCAACCTAAAAAATAATGGAAATTACAGAATATAGCCTACAACATTCAATGATACTTAGAACGAATCTAAGTATTCTAATGTCGTCGGATGGCATCTGGACGAGTAAAATTATTGATAATATATTATAATATAATATATTACGAGAGAAATTGACATGAAATGTTGCGAAGGCAAACTTCATCTTTGATTGTGAATCGCACAATTATAAATAATAATAAAATTTGGTACCCACATCAGCCATAAACGTCAACAGTTGCTCATGAGAAACAGGTTCTTCTCGAGGCTTTAAATCTATAATCTTCTTAATATCCTCAGGCGCAGCCCACTCCACAACCTTTGATGATCGATTGGATCTTGCGAAGACAACTCTCTCCATCAAAAATTCCACGGCGCGTCGCAAAAAGTCCTCATGCTTTGACCTGTCTGTAAGGCTTTGGAAGAGAACTTCTTCTGTCTTTTCCCCCGCTACAATAACTGAATCGGCAGGCATTTTTATTTTTTATTCACTGAACTCTGAACATAAAAGTTAGCTACAGATTTACACGTTGCGAGCGGCCGTGGCCATTTCCAATGTAATTTTGGTGCGCAGTTCCTCTCGTAGCCTTCTTAAATACATTCGAGATCAATTCACTTTATAAGGTTGTATGCGCTCTATCAAATTAAAAACAAATTATTTAATATAATTGAATAATGAGTTAAAATATGCAATGAAGTTCACGTAGAAAAAACTTAAACGATTTCATCGATTTTATGTATTCAATGGGTACCGAAGCTGGCTGGGATACAAATCAAAACATGATATGGTTATATTCTTGAAGTCGGCGTCCAAGCAGGTGCGTGATTTAAAGAATTTTACTTCAGTGCCAATATTTTATAATATTCCTAAATGTGAAAGTAAAATCTATGATTTCGAATGAAAACAGCAAACTTTACTATTTTTAAATTTACGTTTAGTTACACTATGTCAAAAGATAGCACTAACATAATAAAATTAAATATCAGGGTGGCTAAGTACAAGACAAACCTAACGGTACTTATACAACGGGTTGAAAGTTAAAATGCATTTCCTCAGCCTTGATATCTATGGCCCTAAATAAATGCATTGACTTGACCTTTGTTACATGGCTAATCAACTGCAAACGACCATCAAGATAGACTAAATTTGTTACAGTCATTATTTTGAGCGTGAGAAGGGCAATCAGTTTCTAGCCTAATTCCAATTCTGAATATAAATTTAAAAGAACAATATATTTTGGGAGGCTTATTTAGAATTCGATGCATGCGTTTTTTTTAAGCAGTTTGTGCATTTTTCACTTAGATATTTTCGCAAATTACGGCTGTTAAATGAGCATACAAAAATGTGAATGTCTCTTTTACGACTTCATATTTATGTATGATTAAAAATAAAGGTTTTAAATTTAAATCGTTACAACGCAGAAACATTAATAGCCATGGCGATTCATACAATTGATATTAAATTGACTGATTCCTCAATCAAGACCCCTCCTAATTTGCTATATTTATTTTATTAATGAGATAAGTGCACTTTCCTAATTTATTTTTTCAAGGGTAGGATAAAAAGTATTTTATTTTTCAAGTACTTTGTACTTCTTAATTATCAGCATCATGACATTGATTTTTTTTCTCGTAACTTGACCCAGGACAGCGTGTATTATATTAATTTGCCTGTAAGGGAATTTGCAACTCGGTTTTTAAAAAATGATTTTTAAAGATATTCCTCTTGTCAATATATCTTGTGTAGACGCCATCTAGTGTGATTTTATTCAGCTTACTGCGTTTGCTTGTAGGTTTATTTTGTTAATTAAAATTCTAAGACTTCTTTTTTTAGTTATATGTTAATACACTGTTAATTTTTCTGATAATTAATTTTATACTAACATTATAATTATAAAATATCATTAGTTGTAAATACACAGTAAACAATTAAAATATCAGAGTTGGCACGAACTGTCATCCTCATATAAAGACTGCGGCTATGAAACCTAATCTGTGGCTGTGAAAAAAAATCGCTAAGGTACACGAGGGTAAATAAAAATAATAAAGTAATTGCTTAATGGTTATTTACTTACTTAATTTTCAATAAATATTTAAATTTAGAGAATCTTGCCATGAGTGATGGCCAATTTAGTGACTATGAGGAAGATTTATCTGCTAAGGTTAAATCTGTGCGGGTTAGTAATATTGCACATAAGTGTAACTTTAATATATTTTAAATTTACCAATTTAATACTGTTTTTATAATATCTATTTTATAGTTTTCAGAAACACCCACTTATAAAATTATAAGTACCGACGAGGACGATCTTGATTCAGATGATTACTTTTATGATTCCGATGATCCTACCCAAGGGTCTAGGAAAAAAAACAATGTTAACCCTCAAGCTCCTACAAATAAAGTAACATCATACCAGCCAACTGAAAAACTTTTCAAAAAATATATTCATCGGATTAATGTCGACCACTATGAACCCTCCAACAATACCCAAAAATTCATAGAAATGAATGACAGAAAAAATGACAGTGATAGAATAAGAATAAAAGACAAACATGATCGAGCTACAGCAGAGCAGGTTATGGATCCAAGGACTAAAATGATCCTTTTTAAGCTTCTTAATAGAGGAATTATTAATGAAATTAATGGTTGTATATCAACAGGAAAAGAAGCAAATGTTTATCATGCTACATCAAAAGATGGCAGAGATTTTGCTGTTAAGATTTTTAAAACATCAATTCTAGTATTCAAAGACAGGGATAAATATGTTTCAGGAGAATATAGGTTTAGAAATGGTTATTGCCGTTCGAACCCTAGAAAAATGGTAAAAACCTGGGCAGAAAAGGAAATGAGAAACTTAGTCAGGCTGTATAATGCCCATTTAAATGTTCCTGAACCAATAATACTTCGGAGTCACGTATTAGTGATGACATTTATGGGAGAAAATGGCTGGCCATCACCTAAATTAAAAGATGTTGAGATATCACAAACTACAGCACGTACTCTGTATAGAGATTGTATTTTTATGATGTGGAAAATGTTCAATATATGTAAACTAGTTCATGCAGACTTGTCGGAATATAATTTGCTATACCATAATGGCAATATTGTTATGATTGATGTTTCGCAATCAGTAGAACATGATCATCCACATGCTTTTGAATTTTTACGTAAAGATTGTACAAATATATCTGACTTCTTTAGGAAAAGGGGTGTTGCTACATTAACTGTTAAAGAGTTGTTTGACTTTATTACTGATGCAACAATTAATGAGGCCAATTTAGAAGAATGTATGGAAAAATTATCAGAAAAAGCAGCTTCAAGAAACTTTGAAGAGATGACTGCCCAGGAGCAGATTGAAGAAGAAACATTCAAAAATGTGTATATTCCGAAGACGTTAACAGAGGTAATTGCCAAAGTAAAATTAAAAAGAAAGTAAACTTGGACAATGGTAGTGTCAACATGTATAAACTTATGTAGTAAAAGACAGGCAATATATTTTAAACATTCTTTCGTAACGCTACTGCTATGTTAAATGAAAGAATATTCAATATTATTAAATTCAAATTTTTTTTTTTTTTCAAAATAACTCATTCTTAAGTAATGAGATAAGTAATTTTTTTTATCATATGACTATCATTGAATCATATTTAATCAAGTTAAATTGTATGTTTCAGGTTATAAACTATGAGCGGGATATAAATAAAGCTAAAAAAGGTGATACAGCAGACTTAATTTACAAGAAAATTGCTGGTTTTAATGAAGAATTAAGTACTGTTGATAAGCCAGACATCTTGCAAGAGGACAACATTTCTGAGAGTGGATCAGGAAGCGATTCTGAAAACAATGAAGATGATGATAATAATGGTGATTTGCATATTTCATTAGCTTCTCTTTTGCATGCTACTATTACTTGGTAGGAGTGCAATCTCAAAAAAAAACAAAACAAAAAATTATCAATTAAAAAGATATAAAAATCAGTGCTCTAACTGATTTTTCATTTTTTATACTGGATATTAAAAAAAGAGATTCCTAATAATTTGTGACATCCACATGTTTGGTGACTGCTAGGCAAATTATTTTAACAATAATAAATACATATACTGATCAGTTCTGACCAGAATTCTGCTATATGCTATTGCATTTAATGAAATTATGTTTGTATGTGAAGCTGATTTGGCAAAATATAATAATAAAATCTTTTTGAAAATTAGTATTGTTTTATGCCTGTTATTAACAATTAGGTATTATATAGAGATTTCTCAGATTCATAAACTGTGTCTAAATGTGTGTGATCTGCCTTATGTGCCTGTAGCTATTAATATTTTACCACTGATTGATTATCACTAATCTAAATTGAATCAAATATTAAATATTTTTATTTTAGAAACAAAATTTAAGAATTCAGCTAGACCGAGAGATGAGTCACCTAACACTAAGAAAGCTCGAAAGAAGGCTGTCAAAGAGGAGCAAGCAGAAAGGAGGAAATCTAAAACAAAGAAACATATTAAGAAGAGGCGAGATAAGGGAAATAATAAAAAATAAATGTTTATATTTTAATGGATAAATAAAAAAATCAAAAGAATTATTGAATTTTCTTTATTACAAAAGTAAAAAATACATATTAACACTGATGATTCTGCTGTATACACATTATATTCACATTTCTTGTTTGTTTGCTTATAATGTCAGTTTATGTTACAATCAGATATTAAGAATAAAATAATTTTATTGAATTAAATCTAAGTTGGGCTCTTAATTCTTATACCTATAATGTATACAATAGAATTTTAAGTACAATATAAAACACCTCTCCCAAGTTCTACCTAAGGTACTTTCACTTACATCATCAAAGAAGAATCTTTGATGTGACGAAAATCTTTTAGGAACCAATATTTACATTCTTATGTCTTCAATATGAACTTCCAGTTAGGACATTTACCATTTAATACAATAAATTGATCTAATCATATTTATACACCTGTAGAATTAAATTTCTCAACACACATTGAGAAAGCTTTTCTAGACAATTCCCTATTTATGTATTTTAATAGCCTATGAAGAAGCTAGTTATTAAGAATAGTACGTAGCTTGATATTTCTAATTCAATAGGTTCTAGCGTAGGAGACTTATGAGACAGATAATTTAATGAATGAATGTTAAAAAAATAATATCAAAATACACAAAGAGGTAGATGAAAAATGTCTACATTTCGTTAAGTACCTTTTTCTTTTGCTGACCCTGTTTTAAAATAAATTGAAGATCTGAATTGAAGAAAATAGGCCGCAGTAACAAAGAAAACAAACTTTCTAATTATAAATTATAATTCTTTTTTTAATTTTATGACCTGGTAACATAGACCTTTTAAGTCATAACTTATTTTTCTAATTATGTAATTTGGAATTAACCATAGATATTATTTTCTAGAACATGAAATATCAAGTTCTGTCAAACTTAAATCTGACGCATATTTATAAATTTAAATAATATAATATGTCCCGAGTGAAACACTTTTAGATCTCTGGCTTCTAAACGTACAAAATCTTTTTGACTCAAAATTCTAAATGCGTAAAGGTCCCGATGATGACCATGATATAATTTATGGATAACGTGTCCTTTGTGTTAATAATACGTGTTTAGCGTAGTGTGGTAAAATAGAAGAAATTCCGTCCTAACAGTTACACCGTCCTCTAATGATTGACTTTTAATTATATCTGTAAATCACTGATCATCTCAGATACGGATTTGTATGCCCGGTTAGATAGCAAGAAGCATATATGGAAATACTTTTTTATTAGCTTACGATGACGTAAAATTTAAATTTGTATAAAAAGTTTTAAGTAATCATTAACTTATTAAAACGGCTGAGAGTTAAGCTTATGAGTAAGGTCTATTATTAAACCTATTACATTTACATCATGCAAGAAAATAAACTAACACTGGGCAAGAATACAATTATTGACAAACAACTTAATCTTGATGCTATTACAGAATTTTTGTAATCGCTTTCGATCGATGATTCGATTCGATTCGATCGCCGAGGTGATAAATAATAAACCATCGGAAACTTCGAGAACAAAAAAAATTACCGACATTAATTGTCACTTTTGACAGAAATTATATTAATACGCCTTTCTCGTCACTTGTGTAAAATAGGTATTTCTCCTTGTACAACATAACGTTTATTATTGACGTGACAACGTCTTATAAATTGGTTTGCCGGGTGACACTTCAAGAAACTGCGTTACGCTCCGCTCACGTTATGCGCTCACAATGAGAGCGAGTGAGAGGCACGCGTCCCTTCCACTCGGGCATGGTTAGCCCGCCTAAGAGCGAGAGAGACAGACATAATGTTTTAAATTGTTACTATTATTTCATCCTTCTTCCTACTATACGAATGAATATTCACATTAAAATTATTTTACCACTCAAAGTCGTTGTCACGTAAAACTTTCGCCCGTATACCGACTTTACAGGCAACCAATTTTTTTTATTATTATTAATATTACTTTCCTCAGGATTTTGTATTTAAAATAACATACGAAAAGCTAAATGCTGCGTATCTTTCTTTAAACATTTACAGATATATTCAACAGATGTTGAATTGTTGACAAATATAAAAATATTCAAAAAAATACGGTTACAGTTTCAAAGTCAATTGCTATTACCTATAGCTATAAAAGTAATATATTCACTTGAAGCATAAAGTATTTTCAACTGGCTTCGCTTACAAATCGTCCTAATAATACTTAAACATTCACAGTCAGTCACGCCCAGGATTCTTTGGTTCACCTGTTTGAAAAATGCATTACATCACAAACAACATAAATTACTTGCAATCTATCACATGTAGTTGTACTATGTACCTGAAATTAAAGACTATTTTATCATGTCGCGAACCGCCACCTAAGGCCCATGAAACAAAGAAACCGTACGGCGATCATGATACTGACCATTATAAATATTTCAAACCAGACGGAACTTTTTTCGATATCTAAGTACTGTAAAAGGACGTCTGGCTTTGCGAAGTGGCAGTAGACATCGTTACACTCGAGGGGTTGTCGTCCAAAGCCGAAAATTGTAAGCACCATGGCAACTACTCCGCATCGGATGAAGGAAGTCTTCATGATGATCGTCATTATCAGGGGGATTTTGTGAGCAAAGTCGAAGCCGTAGATGGCCAAACCAAGGAAAGGGGCGATAGCTGCTGGGCCGATCGCACATCCATTCTGTAATTTTTTTTTTTTTCATTTTATTCATAGGATTTCACGATTAACTTGAGCTTAAATGGATCTTAAAGAAAAATATGTAGTATTTAAATAGATATAATAGATACATAGATAGATAATTTCATTAATATATATTGAAGTCGGAAACGCTAATATATTGTTCGCAGTTGTATTTGAAGTTACAGAGTATAAATGTGTTTAACACGTTAGTCAACTTTCAAACTCAATGGTCCCATATGAAGATACGATTTACGCTTTTGTCGGCATGTCATGTCATGTAACATGAATTTGGAAGTTAACCAGTCTTAAAGAGCGAGCCTTCTGGAAAAGTGTCTATGGGCGGTATCACATAACATCAGATGAGCCTCTTGCCCGTTTGCCCGCTATAATATATAAAAAAACAAATCCGGAATGGTGCAAATTTAAATAAAACTGTGCCCAGTTGTGTCTATAAAAAGTATTACAGAGGTACCTACCCTAACACTAAACACCGATCCAATAGCCATTCCAACACCCTCAGCGACCAGAGAAACGATATTTCCTATTAGACAGAACGCCAGGAACCTATTATTGGCGTATGGAACTCCGACCATGAAGAACACAATCGTTGAAAAGATCATGTTTAAGGAAACTTGTACTGGAAGTTTCGAGACTGTTAACGCCGCGTAGTATGGCACCAGGTTGTACCAGCCATTAAAATGTTCCTTTTTTACCAATTTTACCTCTTGGGGATCTGAAATCGGAATTAACAAAGGTCACATATAAAAGTCAATGATTTTCGAGAACGTTCTTTATTCGTCAACACACTGGTAGTAATCGTATATTCGAGCAGTGCATGCGTACTTCCACCCACAAGATCCGCAACTATTGTCAGTTATCTCGATTATAATCATTGTACTTTTACTATGCATGCCTAAAATAATTGTTCTTCATTTGTTTTTTTATAAGTATGCACTACTTTTAAGTAGGCAATTTGTAACTATAGGTTCAGGCCATGTTTCATTTAACCGTAGGTTAATAAAATTTCAGCATTGACGTCGTAGTTTTTGTCTCAACATCAGACACTAAATCAACAATAATTAATAGCTAATAAAAAAAGTAACACACGAAGCACATATTAAATAAATAAATAAAAATAGATTAAATAATATTTACAAAATTAAAAAAAAATAGTGTCTGACTACACTATTTTTTTTTTCACTCAATGTATAATAAAAAGGTCCGTTAACCTATGTAATTCGTTGTCTATGGCGGACAAATGCTTGCTTTTGAATTAAGAATATATCACGTTTATGCAAACGGATACAAGTTCCATCAATGATAAATCGAATAAATATTATAAAATCTCAATAAATTATATTATTCAGCTTTATAATGTACTCCTATTAATAAGGATTATCTATGCAGTTTGTGTTATTTTAATTAAGCCTCGCACGATTTGAATATTTTTATAACGCGCATATATATTGTAAAAACACAAAATTAGTTACAATAGAAAATTAGGTTTCAGTTTGTTAAAGAGGGATTAAAACATACTTACAGACTAGTACTGGTACCATGATTTGTGTGTACACGAAGAATATAATAAGACCCACACACATCTTCAAATGGTTGAACATCTGTGTACCGTCATTTGCCATATTGAAGAAACATACGCCTATCAAAAGCGCACAGCCTATGTGGTGTATAGTTTGAATCCATAGTGCTAAAAAAAATATTATTTTTCCTTAAATGGAAATGTATTGGGTGTAGAAATTGGCGCACACAATAAGATTTTTCTTATAATAATCCAGCGGCGCTACCTACCCTATATGAGATCTTGACCTCAGACCGCATTCTTTGATCATAGACGAGTGTGACGAGACAGCTTACTGTCTGACACTTGTCGACGATTTTTGCCGACATACCGGTTTCCTCACAACGTTTTTCTTGACCGTACCGACCGTTAGTTGAGCATATACACAGAAGAACCATCGTGCACCAATGGATCTTCTGGGGATCGAATCTAGAACTCTAGGCTACAACCTCTTTAGGTCTTGGCCTCAGATTTATCTGTTCCATGATCATTTTTCAAAATAAATAATTAATCAAATACTAATTATTGCGAAAATAATACAATTTCAATAGAGGCAAAAGTTTTAAGAATATCTGGGTTATTTAATAAAATGTATTTATTTAGTTTACGTTTTAAAATACAAAAAATGCAGACTTTATTTACTATAATTGTTAAAAAGTACTCGTTCAGTAACAGTTTATTTAACTAATTAAATTCACCCACCTTGTCGATTTCTTGATATTTGCAATAGCATTCTTGTTAGTAGTATAATGAACTGTTGGGAGAAAGTAGTAGGGTATCCTTTGGATTCTACTTTCTGCATTTTCATCCAGGCAACTGAGGAGTCTTTGGAAATTTTACTCGCTAAAGTTGTTGATGACGCTGCCGTATACTCTTGCATGTTGAACGTGCATTTGTCTGTTGATAATACTATTTCCGTTTCACCAACATTGTCATCTGTTTGGTAACAAATCTTCAATTGCATTGTATTGACTGGCTCCAAGTTTGTACTTTCAATTTTAGTTGACTTATACAGACTACCGTTGAGGATTTCTTCTGTTAATACTTGTATGCATTCTGGACTCTCCGTTAGCTCGATTACTGAAATATTAGTCACATAAATGAATACAGGATCTTTTATTTTCAAAAATTATTCGCGTTGTAAAGTGACTCTAGGATGATGCAGATTACGTCACACCTTTCATACGAATTGAAGCGTCCTAAATTATATGTTATTACTGATTTTTATAATATAGGTAAAAAGCCTAGGTAAACAGAAACAATCCAATATGTAGGATTTAATTGGTAGAAAGGCGATTGAGTATCCTGTCTACGTCAATTACAAGTGCCAACGCAGTTGCTTCTATGATACACGTTTGGCGTGCTTTATGCTGACCATAAATAACAGAATAGTGTCTCATTTGTTACATTACTATACTTTTTTATTGATTTTTATTTGTACTCTATAAACATATTTTTTGAGTTTATTATCTATATAACTGTTTAAGTGTAGCAGAAATAGGGATTCTATAACAAGGAAGGATTCTATAATATTGTTTAAGCCTTAATTTGTTACTAATAATGTAACTGACAGTTACAGACAGTTTTAATGAATACAGTTAGTTTTAACGAATCCTAAGTCCCTTACTCATTTATTTCTACTGCTGTACCATGTGTGTCGGTGTCGTCCACCCACAAATAATGAGAAAGATAAACCAGAAAAGGAAGTAATGTTCCACATTAGGCTACGAGGTATCTTTTTGGTATTTGCTGTAAACGTCATACAAAAGTTGTTTAAAAGTTAAGTAAAGTAGTGTTTAATAGTTTGGGTTACTAAGACCATTTACGTATGCTATTTAATTCCTCCGACGACTACATAGTCGGGAAATATAGAATATATCAAAAACAAGAAACCGCCTTATCAGCTACAATATTAAATGAGCAGCGTAGAGCCCACACATAATAAGTTTTATTTATAGTGTTGATCTTTTCTTCGTAAAGCTAGTAAGAATTGTAGCAAATCGTAGTTCATGGTAATAACCTTTATAAGCACTTAAATAAAATGTCAAATACTGCACTTTTATGAACAATTCTGGCATTTGGCTATCTAGTAGTCCTTGCTTAAATAGTTCTTTACATTTTCTTTATAAACGAACTTTACTAAAATATTTGCTCAACACTTAACCTTACTTAAAATTGATCGATGAGGTGACGTAACCATGATTTGTACATATTTGAAGACCTTAAGAAAAATGATTGTCATTCAATTCAAACTACTACAGACATGTTCAATAGATAGGTAAGTCCGGACAGGAAATATGACATATATCCTTAATAATTCAATATTTAATACACTATTTATTAGTTACTTACTATAATCGGCTGGATTGTGATGGCGAGGACAAACTAGGCCCAGGCTGGACAGATGTGGTACCATGGCCTCAGTGTCTCCTTGGTAGATGCATAGACCATCAGCGATTATGTACGCCTGCAAACGTAAAATAAATCAGTACAAATACCAAATTGCCAAAGACATGTAGTTTAGTGATATATCGCGCGCAAACCAAATTACGCATTACACTCACAAATGATTAGTATAATTACTTTCTTATTATTTTAGCTACTGAGTCGCAAACTAGCTGCTGTTGTCTCTGGCAGAATGATCAGCGCTGGGGAACACTACTCCTCAGCATAATGCTGAGCCAGGGCCAATTACAATCACAGCATACACGCATTAAATACTTAAAACATTATTGTTCTTTAAAAAAATTATTATCTCTCAGTCTTTTTTTTTCTGTTTTCTTTTCCTTGATTTTTGTTATTCACTATGCTTCTGTGTGTGTGTTTAGTTAGTAATAAATATTATATATATGTCTATGCCAATCAGCGTTCGCGTAATTTCTACTATTATACAAGGTCTTTGTTCAATAATTTTCCTAATCTAATAGAGATCGAAGACACGACTGCTGAATAAATTATAAATTGCAAGCCAAGGCTGAACAATTGGCTCACTCTGGCTTTACTTATTTATTTAAGTTCACCACATCACATATTTCTATATCTACAGTATTAGCTTTTCTAAAATGCATGACAATTATGAAAAAAATTAAATATAAAAATATTACAGAGACATGCACTGACAGTATAGCCAGACGCAGGCACTCGTTTCAGCATTTACAATAAAAACAGTTTAGCAAAAAAAAAAAATTTAACGCGGTTTGATAATAAATAGTGTATTTTTTATTTTCACATTAGACCATCCTGTTGACCTAGTTGACAAATATTTTATTTAGTTATATCTATCTCTAAATATAACTTAGCCAGATTTTGGGTGACGTACAGTTAGCGTACATAAGACGAGCGACAGCAAAAGCAATGATGGTCTTCTATCACTAGAAAGGCAGTATGTAAAACAATCTATTGGAAGAGTATTACAGGAGGCCATCACCATAAGGCTAAGCGTGTGTGTGTGTGGGTTCAAATCAATTAATTACGAATCAAGTAAGTAGTTATTAGTAAATATGCCATCAAAAACGTTTCTCAGAATATAATAAAATGTGTTGGCATGATTTATATTCTGTAAGATTCGACTTTTTATAACTAACTCGATTTTAAGTAGGGCCTTAGCGGATCTGGTTTTTATACAACCTAATATAAAGATTTCAAGACCAAATCTAGACTGATTTGTGAATATGTTACTGGTGTAGAAATATCTTTTATAGCTACTGTGTTAACGAGGTATCTATTTATGTTTCAAGGAGCAAATCTTACTTTACTAGTGCTAAGTTTGTGAATGTGAGGTACTGTAACCACTATCTATGGACCTGACACATTTTGGCCTCTATTTCGTTTTTCTTAATAAGTACCGTCTATACTTGACACACATTAGGATCATTTGGGTTTATGACTTTCAAGTTTATACTCGATTGGTTTAATTCCCCGTGGGACTAAGTTAATTACATACAAAAAATAGACTGATGAACAGGTGTATGGATCTTGTAAAAGCCTGCAATAGAGTATGTTTTATTATTTAAGATTTAATTAAAAAGAATTATAATTGAAAAATGTAGCTATGCTGTTGGAAAAATATGGCAACATTAAAATATGAACTACGCAATAAATATTAACAGAATACACTCATAGAATTATTGGAAAAATCCTACGAATTTATAAGATAAGATAATTGACAAACACTAGTGAAAACACTACATCATTTGTAATCAATAGTTCGTAATTACAGTTATGTAAAAGCGTGATACGTGCTATATCATGCTTATTCGAATACTAATAAATAAAATAAAATATTTAGAATAGGTTTCTTTTCATTATCTGAAATACAGATATTTTTTACGTAAGCATAAGGTATGTGATTCAAGTGAGCACCTCAGGGGTTTGAGAAAAAATCGCTTTAGGAAGGCAAAAGGAATTAGTATAAGAGTTACATCAGCTAAATATGTCACGTGACCATTTCCATACAAATTTGTTTGGCATTAGTGAATCACGTTTGCCGCAAAGTGGTTTTGTCTGTTATCTGTCAGCTGTCAAATAATGTCAACAACCATCTGTCAATATTTCATTTAGTGCAAAAAACCGCTGTTGCTTTGCTGTTACCCTTCTATTTAGCTGTGAACTATTCAACGTTATTTAAATTTAGGAAATTATTGCATTTATATTTCTTCACAAAAAGTTTTAATAATAAGACATTGAAAGCTAATATATTTATTGAGTATTTCGAAATTTAAATAATAGGAGATTAATATTTATTTATAGAAAAATCTATGTAACTTCAATATCAGCTAGAATAAATTCCATACATAGTTTGTCATTACAAAGTACATATTAATCATCATAATGACGTTATTTCTATATTTTGCTCTGAATGCAATCAATTATATGCAATGCAAAATAGAGGACAGAATCGTGCATGTACCAATTGTATGGAAACTTTAAATCGGCCATAACCTTTGGTATTCATATTTCATAAAACCTTATTTTTTACTGTGATAGTCTGTGGATTAAAAGGTAAATTGCCAAGAATAGGTAGCTATGGAAGTTTCTGTCTGCAAGTATAAGTTATGGAATTCTTATATAACTACCAACATATATACCGAGTGTCCATTATATAAATAATTACGAACGCTAGTCATTAATTATGTGGTTTTTATGCTACTGGTACTTCTTGTGCACTGTGAAACAATAATCTACATAAGACAATGAGGCAAGAAGTAAATCACTTTAATGACCTATGCACACTTTGCTACCTATCGCGTGATTTCCATCAGATGAATCGTATATCGTCTTGTTCAACATAGCGCTCAATAAATTGAAATAAATAAAAATAAAAAACAAAAATAGCCTTTATTCGAGTACACTAAAGTTACATTAAGTCTAAGTCGTTTAAGTTTTCGCTAGTACTCGTCCTCCGACGGAGTGAAGGCCTCCTACAAATTCTTCCACTTGTCCCTATTCCTCGCGACAATTTCCCATTTTCCCGCTATCCTTTTTATTTCATTTTTCTAAGTTTTTGGTGGGCATCCTCTCTTTTTTATTCCCACTGGGCCTGCCCATTCCTGAATGGCCCAGGTGGGATGAAAACAGATTTAAGGAAGAAAGAAAAAATTAAGGGTCTTTTTGACTCATCTACCATCACAAATGCGGTCAATGTGACCGGCCCGTTTCCGTTTTAACTTTTTTTTATATATTACAACGTCTTTTATTTTCGTACGGCTTGGTATCACATCCCAATAGAACGAGACACATTTTGTAATTCAAGCCAGATCTATCAAACTTTATTTAGAATTTATTAATTATGTTATAATTATTATTTAGTTTTATTTTACTTTAAGGTTAGTTTATGTCAAAGTAGTAACAATAATATGGTCACATTTATTATTTTAATACAATAATTTAATTTTATATTTAAATGTGTTGAATTCAATGAAAATCCAAAAGGTTTTTCAATTACAGTTGGAAGCGAAGTTTTATTTAGAAGTTCATGTCATCTAAATATTATAATATCTTCTGTCTCTTAATTCGCTACTTATATATCAATTGTGACTCATTAACCATTGGATTAGCTTTTACATTTTTGTTAATATTTATTCAAGAATTCACTTTATTTTTATTATTGTTAGTGTTACAAATACTTTTTTGGTTAAGTATTTATTTTCATATTAGCACTTCTTGTACTTTACCCTCTGTAGATGTAATTTTTTATTTTTCCATACTAGGGTTGTCTGGAGATTATCGCTTGTCAGCCATAGGTCCGCCCGTGCTTTATAACTTACGTAACCTGCTTTTTTATATGTATGATTGTGTATAAGATAACAAAATGTAAATAATTAAAGAAATATTTGCGATATATGTGTGAGCTATATCGTGGAAGTTTTTTAGTCGAAATGTCATATCCTACTGCGTATTTACGTGTCAGATAGTCAAGACCACCTGCAATTCGCACTCGACAGTTTATTTGTGTCTTGTCTCTGACAAACATAACACGTTGACAGCCAAATATCAAATGGAGGCTGCATCTTAGAATAACTTAATTACATATATAACTGAAAATTAGATACATAATAGGCTTATTACCTTAAATTATCACACAGGTCATTGAAAGACAGCAATAACAACCATATCAAGCTCTGTAAGGCTACAGAATAAATTTAGGCGTATTTTCTTACTCAGTTTATTAAAAGGATAAACTTTTTAGCGTGAACATACATAAAAAACGTAATATAAAAAAATTTAACGAATAAGTATAATACTGCTAGGAATTCCTGCCAACAATTAAGGCAGTCTGCAGCAGGGACAATTTTTTTACCTTTATTGTATTGTAATATATGTTTTCTAAGTACGCATTTTAATTTCTTATTACTAAGTAGGTCAAGAATATTGTAAAGACCTGTTTATTTAAAAAATAGGGTTTTGTTTTTATTTTATTAAACTTGTATCAAGCGAGAGGCAATGTTTTAGACAGGACAGTCGTCCTGTTTTTAATCTGATAAAACATGTTTCGACATGGTATAAGTTGATAGCAAGTTGCCTTAAAAAATATCAATGACAGGATTTTACCATACAACATTGTATGGTACGAAGTACGAACATGGAGTTAGACCTTCGGTCATTGAACACAGTGTCCAAGTCATTGATCTTAAAAGCCAATTTTCCTTTTTTTTATGTTTCCCTTGAATATAATATTTTCGTACATACAAAAGTTTATTAATGCGATGCCGTATTTAGAGAATATTTTATTCTTTACTTATCACAGAATGGCCTTATTTATTTATAATAGCTTTAAGACATAAGTACCACATTAAAACCTCATTAAAGTCAAGAAAAGTAAGAGTAATTTTCTCTAGATTTGCAATTCCCAATTGGGTCATATGTAATTAATGTGGCTATGTTATGTACGTGGGTAACACTGAAAATGTTTAGAACTGGCCAGTTAGAAACATTGCTAATGAAAACCAGCTTTGAATTCATTTGTCATTTGTTTTTGTGGACTGGCGGCAAATCGAAAACTCTTGTTACACGTAAAAGTTAATCTAACACGAATTTTTTATGACTTTTGTTGTGGGCTTTAGTGTGTATTATGTAGTGTGGGTGTTGTGGGATTAGCATTTCTTACTGAAGCCCCATTTCGTGCCACTATTTACAATTGGTTTAACAAGTTTAAACGTGGATATCCACGCTTAAAACTGACTGTTGAATATTTGACTATGGAAGGTGTCGAGATAATGAGTCATCCGCCATACAGTCCTAACCTGGCGCCCTGCGATTTATTCCCTAGAACCAAAGAAAAAATTCGGGGTATTCGCTTTATGACCCCTGAAGATGCGGTGAAACCGTATGAAAATGCCTTAGAAGAGGCGCCTAAGGAAGAATAGACCCACTGCTCAGTGGTTCCATCGATGCAACGATGTGTAGAGAGGAACGGAGATAACTTCGAAAAATAATAAAAGTATTGGCAACTTTCTACATTAAGCCGTTTTTTGTTTTCTAAACATTTTCAGTGTTACCTAGGTATAATGTATAAATATAAGTCTACGTTATTTAGTTCCCTGAGCTCGCCCGTCGTATATAATATATGGACATCGCTTCGTGGAGATATTTTAAACTAAACAGTGGAACTATTATACATTATTCGTCTAGAATAGAACTACGTTTTATTGTCGTTGGATCTTTTTCGTGCTGTCAGCTGTCATTTGATATTATCGTATCGACGTATATGATTTGACTTATTTCAACCAATTGACATAACTATCGCTGACTATACAAGATGAATATACAGAAAACAAACATTTGCAAATAAATCCCATATTCATGTAGAAAAACAAATATTTTCTACCTTGACACCAAAAATTACAATAAAAGATTTATCATGTTGAGAAAGATTCGCATTCATTTTGCATTCATTAAAAAATACACAAAACAAATAGATTCATTTAGAGTCATAAGTGAATGCAGCAAAGCGGTAAACATTTAAAAATAAAGTCAATTTTAGGACTAAAAAAAGATTTTATTTTTATTTCTAAGATACATACTATTTACCATATCTCGTATGAAAGTTTAGCTCTCTTAACCTTTCATTTGCTAGGATGCTCAAATGCTGGGCTGCTCTTTTGTAATCACTTATAAAACGACCGACTCTCATCCCTAAGATCGTAGGTTCGATGCCCGGCTGTACGCTAATGTAAGTTTCTGTGAAGGATGAAACTGGCATGTATCAAATCCAAAAGTCGATGTCATGTGACAGATAGAAGGCTGCTCACCTTGTCTATGAAATAAAAATTATCGAAGAGACAGATGCCATCTGAGGCCAAGCCACATTTACGGTAGAACGCCACTGCATTATTATTATTTATCGCGTATAATAAAGATTTTAGTTAAATGTAATTTTTATTTAATAACACCGGTATATTATCAATACAATTCGGTCTATTTATTGGATGTGAGACCAGACCAATACGTTAGAAATTTGCCCCATATTACAACAATGGTATATAAATCAAATAAAATCAATATATAGGTCAATGCGACCTCGTCAGCTAGGGTTATCAGACTATTATCATAGATAGTAATAGTAGATGTTCTTTGACGCTACGCTATTCATAAAAGTAAAAAGCACCGAATACCTTTAAAGAGGAAATTTGAAAAAGTAGTATATATTTTTGAAGTGAAACTTCTTTAGGCACGCTTGACTTGGGGAGTAAGTGTAACTTTAGATTAACTAAAAATTAAAGTGGGAACTTTACATTAAAAAAAAGTCGTGGATGTCGATGATCGCCCCATAGTCTGAAAATGCAGCCGAGAGATTCAGTCGCGTTACTTATTTATATCCAAGCACTATGATCGTTTAAGTATTCATTTATACTATAATAGGCCTTAGCAAGCAGTTTTACTTTATTATAATATTACATTAATCGGTTTTAGTACGTGTAAAGTATGACACGATGTTTATTTCCTTCTTTTTTTACTCCATATAACGATTCACAAAAATCTATTCAAAGCTGAATACGGTTTATTCTACTACTATTACATTTCTATTAATATTGATAACAATTAGATTTTTTTGTACAAATGCATGACAACCCTACTGCATTAAGAATTCTTAATTTATAGCTTGTCAACTGCAATTACATTTGACAGTTAACATTGGATACCAAATAATGATAAAACATAAATTATTATGGCCCATTAATAGTAACATTGAATATAGAACCTTATCAGATTCACTATATTTTAACAGATTATATATTGCGACCTCTAATCAATTAGTGCTATTCAGTTTAAGAGCGGGAATCAACTACTAGAAATGATATATTTATTACTACATAATATATTTTATAAGTTGAAATATATTTCGATTATAGGACCGTTTTGAATAAGTGAGTGGGACTAATTTATTCTTATTATGTACTTCGAAGAAAAATTTATACATATCTTTATAGATATGTATAAATTTTTCTTCGCAAGCATAATACTTCACCTTGGCAAGCGATGGAAATATCAACGCTTATATACGAGTTCGATCTGGCGAAACTATTATTGAATTTCTGACAGGAGACAGATCTGACAAATTACTGAGAATTTACTCAAATCGTCAAAATAGAACTTTGAAATTTAAAGCCACAACTTATCCGTTGAATGAAAGTTTTTATAATACCTGATCAAATAACTCGAACAGCGAAGCGGCAGGCTGATGAATGGTGCAGACCACAGTTCTTCCTTGTCTTGCGAGCTGCTTTAGTAGTTTGACACACTGCACAGTCGTGACATTGTCCAGACCACTCGTCGGCTCATCAAGGAAGAATACAGGAGGATTGTTCACCAACTCCAGGGCGATTGATAGCCTGATTAAACATTTTAAATTAGCTTAAAAAATAATGCTTTATTTATATTTTTTCGTTACATTTGATACAGTAATTTTTGATGTTGAGGTAAGACTTAAGTTGCGGGGTCATATCGTAAGATTCAGAGACGAGATTGCCCCTTGCGATTTTTGTGTAAAAAAACATATAAGGTTTCTCTACCTAGGCTTAGATTTACGGACTGACGGTCACCCACACATTCAGAGTTCAGAATTAGCGCTTATGTCACTTTTTTATATGAAATGCGTACTAGAATCTGTCTTACAGGACAAGGACGCTAACTGTCATTTCTAAATTTTCCGCTTATGCATAGAAAACACACCAAACGTGACTTATTTCGCTTTTAAATATTGTTATATGTTTGCTCTCATGCTTTTAATTTTAGTGAAGTTAAACTCTTTGATGATCAATTAACGGGTTTGTAGGACCACAAAAATAAATAAGTCATTTCGATAATCTTGAAAAGCATTATTTTGTGATTAGTACATTATAGACGTATCACTTCAGATAAGCCTCCTGCCCAGATGGCTTCTATTACATAAAAAAATATATTTTTGTTTTGCAATTTCCTACCTCTTCTTTTGTCCACCCGATAACTGATCGGTCTTAGTGTGCTGGTGTTCCAACAGGCCTAACTCTTGTAATATCTCTTCTGAGGGGGCTTTGCTTCCTTTTGGCAATTTCAAGCTGGCGGCGACGTCTATCGCCTCTCGGACAGTTAATAAAGGCTGAAGCAAGTCTTCTTGTGTGATATAACACGAAGATCTTTGAAACGATTGCTCATCGCGCGTTTCGCCGTTCACCAATAGCTCGCCTGTGACACCGTTTGACCTAAAAAAATAATTTACTATTAGCAAGTATTATTATTCAAATAAATTTGAAAATATTTAATATAACGTTGCATTGGCTCGTCTATAGATTTGGTGAATTGTATAAGACAGGAAATCAAATATTAAAGAGCATATACAAACAGATTTCTAAATACATATACATTTTAGTGTTTGCAAATGAAGTTATGTAATTTGATCAAAATTTAACTATTTATTGACCATGATGGCAAGTTATGTACACAACTTTGAAAATATTTTCATAATATTAAACACATAAATTCTATTTATGTATATATCTATTCCAAACAAGAGCCTCAGTAACGTAACTTGAAGACACTTTAATTCATCCTCTCATCTTTAGTTCCTATTTATACAAACTCGTAAAACCTTATATTACAACTGCTAAATTCTCATCCGAACGCTGCGCCGTCTGATACATCTTAGACATTTCGCTTCTTCATGATCATATACCTTTGGCAATAAAAAAAAAAAGATATTTACCTGTAACCTGATATAGCATTCAACAGTGAACTTTTTCCAGCACCAGATGGGCCCATGATGGCAACCAGCTGTCCTGACATAAACTTTCCATTTACGCCTTTCACAACTTGTCGTGATGAGCCTAAAAAAAACATGTAAATAAATAACTCATTCGGACCAACCAATCTTTATTATAGTCTACTGACATTTTTAGTATATGCATACATTTATAAAGGAATTGATATATAAGGATATTAATCTGTTTTATACTAAGAGTAATTTTACGCTATGATTCAGAAACGAGTATGAGCATGAACAATGAATTATTCAGACACGGTCGTAGTCTGAACTAAGGAAAGTCGTGTATTCAAACGCGCGTCATAGATCTAACTTACTTTGTTTAAATCATACTACAAACAATACAAAACAAGAAGAAGTTTAACAAGAACAACAACAATGTATACAATACGGTTATATAAATTTACCCTGACCGTGACTCGGTTTAGCTCGGGCTTAAACCGTGTTACAATTACACGTCAGAAGCTTAGCCTTAATATGACACACGGTAGTCAAATGTGCAGAAGGAAAATATGTCAGATTCAACATATTGGATTCATACGGACGTAAGCGTATTAATACGCTGAGTCGCGTACAAAGTTTTCGTATTTTTTATAAATAGATGTTATTTTTTCTAAATCATAAAGGTGCAATAGAATTAATGTACGAATTAAAAATACTAACAAATGACGTCATTCAATCAAATGAAGAGAACGATATACATAAAATAACAAAAACCACTAAAATTTACAATGCGGTAGATTTAATTAAAATAAACATTTATACTTAAACGTTACAACGTTCTATAATCGGTATAATTATAAGCACATTTAATATTGCGTAGTTCTGATGTGCAAGTCATTGTACAAGCAGTTGCAGCAGTCTAGTGGTTTCACATCACGGCTCCACCAACTTTTCTTTCGATTGGGGCGCAATTATAACTCGATCGAGGAAGGAAAACATCGCGAGGAAACCGGCATGTGTTAGACGTAAAAAATGACGGAACTGAAGGCTGATCGTCTATTGTATTTAGAAATAAAATAACGTCACAAAAACAGAAATATTTGGGCAAGTTGCACACAAGTAGCAACAAATTTCCTTTTTTTTATATATATTGCAGAGCACAATAAAAAAATAAACAGAAATAAATTTCTTCCTACGTTCATTTTTTCCCTTTGGAGTAGATAGAGACTCTTGGGCCGTGTGGTTCAAGTGCACAGGCGTTCATTATAGATTTAAGTGGGAACCTGTTAGGTAGACCGGTGACCTCACAACTAGTGCTTTCATTGTTCAACGATAAATATCGCAAGTGAGGAAAAGCTGCCAGCATTGAAGGTAAAATATAAAATCTTCCTGTATGGTAATTATAATATATATAATATTAAAATTACCATACAGGAAGATTTTATTATATATTATATAATTTTGTGTTGGAAATAAATTATAAATAAATTTAGACATTAATTTTAATGGTTGCTATAACCTAAAACCTTATTAAATTGAATGAGTTAAGACGGAAGATGTTTAAATCTTTTATTAATGAATATTATAGAGTGTTTAACCTGTATTGTATATTTTACCTTGTTAAGGTGAATAACCTCTTGTGGTGGAAAAGCTACGAATTTTTATGAAATTATTGCATAACAAATATATACGTTGAGCCCGTGTAAATGAAACACAATCCTACTTATAATCGCAAATGTTTAAATGATGGAAATTACACTGAAATTAACAAATGCAGAAATTTTATAAAGTTTTTTTTCACGACATGTTAATTAGTAAATGTAGAATTAGAAGCATTTATTTAGTGACGTTCATAAGTGTACGTAAATGAATAAAGGATTTTGAATTTGAATTTGAATTAATACCGCAGCAGTAATTCTGTAAGTTATAAACAGTCATATTTAAGTAGGTATATATGAAAAATCGTAGTTCTGAGAGAAACGGTTAATGCTTTAATACTTTGTGAAATTAATGTCTTAACGCGGCGTCCATGCGTCTGGTTGTCTCTCTCCCGTGATGGATAGGGGCCCGATGGCTGGCCATGCTTCATACTCGTGAACAGTTGTGGTGACTGTCGTACTTGAATTCGTGTATGTGATATTAGTTGTTTTTACTATGTATTGTTCCCACGAGAATATAAGTACGTGCTCCTAGTTCACCATGCCTCCTGCTGATACAGGACAAATCTTTGTTTTTAATTCATTTTATTATTTTTATTACTCAAGGTGTCATATTATGTAACATGGTGTAATGGTTGCAGCTCCTTAGCTGTAAACTTTGTGGAAAAGAAAGAAAACTTGGCGATTAAAAAGAGTGGCGGAGAGTTTATTGCCAGTTCTTCTCTTCCGTTCTACGCCTTTGATTTGAGAACTGGCAGTAAATGTAAAATTAGAAGCATTCAATGTATATTTCTTTTTTGACGTTCATAACTGCACATTATGTTACCTACATAAATAAATTATTTTTGATTTATTTTAATAATTGATAAATGAGTGTACTTCTAGCGCTGCCATAGAAAATTATTTGATTTTCTTTTTTGATGATTACGTCCTCAGCAATCATTTACTTTTTTACACATGTTACCCACACATGCTTGAAATATATCTGTCTAGACTTGATAACAAAATGCATTTTCGAGGATTCCTACAACAAAAAATAATACATTTATGTACTATTATTATTGAGAGTTTTTTTTAACTTTTGCTGACAAGAGGGAGGGGAGGAATAAATTGCAGTAAATCTTCTTACGTAAATAGGTAATACTTGAACATCCCCTATGTACCATACGAAAACTGTTTATATCGCTACTTACTTACCTGAAATTAGAGTCCTTTCAAAAAGTAATAAGTAACTATTTAATGGCTCTGGCTTCAGCGTACAACTGTCATGCCTGACTTTTTTTCTATGTGCGCATTAAACATTCCACGGTGAAGGTAAATCTCGTAAAGAAATCAATTTCCCTTACACCTAAAAAGTCGACGGCGTGTTTAGGCACGTTAGGCTGATCACCTAAGGCTAACCTAGGCTGACAAATGATCATGAAAAAGATACAGAAGTCTGAGGCTCAAACCTAAAAAGGTTGTAGCGCAACTAATTTATTTATTTAAATTTTCGATCCTTAATATATATAAACCTCCTGTCACGATGTTTGTCCGCGATGGACTCCTAAACTATTTAACCGATTTTAAATTAAATTGGCACACCGTGAGCAGTCTGGTCCAACTTAAGAGATAGGATAACTTGGAACTTTAATTATAGTCGCAATTTTATTTTATTGCAAATTATTTGTCTATAATTAATTGACAGTCACAATTATCTGCTAACTGCAAAAGATTCTAACAGATGTCGATACTTTTCATATGGATTGAGTAAGTAATTAATAGATGGCAATCCTATGGTAAACCGACAAACGTGTCATATAAGCTACAATTCAATATCATGATTACCACGTGTCATTGTGGCTAAAGTATAAATTAAATTTATTTTGTGAAATGAAGGAGAAACGAAGTTCGCGGGGGCAGCTAGTGTACTATAAAGTAAACCGCGTAGATAGAAATCCAATGAAAGTACATGTCTTTCCGGTCGGGTAAATAACACGATTTGCTAACTGTACTTGTTCAATACATGACCCTAATAACAACCCTAAAAACTAGTCTACCTTGATCGACGGCCTACTTTCAAACACTTCCGGATCCTCATTACACATTCACGCTACGATATTTCATTACAATTTGCGATTCTACGCGATTTAATTACTATAATATCTGTACTATATTAGCATTCCATGCGGTATTCTATTAATTAACTTATTGAGAATTCATTTGCTCACTGTACCCAGCGTCAATTTTGGTGTATTTTGCGTTTCAGCGGAGATAGACGAATTGAATTTGTACCGAAAATCATTGTAGTAGCTATAACATTTATACTACTCAGTACACTAGTCTTCGGTTCAATACTGCAAATTTAGTTTAAACTTTAACGAATATTTAATGATGATTTAGGCAAATCAGTCGACCTATGCAACCTTACAGCACTCGTGGCCAAATAGACAACCCATTTGTGTCATTTGAGAGAGGAACAAGACGAGAATTACAGATGGCCTATACTATCTATTTAAAGTCTTAGCAACCCAAGTGTTCTTCAAGAACTTGGTTTCTATTTTAACCAGACGAAGGCCAAGGTTGTCTTAACATGGACTAGAACCAGTATCTTGCACAGTTAACAGAGACGTTTAGCTTACTGAATGAAGCGGCTGTCTTAGACTATCGCCACTTTTATATGTTTACAGTCGCGACATTATGCTTCTTATTATTTAATATTATCTTTTATGATTATTTGCGACAGTATTGATTTAGTACTGCAAATAAAGGGTGTGTAGTTTTGTAAAGAAAATATAATAGGTATAAGCGATATGATGGTACGAAAATAACATCGAAATAATATTAAACCGGACAAAAGCAAACATTCTGCCCCGCCCGGACACAATGCATGTAATAAAACAAAGACAACTGGTCCCTTGTATATACACAGACGAAGAAAATTTAAATATCATTGTTTATTTATAAATATTTAAACTTGCTTCTAAATATCTTATCTCCCAATGGTATCCAATTTCCTACTTAATAATAAATTATTATCTTTCGTTAATTTGTTCTTTCGTCAATCCTACTTGGTTAGCAGGTCCTGGGGTCGATTCACGGGGAAACGATAATTGGTAGAAAAAAGTTCATCGGTTCTTATCACAGGTACCATTACTTTGACAATGTATTAACACGTTGAATTCCGTTTTAAACGTTTGTTTGAAATAATGTTTGGTTTCAAATTCTGTAAACATCTCGTGATCAATGGCCACTAACAGCAATGCGATTCCCAGACCTACAAGGGTGTATGGGTCCTTAACAAGTTATGAAAAAATACTTGGTGAATTGGTTTGTCTGTCGCTGTAAACACCTTTTCATTGTTCAGCAAGATGATGCAGTAACAATCAATTCCGGTTAAGCCTTTTGCACCATAAACTATGATGTTTACCAACCAACCTCTGATATGTCGCGTAGACAATACCATTTAAAATAAGACCACAATGAAAAATTCAGAAATATTGCAATGGCGATTATTATTACGCGGTATTGTTTTTTTTATACATATTCACCAAATATACATGAAAATAATATTATTTTTATTATTACTATGCATACTGTATTGACATTTGTTTTAATGATATATTAATAATGCTAGTAAGTCAAATCTTTCCCTACCACAGACGACTTACGCCCAAACTTAATAACCTGTATCAATCCATTTTTGACCATCTGAGATCTTAATCCAAATATTGAGAAAAATGGTCCAATTACCAATCGACTGATTACAATAGCCATCGGTCGATACAAGCTATCCATGGTAGGTCGGATCGGTGTATGTGGATAGACCTTTGTATGAAAATGTTCAACTTTGACAATATCCTATCTAAGATATACATGTATATTTTAATATTATTTGTGCGGTTTTATTTGGTTTATATCGATTATAAAAAATGAGTGTAAAGAGCGAAGAGATTGCATGCTATCCGTCGCCAAAAATGGACTGTCTTTGTAGGGTTGGTTTTTGTGATGCAGATAAGAGATCAACCGACTGTCACGGTCTGATCTCAGATTGTTTTCAATATGAGATTGTGGATACATTATTGGGTTCGGGCGTTAAAGTGTATAAAGTTGAATCGTACGTACGTATGATCAGAGCCTCTGCTGTTACCGCATCCCGCATAAGGCGATTGTTGGTGGCACCTTGGGGTTTTAGTGGGTATGCACAATGGCGAGTCCCACATAATCCTTCTGCACCAAGCAGTCGCGCCGCGGAAGGGTATGCGCAATGCATTTCCCCAAGTAAAAAAAAAAAAAAAAAGTACGTACGTATGATGTAAACATATTTAATAAATGAAGTCTGCATTAATTTTATAAGGACCAGTATTCGAATCATGTAAATGGATATTTAAATGACGTCTTTTGTTTAAGTGTTTTGTGATTTTACAAGATCTCGTGTGCTACTGTTTATTTTACTATTAAAGGTCAAGAGAATTTTAAAACGAGTATAAGCGTTGTTAAGATTATCCTTAGCATTCCCTCTAAGAATCCAGTTTCTTCGTAAACTCTCATTAAAATAATACTTAGTAGGTTTACAGTATAAACCCACATCACCCAAAGTAATTATGTATTATATTTTTTGTAATGCCGATTGTATTGTGTTTTGTACTCAATTAATAATGAGTTTTGTTAGATGATGTCACTATTATGGAAAGAAGTCAAGACTTATGAATCTCAATTGTTTCTTTCCTTGTGAGTCTGGTGGCAACTTTATAATTATACGACGCGTTGATTAGCACGACGTTATAAATTTTGCTTTATAATGATTGACATTTTATACAATGTATAACATAAAACAACTTTTATTAAAGACTCTATGTCGAGTTGGTTCGTAAATAGTTTAGTAGGTAGCTGGTCCTTAATTTCATTTAATAAGAGCGTACCAATTCTTAAAAGGCCGGCAACGCACATGC
Source organism: Pieris mannii (assembly GCA_028984075.1). Lineage (NCBI taxonomy): Eukaryota > Metazoa > Arthropoda > Insecta > Lepidoptera > Pieridae > Pieris > Pieris mannii. Next base: position 8,881,032 of record CM054779.1, on the reverse strand, counting down.
GAGCCTTCTGGCAATGTGAGCGGCGGTATTATGCAACATCAATTGAATCTCCTGCCTGTCTGTCGACTATTACATCAGAAAAAATTCCTTCAGTTCTGGAACGCACGTGCAGTTGATACGGGCGAAGTTATTTGTATTCTGCCTCTACGCCCGATGATGAAACTGCTAAGGGAACCGCTCATCCAACGCATTGAGAAACTTCTACTACTACTCGTGAATAAGTTGGAACATCCTGTTAGATGCTTTTAGTGCATTTTGGTATATTATTACTAAAGTGCATTATAATTTGCACAATATTTTGACGACCCCATCGCCCACTGGTGAAATAACCTGTGGCAGAGGTTATTTCATCAGCGCAATCAGTCAACCCCTTCCTAGTGGGAGTGCCATACTGTTGCCTTCGGGCTTCAGCCAAATGGGCAGGCACGACCGGGGCAGTACCACTGTCTCTCAGAAAACCGGCGTCAAGTGATGCAATGGGTTCGCCTTATTGTACTCGCGTTTCGTCCGGTGAGAAAGATTCCCGGAGCCCATCCCCCCATCCCCCTTCCCCCTCCCCCTAAAAAAAAATATGAAGGTGCAGAAAAAAAAGAATCTACCCACTACGCGCCCGCGGTGGAGAATCCCACTCTGAGCGTCAGTCACGGCCCGGGGCACTCTGCACCCGGTGGTGGACGCACAGGCTGCCCTTCGTATTCTGGGGGGGGGCAATTCTGCGCTCTACAAAAATAATTGTCCTCGGGGCAAACGGAAGAACTTACCGAAGGCAACCCCTTCCACGCTAACAGTGGACTTCACCAATGTTAGGGGGCTCAATTCTAACCTAAACGCGGTTCACTTTCACCTTGAAACTGCGAAGCCGGCCTTATTCTTCCTTACTGAGACTCAGATATCCTCCCCGGCTGATACTTCTTACCTCTCCTACCCGGGGTACAAATTGGAACATTCATTTGTGCCGCGGGCGGGAGTTTGCGTGTACGTCAGAGAGGATATCTGTTCTCGTCGCCTTGGGACGCTTGAAGGAAGGGACCTATCTAACCTTTGGCTCCGCGTAGACTGCGATGACCATCCGCGATTCTATGCGTGCCTGTATAGGTCCCATAGCGGAAATGATGAAACTGACCGACTCATTGAGCACATCCAAATGGGTACAGATTCCCTGCTCGAAAGGGTTCCTACCGCTGAAATCGTGATACTTGGCGATTTTAACGCCCACCATGCCGATTGGCTGGGCTCTGAAACCACCGATCACGCGGGAAGATCCTTTCACGACTTTGCTTTAGCCTACGACCTGACACAAATGGTCCCTGCGATTACGCGAATACCAGATGTGGTTGGTCATAAACCCTCTTTGTTGGACCTTCTGCTGACTTCGCATCCGGAGAACTATCAAGTCTCTGTTGACCTGCCATTGGGTTCATCGGATCATTGTGTGGTCCGGAGTACTGTGCCATCTACGCGCCCTTCGCGGCCCCGCTTTTTGGGTTGTCGCCGTATTTGGCACTATAAGTCAGCAGATTGGGACGGGATGCGGTCTTTCTTTGCGTCCTACCCTTGGGGGCCTATTTGCTTTTCGTTGGATGCTCCAGATTCCGTCGCTGCCTCTGTCACCGAAGTGGTTCTGCAGGGCATGGAACTCTTTATTCCATTTTCTGCGGTGCCGATCGGTGGCAAGTCTCAGCCCTGGTTTAAACGTTCTTGCAAGGCGGCCTCGCGTCGAAAGCGAGAATGCTTTAAGGCATGGGCGGAAGCGGCGAAATCTCGTGATGCTAATACCAGAGAACTCAAAAAAGCATATAACTCAGCCTCCGGGTCCTTCAAACGGGAAATCACTAAGGCAAAGTCAGAGCACATTGCCAGATATGGCGAGAGATTGGCCCAACTCCCTTCGGGGACTCGAGCCTTCTGGTCTCTCGCCAAAGCTGTCCAAGGGAATTTTTGTCAGCCCTCCATACCACCATTGCACAGGGAGGATGACCCGCTGGCCCACACTGCGAAGGAGAAGGCCGACCTTTTAGGCTGTCTCTTCGCATCCAGCTCGACTTTGGATGACCGAGGGAGATCACCACCGACCATTTCAAGGTGTGATTCTTCGATGCCGGAAGTTACATTCCGGCAACGTGCTGTCCGCAAAGCATTATCTTCCTTGGACATACATAAGTCGAGCGGGCCGGATGGTATTCCTCTAATTGTGCTGCGTACTTGTGCTCCTGAGTTGGCTCCGGTCTTAACGCGCCTTTTCCGGTACCTGTACTCGCTTGGCACAGTCCCGGAGTGCTGGAAGATCGCTTCGATACATCCGATCCCTAAAAAAGGCGATCGCTCTGATCCGTCCAACTATCGCCCAATAGCGATAACCTCCTTGTTCTCCAAAATAATGGAATTCATTATTAATGGCCAGCTCTTGAGGTATCTGGAGGGCCACCAGCTGATAAGTGACTCTCAGTACGGCTTTCGTCGTGGTCGTTCGGCTGGTGACCTTCTTGTATACCTTACGCATAGATGGGCGGAGGCAATTGAGTCCAAGGGGGAGGCTCTAGCGGTTAGTTTGGACATAGCGAAAGCCTTCGATCGGGTGTGGCACAGAGCACTGCTCTCGAAGCTTCCAGCTTATGGGCTTCCCGAGAAATTATGCGATTGGATCTCCAGCTTTCTGGCCGATCGGAGCATCAAGGTCGTCATTGACGGAGCATGTTCCGACCTTAAACCCGTGAACGCTGGGGTCCCACAAGGATGTGTTTTATCCCCGACCCTGTTTCTTCTGCATATCAATGATATGTTGCAACTTAGCAACATTCATTGCTATGCGGATGACTGCACTGGGGATACTCTTTACATTGGCCGGGCAGGTATTTCTCGGGCAGATGTCGATGAGTACCGGAACAAACTTGTGTCTGAAGTAGAAACTCTACTACGTGGAGTCTCCGACTGGGGCAGACTAAATCTAGTCCAATTTAACCCCAAGAAGACACAAGTTTGCGCGTTTTCCGCTAAAAAAACACCCTTTGTCGCTACTCCTCTTTTTCGAAAACACTCTTCTTAAAGCCGCAGCCAGCATTGGAATACTTGGCGTTGACATATCGAACGACGTTCAGTTTCGCGGTCACTTTGAGGGAAAGGCTAAATTAGCCTCCAAAAAGCTTGGTGTGCTCAACAAGGCGAGACGGTACTTCACTCCGGGCCACCGCTTGCAACTATATAAAGCGCAAATTCGGCCCCTCATGGAGTACTGTTCTCACCTCTGGGCGGGGGCTCCCCAGTACCAACTCCTTCCACTTGACCGTGTTCAACGAAGAGCGGTTCGAATCGTTGACGACCAATCTCTCTCCGAGCGGCTTGATCCTTTGGCGTTGCGTAGAGATGTGGGGTCACTCTGCATCTTCTACCGCATTTACCATGGAGAGTGTTCAGAGGAGTTGTTCGGATTAATACCTGCAGCTGAGTTTCATCATCGGACGTCGAGGCAGAATACGAAATTCCATCCGTATCACCTCGACGTTCGCCGTTCCACAACTGCGCGATTTTCAAGGCAGTTTTTTCCGCACACCACCACTTTGTGGAACCAGTTGCCCACTGAAGTATTTCCGAACCAATTCGACTTAGGGTCCTTCAAGAAAAGAGCGTACAAATTCTTAAAAGGCCGGCAACGCACTCGCGAGCCCTCTAGCATCGAGAGTGTCCATGGGCGGCGGTATCACTTAACATCAGGTGAACCTCCTGCCCGTTTGCCCCCTATTATATAAAAAAAAACAAAAAACTTCAAATATTCACAATTGAGGCACATATCCTTGAACGAAAACTATTTATCTGCATAGTTCGTAATATTTCGGGATTTAGCTAACTATAACACAAATTATGAAGATGTTGGCATCTTCCACCTTTCTAAACAGTATGTGAGGCAAGAACTTTGACTTTATTTAGCAATAGTACAATTTACCTCCTCCTTTAAAATATTAAATTGTCGTTTGTTTAATATATCATATAATAAATAAACTTCTACGTAGAAATAATACGCAATTACAATACCTATATTACTGACTTTCAAGTGAGTCTCTCATTCATTTAGTTTTCTAGAACATACTAGATTAATCCAAATGATGAATCATGTGCAGCTGTGCTTCTATTTATTCCATATTTATCAAATCTCCATACATATAACACACACAATATGTTATATCCGCTCATCCACACAACAATAGCCCTGATTCACAGAGATTATCAAACAGTTTGTAATTGGTATAGTTACTCAGAAAGTAATTTAAATGCAATCATGGGAATTCAGATGACCTCGTGAGAATGAGGAAATGGATTTAATCGTGTATGAATATTAGATATCTCTGATATATTTAAATGGCGCTACGAATATTTAATTGCTCCAGATATCTGCCTTATTTATCTTTTTTATAAACAATCGACGGTCTATTAACAGGCACGATGTTTCGATGTTTTCCTCTTCCGTACCAGCAATTACTTGCAAGGTATTGTGCATAAAGAAAATCTAATCCACTGCCGAAATTCGATCAGTCTTGATATTTTTACGTACGTTCATTTTTTTACTTTAATTGTCTTGGTTTAATAAAGCGAAGTGTGGACGGTTCCGAAGGTGCAAAAAACCCCTATCAAATAAAACCGAACGACCCCAATTGTTTGCTTTCGACTGAAGACAGTCTTTAAGGACTGGTTGCCAAACTCCAAAAAACTACATTATTTCTTTAAATTTTTTGTCATCGTTTCTTGTATGGCTAGTGGCAAAAATGTTGTTGTTGTCGGAGTTGAGAAGCTTATGTATCCATTTTGAAAGATCGATAGACGGTTTAAATAACTTCGCTCGATAGAAAAAAAATCCAAACAAAGCCAATTTTTGACACTTTGAATTTCATGACGAAGATGAAAATAGAACATGATTTTGAATTTTACACGACATACTTTATCGCAAGCCTGGTTATATTTTCTTTTTACTACATTGATTTAATGTTTAACATAACTAATTTTTATTACGGGCCGGCACGCCTCAGTGCTCCAGGTATCCATTGCACACCGCAGTCCAACCCAATTCAATTAAATGAATTCTCAAGACACTGACACAGCAATTCGTGCTGGGATAGGGCCTTAAGCCGTGTCCCAGGTTACTGCAACCGTTCTGGTTCATTAACGGAGTGTATTGTTAAATGAATTCCTATTAAGTTTACCTACTTTTGAGCGCTATTGAGGGACTCGCGGTACGGCACAGTAACGGTAGAGACTTAACCACTTCCTACCATTGCCAATACTGATCGACTGTACCACTAACCCCTAATCCAGCTCCATGGAGTAAATGAAGGATGAACATTTGAAGACGCTGGTTTTTTATAGCCCTGCGCTACTAAAAATATATAAACTGTGGTACTGATAGAGTTTTGTAACTACAATGCTATGTGCTTCGTTCCCATTTAGAACAATTTGCAATTATAGCATTGCTATGCATATTATTATCATTGTTTCCAATGTTTTTCTTTGATTGCCTTGATTATTTATAGTTATTAACAATGTAGAATGTTGTTTAAAGAAATCCTTTTTAATTAGACAAGTAAGATAATTGTTTTTGTATAATTTTAATGAAATTCTAAATTTGATGTAATGGACTTGCACATATAACGCAGTAAGAGATCTAGTTCCTACTAATTATATATATATATATATAGAGTATGTCAATATGTTATTTGTCTGACATAATTCAAAGTCGAATTCTACATAGTAGTTACATATTACATTACATTAGGATTAAAGACTTATTTTCTTAAAACAGACAAATGCTAATTACACATGTGAGAATAATACTTTAGATAAACATCACATTGTAGAACCAAAGACATTAATAAACATTAATTATAAGAGATTAAATTAAAAGTAATTTTATTAAATATATTCTCCGAGCTTCAATTTGAATGTAATTATAAAAGTAATATTTGTGGGTAGTTTATAAGCCTTTTGCACCACTTAGGTACAGCTGTGCACCCTCGTACAAGTAGCGGCACGAAACTCTAGCGCTGACCGTTATTGCGCAGAAGTAAAAAATAAGGTACCTGAGGGGGGCTAACGGAATGAAGAGCGTCGATTGGCTCTCCAGTCGCATTCCGGCCCCCGCACCACAGTACACATGCGCAGCAATTACCCCCAACTTATCGGCCTGCGCTAGACTTACGTGCCTATAATAGTAAGTAAACATTTTTTTGCCGTAGTTCCTGCGTGTTTTAGGTCATGCAAGATAGCTCGTTCGATGCTCACTTCTATGACTCACACGTTACATTATCAAAAAAAATCAGTATAGTCAATTCTTATATTGCTTTATAGTTCTACATCATCAGATTGTTAAAATATAATAACACATTATAAAATTGTACTATTTTTTTTGTTGTTTGTTAGATGCTAAGATGCTGATGCTAAGTGACGTGGTATCCCACCTCGTGAAACCACCACCACCAGGGTCGCCAGTGCGCTGCCGGGCTTTTAAGAATTGGTATGCTCTTTTCTTGAAGGACCCTAAGACCCGAAATGGTTCTGAAATAATTTAGTGGACAGTTGATTTCACATACGTAAAGTAGTAATTAAATTAAATTACAAAAAATCTTTGATTGTTTTGGAAAAATATTATAAAGCATGATACAAACAGTGTTTTTTCCTATACAGTTCCAAATTATTTTTGGTACCAAAAAAAAGTAAAATTATTCTATTTAATTAAATTATATTTAAATTTCAATTATATTTAATATTGAGCTACAATCAACTGCTTTAATAATCATCTTCAATACAAATTATATAATATCTTGAAACTAGATTTGACGTTAGAAATACAAGTCACATTTGACCTATGATAAGCCACAGAAATGAAATTGATGTGACAAGTTCAATGATTTGATAATATTTGTGCTTGTTTCTCTCGTAATTAGGTCACTGCCAGTTGTCTAGACGCGTTTGAACTAAAGCTGATAACAATTTTTAATTTTGCGTTCTGGAAAAAAAAAACTCGGTTATGCTATATCTATTTTCTGTATACAGTCTATTTCAGTCTTAGGGTAGGATTTAGATTTTAGGGGATTTTAGCAAGTGGACTGCTATATATTTTTTTAAACATCGTGATCCAACCGACACGTCGTAGACCGAAAATTGATTGATTGTTCAACCAATGCGCCTTCGATCTTTTCAAAGTCAATTTCTCACTGTTTTTGGTCATGATGTGGTAATTACTGCGTACAGAGACTTCAGGTGCAGGGGAAGGGACAGGACTCTCGCGCTAGCTCGCGTTAGGGCACCTATAAGGTGGACTGATTAAGTCAAGAACGCGTTAACGATCGTCTCAGTATCAACTCTGTAACTCCTAGGAAATAGGAAGTATCATTCCCAGTTGAGATTTCTACCGCGCGTTCGCAATGTTCCTAATAAATTGGGAGAACTAGAGAAAAATTGCAGGTATTCGAAATCACGGTTTATCTTGCCAATAGAACATACATGTTTGTATCGCAGCATTGAACTTGGCTGCAGTTTTATTTTTGTTTATGTGATTCAATGCTAATGCACCCTTCTAAATTTAAACTTGAGGTTATACACCCCGTGACCATGAAACCATATCAAGGTCAAGTTATCAAAGTCAGGTGTTCATTAGCGCCACACGTAACAAGCCCTCTTACACTGGAAAATATCGATTTCATGATTCAATTACAATAATACAAAATAAAAAAAGAATAGAAATAATACAATTCTCTATAAAACATATACGCAGTTGTTCTAGAATAAATTTGTAATTTAAGCGGAAATAATGTCATTTGATTGTGAACTGATAAAATATCTTTTAATCCATGGATAATAATATGACAGTGTTTGTGTTAAAATGAATTACACGTAAAAAGTCAATTCTTATTAATAATTTAAAGTAGAAATGGTTTCTAATTCAAAAATACCATTAAAAAGAATTCTAATAAAATGGGTTTTCTTTCTCAAGGTTTCAACAGTATAATTGTTATCAATCAATTCTATTATGTGTTGTATCTTTCTTCAAATAGTCTATACCCTGTGGCATATCATAGATCCGCGTAGCTTCTATAATTAATCTGTGGTAGTCCCTTCACTATAATATATATAATATTATCGTATAATATCACGAGATATATTTCGTATAGGTTTTTGTAATATTAATTTAACAGCTATATTTTTTATTGAAAGAAAATGGCAGGCTCGCAAGCTTCCGAATATATTGAGAGGACAACATCAAAATTATTTTTGACTCTACAGTGCATGAATACGAAATCATCTTCTAATATATATATTTCAACGCTTTGTTATGTCACTAGAACTTACTCGTTTGTATCGCACCATTGAACTTGGCTGCAGTCATACTTTTGTTTGTTACGTTATTCAATATTTATGCACCCTTCTAAATTTAAACTTGAGGTTATACACCCCGTGATCATGAAGCCATAACAAGGCTAAGTTATCAAAGTGATGTGTTTATAAGCGAAATATAAGTTTACGTAACGAACCCTATTAAACTGGAAAAATATCGACTTCATGATTCAATTACTGTTTTAGGACTTATTAATAATATAAAAGTAGTGATAATATAATATTTTTCTATAAAAACATGTACGCTGTTTTTCTAGAATATGTTTGATAATTTTTGCGGAAAGAATCTAATATGAAGGTAAACTGATAAAATAAAATATCTATTAATCCAAGGGTAGTATGACATTGTTTGTGATGGATCGCGAAATGTGTTAGATATAAAAAGTCAATTCTTATTAATAATTTAAAGCAGGGCTGCTTTCAAATACACAAATGTCATTAAAAAAGTAAGAATAAAAGTCGGCTTCTTTCCCATGGGTTGAATACTGTAATATCAATAAATTTTACTGTGTGTTACTTATTTCTTTGAATAGTTTATGCTCTGTGGTAAGATCATAGATACGCGTAGCATTTCGAATGAATCTATGGTAGACCCTACAACTATAATCATATCATACAATAACACAGAGATATAATATTAATTAAAAAGCTGTATGTTTTGGGTTACAAACCCGCCATTTTCTTCCTATACTTTTATTCTTCCTATACATTTACTTCCTATATGCGAAACTTGCTTTAAAAGGTTACCTGGGATTATAAATATTTATAATTTAAAATATATTAACAGAGGTACTGTCAGACTGATTACTACTATACTATAACATATATATGTGCATAGCGGAAAGTATTCACTTTATCGACATCAGTTTAATAAAGAAATAAAATCGTAAGATCCGCATTTATTATCTTACAGTACATGGTTTTAATTTATTTTAAACATGACAAATGACATTGATAAATGTAAGTTTAATATCTCCATCGGAAACACGTTAAGTTAAAATTGATTGTGAAATAAAAGGAAGATTACATTTAATAATTATATAATATTTAATATATATAATATTATATATACAAATATATGTGTGTATAAATTAAACCTGGACACCATTAAGACATTTCCTCACACCGATTCAGTTTTTACCAAATAAAAACAAAATCTCATATAAGCCTTTTTATTTTCATAAGAACACCGACAGTCCTCTATAACAAGCAATTGTATATTATAAAACATTCTACTGAAATCGAAAAACCGTGTTATGGGCTGACACTGACAGTTTTTATTTCTATTGATACCGAGCTATTTTAATTCTTATGTTTCAGTAGACTTATAAGTTCGTATAAGTGCTATACGAGTATACAATATTATAAGTCCAGAATAAAACAAAAGTCACCTGCAGCTTCATTTTTTTAAGCAGTAAATGAAGTCTGGACAAAGTCTTAAAATAATATATAGATAATATTAATACAAATGTTGCAATTCAAAAATGAAGGTTGAACTTTTTGATTGATTGAAATAAAACATACAACAAGAAACACGTTTCAAAAATATAATGGAAATTGTTGGTTGCAAGTACATTTACAATAAGGTATTAATAAAACAAAGACTATAAAAAATAAATCAATAAATACTACACGATGATAAAATAGTAAACATTTCACTTTAATACCCAACACCTACTTTGCCGATGAGTAGGGATGCCAACAGGCTCGAATTTAATGACGTGGAAAAAGTGATACTATTATGATCCTATGTTCCAAAATAAACGTATTTAACAATTTAACAATACCATTGATAATAAGACTAACAGAACTTGCGTAAGATAAAAATCTTCAAATGTTAATTAACCTTGATAAAAAATGTAGGCTTCTTAAATTATATTTTAATTAATTAAAGAATACAATTATTTGGAAACTGAATTAGACGTACACATAGACCAGCGTTATATATGTGATAAATGAACTTTATTTGGTGGATAACTCCGGGCTTTTCTACAATAAAAAGCAAACGGAACCACATGTGTCACCGTAGCCAATGCATAGATGGCGTATTTTTCTAAAATCTTTTATTAAATGATTCCATTGCGAAATCCATGACAGGTGAAATAAATTATACGATAACTTTTTAAAACAATAGATTAATGCAATTATCATAGTATATCAGTCATGTTTCCTTGTAGTATTTTTGCATATCAATATTTCCTAGGTATAATCTATGGATATACTAAAACAGCTTTCTGTTTGTTAAAGATGTTTGGTAAACCGGTTCGGTCGGGTAATTATTTATTTTATTAAAAGGCGTTTAAGTGACTTTATTTGATTATTTACTAAGGCCTTCTGTCCTACACCAACTTATATTTAACCGGGAAGTAAGGAAAGTAGATAATTATAGTAAAACAGTTAATTTTTTTTCATCAGGATATACGGCATGATACATGGCATTCAACATTCACTATGTTTAATTTTTTTCTCTAAAAATACATTATTAAATATGACAGGTTGTAAATTTTACAATTAACGACAGCATATCATTCGAATTATCATAGTTCCGTGAAACTAAGAGTACCGCTAATAATACGTAATAAACAAGATAATAATTCACACAATAATATTATGTTAGACTATCAATTACGATGTATTTATTATTACTAGCTTACTATAATTTAAATGTAAGCTTCACGCTACTTATATTTAACTTTTAACGACCATGATTCGCACTGGCAGCATACATTTTTACTGCTTTTGTTGTGACAGAGGAAGGATTAAATATATTAGTCTATCACATTTTTGAAATTATATCCCGATGATTTTCTATGGCAGATTTTGTTATTACAGCCTGTCTGAAACAATTTATAATCGTAATTTTTATGTTGTGATAATACTTTATATTGCGCCGTCTCTATTTGTATATAACCTTGTCACTTAATTATAAATTAATTACAACAAGTAATAAAGAAATAAGTTTTTAATTGCCATTTCTATTAAAATGGAGGAAACGTTTTTGACGTCGACAAGTTTCGATAAGCTTACGTACGGAAATAATTGGTATTGCCTATTTTTGGCAACTCCTTGATTCTCACGTAAAACAAAGATTTCCTATTGTACTTTCGGTTTAATAATAAAACAATTACGCACGAAGTATCAAAGGTCAACAATCGATAATACAATTAAATACGTAATACAAGCCACAAATGCGATCTACGTATGTTATAAATTCCAATTCATTTTAATCGTTCAATTGTTTGATTTATAAGGCTAACATAGCTTAAATACGTCTTGGGTTAAATATCTGTTATGCCTATAGGTACATATTGTAAAATATAAATTGATAGGTACGTGATTAAAAATTTGTAACATAAACACAAAAAATAATATCATAAAACATGTCTTAAACGTAGATTAAAATTTTTCAATTCAATAGAAATTAAATCAATTACTATGCAATTAACAAAGTTTAACTGATACAGTCGTCTTTGTTTTTTCTTAAATAAATGTCAAGTCTGCAGGGCTACAGACTGCTTCTATATTACTTAGTTACAGAAGTTCTATTTAAAATTATCTTTGGTTTTAAAAAAAATTCAATAAAATGTTATTACACGAGTTGCTTTTTGTTTACGAGCCAAGAGTCGTGATCGCCTCAAATATAGAATTAGCTATTTTAATAACACCGGACACAATGTTACCTATTGCAGCACATTATTAAGTATGATTATTGATTATAATATCGTATGGATATTCTATGCACAATCAAGCTGGATTAAAAATTTAAAACAGATTGAGAACAGTGTATCAATTGTTAACTGGCCAGCAACGCACTCGCCAGCCTCTTGGCATTGAGTGGTGCCCATGGGCGACGTGGTACGACTTCACATCAGGTGAACCTCCTGCCCTGGGGCAATGTATAGGCCCTATTCATAACTGTGTTCGACTAACGCATACATTATTAAAATAAAACTTATTTAATCTATACAATTGGATTTTTTTGCATTATAAGAAAACTATGTCCTCAGAAAGCGCTGTCCTCAGATTTCACACAATTGCAGAGGGATCAATTTGTATAAAAAATCAAATGTCATTGGTCAAATATTTATAAGCGATTTGTCATATACATACATTCATACAAATTCGTAGTTTTTGTTACAAACCCCAGTACATTAGAATCGTACTGATTTTTGCCCTCCAAAACAAAATATGTATTATAAAATAACTCATGTTGATATCTTTAAAATATTGTAATCGAAAAGTATTTTTTTTTTGCAGTTTCAACTGACAAGTGACATTCCTTTATTACGTTTTTTGACCACGTGGTTTTTTCATTGATCGCGGTGTAGAAATATTCGATTGAGAGAATCGATAGATCGACAACTTTTGCAAGATAGACGCCACGCCTAATCAACCACCACAACCTTTAGTTGCATCGTTTATTTAACAATCAAACCAATTATATTCTCATATGTCAAACAATCAAATTTATTTAAACATTCATTCTTCAAACAATTTCCAGACAATTTACCTAAACATTTATTGAATACAGTTACTTGTTTAAGAACAAAAAATTTGAAACAGTGTCTCATTTCTGTAAAATATGCGTGAAAGTGGGTCGTGTTAAAGAATTGCAGTGATTTTTTACTTGCTTTTTTCTTACGATAGATTCAGGTCTGTGTCATTGAACTCGATTGATAAAAAATGAGAAGCGAGTGTATGCAAGATTTAAATCCAAAGTGTTGCTCTACGGAACATTTAATCCCGAAGCTCTAGTAAGTTTTCTATGGAACCTACCTCCTATCATGGACAGCTAGTATCGCCAGATGGCTATTACTATCCGTCGATTGGTTATTGGCACAGTTTTTACATCATTGCATTAAGATGTCTATCTCAGATGGTCAAAAATGGATTGAGATAGGTTATTAGCTTTGGGCGTAAGACCGCCGCCTCAGTGACTTCTATGATAGCAGATGTATTCTGTTTTTGCAAGAGCAAATAAGTGTTTAAAACCTCCCCTTTTGAAACTTACATATACCTACTATAGAAACAGTAGCCTAAACTAATCGTTTTTAGTTATCGTCAATGTTTGAATTCGCAACCCAAGCGGATGCGGTTTTTGCACTTATCAATAATTTAAATACAAATATTATCTCGTGAACCGATATGTGCATTGAGTACATTTTAATGAGGTTAAGAACTTTTTTAGGTTACATTTTGCCACACGTATACACCGTTACGCCATTAGACCAAATGTAAATGTAATTTTAAAATAGGTTTTCCTGAAATACGCAATTTCGAAAACCGTGGACAGGTCTTATCCCTCTTTATTTCTATAGTACATTATTTACTACTATTGATTATGTTTAAAGAACTTTACTTCTCATTACAAAAAAAAATACAAGAGAAACTTAATATTAATATGTATATATATGAGCGAGATACACGTCACCATTAGCCAACTGTGTTCACTCCAACATGCGTCATTACTGCCTTTTTGAATATGCCAAACACACCAATTTTGCGAATTTTAGATGGTAATTGATTAAATAACTAATACAGTACAAACAAGTCCATCTCAAAAGTCAGGTAAATTGCACAAAATAAATACAGATTAGGTGAACACTACACTATTTACACGTTTGTAATTGATTCAAAAAATCGCACATATGTACACAGGTAAGCGGAGAGAACTAGTTAATAAAATCTTAGAACATACATAAATTAATTCCATATGATATCAAAATTATATGCTTCTATCTCAACAGCGTGATTTGCCACACTTCCCCATACATAAAATATGTATTTAAGGGATTGTAAAAGTAGTGTATGAATAAACTTTTTAAGCTGGCAACATTGAAATTGGGACGCCGTGTCGGATTACGTGACATTTTTATCAACTCTGCAGTTATCATTTTAATTAATTTATCAAATAAATAGTAGAAATATTTAGCCTTCAATTAAAGGGCATAAATAACTTTCATAACAATAATGTTATCAATAATGATAGGTATGATGTTAATTTAGTTTTATCATAGTTCCGATATATTGATAACTATTTAATACGTTAGATTTTTGTATTGATTGCGATTATTATAATTTAATTTATTTTATTCGTACTTTAGAAATCTATTATATCATTGTTAATACTGATAAATTAAGTAATTTCAAAAAAATACCTTTTTAAGATTAAATCTACTAAGACGTAACAAACAGAATGCTTCCGATGATGAGGAACCCATGGTTTTACATGAATTAATATATATATATATATATATATATATATATATAATAAATTTATTGAGTAAGGTTTCTGATATTAAGTGATATCCTCGTATGCACAATACCAAGTGTGTAAGTTTAGTAGGTAATAGATATGTATGTGCATCTATTAATAAAAATCTTACCTCTGATGATGCGACTTTGCACCGTGTAAGTCAAATTTCGAAACTCCAGATCCATGTTTATCCGGCTGTAAAAAAAGATATAAATCAAAACATTTGCAATATTTAAAAAGATGAAAATAACAATACATACAAACACTCATTTGCAATATTTATTTTTGGTGGCTTTAGAGTTTTATTATTACAGTGTGAAAATCGTTGTTCAACATATTGATAAAATTTGTTGTACTGGTAATCAAGTGGAAAAATTTAAAAATCTCAATGTATGTGCGGAAAACATACATTGATACATCTTTAAAAATTTATTACTAAAGTAATTGTACATAAAACGATATAATATGATAGAAACATCATCATCTTTAAATAGTGTTTTTATCATCAGTCACATTCGGTTCCATTAAAAAAAGCGTGCGTACAAAGTAGTTATCAGAAGTGAAATTTCTTTGTAAATTAATTATTACTAAAGAAAAACTCTAACAGATGATCATGTACCAGTATATGATCACTCCATGTATTTGTATATCTATATTCACCCTGTAAACTCGCTATTGATAATATAAATAAAAAAAAAATCTTCATTTTGTTTCATCCGTAAAAAAATCACCCTCATGCCTAAAGAAGTTCCACTTCAAATATATCTTAAAGTTCTTGACTCGCTAAATATAAAACGACCCCAACTTTTCTTAACGATAGGAATGTGATTGTTACTTTTTATAAGGTATCTTAATAATAATATGTGGTGGCAATTTTTTTTTATCTTAAATCGTGTTTGACTTGATGATTAAAAATGCGTTCTAGTTAGAAGCAACATTCACAAATGTTGGTAGAAATGCTCATCGATAACAGAAGAAAGCTTATTGTGATCTGTGCCTTACGTATATCAGTAAATTGTCAGCATAATAAAAATTAATAATAATGTCTGCGTAGTAATCGTGCGTGTCTAACCTCTTGGCCTAGAAATATTGTCAATCTGAGTAAAGTTCTCATCCGTTGCAATTTTAAACCACGGTAATATAATTGTTGTCAGATTAAAATGTTGAGTTAGCATAATTTTAATAATAATACCCAAAATAAATTAAGGTCACAAGGACCTTAATGTGCAATGAACTTACAGGTTTTAAGGATCATCGTCCGATGTTGGAAAAAATTAAATATAGTTTAAAAATCTAAATTTAGAAAAGTCCATATATAATTATAATTTTATCTGTATTTAATTTTTTTCCCATTATACTTAGGATCGGTTCTAATTTAATTTCTATTGTAATATCTAATAAAATAATAAATTCCTTATTATGCCGATATAATAATTGAAGGTCAATTTTAAATCATCACGATAATTTGTTGATTGATTAATCGATAACTTATTTTTCATTTATACTTTTGATATTTCAAATGTATTTGTAAAGCGCATATCAAAAATATTCATTACAATCCAGAAGACATCACAAAAGACATCTTAAAACTTCGCTCCATCCAGTTAGCAATTTTAATAAAATACACTAGATATACTTTAATAAAATGTGAAATTATGGAAATTTTTCATTGAATAACTGTAATCATTTTTATGATAACGATTATCAAATTAAAATAGAGTTGATAGCTTAATTGACAGTACAAGGAATGTTATTTTTATAGTGTTAAATATTACGTCTTTCGAGGTAAACTTTATGCGAAACATCAGTATCAAATTGAGACTGAAATGAAAACATTCAAAAATATTTAAAATTTCAATCAGTTTTATGTTTTCAAATTTTAAAAATGGAAGTGTCTGCCTCGTGTGATATTTAAGACGTATATAAAATAAATTGGAGAGGTAAATAGAATAAAATAATTATTAATAAAAAATAATAATCCATATATTATTTGGATCCAGTAAAAAAGCTAATTGTGAATTTGATGAGTAAAACACAGTCACGCGACACAATTATTTCGTTTTTCAAAAGTGCATACCCTTGATAATTTTTTGTTGACCTCCTTCGGTCCCCTTGTACTTTCACTATTCAACAGATTCGCATCACTGTACCAGCATTTTCTCTCAAAACCGTGTCTCGTAACTTTCACTAACATAGAACGTACTTATTGTCACAACAATTTAAGGTTAATACTGCAAGTAACTAATTTAACGTAAAGCTAACAGTTTAAGTACGTTTATATGTTTTGAAATTGACATCAGAGAACATAGATATGTTAATATAAGTAACTTATAAAAACTAAAATTTGTAGTTGGTAGTGTAATAATACTTATTGTTTGTATGTTCGCCGTAATTGTCTTACTGTGACTTATACAATAGAAAATGTATAATGTTTTATGTGGTGTAACATAATAAATAAAAATAAATATACGTAAGTCAAACAATAATTATAATTGGAAAAGCATTACGAAGAGTGTCTATCGGAATTGTTTAACATAAATGATTCTGCTAAATAAAACTATTTGATATGTAAAAACTATACAGCTCACTTGAGTATTCTATATACAGATTAAATAACTGTTTTGACTGTGTGCGTCTATTAAGATATTAAGGGTACTTTGCAAAAAATCAGTGCGAACGTAATGGCACAGATAATAGCTACGTTTGAAGACAGAGCCTAACCATTTTAAATTGCTCAGTCCTTCTATAATTATCAGTATTTGCGGTTAACTGGTACCATAATGGATTTTACACGTCCATTGTTTAGCACGATTGTGTAAATCCTTTCATATTGGTTTTACAAGGCCGCTTGTGTACTTTCGTTTTTTATTATGGCCTAAAGCCTGTATGTACTTTAATAGGAACATAGGAGGGATTTACTTATTACTGGAACAAGAGTTTGTTCCAGTAATAAGCAAGACTCATTAATATAGTTAAACACACGAGAATACAGACGCCAATTTTTAAAAGGCTGACAACTCACTCGCGAGCTTTCTGGCATTAAGAGGGTCCATGGGCGGCGGTGTCACTTAACATCAGGAAAGCCTGTTGTTCGTTTACCCCTGTTTTATAAAAAAAACACCACACTAGTAGGGCAAACCAGTCAAATCTCTCTGTAGAAACAATAAAATAGTAAATCTTTTATTTCAATATATGTACTTTAATTACGGATTGGAATTCCCTAGACCCTATACAATTACTGGTGTCATATTTACTAGGATATTTTACCCCAAGATTACTCATATAAAAATTCACACAGTAAAAAATGTATCTAAGTGTAAATTTTTTAAAAGAGTCTCTATGACTCCTTATAATAAATAAATAAATATCAATAAGACTTGTAGGATATACATTATATTGTATATATAACATAGGTATTCCATCTTTTTTATTACTAAGCTAAAAGAACGGTATTAATTTCGGTGTACGTTTTCCGCTACACCTTTGCAATTTTGCGATTAATGGAAAACCCGTGCATTATATTTCCGGATTCTTAAACGAGGTATTAAATAACCCATTATGTTTGGTCAGCTGCATAATTAAGGCTTTGCCGGATAATATCACGCTCATGTAAATAGTTACTTCATATATTATGAAGTTTCCGGTGCACGTTAAAGATTAATTAGCAAGAATACATTTAATTGATTTTATACGTATTGATTTTTTGACTAACTTTATTCTCTCTCTCTTTAGTCGGCAGCTCATGTCTGAGCGTCGTGGTCATCAAACATCTAGAGCAGACTATCTGCTTCCACCGGTTTCTTTCGTTCTTTCAACGTTATTATAATTAAGTACAAAAACACAAGTAATTGATACATATAATTTCATAAAACAGAAATAAAAAGCCACTTATTTCAAAGTGCTTTATAGTATTAATGGAGCCTGGTTGAACGAACAGTCGGTAAAGACAAATGTACGTAATAAAAATAAAATGTTTATAAAAAGAATATTCAAGTATATTCTTTTTATAAACATTTATAAGTTCGTACAATTAATTCGTTACATAAAGATATTCTATAATCTATTATATTCTATTCTCATTAGGTTTCTATATTCGAATGCAGTTTCTTTTTTTATATTTTGTTAACGTAACCGCAGGCGTGTTTAAGGATAAATCTCCTTATCTATCTTAAAATCTCCTAATATAAAGGAGAATTATAAATTAAGAAATAGTATGAATGATATTCAGCTTTACAGCTCCATAAACCAAATGTCGACGTATGACGAACACAAACGCAATACAAGTAGATAATCAATATATTCCGTGTGCATTGCAGTTTGCACACGCTCGGAAGCTGCGGCATTCCGCGGTTAGGTGAAGCGAGTCACACCCAGAATGGATCTTTCTCGAACATGACACTTTCACAAGCAGTAGTAACAGGGCCAGGGGCGATGGCAAAACTTGCTTCTATCATGCAAACAGCCTTGAATTCGCTCTCTTTTTGACGTTATAATGGAAGTCAGCGTTTTGAAATGATTATGTTGTTTCAATGCTTTGAAATGAAATTTGAAATTAGAATCCGATTCAACAGTCTGTAACGCTTGCATATAGACAGAATTGTTGAATGAAAATTTAGGTTCTGTTTCTTTGATACATTTCCTTTCCTTGACTTATAGGTTTGCTCACGATGCTTTCTTTCTGTGTTATAAAACATAAAGTAATCCATCTCGTCAGTGGTTTTATCCGATAATGAATGAACGCTTACCAACTTTTTTGTTAGAAATTATCTCTGTGTATTTTCGAAATTATTTATTGACATTATCTCAAATAATTATTTAGCCCCTTTATTAAGCCCCTTAAGAGTAATAATCTGTAATAATAAATTCTTAGTACCTTTTTATGCTAAAATAATATCAAACGAAAGATTAAATGAAATTTAATTATAAATTGTAATTACAAGAAGCAAGAATAAACATACAACCTACGTTGGCTAAAAATAAATATAACCGGAAAAATCTTATTGATCCGTTAACAAATTTCTAAGATATTTGCAATTGCTATTTGAATTGCCAAATGATGGCTAGGCAATGTTATTTCGTAATTAAATGTAATCAGGTTCCTGTTGATTAGACAATACATATATTTTTTAATCGTTAGAGCCAATATCTACTCCAATAATTAGTTTTACGGATTTTGTCTGTTTTTGGATATTTCCGCATTATATGAAAGTATATTTTTCTTACAATACACACAAAAGAGTTCATGTACATGAATTACAATCTAACCTATACAATATGACCAATTAAATAATTCTACAATACTTGTGAATAGTTTAAGCTAAGGTAATGTTCATTATCAGTCCTAGTGTTATATAATGTTTGACAATTTAAATGTGTGATACCAGTTTTGCACAATAACTTTTTTACAATTAACTAAAAATATTTAGTTCTCTTAAGGTGTCTTGTTGGGTTGCCGCGGCATAATGGGAATTAATAAAAAAACAAATATTCATTTAAATGTTTATCATAGCAAACCAAAACAAAGGCCATCGAGATTAAATAACTAGATATAAATGTCGTGCACATATAAACGAAAGATAAATGCGTAAACTAATTGCTATCCTGGAAAGAATTAATAATTTCCTGATGTTACATGACCTCATTATTGAAATTCGTTATCGGCCCATGAGGAAATGATAAGAGTAGAACTTTAAAAACTGATGACATTTAACTCTCATTCATTACCGTGAAAATGTCAATAATTGTATGGCCATGACATCTTAATTCGAATAATCGCCTTGACAAATCTGAATCACAGATAAGATTAACATCATAATGGAATATCGACATTTTAATAAAGTTAACCAAACAGAGTGCGATTATTATGTGTATTAAAATCTTGCCTATACAATCATTTTGGCTAGTAGTAGTTTCTGATAATGTCAGCTCACCCTTCGAAATGTTTATATGATTACGTTGTTTAGTTCCTTTTCGTTTTATTTCTGAACTTTGTTAAAATAATCACACTATTGTGATTTAAACATATTTTTGTATCTGTTTACTAGTTTGTGGTTAATGTATACTTAGTTTCTTTTATTAATATATAAGTACATACAGTATATTCACTGCACGAAAAGCATCATGTTACAATAAAAAAGTTTGTTTATTTTAGAATAAAGTACATAAAAGGGAGAGCAGCTTTACATAAACTACAATCGAGCCTAGAAAATAATTATATGATGATGACTTAATTCTCTAGAATACTAGTGAATGGTTTAGGCTAAGGTAATTTGATGAACATTCTTAGTCTTCTATAATGATCTGACACTTAATTCTTGTGTCCGAGATATCGCAACTGCACTACTACATTAGATTTATTAATTTAAAAAGTGTAGTTCTCTTTAGGCGTCTCCTGATGTATGTCGATTCAACACCATTTTTAATTAATGAATATAAACAACGAGAAACGAGTTCTTTAACGGGTGAATCCTAGCTCATGAGGCTGTTTCAGCGCAGAGGTATCAGTCACCCACGTAATCCGGGAATGCGTGAGCAGGAATCCTCATGGTCACGTGATTGTTAAGTGTCCGGGAAACTTCTGGAAAGGGCTATGTTGGCCTTATTAGCCAGGACTATACAGACTAAATGAGTGGTGCGGGCACTGAGTCGACATAACATACTCAACGTCTACAACTCATGAATAGAACTAATATAGAAAGCAGGTAAGGAGCAGGAGCAGGCTTCACAAAACATTGCTCACTAAGTAAACTTAAAGTATGTTATAAGTCCTGAATTTTGATATATTAATATATAATAAGGTTTGGTGATACTCAATTAATTTCATTTCCAAGTTACAAAAACCTTAAAAGTGATCGGGGACTATAACGGCTTATTAAATCTCGATAAGGAAAACGGGAAATTAGGAATGTTCAACTTCCAACATTGCGTCACATTTCGACACAACTAATACGAGTCCTTCGTGCTAATTCTGACGAGAACTTTTTGATATATATAATAATACATAATATACAACTACGTATTCATTAGTTATATGCCAACTGCGTAGTTTGTTTTAATTATGTATAATACATTACTCTTAATATCTTCTCTTTTCATTTTTTGTGTGGAAAAGTGGTGTCTCGCTTGCCATAAGGCCTTGATGCTCTTAAGAGCATTAACAGCTCAGCACGGGCTGTTTTGGCGAGCGTAGCTGCCCCTTCTATTAGCACTACTACATAGCGATCACAACCGCTCTGTCAAGATTTTATCGAATAAGAAGAAGAAAAAACTTGAACGGAATGGGAGTTTTCCGGCGAATAGCGCAAAGACGTCTCATGCCAGACTCAGATCTCGGCTTGATCCGTCGTGGGGTGGTATCGCATAAACCTAAAGGGCAGGACAGAAGCTCACCACACGATTTGATTAAACATAATCAAGGGTAATTTATATAGAAGAAAAGGTAATATTTGTCGTAATTACTCCCAATACTCAAAATCCTAAGCGTAAAAGTCATACTTACGAAAAAAAACATCGTATGTTATGCCAACAACAATTGATATTAATTTTGGTTTCCAAGGATTGGACTAGCTGCCCCCGCGAACTTCGTTTTTCCTTAATGCCTAGCCTACCTTTTTAGTACATACCATCATGGATCATTTACTAAAGAGCTTGCTATACTACTCCAGACTATTCGATTTTCCGGAATGTAAACTTTTTAGTTTTGTCTGTGATTTTTCTCTATTTAAACAACAGAGTTCAATGTATAATTCCTTTATTAACAAATAAAACATAGGGGTTGATCGTAGAGAGTTGATGAAAATTAAGGGTATGTATGTCTATTTGTATCAAAAAAAAAACAATATTATATTTTTTTTGGACTGGACACCCCTACACTTAGGGGTTTGGAAGATAGATAGTATCCAATTATCAGCCGTTTCGGATGATTATGGGATCGAACATTATGACACAAGAATTTAGTCGAATAGTGACACAAATCACACATTTCACAACCTACCTGTTATATTTGCTCAATGTTTAAAAACTGTTTAACGTAGCGATCTACGTGTTTCTCAAATTAAGGACTGTACTTTAAGTAAACAGAACGCTTTCAAAAGTATTTCCTTGAAACTAAGACACATACTTAATCGAAAAAAAAACTACAAACTAAAAATGGTTTCTACGTTTACAAGGCATACAACTTTATTGCCCTTTGCTATGTTAGAGTATACAGTGATTTCAGTGATACATATATGGATAAATACTTCTCACATTTGTCTTAAAACGGGTTTATTGTATCAATGTTTACATACAAACTATTAAGAATAATAATAAACACGGTGACATACATAAGTCTATACAGGCTCTTTATGCGAGGATTCAGTCTAGACTAGTTCTATACGTTCGTATTACTTTATATTGATTTCAGTCTAGAGCTTTTTAGCTTACTAATTACAAATTTAATTTGTTATAAATTTCTTATCGTGCTAATTTAAAACTCGTACCATTATTTCAAAAATGGAATACATTAAATCGGATTTTTTTTTATCTGTGAATAAAGTTTGTATTTGCCAATTTCTGTTCTAATTTGTCTTTGAAACGTGACTACTAAAATGATGTCTATAGCGAATGACATTAAATAAGTGACCGATATGTTTATGGATGATAAAAATATATGACACACGTCGTATTTTGTTATGCTTGTAAAAATTACGTATAATATTAAAAAACGGTTTTTTTTATTCTATTTTAAAGATTACGTCTGGGTAAATATCAAGAGCGATTTTTGTAAATATATTTATATGTTACCGCAACTAGTTGGCTATCGAAAGTTTTATGTTTCATTACCTGCCTTCAGGTAAGCCTTGACCATAGAGGCAATGACCTTTACTATACTGGAAGCGCATAGAGAAATGCATTTGTACTTGCAAGTTCGATATAATATAAATGTACATATATATGTAATCAATTTCGATAACCGGAGACATAACTCCCATGTAATGGTTGGTATGGTTCTATCGAGGCTTATATTTAAGTTAAAAATGCATTAAAAATGATATTATTGTGTATTGACAAGAAAATTGCAGAAAACATTTTATCTAAATATTTCCCTACAAATTCTATAATTATATAAGATTCCGAGGATTTATTATCTGTGGCATGTGTCCGATTTATCACTTTGGTTTGTTATGAAATTTAAATGATAGACATTCCGTTATCATTATCACGTGGACTTTAATTTACAATCATTTGCAACTGAATATTTAGCGATTTATTTAGTCTGAATGTAATTGCTATGAAAAAAAAATTGAGGAACTTTGTCTGATATGGGATAAGTGTCATTCGGTACTCGTGCTGAGCGCTCAATCTCGACTGTCAATTTGAAGTTATTAACTTATCGTTATGTAAGATTCCCGCATGTCAAAACCCAGAATTTTTCTTTTGTTTCGGCACTGAATCTTACCTTAATTTAGGGTAAGTTCAAAGATCCAACAGTAGATATTGAACAGTTTCTAAAGAATCTAAATTAAGCAATTAGGATGAATAATTTTTGCTACTAATATTTCTATTTTGGGAATATTTAAATAGAGATGATAAAAACCACCACTCGCGACTACTACTGCCAGTACTACTACAGCTGATATATCCTTAGTAGTTCAGTGGTTAACGCACACGTAGAGTAAAGATCCTTGACACGTTGAAATAGTTACTGAAAGCTATATTCCCATGTGAAATTTGCCTTTCTAATTGTTATTAAAATTATAAGTCATCTTACTTCTTATTCGTTGTATTTTTGCTGATACGACATATTGTAATAGAATGCCTGAACTCAAAATCAGATTACATATATGTTTATTATATTAAATGTTATAACACCTAACTACGATGTAATTTATATATTAAGAAATTTATATTATCTTATTTTTTAAATGTTATCTTATTTATATCCCCTTTTACTGGGTGAATAAGTAAAGAAAAAAACGTGTGTGCGTACAAAGTACACATGTCAGAAGCGAAGCTTCTTTGTAAATTAATTATTACTAAGGGAAAAGCTCCAATAGATGATCACGTGCCGGTATATGATCACTCCATGTATTTTTATGTGTATAGTGCTAATGTTAATATAAATAATTTAAAAACCTGCGTTAACTGCACAAGACGTTATGTGACAGAATTTCCATCTAAAGTTCTAATATGTAACTACTAAACGAATCATCATCTTCGAGATCATCATCACATCGAAAACATCAAATCTTCGAGACTGCGTAAAAATTTACCTTCAATAACCCTTATAAAAAACACTTCAACAAAGATGACATATGACATAGACATAGATCTATAGTCTATACTTTATAGTACGTAATGCACGCCACTGACGGAGTTTCATTTCTAACGGTAATATTATTCAACGTTTCCAAAAGATAAATAGCGCATTTATAACCATGGATACCATGTGTACGTGTGTTACTGTGTGTAACTGACATTTCATAATTAACCGTGTTTCTATGTTTTTCGTAATTATTATTCTTAATTCATTTGTCTGAAACTTGACCTAGAACAGTGCTAGTTCACTGGTGTGTGACTAACTTATTCAACATAATTTAGCGAATACCAGCTTACTCATGTGTTTCGACAATAACAAAAAAGAACATAAAAATATGGATCGTTAAACCTTAAAGACGATGCTGTTATTTACGACTTTTAATATTATTCGTATTAAAAACGATTGCAATGTGTTGACGCCTTAAATCGGATTTAATTAACTTTATTGTGAGTGCACGATTCGAGAATACTTATTGTCGATGCTCAACAATATTGTTCGATATCGTTTTTTTTTTATTTTCGTCATTATGTGAAAATAATAAATAAATAGCTAAGGTAAATTATAATTACACATTGGTTGTGGTTTTCAAAGGTATATAAAATTCTCCTGTCTACACACTGGTAATTTACAATAGATTTTTATGAAGAATTTTAATGAGTAACTATTTGATATATTTTTTTATGACTACTGCTTGTGTTTCGGTTATGTATAACCGAAACAAAAGCAGTATTTCAATCAGCAGCATAATATTAATATTACATATTTTATTAAATGATTGCGCAAAAGTTGTTAAACATTGCGGAAGTGAAAGAATAAAATACATATGTTTAAATAGCGTATTTTTTTTTTAATAGCACATGAAATTTTCCACTTTTTGCAGGTGAAACATGTGTTTGAGATAATGTTATTAACCGGAAATGTATAAAAACTGTCTTCACAAAAAAAATTAAAACATAATTGATATATTTCCTATATACATATAGGAATTATTTGTAATAATGTAAACTTCGGACATATTAATATGGTCAAATATAATATAACCAAAAAAAGGTTTTGAACTAATTTAACTCTGATTAAATCTTATTTGTAGTCAAATTCTTAAATTTATAGAATTTCTTCATTAAAATTCACTCATCTTGACGGTACGAAAAACGGGGTAAACACTTTTTCCTCAACCTTAACATCGATATATATCTGATATATTGTGAATGATCTAAGAAATATGTTACTCATAATGTTTGTCAATCGATGCACGTATCAATTGTTCGAGTTCCTATACCTAACATATTATAGTACATAACAGAGCGTCTAAATAGCAATCATCAGATTATCTTAATATATATAAATCTCCTGGCACGATGTTGGTCCGCGATGGACTCCTAAACTACTTAACCGATTTAAATTAAATTGGCACACCGTGGGCAGTCTGGACCAACTTAAGAGAAAGGATAGCTTAGAACTTTAATTATAGTCGCAATTTTATTTTATTGCAAATGATTTGTCTATAATTAATTAACAGTCACAATTATCTGTTACCTCCAAAAAATTCGAACAGATGTCGATACTTTTCGACTGGATTGAGTAAGTAATCAATAGATGGCACTGCTATGGTAAACCGACAAACTTGTCATATAAGCTACAATTCAATGTCATGATTACCACGTGTTATTGAGGCTAAAGTATAAATTAAATTAATTTTATAAAACGATGGAGAAACGAAGTTCGTGGGGGCAGCTAGTATTTTTATATATTTGAAGTAAGGTTTAACTCTTAAAATGTTTACAATAAAACTGTAATGAAAATGACTCGGTCGATATTTTTAACAACTTTATGGATTGGTCCTTACCAAGGGGAAGAAGGAAATGAGAGCGCCCAAAAAAAAGGTGGAGAGAAAAATACAAGTGGTAGTAGCAAATAGAGGAAGAAAGCTTTGGACAGAGTAGGTTGGACAAAGCTGTAGGAAGCCTTAACCCACGAAGGAATCCGATCGACGATACTGAAAGTATACGATATTTAGTACAAAAAGGAAAAAATGTATATTTATTTCAATGTAAACTGTGTTCTTTATATGTAATAATTGAAAATTAAACGGGCTTTTATAATTATTATTTGCGGATTTTTAGCGACATCTTCAGTGGAACGAGTTCCATTGTAAATTATGTGCTGCGATATACGATCTACTCGATTGTGAAGAAGTCGCATGGACGGACCGGTTAGCGTATCATGTCGTTTTAGTATATTCTTTCTACGACATATTTTCACTGTCTTTTTTATCTGTGATGTGAGAGCTAAATAAATAAATTGCCGAGACTTGTAAAGGTATAAATTAGTAGCCATATTCTTTTGTTGCATATCTATTATGTGGATATGGCTCCGTGGTTACTGCTGGCTGGCGCAGAAGAGTGAGAATGTTTAATGAAACACAGACAAGCAGACAAAGACAGCGCGTGGTTTACAGCACCTGTAGATGGTGATACGTCACGTTTTATTGTCCATTTATTAAATGACAAAAGAATAGATGGTTTCGTCTATCGTTATAGAAAACTTTTTTAATTTCTCACTCTTGGTATACAGTAACATAACGTAATCCTCTTACGCCAAAAAGTCCCACCACGGCTCACGTAGTTGAATTAATGAACGAACTATCATTTTTTCAAAAGTAAAATATAGATTTACTTTACTCTAAAATTGTAAAACATATAATTCAGATGTCGTTAATTTTGCTAATGAATAACAAATTCGCTCAAATATTCATATAGTACGTACGTAAGTGCCTCTATATTTAATCTATTTTATTTCATGATTATGGAAATATAAGATAAGAGAAACACGTGATGAATATAATTAAAATTAACATTTATATGAAGTGTACCAGAGCACATTTATTTCAATGTATATATATATAATATATTCATTTACGACAATGTTCTTCAATGTTGATTCTAATGATTGCAAATTGGTTATTAACGCGATAATATCCGATATAAACGTGTCCATGGAATCTACAAATTAATTATATAAAACGAGAAACGCAGAAAACATTAGGTCTTAGCCTCAGATTTACACTGTTTTGTGATCATTTGCTTTTTTATTGTAAAGTAGCCGTGTGTACGAGACACCCGCCGTTGACTTTTTGAGTCTTAATTCTAAAGCATATCCGGTGGCCTTGCGACGTTCTCCCTCACCCTAGAGGCAGTGTAAAATGCGGATATAGACAGAAAGTCTATTCCTGTACAAATACGCACGCCAAAGCAACTTCTAAACAACGACAACAAAGAAAATGAAAAAAAATGGTCAAATATTTAATTTTTTAAATTAAAATTAAAAAGAATAACAACAAAATTTTTGTAACTGTATATGTACTTATCTACGTTCCGCTAATTAAACGTAGGTAATAATTGTAAAAAATCACTATAAACACAATGTTTTTTACCGTATATATACAGATCATTTAATTAATTAAAGTTGTAAATGGGTGTTTGTTATAATTGCAGTAATCACTTTAAATAGTGAGAACAAATTACACTTTTTAACTTGTAATATTTGCTAAGTTATAAATTATACGGTCATTCATCATGTATTGATTGATATAATGGAGTATAATGAAAACATGTTGAATGTTGAGTCGATGTGAAAAAATATATTTTAATACGGCATAGTCAATAAATTTATGGTTTTAGTTTGTACACTTTACATATATCTTAAATATGGCATGTACGCCAAATCGTACTTAGAATAACTAACATTAACATGAAATAAATAGAAAAAAATCAGTGGCGCTACAACCTCTTTAGGTCTTGGCCTCAGATTTCTGAATCTGTTTCATGATCATTTTTAAATCTAATAGACAAGTAGGTGATCAGCCTCCAGTGCCGGAAACACGGCGTCGACTTTTTGGGTCTAAGACATGTCGGTTTCCTCACGATGTTTTCCTTCACCGTTCGAGCAAATTTTAAATGCGCACATAGAAAGAAACTCCATTGGTGCACAGCCGGGGATCTAACCTACAAACTCTTGTATGAGAGTCGCATGCTGAAGCCACTAGGCCATCATTGCTCAACATTAACATTACTAACAAATTTTATTAAAAATATAAAACATCGTTAAATCTTTCTAAACCTTTTACAAATATGAGATGATGCAGAACTAAGGAAACGATTAAGTAGCGATATCATGTGGTGGGTGACTGCTGGCGCAAGACAGTTCGTGAGCTCCACTAAGACTTAAAGCAATAATGAAAAGATGCGGAATGCTGCTGACAGATCTTACGTTCATGGGTTTTAATGATTATGTATGAAACTATGCTTTTCTAACT
The DNA here is from genome assembly GCA_028984075.1 of Pieris mannii. Classification (NCBI taxonomy): domain Eukaryota; kingdom Metazoa; phylum Arthropoda; class Insecta; order Lepidoptera; family Pieridae; genus Pieris; species Pieris mannii. Next base: position 8,851,785 of record CM054779.1, on the reverse strand, counting down.
TTGTGAAAATCATATGATATTAATATTCTATTGTAAAATTTTATTTACGTACCAATTATTGAAAATTAACATTTCAGTTCACATAATTATAAAACGAAAATCGGGTGAACTGTATTAATGAAAAACCCGGAATTTTACCATTTGGAAAATAACAAATGTCAACGTCCACAATGCCTAATTAGAATATTTTGAATGCATAATTAATGTACAGACATGAAAATTCAGTTCAAAATATCTATCGTAGGCATCCTGTACAAAATGTATATTTAGAACTCAATATAATAAGTATGAAATAATAACAATACATGATGATATTATATATATATGCTAAATTTGGTTTATTACTTTAATCATAGCACACTAATAATCGAGTACTGTTATCTGTGGTGGTGTTTATTCCCACGAGCAATTAACCACGTAATACAGAATCTCGAAAACTGCACAGAACACATTATGAAACCGCTACCACTAAGGTATATTTGGAGTAGTAAGAATTTTTTTACTTCTTTGTCTCCTTCTTTTATATTTAAATACTGATTGCGCTACCTCACGACGAAATTATAATAATTTTGAATTGCGATAATAAATATTCATTAAGCTACTGTCTGATCCCGGTTAATTGATATACTAGGTATTTAAAATAATGTCCTAACAGTGTATTATTTTCTAAATTAGTGATATTGTCAAAGAATAAAAAAATATATTTTTTTATTTTACTTCTCAATACATAATTTATATGCAAATAATTATAATAACACATTATTTAGAAAATACGTAAGTATAGAAAATTTAAATTATGCCATAATTAAAAACTATAAACAAGGCATGATAATCATTATATGCAACTTAAATTATAGGTTATAATTTGATTAAAACTGTTAAATGTGAAATTTTATGTTGTGAAACACTTTTGACGGCGTTTAATATTGATGTTGATGAAACAACAATTATTCGGCGCATTGCGTAGTACCAATATAACAGTATTTTAATTAGATAAATTGCACAAAGAAATCGATATCAATTGAAAACATACATTCACGCGCAACCCAATTAAATTATGTAATATTGAATCGATAACTTACCTTTTTCACTGACACTTAAAAACACTTAAAAATCGTGCAAAAATATGACAACAAATCAAAAGAAAACGATTCACAGTATTGCACTTAGATTTTAAAAATTCACGCGCGCAGAAAATCGCGTAATCATTCGACTATTTTGATAAAATTCGAACGTTATGCTCACAGTCAACGCTGTTTCGCGCGCAGTGGCATACTGAATGCTTGAAGTTTGAACACACGCTTGCAGAGGCCAACCCAGCAGCTGCCAAGTGAACCCTGTCAACCCGAATTACGTCACAACGGGCGCATGCGCTCCCGAGACCCGAACACACCTGTGTTATTCAACGAAATGGAATCATAGACAAAACAGTAATATTATTCAACGATATGTTATCAATTCAATGCCGTTTCGAAACAGATTAGCGTTGTGTACAATTTAATTCTTTCTCAATAATTTGTTTCATTACATTTCTGCGTCCATTATTCTCACCGTTTTTTACATTATGATTGTTTTATGTTTTATAGATATTGCAGTAAATACACGTAGAATGAATATGTACCTAAATAAATTTCTCATTATAAATGTGTGGATATCTGGTAATTCTATTTATAATAGTTGTTCAGACATTCTATTCAAATAGGTTAGCGACTAAGTTGTACATTTGGAGAACTCATACTAAAAATAATTACTACCTATCACAACCTATCATTTTTCCTCTCACAAAGAGGACCAATACCTGTGATATATAAATTTCTAAAAATGCGAATAAATTGTACTTATTATTATTATCGTTTAAATATAGAGACACACCATTTATCTCCAGAATAAGGGAAATGCGGATAACCAAACCAAATAACCAAAGGAGCTGTATGTAAAACTCTAAGAAACATTAAACATGTTACACTATTGTATATTGGTTTTTATAGTTAAAGATTTTTAAACGATAGTTAATAAGTTACATTAATTTATATACCTAGTAAATGCTGAATTGACGTGCAAAAAAGTATAAATATCATTCAGTCACATATTAACTCCGTCCTTCGATTAAAATTGAATGTTATCATTGGGTCATACATACGACTCATATTCGAGAACAAAATAGATGATTCATAAGTCATACACGAGATTGCCCTGGATTTACTGAGAAGGTAGAGTTCAAAGCAAGTATACTTTTATTTACATGTAACGCAATCATTGTTGAACTATCATAGTAAATCATTTATTTGTATAAATAACTTTAAATGGTAAAAAGGTTTTATAACATGGATGCAGCAGTATGGACGAAGAACTTACAATAGACAAGATACCTCTACCACAGATTATGATATCGCAACTGTTAGCCAATATATTGGTCTTTAAACACCAATGTTAAAGATACAATCCAATAATCCATAGACAAACAATCTAAAAACTTCTACGCAAAGAATGAGACTGTCCAATTTGTAGAAATAGAATTTGTTTTCTCTGTCTGTTCCCCCTTCCTACCAATATTTATTTACTTCTTCGACATTTAAATCCCCTTGTATATAATATTATAAGTATGTTTATGGTAAATAATAACATTAAACTATAATTTTGATTTCTTTTTCCCTTATGTAATTATTCTGATTTTTCGTAAATTTAATGCGTTTTCAATTATGTTATGTCGCGATTAGTTTCCTTCGTTTTTTATTATGCATAAACTGTAAATAATTAAAACAGCGAATTATAAAATCCCATACTTGACGCTGGCTAATGCAAAATCCGTGCTAGAGCCAAAAGGAAAAAAGAAGAACTTGTAACGTGCCTTGGTACAAGTTTTATCTTCATCGTCGTTGCCTAGCGCCTAACAGTGACGATGGTCTAAAGCGGATACCTGAGTGAACTGTGGTTTTCTAATTCTTTCAGTTGACACTGGAGGGCTCAGGAATAATGGCTAAATACTATAAAGAAGGAAGTTCTGGTTGTAGATTTGTATTGATATGCTCCAAAACTACTGGACCGATTTGTAAAATTCTTTCACTATTATATTCCTACATATTACTTAATTAACAAAAGCTAGGAATATTTTCATAAAGTCCGTATGAAAAGTACGAAAATATAACCCATGTTATAAAAAATTCCAATAAAAACTTTTATAGAAGACATCAATATCTAATAAAAGTGCGATACTATGTATATGTACATAAAGCTATTTGATATTTAAAATAGTAATATGTAAACCTTAATGTTGGTAGTGATTAATATGTGACCAAACATGTCTTGTTTTAGGGTAAGATTCAAACTCCGAAGAGTTCGGAATGTCAAAAACCAATTTTGCATACATGAGTCATTAGCTCTAAGTCCCAACTTATCTTACCCTAATTATGTTCATTACTTATCATTTACGTCTTTATGTGGTTCTTAATAATAAATATGTACGCCTTTATTCAATTGCAAAGCAATTCATAAGATATTAATATTCCCTTTTTAAATTTGTAAGCGACCGCTGTTCTACCGACGCCTGGCCTGTTTAATTAAAAGTAATAAACTTTAAAATTTTATTTATTTATTTCAGAAATACACAGATTATCCTTGCAGCCTATGCCAATATGATAATGTCGAGAAAAATTTAATAAAATATAATAAAGTACATAAACATTAAATTAAACAGATAATATAGACAATATCGCTACTGTGAATACACTCTGCGAACATACAAATATGTCGAAGACAGTATTCAGTAGGTGCAACGTCCTGGATAACGGGGATTTCTGCAATAGACTGGTTCTTGCCTTTGGTGTCGCGAATATCTTAGGCCTTCGCACATATCCAATAGGTGCTAAGAAAATGTATATAAGGAATGTAAATGTATATAAGGAAGATAATAAGTTATATTGCGCACTAAATATACAATATATAATTAAATGTTATAGTAATTATTTCCTGTATGATTTGCTACAATTTTCAATTTAAAAGGATTCTTTCCTCGTCATTAATATCTACCTGTTTCTTTTCAGGGTATAAAAGCTGTTTTGTATATGCCTGGGAAACCAGGTTCCATCATTCTTCGTAATCCAACAGCTAACATAAAAGATATACAATAAAAATCTATTTTTATAGATATTGGAATACCAAATATGTACATACTAAGGTTCAAATATAATAAGTTTTAGTTCAAACAATATAAAATATATTTAAGTAAGTAATACCTAATTCAGCTAGTTTTATAAAGGCGTGAATGAAGGTTCGAAGGGCATGAAAATGAGGGTGTGCTCATGATGCAGGTGATTTAGCGGCATGGTTATGGATAAGTAATCAATTATGTATCATGTAATCACATGGTTGTAAGGGCCCAACAAGAAGCAGTGATTTCTGGTTGATAAATGCCAAGAGAAATATACTTATAACCATGGTATAATAAACACATTAGAATAGTATATGTGTTGGCGACTCATAAATAGAAATATAAATAAATTATAAGATAGGTTAGAAAATTGTAACTCTATAAATAGAAATTAAGTATGAGTGTTACGAGTTATAAGTTAGACAAAATATTTACACATAATGTAAGTGAGAAATATTGGTAAATTATAAATGTAAATTTATTAAATAAATAAATATAATGCTTCGTCGAATAAAAGGGTCACACAGCTCTCGTCGCGGTATACCGGCGCAAATATATGTAAGCGTAGCTCTCGTCGCGGTATACTTGTGTGGTACTTAAGCCCGGCGAGATCTACGCTCGAGGAGTCTAGGCAGTCTCGAGAGTCTCGGCAGTCTCGGGCGTCTCGGTTCAGTCTCGGTTCAGACTTGACACGGTGCAGACGCGCGTAGAGACTCGGGCTCTTTACTCTATTCCGTGACAACGAGCTGTGATCCACGAAGAATCGGCGAAGCAAGAAACAAGAACAAGGCGCAGTTTCATTTCAAGACAACACCTACAATTACGCACTAGCAGGGGTGCGTGGGTCGAGGCGGTACCAGCGTTACGTCGAGCCGTCTTGACAAACGAGTACGAAGTCAAACCCCACCGGTATACAAAGCCGCACCGAGGTTACTTAGGTTACCGCACGGGTGTTATCAAACGAACACTTAAACGTACTATACCGTGCAGGCCTGAGTATATCTGAGGTGTCGTGGGGGTTGGCGCAATCAATAGTGGTCCTTCGAAAGCCGGATCCTGCAAAAATAGTGGAGTGAATCAAGAAGTGAATATTGCAAGAAGAAAATGCCAGTCACAAGATCACAGAACGGGATGCAGCGAGGGGAATCGACGTTGACTGTTACCTCCGCCACTACGTCCGAAGTCCGGACTACAGGCGAAGAGATAACGATCGAGCAGTCCACGTCGACGAGCGCAGCCAGCCACTCAGAGCAAGCATTGACTCTGACACCAGCGGGTTATACCCGGCGGGCCGCATCTAGAGCCGTATCAAAAGCCAGCTCAAGAAGACTAGCCGAGGCCAGAGAAGAGTTGGCTCGCTGCGAACTGCGGGAAGCGCAGGCAGCAGCACGCCTGGCCAGATTACGATTAGAAGCAGAAACGGAAGAGGAAGACTCCGTTATAGAAACCGTCAACGATGACCATGAAGAAAAGGTAGCAAACTGGATGCGCTCATCGGCACAAAAGCCAGAAGAAATTGAAACAAAAAGCGACATTCGAGCAATAGCCGACGCAATAAAGGAAGTCATGACGAACCATGTAGCGCCGCAACCGAAATACATTCAAGAGCTGCCGATATTTGAAGGGGACAGCTCCGAATGGACGGCGTTCCGGGTCGTATACGAAGATACATCTCCGATGTTCTCTGACATTCAGAATATGGCGCGGCTACGTAAAGCGATTAAAGGCACGGCGAGAGAGAGTATTAAGAGCCTCTTGTACTCAGAAGCGACGCCGGAAGAAGTAATTAACGCTTTACGCCGAAGATTTGGTAGACCCGACGCATTGGTGCTAGCCGAACTGGAGAAATTAAAGGCGCTTCACAGAACGACGGAAAGTCCCAGGGACATATGCGTTTTTGCGAGCCAAATAAACAACAGTGTGGCCGCCATAAAAGGATTGAAGAGACCGCAATACCTCTACTCACCTGAAATCGTGAAAATTATCATAGAGAAGATGCCTCCAATTCTGAGGTTCAGATGGTACGACTACACGGCTGCGAGGGAAGAGGAATCGTTCTCTGATATTCAAACAATAAGCAACTTCCTCAATTTAGAAGCGGATAAATGCGGCGCATTCGCGGTACTCGAAGAGAGCAAAAGTGTACGACCGAGCGCAACGATAAGAAGACCGGTGAAGCAAACTACTTTTAGTATTGCTGAAAAGAGTAGACTAGAAGAAATCAAGTGCCCAGACTGTGAAGGCAACCATAAGCTCAAAGACTGCCAAAGATTTCTGAATGCGGCAGTTAACGAGAGATGGGAAACAGTTAAGAGACTTAAGGTCTGCTTCAAGTGTCTCACTGGGAAACACCGGAAAGAAAAATGCCGAAGACCACCGTGCAAGTTGTGTCGAAGATGGCATCATAGCTTATTACATGTGACATCTGAGAGCGAACAATGTCACGAAGAGGCAGCGACCGAGACAGCGACGGTCAATACAATTAGCACACCGAAAGCTATACTTAAGATGCTCAAGGTGGAGATATACGGACCGGCTGGGAGCAAACAGATACTGGCGCTGCTAGATGAAGGCTCAACGGTGACACTGCTCGACGAAAGTGTGGCTTCAAGCATCGGCATAAAGGGTCCTCGCGAAACCTTAAACATAGAAACTATCGGCGGAGGCCAAATGAAAAATCACGACTCCATGATTTTAGATATCGAAGTGAAAGGGATCAAGCAAGATCAGAAGAACACACTGAAGCGGGTTAGAACTATCAAGGAGCTCAAATTAACCCCACAACTCGTCGATAAAACTCGACTTAAGAAGTATCATCACTTGCGGGGTTTACTACAGGACGTGTGCTACGAAGCCGAGGCGCCGAAGCTGCTCATTGGCCAAGACAATTGGGAATATATTGTCTCGTTACAGATACGACGTGGAAAGCCAGGGCAGCCGGTGGCATCAAGAACAAAGTTAGGGTGGGTTATCCATGGCTTCGATAGCAACGGCGTGTCTCCGATTAATTATGTGAACACATGTGCACACGCAAGCGTCGTCGAAGATAAAATAGATCAGCTGGTGAGGGAACACTTTAATATTGAGTCTTTAGGAGTTCAGCCGAAGAAGCCGTCAACGGATATAGAACAGCGAGCACTAGAAATATTGGAAAGAACTAGTCGACAATTGGAAGATGGCAGGTACGAGGTCGGTCTGTTGTGGAAAAGCGAAGACTTACAACTTCCAAACAATTACACAGCAGCTCTCAACAGATTTCAAGGAATAGAAAAAAAGCTGCGTAAGGACGCTAAGTTAAAAAATGAATATAGTGCGCAGATAGAAAACCTTTTGAAAAGCAACTACGCTGAAGAAGCACCAGTCGACTGCAGATCCAAAAAAAAATGGTACCTACCTCATTTCCCAGTGGTTCACCCTCTTAAAAAGAAGCTGAGAATTGTCTTCGACGCTGCAGCAAAATACAACGGAGTGAGCCTCAACGATGTTTTGCTATCCGGACCAGACTTACTACAGTCAATATTTGGAGTGCTACTGCGATTCCGTCAAGGCCCTGTAGCGATAGCGGCCGATATAAAAGAAATGTTTCTGCAGGTGAAAATATCGGAAGAAGATAGAGACAGTCTTAGGTTCCTATGGCGAAAAGACAAGGAAGAGCAAGTGAAGGAATACAGAATGTCATCAGTGATTTTTGGAGCCGCATCATCGCCTTGCACCGCGATTTATATAAAAAACAAGAACGCAAAGGCCTTCTTACATAAATATCCAGAAGCTGCGCAAGCAATAGAGCGGAATCACTATATGGATGACTATCTGCAAAGCTTCCACAGTGTTGACGATTGCAAACGAGTAATGCAGCAAGTTGACTTGATCCACAAGAACGCGCACTTCGAGCTACGAGGATGGGCGTCGAATAAAAAAGAGATCGTAGAAGCCGGTAGCGAACAGGAAGTGCACCTAGGTGAAAACGAAGAAAAGACCTTGGGACTGAGATGGCTGACATCAGAGGATTGTCTTGGATTTAGAAGCCAATTTAGAAGAATCCCTGACGAGATAGCACGAGGCATGCAGACTCCAACAAAACGAGAAGTCACGGGAGCTGTGATGTCTACCTTCGACCCACTCGGACTGCTTTCACCCATTCTCATTCAAGGAAAGAAGCTCATCCAAAAGATATGGCGCAGTGGTGTCGGATGGGATGACCAAATCACTGAAGACGACACCGAAGCTTGGAAGAGCTACCTAGAGCATATCGGTAGAATAAAAGACATCTGCCTGCCGCGATGCATGTCACCATTCTGCACTGAGGGGGAGCTGCATACTTTCACAGACGCGAGTGAGACAGCGTATGCAGCCGCAGTATACTGGCGAACCAGAGGTAATGGAAAATACTTGGTAAACCTCGTCGCAGCCAAGTCGAGAGTGACGCCTCTAAAACCAATCGCCATGCCGAGACTTGAACTGCAGGCAGCGTTGTTAGGAGCTAGACTTGCAGACTCAGTGGCCAGAGAACTCGATCTGCAAGTTACAAGGAAAACCTTTTGGACGGATTCGAGTGTTGTACTTTCTTGGATAAAGGCAGATCCCAGAACATTTAAGACCTTTGTAGCTCATCGAATTGCGGAGATAGAGGATCTTACTAAACCGCAGGACTGGAGATGGGTGCCGACAGCGCAGAATCCTGCCGATGATGCAACTAGAAGTCCACCGGAAGAATTTAACGCGGAACATAGGTGGTTCAAGGGTCCAGACTTTCTGTCAAAAGACGAAGAAGAGTGGCCAGCTCCGCGAAGTTTTAAAAAAGAAAAAAGCGAGGAAGACAAAACGACGGAGCAGGTGAATATACTTCGCCACAGTGAAATTACTCCGGTTCCTGAAAACTTTTCATCGTGGACAAGATTGTGGAGATCGACTGCCAGAGTACTACAATTCATCAATCTTTGCAAAGAAAAGAAGCTGTCGAAGCATGAGTGCTGCAATAAAAGTGCAAAAAAAGAGGCAATTCCTTCCGATCGGTGAGATACACCTATTAAGAGCGGAGGAGGTTCTGATCGCCCAGTGTCAGCAAAGCAGCTTTAAACAAGATATTAAAAATCTCATGCAAGGGCGAAAGACGGAGAACCAAAGCCAATTGAAAAGGCTAGACGTCACTATAAAAAATAAACTTATAAGACTACAAGGGAGAGCAAAAACAGTAGCGGGCATCGATAATGACTACTTAACACCCATTGTACTGGATGGCAGGAGCGTCATTGGGAGACTGATAATTAAACATTACCACGAGAAATACAACCATGGTAATCAAGCTACGGTAATGAATGAAATCCGCCAAAAATATTGGATGTTGGGCTTGAGATCAGTGCTGCGTAGTATACAGCAAAACTGTCAACATTGCAAGCTGAGAAAAGGTAAACCATCGGAGCATCCAGCGGGCAACTTACCTCAAGAAAGGCTGAGACATGGTGAGCCCGCTTTTACGTGTACAGGTGTGGACTACTTCGGTCCAATGCTTGTGGCGATTGGAAGACGAAGAGAAAAGCGATGGGGAGCCTTGTTTACCTGCCTGACCACAAGGGCAGTACATATCGAGATAGTGCCCAGCCTGACAACGGACTCTACAATTATGGCGTTAAGGAGATTCGCAGCACGAAGAGGGATGCCAAAAGTAATTTATTCCGACAATGGAACAAACTTCGTCAAAGCTAATAAAGAAATCCAAACCGCCATCGCGGAACTTAAAAAAGAGGAAGTCGTCACGGAAGCAGAAAAGGTTGGCGTACAGTGGAAATTTATTCCGCCTGGCGCACCGAATATGGGAGGAGCTTGGGAACGATTGGTGCGCTCAATTAAGGTGGCACTAGACGTTACATTAAAGGAGCGCATTCCACGAGAGGAGGTACTGCATACGCTGCTGTTGGAAGCAGAACACATGGTTAATTCCAGGCCAATAACCAACTTAGCCGACAATTCGGAAGAAGAGGCGCTAACACCAAATCACTTTCTTATTGGGCGATCCAGTGGAGCTGCGCGCATAGGGCATTTTCCTGATGCAAAGCTGGTGGGCAGAGAAGATTGGAAGACCGTCCAACGACTCTCTGATCACTTTTGGAGGAGATGGCTACGGGAGTACTTGCCCACGCTACTGCCCAGAAAAATGACAGGCCGACGGGAAGGCGAGCAGCTGCAGCCAGGCGACGTGGTTCTTATCGTGGATCGCACGCTACCACGATGCACTTGGCCGAGGGGAATCATCGAAACCACGTACCCCGGGCCCGACGGAAGAACCAGAGTCGTGGACGTCGCGACCAAAGGTGGAGTGTTACGAAGACCTTCGTCGAGGATCGTGATCTTGGTGCCTGCGAAGTCGCCGTGCAGGAACGACGGTGCTACGCACGAGGGGGAGAATGTTGGCGACTCATAAATAGAAATATAAATAAATTATAAGATAGGTTAGAAAATTGTAACTCTATAAATAGAAATTAAGTATGAGTGTTACGAGTTATAAGTTAGACAAAATATTTACACATAATGTAAGTGAGAAATATTGGTAAATTATAAATGTAAATTTATTAAATAAATAAATATAATGCTTCGTCGAATAAAAGGGTCACACAGCTCTCGTCGCGGTATACCGGCGCAAATATATGTAAGCGTAGCTCTCGTCGCGGTATACTTGTGTGGTACTTAAGCCCGGCGAGATCTACGCTCGAGGAGTCTAGGCAGTCTCGAGAGTCTCGGCAGTCTCGGGCGTCTCGGTTCAGTCTCGGTTCAGACTTGACACGGTGCAGACGCGCGTAGAGACTCGGGCTCTTTACTCTATTCCGTGACAACGAGCTGTGATCCACGAAGAATCGGCGAAGCAAGAAACAAGAACAAGGCGCAGTTTCATTTCAAGACAACACCTACAATTACGCACTAGCAGGGGTGCGTGGGTCGAGGCGGTACCAGCGTTACGTCGAGCCGTCTTGACAAACGAGTACGAAGTCAAACCCCACCGGTATACAAAGCCGCACCGAGGTTACTTAGGTTACCGCACGGGTGTTATCAAACGAACACTTAAACGTACTATACCGTGCAGGCCTGAGTATATCTGAGGTGTCGTGGGGGTTGGCGCAATCAATAATATGTGACAATTGCAAATATTATCTGTAATAATTAAAAACTTTTTTTACAAAACTCGTATTCATCACATTATTTATATCACGATTCTAGTAATTTAAAGCTGCGAGACGGTCAATAGAATTGTGTATCTTAAATCAAATACAACGTTAATGTTATTTTCATTTTATACAAAAGGCAGTGTTGGTGACCCTCATTCCTGACGATAAGAACCGTCTTCCTACGAGTATCAAACTCTAGACTCTATGTCGAAATTTAGCACTACCTCTTACGACAATAAGAAAACATCTTGAGGCTTAGGGCTTAGATTCAAAAAATTAAACGTGTGTGAGGCAAAGATGACACAGATACAGAAGACAGGACAGAGCTCAGGACGGCGCTACTGATATTTTTTTCTATACCGAAAATAAGAAAAATAGATATTCCCATTCGAAATAACGTTGCTCACAGTTCTTAATTAGGTACCTATTTTGGTTTGAAATCTAAAATTAAATAAACTAATAGTATTTTATTACTATGGTAAAAGTTACTTAACTGCATTTTAATAGAGAAATTATAAAACGTTTAGTATGTTTATTTGTTGTTATCTTTATAATGCAATTAGTCTTTTACGTCAGGTGTCATTAATTAAAAATAATTAATGACACCTGATTAATGACACCTGACGTAAAAGACTAATGTCATCCGCTCCGCTACTTTAAAACCAAAGCCGATTTCAAGTATTTTTTAATCATTGACTGGCTGGTACTACCTAACAAAGAACCATGATTATTTCATCTAGCGATAAATTCCAAGTTCGACGCAAATTTAGAATTACGTAGTAATAAAACTAAATGTCGCACTCCAGATAAAATAGGACGTTGCAGATGTACTCTACTCTTTAAGTTATTTAAGATTCATAAGAAACTTGTATGTGGAGTATAAAATGATAATAAGAGACGCCCGTGCGTAATGAGGGATTAAAAGTTCATGACCAAAACAAAAGACATTTAATAAGCGTAGTAAAACGAGATTTTGCATTCCGCTTATTAACAGCTGATAGTTCAGGTAATGAGGTCATGACCTTTGAACGGTGAATGAACCCAAGTTTAATTCCTGAAACGCATTTCAGAATTGACCGTTGCTAAATATGTCCAAATAGTATGTATACGAGATATCTTATCGCATGAAGTAGTAGATTAGTAATAATACAAAATAAAAAGTATATCTAAATCTTACATACCATCAAGTAGGATGCTGGCAATTGTCTCCCTAATTAGCATAAAAAGTACACGATATATATTTAAGAAAAGGTACGTTCCGAATGACAAATAAAAAATTCGAACAGATAACGCAAAAAAAAACAGCAAAAAGGTTATAACAAAAAACAATAAAGGTTAAACAAAGGAAGTGCGAGTTCGTTTACGCCTCATTGTTTGGCCCTCATTCTCCATCGTCATTGATGAACTGCTCTCATCCGAGGTGATATTCCAGATCTCCTTCCTTCTTGTTACATAGCTATAACATACATGATCTATGCCACTCATGATCATGTGTGTTTGGAAGATGATAACTTATTAATGCTGTGTTATTTATCTAATATACCTGTCATATTTTAAGACTCATTTATTGACAAATATTTTGTTTTGAATGATTTTTTGTGATTCAAGTACTCAATAGCAACTGAAATCACATTATGGAGGAAGGATCAGTCAGACTAACATTCTTAGGGCATTTTATGGTATGACACGGATTTCTAGTTTCTAGCCGAACATTGTGGCATAACAATAACTCCTCATAAAAATCAGTCAAAATCTGTTATAACGCCATTCAAGGGACTACTCATATCGTAAAAACCGATAGTCGTAACAGCCGATGATTTATTATGCTTCTACTAAAACTAGAATTCAGCTGCAACCTTTCTTGGTTGTAAATAACCGGTATGTTGTTCTAAAGGGCTTTTAATGTATAATATGTATATTTGTTATATTGCGTTGTGTTGGATTCGTGGTGTCTGCGCATCCGGACAAGACTACGCTGTTACCGTGTTCTGCCTTGGGCGATTGGTGGTGGTGCCGTGGCGATTTAGTGCGTATGCACAGCAGCGACTCTTCACCATGAGATAATCGTGCCGCGGGAGAGCATGCTAAACTCGGCTTCTGAGTGCCACAATCTTCTCTGAGATTCCCGATCGTGCATCAATGTTTTGTCCATGTGCGCATTTAATCCTCGCTTGTACGATGAAGTAAAACGTCGCGAGGAAACCAGACATGCCCTGGACTACACAGACGATGATGTGAGTCAGGCACAGAAGGCTGTTCACCTACTTGCCTACTTCAAAAACAAATGATTACCAAACAGATACAGACTGCGCCACTGGCTTTTTTTGTTAGAAGATAACGATAATCTTCTGCATGCTACCTATGACTAATATATTACTAGTTTAAATAAAAAGGTACATAGTTTTTTAAGTAAGTTTAAGTAATATTTAATAAGGGTAAAAATAAAGGTAAGTTTACAATACACAATATTCCCATGGGAGATATCATGCGACGTGCAATAGTAAAGATATTCTGGCATGTTTTTCCCAAAACCTCACAATCATTATAGTTGCATTAATTAAGAGATATTAGATACGGTCGTTGTTCTTACTCACGTTATCACGTGAATATGTAACAGGTTTTTATTTTAGTATAACATAAATTAGGAATGATAAAATTACATATTTGTTTTATCCAGTTGAATTTATTTAAATAGTTGGAATTCACGTGTACATTAAATAAATGTTTCAAGATTTTTAGGCCCGGATATGATAATTTTATTAGTATAATTTGCTAATTTAGCCAGGGTTATATATTTTTAAGTATTTGTTTTACTCGGGCCTGTTACGGCGTCTATATATATTCATATATATATAGACATTATTCCTTTAGTATATATATAAATAATGTATTCCAAGGGTCATAGGTGTTTTTGTGCTTTCTAAAAAGTCTACAACGCTCGAAGTATCGGGATGGAGTACCGATGCCAGCTGAAATTTATTTAAATGAATTCTCTGTCTTCGACATCAAGAATATATTTAGATAGCATTTCTATAGCAGTTACAGCTACTATAGAAATGAGTGAGTGGTCTAATCCAGCCAATAATGTAACGGGTAGAAATTTCAGTGCATCAAAAGGAGGGATAATATATTTAATAATGTTATGTAAGGGATAATGGATATTCTATATAGCCAGTAGGTTTTTAGTTAATTCGTTACAGTGATACGTTCCACTTTATAATTTTATTATAGATTAACATTGCATGCGGGTAACCCGGGTAACCCTACAGTGGTTACCCGCATGCAAAGAATAGTAATAGTCTTTTCCCCTACAAGAAAAATCTCGTGCAGTTACGGAGCGCTATCATGTTAACCCTAATTCTAATTAAGAGAATAGCTATGTAGCTATCAAATGTATTTTATATCATTAAATAATACTTATATTGAATATTTGAGTATTTATTAACAGTAATATATTGGTCGTAAATGTAATTTTTAATTCTGTATGTAGTTAAAGTCTTTGTTGAAGTTACCATGCCGAACATGAGAATGCAATTTCACAAATTCAACATACCCAAGATTTGAAAATAAGTGAAGTTATTTTAGAATAATTTGCCTGCTACAGATAATAAAGAAACGCCTATTTAATCAATGTATTATTAATGGGGTAACGTTTTAATACACAGATCTGTATATATAAAATAAAGTCGTGTTAGTAATACTATTTATCCCCAAAAACTCCTGATTTTGGCTGATAATTGTGTGGGAGGTAGCAGTAGAACAAGGAGACGGACAAAGGAAACTGGATGTATTTTCATCCTGTTTATGTAACGCCCGAATCCAACAATGTATCCGCAATCTCAGGTTGAAAATAATCTCAGACTCGGATAGAATGCAATCTCTTCGCTCTATACACAAATTTTTCATAATCAATATAAACCAAACTAAGTAAATAAAACCAGTTAGTGTAAAAACAAATAGATATACTTCAATACATATCTCATTTCTTATTTTCATTATGTACCCGACCCGTTAGTGTCCCAAATAAGTACACTGACAAAGCAAGCTCTCTTCTGAGGCGTAGCTCATAGTGCAGAACCAAGAACAAACAAACAATATAAGTACAATATCTGATTAAATCTTTTCGTTTAACTCATCATTATTTCCCAAAGCTATAAATCAACTATCATAAAAAGTACTTATGTGAAATGAGATGTAGGAAACTTAACGCATTATATACCCGTTAATGTCAGGAAATACGGAAAACAACATTCCGAAAATAATTAATTGCACTTTTTTAATTCAAACCGAATTGAATTTTAATGCCGTAAGGTCATGCCCATCTTTGGAATCGCCGAATATCATTGACAGTCATTATTCGAACATTTACAAATGACTCTGATTTACCTTTTGAAGCCATTGGGCGGCCTTATCTCTAACAAGCATTTTTCTCCCTCTGTGCATACTACAGCACTTCTTTTTATATACTAGGGTTGCCTGTTATTAACAAAACAAAATATATAGTTTCTTAATACATAAGGAACATACCAACTAAAAGTAAACTTAACTAAAATCTATAAAAATCTAATATAAATAAAATTAAAAAAATATACGTCATAATAAATATTTAGGTGTATAATTATGAAGGCACGGCCTAAGGATTTCCAAGGCAGGATACTTGGTACAGTAAAGGAAGAGTCATAGAACAATAAATAAATCAGTGGGGGGTTCGACCTCTTTAGGTTCGGGCCTCAGATCTAATAGACAAGTAGGTGCTGTCGACTTTTTGGCTTGACGTGTCGGTTTCGTCACAATATTTTCCTTCCCCGTTCCAGCGAATGTTAAATGCACACATAGAAAGTCCATTGGTGCACAGCCGGGAAGCGAACCTATGACCTCAGGGCAACGCACTCGCATGCTCTCTGGCATTGAGTGTGTCCATGGGCGGCGGTATCACTTAACATCAGGTGACTCTCCTACCCGTTTGCCCCCTGTTCTATGAAAAAAAGGGATGAGAGTCGAACACTGCTCTAGTGATAGAAAAATCAGGATAAAATCGAAGCATCACACAACAATGTATAATGTCAGGCACAAAAGACGACACTTAATCGGGCGGGAAATTCATACGATTGTTTATGGTTTCACGTTTCATTGTGTGATCAAATTTCTATACTCTCTGTCTGCATAGAGAATGGCATATAAAAATTACGATTAGAAAATCATACGTAATAGAAAATCCATACTATTCTACGACGTCTATAAATAATATAAGTAATTAGTAATATAATTTGCCCAATTTAACTCTATCTCTCTCTTGTTCTATTCAACTCCATTGTAGAGACAAAATTTAAGAAGAATATAAAATTCTCGTGTCACAATGTTAATTCCCATACTCCTCCGAAACGGCTCGACCGATTCTTATAAAAAAAATATTATGTATATTCAGTAAGTCAGAGAATCGGCTACTATCTTTCAAATCCCTAAGCGATAAGAGGTAGCCTAAAAAAAAATTTTTTATTTTTTAGACAAAAGTTTATAAACATAGAACCCTCGTTTATTTGTTACTTAAAAACGTATAGTATAATGTATAATATAGCATTATATGGAGCAAATAGTACATAAAATAAAAATGTCTGTGGTAGGACAAGTTCGAGTCCTGAATCAATCCTATTAAGAGCTTTATCTTGCCGTATTTCGAAGGGAAACTTCTCGTAATTAAATCGAAAACCAAATCAAATCATATATAAATTGAGAGATAGAACTCGTTTAGGTTTTATTTAGTTTCGTATATTGAAGAGGAAATAGTACAACCATTGTACTTATTTACAGCAATCGTTGGTAACAATGAATAATAATCTAATTTGTAGGCAACTCAACGCTGGTAAACATTAGTTTTTATGATCCAACGTCAATTTGTGATAGTAATACGTCCATAGAATTCCAGATCGATCGTATCAAATGGAAGTCTAGTAATGACATAAAAAGTAATTTTAATATATCATTATTATATTTCATAACACATTTATTTATGATAATAAATAATTTAAATAGAAAATTATTAAAGATTACATCAGGACTTATTTCTATAATTACATACTTTTGTTTGTTCAACATTTTGTTTGAATTTATTATTAATGTACCATATCGATATAGATGGCTTTATATTACCGCTTTATAATAATTCAATGTTGCTAGTTGCTTCGTTTTTATTTTCATTATTTCAAATTTGACCAACAGATTTAATTTTTGTTTTGCTTACAAACATGCAAAATTCTACACGGATTCGTTATTATGTTATCCCACTATCAAAAGCTACTAGTAATAGGTATATATGTGTTAAGATAAAATTCCATAAAATTACTTCTAGCAAAATCTGTTATTTATTTCCTTGCAGATAGGAGTATGATATTATTCTTATCAAAGTGATTGCTTGATTACTAGCCTGTTTTAATCTGAAAAATAGTGGATTTTGCATATAACGACGATGAAGGGGCCACTCTTATATCCGGAAGCCGTGACAGGCAAAGGTGAAGATACACGTACAAGTGTACCATTATTAAAATGTGGCTATTTTAGTCCAAAATAAACGTTTTAATTTAAAGAGCTTTAAAACAATAAATCTAATGTATATAAAATTCTTGTGTCACGGTGTTTGTAATTAAACTCCTCCGAAATGGCTCGACCGATTTTCGTTAAAGAATGTGAGCAAAACAGTTAGGTCTGTGAATCGATCAATAGCTATTTTTCATCCCCCTAAACTTTTATTTGTTTTTTTTTTTGACACAACATACAAAAATACACACAACACTTACACCCCTCTACGATCAACCCACATTATTTATTGTGTATAGTTGATATTAATTTATTATTGAAAACATTTGCACTCATAATTATTCTGGTACATTTAAAAAATAACGAATATTACTTTTACCGACGCGTAAATTTAACTCTGAAACTTAAACGGTTACCTTCCTACTTAGCTGATACAAAAGGTAAAGGTCGCCCCAGTTGCCGACCATCTGTGTGAATTTATGTATATATTTTATTACAGCTAATCACTAAACAATATTCAAACAATGACATTACACACAAAACGGAATACAAATTGAAACAGAAACATAAAGCTCAGTTCTAAGATTAATTAATTGATAGATTAAAATATATATTTAATATGTAGGAACAAATAAAGCCATTATTAGTAAAAGATACCTGAGTTATTTAAATATTTTTTTAAGAATCTATTAGTCACATTGAATATATCGCTTTACTGGTAATGTATGTTGTAATCTGTAGGTAAACGATACATAACCGAGTTTCGTAAATAGTTGGTCTTCGATCTAAGGATTTTGGAATACATAATTGGGTTTGCCTTGTATTGATACCAGTCAGGGCGGTCAATGAAATGATTGTAAATAAAAGATGATAATTGATTGTGATAAATAAATAATATTTGTATGTATATCGGCTGACTCCAGTCGCAATATCTGCATGGGATTTCTAGGAATTTCAAATGATTCATTAAAGACAGTCGCTACACCGGAACTCGGCGTTACATCAATGCCAGAGGGCTCGCGAATGCGTTGCAATGTTAAATTCAAGAAACTTAGATTTAACATTGGTAATAGCTACATGGTCGTGCCAATGACGTAACAAATGAAATCCACTATACTTCCTAAATTGGCGAATCGTTTCAAAAGCTTTGTAAGGTTTAAAATAAGTGTACCTCATATCCTTTCTTTCTAAAATAGAACATACGCACAATGTTAATACTCGGAACAAACGGAGGCTGCAATTTCCCCGAATTAGACTATCTAAAGTCACTAATTATTTTTTGGGAAAAGGGATCCTTGTCTAAATAATAAAATAATAAATAAAATTGCAGAGGCTCTTTTATCTCTGCCTTTTAATAAATTTAAGAATGTATTAAAGAAAAGCTATGAAAAAAGGCTTACAATAAAGTTAACGATTATCTAGTTGATAAAAGGACCTGGGACTAGTGCTAGGCAGGCTACTTCTAATTAATTTGCGATATTTGTTTTATAATAAGTTTTGTTTGCTATTTTAAAAGTGTACCGATAGTTTTTTGCGCCGGCTTTTTCTCTCAGCCTACAACGTCTGCCTTCTTTGCCGATGACTAAGGATGTCCATTCAAATTTAATGACGTGGAATATCTTATATCTGTGGAGTATCTTATATTCCAATTTAAACATATTTTATTATTTCGACAGCTAACAAAGTAATTGCGAAAGCTGGATAGGGAACATCAAATCATATGGTTCTAGGTTAAGTTTCAGTTAAAGACTTTTGAAGTTATACTTCTTTCGGCGCGATGGAGAAAAATGATAAGAGTGAATTTTTACGATCCACCTAAAATCGATATCGTAAAGTTAGGTCTAGGTGGCATGGAAATCGATAACTGTGTTCAAGTTCTACATTCTAGTATTTTTATATTTAGAACACGTGTTTCGTAATAGTACTAATAAACAGTGTGAGTAAATAAATATTATTCAGGTGTTTTTAAATCAATTTCATATACGATGGTGATAGTATTTACTAATAATTAATTTATTGAATTAAAATATTTTTGATTCATTTTAATATTTATCGTTAACACTACTGCATTTAAGTTATCTTTTTTCCATACACCAAAGAAGTATAACTTCTAACGCGTGTATATAAGTTCACACACTCTTTTTCTTGTGTGAAGGAAAATTTCCGTCGCATTTACTTTATACATTGTATGTCTGTAAACTATTAAACTCCAATTATGACAATTTATTGTTATAGCTGGGCCTGAGAAAAATTGTTTGACACGACTGTAAATTGTTCTGACGATTGAATTCTTCAACCAAATACGATCGATTTTATTAAATAGTTTGCGCAACAAAAAAGTTGTTTTAATTGAACTAGCTTTATAATAGCTATAAACGAGTTGGGCAGGTATGACTTATCGGAATCCTATTATGAACTTTGGACGGTATCTTCATGTATCAAGTTCTCGGTTAATTGATTTTATTGATATCCTGAAATCATCAATTTGAAATACCGCTGATCTAAAGACAACTTATTGATATTTCAGTTAATAGTGTTTTTATAATTTTTATTAATAATCAATTAGGGCTGCCTAGAAGAAATCGCTTGTTAGCGATAAGGCAGCCCGGCAGCCTTATAATTTATGTAGCCTGTTTTTTAAATGTAAGTTTTTGCATAACGCAATGTTGAAAATAATAGTATCGGAAGCTAGTTAACTAATAACTGTATTTACTTTTACTATCTAAAGTCAAAGCAATGGTGACTCGGCAACAAAATAATATTTTAGGAATAGCCTTTTACTAATAAGTTTATACAAACCCTTAATAACTAATATTTATTTACCCATGTATGGTTAGATTCTATCTTATTAGCTACAATATGGTTTTTGAAGTTAGTTCAATTGAAGTAAGATTCAATCATCTTTATACCTAACCTCTCACCCCAGACACACATTGTTTCGGTACAAGCGTGGACTGCCTGCATACCTTTAGGTAAGAATTGCAGTAGCCCAATGCCTCATAATTAAGAATAAAAGTCAAAGTCTTTAATATTTATTTAATTCTATAATAATCCCTCCATTTCCTTCATGAACTGCATATAGGCGTCATCTTTGGTTGGCACTTGTTTTGGCACTTCTGCCCTATGTATTGTTGCCTTGAGCTCGGTTTTCGTCCTTTTATCTTCACGTTTGACGCGCAACGCTGAAGGCACAAATCGCGTGACGTCCGCTGATAAATTCCGGATTTGGGGCTTCGCACTTATTGTTGCACCTGGAAAGATGTTTTATATATAGTCAACGATATGGATATTAACATGGTATTTCTGCAGTGTTCAAGATTCCTAACATGACCAGGACCGTTTGACAGTTGTAGGTGGTCTTATCCAAGGTAGAGACGTTCACACCCTGGAATCTTTGGACGAGATTTAGCGCGAACTAGATCAAAATTCAATAAGATTTTGTCGTACGGGCCGAAACCGGCGCTTAGTTTCGTTTCTATACATACATATTACGGTGAATAAAAATTTTCTTAGAAAAACTGAAATAGAATTTTATATTTGCTGTGGTCTCTGGCAGAATGACCAGCTCTGTAGAACAGTCTGCTCCACATCATAATGCTGAGCCAGGGCCAATTACAGCCACAACACACACGCATTACACACTTAAAACGCACCTTGTTCTTGCAAAGAAAACAATTGCTATCTGTCTTTCTTTTATTTATAGCTGTTATTTTGTGTATATATGTGTTTTGTAAGTAATAAAGTCAGTCAGTAGTAAACTAATCATGATTTGCAGTTAAACATGTTACTTTACTAGTCGAAACTAAGACGGCGAATTATTTTTTTAACGTACACCGTAGTTGTACGATGTACGTTAATATATTATATATTAACGTACATCATATATTATATATATAAAAAAAAAACACGACGTAATAAGAACGACGCTCGGTTGTAAAAAAAAATACAATTATACATTCCTATACACATTAATTGATATGGTGATTGATGTCTGTTTACTGTTTATTTAAGATATTTAATTCATCGATAACGATTGTTCTTTACGACTTACGAATAATTTTTGCAGTGAAGTAATTGTAAGGGTTTTGGCAAATCTTCTATTGACGTCACCGATGCTATTAGCAGTAATACTTACTCTGTGGCGCATCCTTCTTCTGAATCAGTTGTGGGGCAGCCGTCAGTACTGATACATGTGGTGGTGGGGGCACTAACGGTCTCATGAGCCGGGGAGGAGCACCAGGGGGAGGCCCAGGGGGACGTAACGGCCGACCTGGCAGACCGGGTGGTGGTCCAGGGGGCATCACAAGTGGCAGACCGGGGGGCGCTGGAGGCACTCCAGGTGGGACACCAGGAGGTGCACCGGGAGGCACTCGAATCATTGGAGGACGTAGACCTGGAATAGTAGTTTTGGTTTAAGAATTATGATAAAGTAATAAAAATATATTTAAAAAAAGCTGAATTACTAAAATCAGATTCAAAATAACTTTATTCGTATAGGTAAATAAGTAAACTTATGAACGTCAACAGAAAAGATGTTAAATTGATTCTGAATTTACATTTACTATCAGTTCGCAAGTCAAGTGTTCTACGCCCTTGACAAGGGAAGAACTGGCTGGAAACTCTCCACTACTCCTTTCAATCACCAAGTTTTAAGTCACACAAATGGTTCGAACTGGGGCAAATCAGTCCCAAGGATTAGAACAGAAGATTGATTGCACGATGCGCTCTAGGAAAAAATAAAAGAAACACGTCTGAAATATTTGACAGCGTTTAAGACGAGATTATGCTGAGATATGAATTACAATATTGACTGTTAATTAATTTCCAAAAAGAAGAATCCATACCTGGCATTAACGGTGGGGGTATCATGGGGCGTACTTCTGCCCCTGGTGGCTCCACGTCGACTGAGTTCTCGGGCTCACTGTCAGAGTCACTATCGCGACCGGCTTTAGTCCGCTTAAGCGCACTCAAACTGTAAAAAAAATACAAACGTATCAGACATTATTATCATCAAAATATTAAACGTTAATAATAAGTGTCTGAAAATGTTTCTTGTCAACGGTACCTGAGTGTTAGAAGAAAAAAACTATTGGTATTAATCGACTTTAAAATATAAGTATATTTTTTAAGTCGTTAGAGCTTGCGAATTTTCCTTTATACACTTTTATAATACATTGATGCTTGTATTACAGATATTGTTTGATCACAATTTTACCATTACTACACGCAGAACTCTGCACCACGCTGTAATGACGTCATAGTGATGTACTAACTGCATAAAAAATTCAAGTAATCTTTAAGGCCCCTCGACACTCGCGATAGTAGGTATCCATTGATTATTTATAATATCAACGTTTACCAATTAGGGGGCTAAATGTAGGCATACTTTTTGGTGACAGTTCTATATCCATAGGTTAATAAAACGAACATAATTTTAGTTTAGCGCGTTACTCATCGTACTGTCGCGTTAAGGGCGAAATCGGTAGGCGGTGCGGTGTGGTGAGAGGGGAAGCATATTTCAAGTTGATTTCTGCGTGTAGTATTTTTGTACTCACTTTCCACTAAATTCATTGGAAAAAATTCAGAAAAAAAGATTCTGCCATAATGTGAGAAAATTAATATAAATATGGATCAAATTATTTCTCATAAGTCTCTTACCCCGAGGGGCGTTTTATCATAACAGCATATCTTTAGATGCTTTCCGGACCCGAAAGTTCCAGCACCACAAAATAAACTAATACATGCAAAAAGTTTATATTAAAAAAAAACTATAGTTATATAGTTAAGAGCGCGTTTGTTTTATGAACATACCGTGCATTCAAATCCGCAGCTCTATCCCTCTCTCTCTTTCGGTGAACCTCTTCCATCTCTTTCATAAAGTCGTCTATATTCTGCCCAGAGAGAGCCAACATTCGTTGTTGTAGTGATGTTGGCTTTGGAGCAGCCGCACCACCGGGGGTTCCAGGGCCCCCAGGGGCATCAGCGATGCCAGTAGCGCTTTGGGCACCTGGAGGAATTGGGCTGGGTGGGCTATCCTCGTCCATTGCTTCACCGTCAACATCTTCTATCTGCCGCTTTTGTATTAACTGTATAACCAAATAGTATCAAGAATTTATTGATTTATAGCAATTTGGCTTTTTTTGAGATACTGATAGAAATAACACATTTAGACGTGCCTACAAGAAGAAAATACTAAATGGTGTGTCGATGATGAATACTATGAAATGTTTGGTCAGACTATTTATTTATTAACACTTCGTTGCAGAAACATAATACATAACATTACATATAATACAATGAAACATAATAAATACAGGCAAGCTCAAAATTGTATCTCTTTCCTGTATTTATATTTTAGAAATGTTCTTATTTGTGCACAGTACACAAACATATTTTTGAAGAAGTAGACATGGGGAGAAATTGGCTGTGGCAAAAATCAATCTGGAACTGTTTAGGAAAAACACCTTTTGTATGACAATAAGGGTTTACAATAATTTACCAAAATAATTAAAAAATCTTCCAACTAGGCTTTAAAAATCGAATTGGTGTATTACTTTTAGAAAAAAATGTATGTATAAATTTTAAAGATTTTATTATATATATATACATATATAATTGGAATCTCGGAATCGGCTCCAACGATTTTCATGAAATTTAGTATAAGGGGGCCATCAATCGATCTAGCTATTAATCATTTCTAGAAAATGTAATTTTATTCGTGTTTTATTAACTTAGACATAGATTGCTCGTTTTAAGATGTCAGTCAAATAAAAACTTAAATATTTCGATCTCTTCCAGGCAACCACTTCTTTATGTATTTGTTCAAAATTAAGCATCACACAAAAAACTTTTCTGAATATAACACTAATAATATCTTTGACCAAAAATGGGCTCCAGCTTTAAGTAGCTGACGCAAGAACATAAGTTTTCTGTTGTTGTCCATAAAATGTAACAATATATTCCATTGACAACCTTGTTGATGACTAACCCTGTCTCATTTCTTAGCCACTAACTTTGCCTAACTAAACATCCACTTTAACGCACACACAAGCCTTTTGGTAAGATTCAGAAACAAGACAATACAAACTATAACTCCTGTTTGTCAAAATCGAATTCAATTTTGACATTAAAAGTGACACTTACATCTCGTTTTTAATCTTAGATATGCTAGAGCTTACATTAATTCCCGGTGGTCCGTCATCAGCAACATCAGAAAAACGTATGGTCTTTTTCTCAGATATGCTTGCAGACTTCACAGCCTCAGCAAGTAACAATCCATAATCGGGTGGTGGACCTGGGGGAACCCCTGGGGGCTCTACACCTGCTGGTCTTTCCTGAAAAGTTTGTAAAGTCTGTAGTTAATTTTGACAAAATATGTATTAAAATCCCCTAACTATTGTCTTAAGAACTCCTATATCACTAAAATTAAATATTGACACAATAAATACTTCCTTTATCTCTAGAACTATATAAATAGCTAATACATTTGTTTATAGACTCTACTATCCTATTCAATTTTAAGTAATTAGATTAAACTTGGCATTTAACCTCCATTTAATGGGAGACCCCAAGCAAGCTCCCCAGCCAAGGAAAGATCAAATTCTATATTCATTACATAAATAATTCAATATATTTACATATGATAAGTTTTCTATGACATCTTACTCTTAAACAATTGTCCTGATGGAAATGTAACCCTTTTAAATTAGTAATTTAGTTTAAGGTAATTTCCATATAAAAGTATGTTTTACATGTAAATGGATTTCACATATTGCAATATGGTATAAATTAAGTCCCCATGGCCTTTATATATTAGTAGATATTTTTAATTACATGACATATAGCTTCTATGACATTATAGATATAAAAAATTGTTTGAGGCTTTGTCTTTGAACAAGTAGTATAAAATAAATACATACTTTATATGCAGAATCCTTCTTTAGAATTGGTTTCATAGGTGCACTTGGATGTAATGTATCAGCTGGAAGTGGTATTTGTAATGGCAAGTTTCCATAAATCAAGTTATCAGGGACCTGAAATAATGTTAACATTTTCATTATTGTAATTCACTATAACAATAATTATTCTGGTGTTTTTATTAAAATCAAAATATATCTCAGAACTATCTGATTCCTCTTTGCCTCTTAGACTAAATAAGCTTAGTTTTAGACTTAAATTTTCTTATAAGTATAAATTAATTTTCATTACATAAGTAAATGTACCCAAAAATTGGTTTGTAAACAACCCATTTACAATATAGACATAGTTAATATTTACTCAAACTTTACTCTTACCAATACATAAAAAAAGTAACTTTTGTAGGATCCCTAAAAGTACTAAACTTGAAACTTAACTATGTACTTTTGAGTGACATACATAATAGTGATAAGCATATGTATTTTACTGCCTCTATTTAAATACAGAATTAAAATTCTGAACTAAACTATACTTAATTTTTTTAATAAAAATTTCAATCTATAAAAAATGCAATTTACCTGTAGTGTTGGCAATGGAATATCATCAACTTGCACTGCTTGTGCATGTTTGACAGATTCATAATAAGATATCAAATGAGCTCTTTTTTTCTCATACTCCACTTCTTGACGTTTTAAGTCAACCCACTTTTCTGGATCATCCTTGTACTACAAGCACATAGAAAAAATATTGAATATAATAGAAAATATTTTTAGAAATTGTTGAAAGGACTGTTAAAACTAATTAATTAACATCTTTATAGACAATACCCTTTTTATGCAATTAAGATCTGCACTCTCCAGTATGACACATAAGAATAAGGACCATTCGCACTATAACACGTAAATATGTTAATTTAATGAAATAAGATGAATGAACCTGTCATAATTACTTACATACATCTTTAACACCCTATCAAATGTTTCTTTTAATTTTTTTCTCTTCTCTTTCAACACTTTTTCATTTAGCGGCGAGGGTTGTATTACATTATATTCTGTAAGTTAAATTAATACTTTCATATTACATAAAATCTGTAAAGAATTATTATTGTATGAAGAACATCTATATCTCGATGGTGGATAAAGCATTATTACCAAAAAAATAATTAATATCTTCACATCAACCTCACATACTATGTATGGGGGTTGAGTTTATTTTAAGTACACCAATACAATACAATTTAGAAAGAAACTAAGCCAATTTAGATAATATATAACATATCAATATAGACTTTAAAGCGTATGAATATTAACTATAAGATACCCATTTCATCGATTTTTTGCAGCTCATCAAGAATCTGTGTGGGATCTTTCATTTTAAGCACTGCTGCCCTGACCATTTGTCGTTGTCGTTTATTCTTTTTCAATTCCTTTTTTCGTGCTTCCTTGCCTTAAACACAATTCAAATAAGTTTAATAATTTGTTTATAACCAACAGAATTAAGAGATGCTTATACTTACGAGCTTGATCCGTAGGATTCATGTATTTACCACTCTTAGTGGTATTTATTGATCGTCGACCCATTTTGATTTGATATATTTAAACAGTATAACAAATTAAATTTTATTGGCTATCAATATAATAACAAATTTTATCACATTTATTCTATACAAACTCATAGCTTAGCTCCATCTCTTTCACAGACTATGTAGAATTACAGCTTTCGGCAGAACGTATTTACGTATGATATGACAAACCACAGAGTAGAACGGTACATATTTATTTATTTGACTTTCGCATAAACAGTATGAAATTTTGTTTTTGTTTTTTTCCACAGACTACGCTTAAATTTTTGAAATTAATTGTTATTTGATCGGGCAATATCACAAGTCAATAATACAACGTCGATTAAATATATTGCGCCAAAAGTCCTAAAAATGATTCTTCAAATAAATTAATAAATAAAAATGCTATATATATATATATATATATAAAGATTTATTTATTGATTTTTTACCTGACCAACACTAGGTCAAATAATAAACTTACATAATGTTTTATAATACTCACACGTAATAACATTTTAAGAAAATCTATCGTATACGGAAATGTATTAAATTAATAATATAATTCATTATGGTTGTGTAGAACAGTTATATTTGAAGTATATTCTTAAAATGACAAATGTATGTATGCATCATTTGATATTCTACTGAATGTTATAGGAGTCTTAAGTATTCACTAATCACAATTTAATAAAAACTTCGGTATCGGTATTCCTGTTAATTTTTATCCTAATGAAGTATAATAATGCCTTTACTTTTAAACTTTAACGTAATCTAACACATAAAATGACTTCTACTTAGGTACTATCTATAAGGTACAAACGGACAACAACAATAAAAGGTTCATTACTTTAAGTTTTTCAGTACTTATGTAATTCGTCGTCTCATTTTAAGATATAAAAACATACGTTAGTCTACATCAAATCTACTGAATATCTATTATATATTCTAGTTGCGAGCACTGCGTCTGCCTAGCGCCAGACTGAATATTATATAGGTGCTTGGATAGTATTTTAGTATTTACGCGAGACGACGGCGGTGCTTGTATTACGTATATCACGTACTACGCCAAACACACACAGTGACAATTTTACGAGACATCAACTACGTCTGCACAAATACGTATAATCAACTACTCACTGATTTCATTCATGTATTGAAACTAGACCTCTGTTTTTGTCTCTTTCTCTCTAACTTCTTTTTAAAAGGTGTGAGTGAAATGGGGACAATTTTGCTGACGAAAAGGCGCTGTGAACTAATTCGTCGCGTCTCTCGGTTCGAGCCGCAGTCGTAGTCTCGCTCGCTCGTCGCCCCTTCGGCCTCCGGCCTCGCGCAGTGGCAAAGAACGCGTTCAAAGCGTGTGTTCGACTTTCTGCTAGCGACAAACGCTACAGCGTGACTTTAATCATTGATGCAAAAGTTCCACGATGGTTGATCACAACGAAAAAATATTACAGGAATTGCTAAAGAAACCCGGAAATCAAGTGTGTGCAGATTGTGGAGCGGAGGGTATGTTGAGTGTTTAATAATGATTCATTTCGCCTTGTAAAAGCGTGGTATTTCCATGGGATGGTGTATAGGCGGGGGGCGTAAGTGCGTCCATGCTCTGGAGTTCAGTGACCCCAAAGTAAAATGCATTCATTGAAAACAAATCGACATCAACTGGTAAGATAGATTACTATTCTGAATGAGAATAAGTCATAAGTTATCATTGGTTTATGCGGCAGAGCAAATAGTTTCCGGTTATAATTCCGTAGAAGGAACGCTTAATGTAAATTGATACCTATACGTAGCGAAATGGTTAAAATTCTGTTTATACATTCCATTTTGTTAACATACTCCTAATGGCTAATATCAAACATTTGTTATACCAATTAAAAAATAAAAAGCTTTACGTTTAAGTAAAGAATACATATTAACTAGTCGAAGGACATTGGCTATTTTTTTTCTAATTCAGATGAAGTCGTAGTAAGTCTAGTTTTGTTCAACTAGGTATTACATTAAAGCCTGTATCGAACTCCACGAAGTGTTTCTCATAGACTATCCATAATACCTTAAAAACAAATCATGATTCATACAACATGATGCATCACCTATATTTTATTATTCTTATCAACGCTTCACCTATCTTAAGCTTTTTCGTTAATAGCGTATTTTCCTCAAATTGTTTAACAAATATGTTTAATAAATGCAGTAGAAACACAATTATTTCCATTATTTTATTAAATATCAGTTGTCCATATAAATCTGTGTGCAAACCGATGTGAAGTTAGGGGCGGGCCGCTAATGCCATAAAAGCCTTTAAAAAATCCGCGAAATTCATGACTCAGGTACATTTAACGTTCCAAGAATTCCATTTAAAAGTGAAAGTAGGTTGACACTTGGAGTACATTCAATTCTTGTAAAAAAATCCTTTCCATTTGTTTATCTGTAAAAATAAGTTTGAAATTATATTAACTTGGGATGGATTTTAATAGTTTGATAAAAGATTTTCGTAGGTATATTCCGTCACGTTGACCAATAAACTACATTTCTCTCTCTTCAGAAATACTTACATCGCGTTATAATTTATTTGTATTGTATTTGACATACCAAATTTATAATCTGTAAATTAATCACGTGATTCAACATACGTTTGATAAAAAAGTAATCATCTGTTTTTAGCATGAGTCAAATCTTAACAATTTTTAGCACATTAAGGAATGTGCTACAATTTGATTAATAATTTCTACTTTTCCGTAATCGTTTTGTGTGTGAAAAATTTTAGCAGAGATTTTTATATTGCTTTCATTTTTTAACTTTGGATTAGATCGTGTGATCGTGTGAACTTATTTAAAATGCACTCGGAGTCGTTCATTAAGAGTTAAGCCGATAACTCTTAAGATATAATATATTTATTTATTACACCACATCATATATAACACCCAGTCCACAGTATATGTTACAATTTATATACTATGAAATATATGACAAACTCGGAGAACATACAATTTAAAAAAAATCTACATTGTAATTAGGTACTTACTTATTTAAAAGTAATCGTACTTAGTGTTTTTCTCTTAATTCTCCTTCGACTGCTGCTGCTTCCATATCTCATCTGAGTAGCTTAAGGAATGGTCAGTCGTATAGTTTCTCTTAATATTAAATTAACATAACAAGCTTTAAATATCTATATAGCAATATATATAGTAATAGACACTAAATTAGTATGTCGAAGACTACATAGTATATCTCCTAGATAATCACATTCTTCGATGTCTGCCAACCCTAAAACTGACACAATTTCATCCAGAATTTAATTTCGTAAAACAGATACTAAAATCATATTTTGTACAAAACGTATTTTGAAAGATAGAGTTATTTAATGTAAACAGCGACGTTTGGAGCGTTTGAAAAATCACTTTTCAATTAATTTTGTTAATTTTGATTTCAACTAATATCTGTACCTAATAATACATTTAAAGTGTAATGTTAAACCTTCATGCTAAAAGTAATTAATTAAAAAACGGATTTATTTTTGTCTGTGACATTATCGGATGTAAGTTATCAATTTCGTTTTGACATTAATTAAGCAAATCGATTAACGTTCGCATATTTTAATTCTTAATTACAATACTTTATCAATGAAAGTTCGTAAATGTTTTCGTTCTTGTACCTACTATGAGTTTCTTATCGAAATATTCGATATATTTTTATGTCCTGTAATGTTAGTAATTACTAAAAACCATTACAAAAATATTTAAAAATTTAAATTTCTTTGAAACTGACTGGCTCCTGGGCTTTTGGACACTATTTCCACAGATTCAAAATAGGCCCATTTACGACTGTGACGAAAGAACCGACTAATAAGGGGTTCGTTTACTTGTTGACTATCCGACTTTCGACTGCCAGGTGCTATTTGGAGCTGGAGACTGACATTAGGGTATCTCGGGATGGGCTATTTGACATATTACCTGAGTACAGATAACAGTTTTAAATAATCTGCCTTAAAATTGTCAAATATGTCAGAAAGATAATATAGCACAATACAACATAATTAACGCTTCTTATTCTTAGCTTGATATATTCGTTACTGAGCTTATTAATTAAAAAAGCGTTATTTAGAACCTATCAAGTGCTTAATCTGAATTATAGTGTAATAAGAATCTTTAAATAACTAATTACTAAGTAGATCAATTTTTGTTCTTCTTTTGGAAGTGTATTTTAAACATTTTTCGAAAATTGTATGTTCACCATAATTGAAACAAATTTTAATGTTTAGCTTATACTGTAGCAAATTGTATATGATACAGTGTGATAAATACATATATTATATCTTACTCAGAGTCGTTCATTAAGAGTTGTTGTAGAGTTGTAAGGGATCCAATCGAACAATGATTCGTTTCCCGCTGTGATTTTAAATCAGTTAACTAATGAGTGTTTAAATGTTGTAGCTATGTTACTCGGTTCATTATATTATTATAAATGTATTATAGGGAATATTTAATGGTCAAAAGACGGTCGTTAAGATACGGTTCTGTCATCCGTCAAAATGCAAAGAAAATTTGACGCATAGAGTCGCGCTTTGATTAGCCTCTGAATAAGCAATATTTTACTAAACCCAGCATTTGTGGTCGGAGAAATGCCCGACTCGACTGATAACATGTGCAAACGTGGAATTAATAAATTATGTAATGTATTATTGGTTATAGCCGAGAAAAATGTTTTAATATGTATTACTCGCGAAAACTTGGCGAAACTATATCATATTTTGTAATAACTGTAATAAAATCGTATCAGGGCATTACTCAAAATAACAGTAATAAAAAAGAATGAGAGATAACAAGTTGCTTTTCTTTTAAAGCATGTGCTGTGGATATAATTTGTTCGGCCATTCAGCATTATGCTGAGGAGCAGACTGTTCCACATAGCTCGTCATTCTGCCAGAACCCACATCAGCTTACTTGCGCCTCAATCGCAATAAAGAATATTATAATACTAAAACTTAGTAGAAAAAAAAAATATTAACAAGTATTAAATTATACACTTATCTAATTCATTATATCTACATTAATCTTAGCAAAGTTCATTGACATTTAGTAGACTTGTGCCGATATTAAATTAACATTTCAAAGTGTAGGTAATTACTAATTCGCTATCTCAATCTAGTGTAGAGTTCTAACTGGATATAACCCGTTTAAAAGATAATTATCAGCTATCGAAAACAATAATTTTCATGAATTTTTATTTCTGTTTTTAGTTTTGTTTTCGTCGATAGTTCTTATGACGATTTCTGGCGAAATCATTTAATTCTGATTTCAAGTTAGCTGTTTCCTTTTTTATTTTATTCTTAGTATCGTAGATGTTGCATGCCATCACAACAATAAAATACATGAAATAGTACATCTATCCCGTAATTCCAACATTTGAATTCCAATAAAAAGTAATCATAAGAGTGTCCTATATAAATATCGATTTAGTGATGATTAACGATCGTAATTCGCTATTCGAACGTGCGAGAAGATCCACCCACAGCTGTTACGACCAAAACATTGCTATTTACGACGTCTATGAACACATTGAAGAGGCCACGGGCGCTTGTGTGCGTCACTGTGCGTGACGTTGGTGTGTAAACATGTGATGGCTATTTTCTTCATCGCTCAATGCAACCTGTGTATTTAGAATTTTACTGATTACTAAATAAACACTCTCGACGGGAGCGCCTATTTTTGGAGAACCACCGCGGAGTTTAGCGTGACCTAGCTGCTAACTGTTTACGTGGTTAAATCGATACAGAATAAAATGTTACAATAACAACGATTTGTACAAGTAAAGGTTATTACGATTATTCCATTAACGAATATTTATTTTTTCTATCACCTATACTTGACGCATAGTACCAATAAAGCGAAAAGAAATAAATTGTTTTGATTATCCATAGCAATGGCATCGGTGGTATCTAGAATACTTTTAACACTGTCCCTTGATCTGATGGGACTTCCCCCAATATTTTATTCGGAGCCTTGGTTATTGAACGACGTTAGACCAAACATACGTCGTTCTTATCGTGTCCATTGTGATATGAATTGATAAACATACAGTAACCAATAGATTTGTATATACTAATAAAACTATTTATAATCTCAATCAATAACACGTAAACTAGTTTTAGAAGCGTTTAGAATATTCGATATTTGTCTAATGTCGGACTTTACCGATATTTTGTTTAAACAGCAGAATCCTTACTCTGTGCTGTCAGTAAAACCGATCCTCATATTTTTGTATACAAGTTCGATGAAGCGCGCTAATGTCGCAACCTTGAGATCTCGCGGTACAAAATCTCATCATTAGGATTGCCATTGGAAGTGTAAGGCCCCTTATCTGTACGTCCCTAATTGCTATTGTCAATATTTACGTATTTCATAGTTTCCAATGATGGGCGGTTGATGCTCTTTTGGATGAGTATAATTTGGCCTCAGTCATTAGCTGAACTATGTTTAACTTCACTATAGTATAATATTTTAAAATACAGGTATCTTGCAATAATAAATAACCATGCTAATCTAAGGAACGATCACAATGAATATAACGGCTTAGTCTTGATTTGCAAAAACCTCCAAATAGAGCCAGAGAACTGTCTTTGTACAGATTTTTTTTTTATTGAAAGGAATCCGGCGAGACAGTTGCGCCTACCAGAGAATGTCAGGTTACCGATTCCTACCTTCCTCTAAATATTTTCTTGTAGGTAAACACGTATAGTTATGAACGTCAGTAGAGACTCATCCCCTGTATAAAAGAGATTTAGAGGCGTTGAACCAGGGTTTATATTAATAAAACAAAATTATTCTGGAAATTGCTTAATCATTTATTTCTTGTGGCATGCGTACTCTTTTTTTCCTTGTTTTCTGTGTCTGTGTGTACTAAGTTATACGTCGCAATATGCCACCAAGCTTGATTTTTCTATCCTAGTTTTTTCTAATCTAATTAATAAAATAACAAAACATTCTGTTTTAGGAATGTAAGTGAAAATAATAATATCGCTATGACTACCCCACCAATAATGGTTCGTCATTGAAAACATTTCTACTTGAGATTATCAATTACCGTTGAGATTGTCGGTATGACTAACCACAGATATCGGTCGGTAAGTCCCTGTAACTGCAGTCTATGGATATTATATATAGTTATGAATATTCAGACAAGTGCGGACTCTAGGTTAAATTCAATTCAAATCGCATATATCAAATTCAATTCAACTGCCGTATATCAAATTCAATACGTTTTTGACAGTTTTTTGGGAATAATTAAATAAGTAAAATTTACTCCGAATTTACTAGTAGATTTACCAGTTCCTTTCCGATTACCTTCTATTCTTGTCTATCTTGCTTTAAATCTCTGCTGTAATAATAGCTTTCCACATCCATTGAGTAGCCCACATCGTAACCCTCACTTTGATATTAACTGACCTAACTGAAATTATTGTGATTCTTGTGTCTTTACTTTTTCATGTCTACGTGTTTTAATTGCTTTATTCCATGCTTTTCTTCTAAGCAATTTTATGTCTTATAGCTTTGCACTTCTCGCGGGAAAAAAATATTCTCACAGTGGTGGTCTGTAAGAGATCGCTCGAAATGGATGATGCCGCAAGTGCCTTCCTATTTATTATTTAAATTGCTCGCTAACTACAGATGCTAGATTAACTACAGTTGTTATTCTTTTTATGTAGATTGATAAATCTTAAGTTTTGTGACAAATTTAATTTCTAAACGCATCCATAATATTAGACTTACTGTATTTCTGTACTGTTGACGTTTGTTATATGTATATAATTTAAGGAATAATCCTAACTTTTGCTCGAATTTTATCTTAGAACTCGAATATCAGAATCTAAAATGTTCAGAAATTTACCGCGAACTCCCATATGTAAAAATAAATTAAATTTTGACGTACGAAAGTTAGGCTTAGCGCTAAGAATCGTTCTTGAATCTTACCCGAAGAGTTATGTCTGTATAAAATGATCTTTGGTTTTCGCGAATACTTAGTATAGTATGCATTTTAATAAACCACAACCCTTCGCTGACTGCTCAAGGGCCCTCGAAATGTCGAGTTATGTAAAAAATGTAGTAGATTCGCCTTTATATCCGATAAAGAATTTTTATTAAAATCTCTGGATACATTCAAGCATTTTAATAGTAATCTGCATGTCTTTACACTGAGTCTGAGTCTCTGACAAGTGACTCTCACATCCGTCAAATGCTTATCGGGTTTGAACTTTTGGGAGTTATCAATTACTTACGACTTTTTAGATATTTAATTGCGACTTAATAGCGTTTTTGATTGCAATATTTTGGACTTGATAATTAACGCAACTTAACCAGACCGCGAAAATGAACTTGTAAAAAGTACTTATTTCATGATGTGTGAATTTCGAGGTAAGTGACCTCAACAATTTTTCTTAATTAATCGCCACATACAAATTATTTACGTAAGCTTAATTATTTACGTAAAATGAAACGTTAATTCGCAATTGAGAATAATTTCT
The DNA here is from genome assembly GCA_028984075.1 of Pieris mannii. NCBI lineage: Eukaryota > Metazoa > Arthropoda > Insecta > Lepidoptera > Pieridae > Pieris > Pieris mannii. The sequence goes on along the minus strand of CM054779.1, from coordinate 8,815,951 downwards.
TGCTATTAATTATTTTATACTTTTGAAACTGTGTCCAGTTTGTGTTTCTTTCACACCAACTTCTTTCTATGTATACAATAAAAAAATAAAAAATTAAGAGTTACGTTTTTTTAATAATTAAGTGAAGTATGCAGTCTGAAACGGCAATCAAACTTAACCCTAGTTGCAAGAACTGTCAAACCATTTCTTCTATATGAAGAGTGACATATTTAACAGCACCCTAGACTGATTTAAATGATAATTAGAATATGGACCTTAGAGACGAAACATTTTAAATATAAATTCAAGCGCGCGCCACGCAGAAAGGCAGACAAATATCCATAAAGGGCTGTGGCGCCAGAAAAGGGAAATAGACTTTTAAACACAAAAATAATATTTTTGAAAGACATCATACCGCAGAAAGTTTTGTATGTATTCACGTCTTCTATATAACTGTACCAGGGATGTCAGACGTACCAACTTCTTGGTAAGCATACTAGTTTTTAGCCCATTTAGTACCATGTACCAAGACTACTCGGTTCTTGTACGCAAAAATACCAAGACTGGCCATACCATGAATCGTTACTTTTTTCTGCGGAAAAGTTTTTTTTGAGGTTGTAAATCATATTTTGGAGCTAAGACGACTAGACGATCGAAGTGTCAGTGTGTAGCAGTGTCAGTTCCGGCGTGGTTTATATACCAGCGTTGGCAGCGCCGCAGCGGAGCACAGGCGTACCAGTTTTTCGTTTTCAATACCAGCTTTCAGCCAGCTCGGCACAAGGATTTCTGAGTGCCCGTCTAACATCCCTGAACAGTATATCATTATACTCTATTGTCAATAGTTTCCGCAGGGTAAGCAATATACCTAGGCATTTTCACATCTTGGCTTGCACTATGGTTATTACACAAATACAAACCCTATTGTCAATGGTTATCAGGGATAGACGAAGGGTTATGATAATAAAAGTATTTTATTAAATTGGTTCAGTATTTTAGTTTATTTTATTTCCTCTTTATATAAATTTAAACTATATTGTTGTCTGTCGTTGTTGAAAATTATTTATTCAGCAATCCTACAGCTAACATAAATTATATATAATTACAAACAAATACACTGAAAATATAGCCAAAGATGGAATACATGATACATTTTACTAGATAAAGATTTAGAAAAGGGAACAAACAAACAAAAATGATAACTATTTCATCATAATGAAGTTATAACAAATATTCGATGATTTGCAAAATAACAAAATGGTTATGACATCATTTCATTTTTACACGTGTTATTTTATTGCTGATCTCGAATAACACTTAATTACCTAATAATATGTAAATTGTAAACTAGTTAAATTTATGTAAATATGTTTATAAAATTTGCTATAGATTATGCCTATGCAACTCTCATCCTTGAGGTCGTAGGTTCGATGCCTGTGCACCAATCCACTTTCTAAGTGCGCATTTAACATAAGATGCAAAAAGTCGACAGCGTGTATCAAAAAGGACGTTGATCATCTTGCCTAGATTCAAAAACAGAAGACTTAAAGAAATCTGAGGCCAAGACCTAAAAAGCAGCACCACTGGATTTTTATAGATTATGCTATCAGTTAAAACTTATAAAAATTAATTCATGAAAGTGAAGTGAAGTTAAGTCTTATCATAAACCTTCTGACATTCCACATTTTTACCCGAAATAAATCATTGATGCATGATTGTGATGCAGATGTTATAAAATAAACTTTTTAAGCAGTTTTATTATTTATTAATAATTTAACATCTCTCACACATAAGGCCATTTACATACTCACACACTCACGAATACTTTGTCATACACAATTTTGTTTATATTAAACATTAATACATTTTTTTTTTCAAATTATACATCTTATATTTCTTTGAGTTTGCACTACGGAAGAGTTGTAATCTAGTAAGCCACATCCCCTATCTTAATTAAACAACTCCCTAGTGTGGGGACTAGCTTCAACCGTATTTTGTTATTAATAAAGTTTATTAAGAGAGATTTGATGTTGTATCTTATTACGTATTCATTTACGTGATTTAATTACAACTTCTTTAATTCGATTATTGATATAATAGAGTGAATTATGAGAAAATTTAGAAGAGGTTCTAGATCCTGAGACTATTTTAGTACAGTATTACTTTAATTATGAGTTCAAACTTTCGAGCTATGGCGAGACAGACGAAAGAAGACGGCGTGTGTCAGGCCATGGTCACATGTATACGCAATGGAACTATCGCTATAAATTTGTTTTGGAGCGGTCGCGACCAACTGGATTTGTCTTAACGTAATTTAACACACGTCTTCAATATTTCAGATCCAGACTGGGCTTCATACAACCTCGGTATCTTCATATGCATGCGATGTGCCAGCATACACCGTGGTATGGGCGCTCATATTAGTAAGGTCAAACACTTGGAGCTCGACCGATGGGAGGACTCACAAGTTCATCGTATGAAGGAAGTTGGTAATGTTGCAGCAAGAAACAAGTATGAGGATCGTGTACCGCCCTGCTACAGACGACCCGCTAAGAGTGATCCTCAGTGAGTATTATAAAAAAATCTAAATTCTAAATTGCACTCGTAAGAGATCGTTCTACTTAATAAATATATATATTTTTTTTAAATAACCTTGCTAAGAACCGAACTTATTCTTCCGAACAAAATACAACCGAAAAACAAGTTAAAAGTATGGAAAACAATGTTTTAACATAACAGTTTTAATATTGTGGAAAACTTCTTAATAACAAAAGATTTTCAATACATTTTAATATTCTGCAAATTATTGACGTAGAGTTTCTCCAGTTCGTTCAAAATCTTTAGTCAATAATATTTATATATTCCAAATTAAGGTTAACCTTTCAATTAAAAAAAAATACAAAGTGCACATGTCAGAAGTAAAGCTTCTTAATAAATTAATTGTTACTCGTACGAAGGTAAAAGCTCCAATTGATATTCACACTGTTTACACACTGTATACGTGCTGATGATAAAATAAATAAATAGAAAATCTGCGTTTACTGCACAAGACGTTATGGGATAGAATTACCATTTAAATTTCTAATATGTAGCTACTAAACGAATACATCAACCAATAGTGTATGTATTTTATTTCGATCTCCGTTTCTCACTCTCTCTTAATCGGTCTCAATCGTGCTCTCCCTTTTTTTCGACAAAAACGCTGCATATCTTCGTGACGATCTGTAAAAAAATTACTCTTATGCGCCTAAAGTAGTTTAACTTCAATAAATTTTCTTTTCACATACAGTATTTTTGCATTGCACACGTCAATGACGGTAAAGTTTTATATAGACAGCTACTATACAAAAAAGTCTAATTGCGCCGTTTTAACTCAAGCGATCTGTCTCATCATCACAGAGTAAACAGAAATAGACGAAACTTCAGTTATATAGGTAGTGCAATACGTAATATAAGTATATATTGTTAATCATAATTAGGTAATTTAATACAAATTTCGGCGCGCTTGCCAAATGAAAAAAAATGATATTGATGATATTTTTTCGTCACTAAAAGAAGAAGAACAAATTTTCAGGGTACTCATAGAACAGTGGATTCGCGCTAAATACGAGCGAGAAGAATTTTGCCATCCAGAGCGCCAAAGCTACCTCTCTGGCTCCATGGAAGGTTTTCTGATGAAGAGGGGAAAGGAAGACAGTAGATATCAACTAAGGAAGTTTGTTCTAAATGAAAACGAGGACACTTTAAAGTAAGTAAACCTTATGGGACAGCCGTGACTCGTCAATTATATATCTAAAGAACTAAAAAATAGCTGATTAGTAAATATTATATTGATTCCTTTAGTCTCTGATTGGGTCTATGGTATTAAATCTTTACTTAACTATTATTTAAAGATCCTCAGTATGGCTTGACAACTTAATAGGTGTAGGAATGTATGCGTATTCATAATTGTTATGTGAGAGCTCTTCATATCTTAAATAAAAGGTTGTTTTCAAATGGTATTGCTTGGCAAATCATATAAAATGCATGTTCATTGTCATTCACATACAGCATATCATATTTAAAAATTATAGTGGATTAAAAATTAAACCGACTCTGATACCATAATACAAATTTTGAACAAAATCCAAAACATGAGAAAATTTACACGTGCATACTTAAAATTTTCGAATTGAATATGGCATTAAAACGTCTAAATTATATATTGTGTTGATTCTCAAACAACCTTTATACTTTCGTAGCCGTTTATATTCATCGTTTCATTATATGATGAAATATTTATCTACATCATTATTTTATCTGTTACCAGCCAATGTCAACAAACAGCAAACATTGTTTACCGAATTGCCAGCGCGATAAGAGATTACGATATCTCATACCTAATTGGTTTTCCTACCTACAGAACACCAACGTCACGACGAAAAAAATTCCACGTTTCAAAACGTCATCGCCGATATTTACTCTACGTAACACCGTTATTGTAACTAGGTGTAAAATTTTAATACAACTATCGCCTACGGTTACCGAGACATGTATAAAACGACGCCTTTAGAATTTTCTCGGGTGGAAGGAAAACCTATTGACGTCACCAGAGCCTACGCAATCGTAAAAAGGCAATTTTAATACTCTGTAAACAACTGTTAACGATTTATTATCAGAGCCTTGATATTTGCATAGTTGATATAAATAAATGTATTTTTAAATAAATATATATACATCCGGGTTATATAAACTTTAAATAACGGTATTTTTGAGGAAATCGATATTGGTTAATCGGCATAAAACCAAACGATTTGGTAAAATCGGGACTAAACGCATCGATACACCGGACTCGGGCGCATTGACGTTCTTGTACGTGATTGGTGGATTCGACGTCACGATGACCTTGAGATACACCAATCATGGTCAAAACGTAAAATCCGTTTAAAACGCGTATAAAATCAACCCTGTCCTTTGCACGCTCTTCTTTAAGAATTTCAAACAACGGAATGGTTCCTAGGTATCAGCGCCCTACTGACGCTTGTTCTGGTGCAACGGGTTGTCTTGGCCGTTTATTCAATCGGCTACGACTCAAAAACTATCGTTTGAGGTAAGATGAGTATTGACGATTCAAAATTTATAGCATTGTGTACAAAACATATCAGGAAGAGTTCTAAAACACATTTAAAGCAATTTAGGATTCGTTTGCCCTTTAAAGTACGAAACGGCCTATCTAAACCATGAATACCGGTAATTATACGAAATCATACCTACTCTCTTCAAAATGTGATCAATAATCGACAAGAAAAGTCTAAATTGTCCAACTCATGCCCCCGTCAGCTTTCATTATCAATTGCATGTTTCGATCAATCACAAAGCTTAAAATATTGTCTAATAATTCACGTTTTTCAGCGGCAGGTAAGATAAAGACTATGTGATCTTTGTACAACACGAAAGATCAGATAAAAGTGTTACTACTACTAAAGTTCTTCAACTATATTCGTCACGAACTATTATTACTAAATACGTCTATTTAATGAGTATAGAACATGTTATAGGTATATATTATTACCCATATCCTAAGTCTTTGCCTAAGCCTTCGGGAAAAAGACGTCAGGATATAGATAGATAGATTGAAAATCTAATACCTTTATCGATAAAAGAACGAATGAAATAAAGTTCCATCCCGTTAGAAAATAATATTCCCCCAATACCATTATATTTTTTTCTTTATAGGTACCACGTAAAAGAGAACAAGGAACCCAAGGGCATCCTAAAGTTGTCTGAACTTAACGTTTCTTTCGCTCCAGCGAAGATTGGTCACATGAATTCTATGCAGCTCACATTTATGAAGGATGGCTCAACTCGACACATCTATGTGTACCATGAGGATGCCGAAGTAATTAATTGCTGGTGCGTTTTTTTAATATAATTAATGTAACTTGCAAATGAAATTATAAAACAAAATCACGCAATGTCGTTTTAATACATTGTAA